>CM056056.1:135275443-136475443 GCA_029574335.1 Rana kukunoris | reverse complement strand
GGGCCATCTGGTAGAACGAACAACACATCTGTTTTCCGGATCTTTTCTGTAGCTTTAAGATAGGCCTTCATGGCCCGGACAATATCCAAGGTATGCAGCAACCCCTCCTTTCTAGATGTGGGTTTTGGAAAGAAGGATGGAAGTACCAAATCCTGGTTCAAGTGAAATTTGGATATAACCTTTGGTAGAAAGGAAGGATGGGGCCAGAGAACTGCCCTGTCCTTATGCAGAACGAGATATGGTTCCTTACACGATAAGGCTGCTAATTCTGACACTCTCCTGGCCGAAACTATGGTGACCAAGAAAACCAACTTTCTTGTCAGTAAGACTAAAGGAATCTCAGCCAACGGCTCAAAGGGTTGTTTCTGTAAAGTGGACAGGACAAGATTTAAGTCCCATGGACAAATTGGTGACTTGACAGGAGGATTAATACGCAAGACCCCCTGTAAGAAGGTCTTTACCAGCGAGTGGGTGGCCAGCGGCCTCTGAAACCACACTGACAGAGCTGAGATCTGTCCCTTGATTGTGCTTAGTGGCAGGCCTTTATCCACTCCTAGCTGGAGAAAACTTAACACCCTATCAATAGTATATTTGCGGGAATTCCATCTTTTGGATTCACACCAGCCTACGTAGTTCCTCCACACCCTGTAATAAATCACCCTGGAGACCGGCTTTCTAGCCCTAATCAGGGTAGGAATTACCTGCCTAGACAGACCTCTACCCCTGAGAATCAGGGATTCAGCCTCCAGGCCGTCAAATTTAGACGCCGTAATGTAGGGTGGAGGATCGGGCCTTGTGAGAGTAGGTCTGGTTGTAGAGGAAGAGTCCAAGGGTCTCCCACTGCCATCTTCAGGACTAGTGAGTACCAAGTCCTCCGGGGCCAAGCCGGAGCTACTAGAATGACTGGCTTGTGCTCCACTCTGATCTTGCGCAACAGGCGAGGGAGTAACTGTAGCGGAGGGAATGCATATAGAAGTTTGAATTGATGCCAAGGGCAAACCAACGCATCGGTTCCGCAGGCCATAGGATCCCTCGCTCGAGACACGAACCTGTCTAGTTTCTTGTTGAACCTGGATGCCATTATATCTACGTCTGGCATTCCCCACCTCTGGCAGATTGTCTGAAAGACCTGGGGATGCAGAGACCACTCCCCTGGCAACAGACTCTGGCGACTTAAGAAGTCTGCCTGCAGGTTGTCCACTCCGGGAATGAATATCGCTGAAATGCAGGGTACATGAACCTCTGCCCACTGAAAAATCAAGCTCACCTCCCTCTGAGCGGCCCGACTCCTGGTTCCCCCTTGGTGGTTTATGTATGCCACCGTCGTGGCATTGTCTGACTGGATTCTCACCGGGAACCCCTTTAATCTGGAGGTCCATGCCAGAAGGGCTAGGCGAGCAGCTCTGATCTACAAGATATTGATGGGGAGCTGCCTCTCTGCTTTCACCCAAGTTCCCTGGCGAGAGAACCCCTCGAAGACCGCCCCCCAGCCTGCCAGGCTGGCGTCTGTGGTAACTACCTTCCAGACAACAGGGCTGAAGGATTTTCCCTTTAGAAGATTCTGGGGGTTCAACCACCAGGCCAGGCTTTGTCGGACCCTTGATGATAGCGTCAAAGGGGACTCTAAGGCATGTGCCCTCTTGCCCCAGGCTGCTAGAATGGCTGCCTGTAGGACGCGAGTGTGGATCTGAGCGTATGGTACTGCCTCGAACGTGGCCACTAGCTTGCCTAGTACTCGCATACACAGGCGAATAGTTGGTTTTTTCTTGTTTAGAACCAACTGAACCAACCCCTTGATAGCCTCGATCTTTACCAGGGGCAGGAACACCCTTTGCTGTTCTGTGTCTAACCTCATGCCGAGGTATTCCAACTGCTTTGTAGGCTGGAACGCTGACTTTCCCCGGTTTAGGACCCAGCCGAATTCTTCGAGGTACCGAACCGTGAGGTTTACTGCCTTTTGCAGACCCGGCCGTGAGTGATCTATGATTAAAAGGTCGTCCAAGTATGCTAGGACTGTGACCCCTTGGATCCTTAAATTGGCCAGAACTGGGGCTAGGATCTTCGTGAATACCCGGGGGGCCGTGGCCAGCCCGAAGGGGAGCGCCCTGAATTGGAAGTGTCGCTGCCCCACCGCGAAGCGTAAAAATCTTTGATGCGACTGAAAGATTGGTACATGAAGGTAAGCCTCCTTTATGTCTATGGAGGCCAGAAAATCGTCCTTCTGAAGCGCGGCGGCTGCTGACCGGATGGATTCCATCCGGAAGGAACGAACCCTTAGGTAACCGTTTAACCTCTTTAGGTCCAAGATTGGCCTGACATCGCCGTTGGGCTTTGGTATGACAAAGAGATTGGAATAGAAACCTAGCCCTTGCTCTTGGGCTGGCACCTCTATTATTACGTCCTGGCAGAGCAGGTGATCCAAAGCTGCCAGCAATGAGGCCTTCCTTGCTGGATCCCTTGGTAGCCTTGATTCTTGAAAATGAGGCGGAGGATACCTTAGAAACTCCAGTCTGTAGCCTGTGGTTACAGATGCCCGGACCCATTTGTCGGGGATCTTGGCTTCCCAAACTTCTGAGAAGAAACGAAGCCTTCCCCCCACCCGCGAGAGTGGGGGCGCCCCTTCATAAGGCAGACTTAGGTGCTGTCTTTGTCGGCTTGCGATACCATGGCCTCTTACCCCCAGGGGCCTGTCCCTGCGATCTACTGTTAACGTTGGATCGTGCAGGCGGCCGTCGATACTGCCTGGAATTTGAGGGCCCCGAGACAGGAAAGAGCTGCCTTTTAAATGTAGGACCCCGGAATGTCTTTTTGACCGGTAAAAGGGTACTCTTGCCATTTGAAATAGTCTGAATATATTTATCCAGATCCTCTCCGAAGAGTCGTTCTCCATGGAAGGGAAACCCTGCCAGAAGCTTTTTGCATGGGGGCTCCGCCGCCCAGTTCTTCAACCATAAGAGCCTTCTCATGTGCACCAAAAATAGTGATAAACGAGAGGCCTGCTGGATGGAATCTTTTATAGCATCTACAGCAAAACACAGAGCTCTGGGAATGTCAGAAAACTCTTCTGCTTGTTGGGTAGGCATGTCCTTTAACATTTCTTTTGTCTGGTCTTTTAACGCCTGACAAACACCAATCGCAGCCACAGCTGGCTGTACCACTGCTCCTGCCGTAGCAAAGGATGCTTTTAAAAGTGTCTCTAACCTTTTATCAACCGGATCTTTAAACATATGTATGTTTTCCACCGGGCAAGTTAGTGATTTATTCACACATGAGATGGCTGCATCCACTACTGGGAGCCTCTACCTCTTGGAGAATCTTTCCTCCATGGGGTAAATGACCGCAAATCTTTTCGGTGGCAGAAAAATCCTGTCCGGCCGTACCCAATCCCGAAAGATCAATTCCTCCAAGAGAGGATGGACCGGAAAAACTGCGTTGCTTAACGGAGCTTTCAAAGAGCCCAGAGAGGATACCGGAGGAACCTGAGGCTCTGGCAATGGTAAACTAAATGCCGAGCGGACCATGTCCGTCAAAGACTGTACCCACAGTCTTTCTGTCTGGGAGTCTGAAAATGGTTCCTCAGAGGCAGATCCCTCAATCCCTGAACCCTCTTGGTTCAGGTCTAGTTGATCCTCCTATGATTCCAATTCCTCCGGAGAGAGAATCTCAGCATCTGAGGATACACCTCTTGGTGATGGGGATCTAACCCGTTTCTTACCAGGAATAGCTCTAGCGATCAATGCTGCTATTCTCTCTTCTAGCCCCCCTAGGGATACGGCTAGCATCTCCTCTGTGATAAACACAGGGCTGGGCTGATCTGGGACATCCTCCGCACCAGATCCCCCTAATGGCTCATCCAAGGCGCCCTTTATGTTAATAAGTTGCGGGGAAAGTATCGGCATATCATCAGAATCAGAAGGGGAACCCCTTTGTTTTTTGGTCTTTTTTGTACCCTTTGACCCCGAACCTTTGGAAGCCATAATACAAAATCGAGGGACTCCGCCCACACAACAGACTGTAGTGGCCAGGAGTACAAAACCAGAGCTTAGGGGACAATAGATCACTAATGCCCAAAAACTGATGGGATCCCGTATGTTTTTCTCTTTTTTTTTTTTTTTAATATATATTATATATATTTTCTTTTTTAAAACATACAGTGACCCCAAACTTAGTTTGCCAGCCTCCAACCTGCTGCAAAAAGGGGAATTTCTTGGCTTAACAAAAAAAGGCTTTGGAACAAAGTCCAGCATGTACTACCCCTCTTCCGCCACCGGGAGTCACTGTTCTGCCGCTCTGCGTCCTCTCCTTCTGAAATCAGCCTCAGACTGAGCACTGACAATGCCTGCTGATCTATAACAGCACAAGGCGCGCCCCTGTATGACGCCGCAGGCACGCCCCCCCCCCGCCCTCCTGTCTGAACGGCGCGAAAAAACGTCTATAAGACGTGCGCGCGCACGCGCGCGTATGCCGGAACAGGAGGAACATGGAGGAGCCGCGCTGCTGGAGACCCAGGACTGCAGAAACAGGCGGCAGATTCAAACCCCCGGCCAGGTAGGACTCTCCAAAAGGCCCCTAGGGATCCTTACTAGTCCTAGGAAGAAAGCAGCAGGTTAGCTAGCAACACATTCTTAGACAGGGGAACCTAGTGATGGGGGAAAAAAGGTGTCATCCTGTCTCTCTCAGACATAGTGAGCAAGGTTGCCCATGCAAAGCATACTTAGGCTATCCCCCTTTTAGGTTACCCCGGAGAGCCTGCTGTCGAACCAAGTCCCGCAGGCTCCCCCTTACCTGCTCCATGCTGCAGGATGTTTGTCCAGCAAACTGATCCAATCTTCTCCCATCTCCGTGGGTAGCGTAGTAGACCTTCAGGCCCTGGGGTCCTATGAAGGTACCCACTGTCCTGGACCTATATAGCACCCTGGCAAACAGGAACTTATGGTTTTTACAAACTCCAAGTCCTGGGCCCAGGGTCCAGCCCTCCAAAGAGGAGCATTATAGGCAAAACCCCACGGTTTGGGGCCCGGGTTCTGTCCACTTTGGCACTGAGGCTCCTTGGACAGATCCGGTTAGCCCGCCCTTAATCCCAAGGATGTGGAGCAAAGCTATTCCGTGACCAACACCTAAGACACTGGCGAAAAAACTGAGGGACTCCCTCTAGGGGAGGGGGTTATATAGGGAGGGGACTTCCTGTTTGAGATTGCCAGTGTCCACACCTGAAGGTACTCCATATAACCCACATAGTAATGAATATGCCGCTCTGTGTCCCGTGATGTACGAGAAAGAAATATATGTAATGTGTTGCATAAAATTGACAGCGCTTTAAAAATACCTGTAATAACAAAAGTATTTAAAGTAACACTAACCACCTTCTTTATTACATTGGATGCCTGCCTTTATAACTCATCAAACGTTCTATATCTTATTACAACATGCTACTCAAAAGTGAACTTCACATTTATTTACATCCTCACAAGGACCTATACAGAGTAACAAATATTTCTTTTTATACATGCCAAATGTTATTTATGTTTGCAGCTGCAGTTCAGCATTTAGCGGTGCTGGAATTCCAAAGTTCTTCTCCATCTCCACTTTTCTCAGCTGCATTCAATTTAATGTATAGGGGGTAATGCCTTTAGCACAGACTGGGTTTTTAACCCTTTATCAAAATACAGAAACATTCTAGTCATAAGTCAAAAGTTTATTTCTGTCTATGAGATATTTCTTAAGAAGAAAAATAAATAAATACATTAACTTAGATCTTGCAGATACCAACAACTTACATATTTATGTTAATTGGTACACAACTCTGTTGTCCTTGCTAAACTGTTCTCACAGCAGAGTGATCTTTTATGGCAGTGGTCCTTAACCTTTTTGGCACCAAGGACCGGTTTGTGGAAGTAAATTTTTCCAAAGCCCGGTAGGAGGAATCGCCATGTGTTGCGTTTGCGGTTAGTGCGGGAACCCTGCAAATCCATTGCGGGTTCCCGCATCACAGGTTTTGCGGCGGCAGTTCACGTTGCCCTATGCAAACTGCTGGGAGTGTCAGTTAAAGTTAACAACACCCCCAAATCAGTTCGCAAATCGCAGTGTGATCTGCAAACTCGGACAGGAATCGGATCGCATGGGTGTGAACACCCAATGCGATCCGTTTCTGCTACTAACAAAAACAAAGGGGTCCTGTGCGAGTTTGATGTGAATTCAGCTCTCCCTGGGGATGATGAAGAGCTGAAGACAGATAGCAGCATTTTACCTGATTCAATATTTGGAGGCAGCAATCATCAGGGGAACTGCACCGGCTTGGACTAGCAATCTGGCATATGACATGACGGTTGTTCCCTACTGGTTAATGAAGTTCTCCTTTAAGACAGGCTGGGAGAGATCTGAGTCATGTGACAGCTTTATATCGATTAGGAAAAAGCATCGTACGGTGGTGTGCTACCACGTCTGCTGGAGCTAAGGTGTGGAGCCAAGGTGTGGATTCTGAATCTGGGAGTGAGATCTCTCCCCAAAGGCCGCGGCTGGGTCATAGCCAATTGCTGTGTTATACAGCCCATCTGGTAAGCTGCTTGAAGTAACTGGTGGTGGGCTCTCACTGACGAGTGAAGTGTGCTGTGGAATCACGGTGGTGATCGGGATATTCCATGTGTAACAGATTTAAATTAGAAGCATTATAGACTTTCTTCCCATCAACTAGTTCCTGCAGAGAACCACTATTTATATGGACTATTGATCATACATAGTCTGGGTGTTATGGTGCAGCTCTAACCCCCAAATTCCCTTCTTATTCTTCTAGTGCATCTGCACAAGAGCTGCTGCCTCCCTAACTTATTTATCTGTGCCAAGGTGATATGTCAATCAATCACCATTGTAAAATATATTTGTGACGAGCGCAATTTTTTCTGTTACTAGCCATACAATTTGTATGGCTGAAATCGCATCGCAGAGAGATCGCATGTGATGTGCACTGCAGTGCGGTGCAAATCACATCAAAGCGCTGACATCGGTGCAGTGTGAACCAACCCTAAATGTCCCAGTATAAAAATATTATTAACTGTCCCAGTATAAAAAAAATGATTAAATGTCCCAGTATAATTTTTTTTATTTTTTATAATGGGACATTTAATCATTTAGCCTGGCTAGAGAGGCGGTGCGACCTGGCTGTTTTATGGCAGTGTAAGTCACACAAAGATACACTCTTACACAAATTTCTTTCCTTACAACTCAAAGACATATCCATTTTTGTCAAACCTGCTGCAGCCCTTTTACACCTGACACCTCTCTCTAGAAAACGTCATAGTAAATCATTACTTATTCACCTCTTGAACGCTGAAACAGAACCCGCCACCCACACACACTCGGTGGCACAGTGGTTTGCCAGGGTCAACGACATACAACAGATGGAAAAATTTACTTTGGCCTTGAGAGATAAAACTGAAGCTCAAATATAGTCTTAATGCTATCAAGATTTAACCTGCCCCTGTGATAATAGAGTTACAATGGAAGGTAGCCACCTATAATTGCCTGATTTTGTGCTCATATACTTTATTCAGTACCACAAGAGTCCCAAAACTCACGATTTCTCCTGGGGTCCAAAGCTCAGTCCCACCTCTTACATGCCTTCTGAATAGCCCATAAGGCCAACAATTATAAATATGAACCAACAGAATGATGTAGAAGAAAAAAGTGGGTGGGTCCAAGTTGTTGACAGCAAAACAGGTTAAGAATAACAAGAAGGGTGCTATACAGAGTGGTTGAGAAAAATACCAAGCGACAGCTTTCTAAAATACAAAGTTTAGGAAGGCAGCCATAGCATTGTGCTAAGAATATACACAAACACTGTACGATATACACACATACATATATACAGTATATACGTATATACATAAAAAAAGGCAGATCTACACTCAAAAGTAAAACAAATAAAATTGTGCGAGTTCTGCTTTAGCACTTTTATGATTTTTAGAATCAAGCTCAAAACAAATTATAGAGAGCTATCAAACAAATAGCACAACATTCTAAAACCATACCTATTTACAGTGCCTTGAAAACATATTCATACCCCTTGAAATTTTCCACATTTTGCCATGTTAAAACCAAAAATGTAAATGTATTTTATTGGGAATTTATTTACTAAAGGCGAAATCCACTTTGCACTACAAGTGCACTTGAAGGTGCAGTCACTGTAGATCTAAGGGGGACATGCAAGGAAAATAAAAACAGCATTTTTGCTTGCACATGATTGAATGATAAAATCAACAGAGCTTCTCCTCATTTCATATCTTCCCCTCAGATCTAAAGCGAGTGCACTTGTAGTGCAAAGTGGATTTGCCTTTAGTAAATTAACCCCAAAGTGGTGCATAATTGTGAAGTAAATATCTGAGAAGTGTGGTGTGCATTTATATTCAGCCCCTTCCCTCCCCGAGTCAATACTTTGTAGAACTACCCTTCTCTAAAATTACAGCTGCAGGTCTTTTTAGGTATGTCTCTACCAGATTTGCACATCTAGAGAGGGAAATTTTTGTCCATTCTTCTCTTCTTTACAAAACAGCGCAAGCTCTGTCAGAATGAATGGAGAGTGTCTGTGAACAGCATTTTTCAAGTCTTGCCACAGATTCTCAATTGAATTTAGGTCTTGACTTTGACTGGGCCATTCAAACACATGAATATGCTTTGATCTAAACCACTGCATTGTAGCTCTGGCTGTATGTTTAAGGTTGTTGTCCTGCTGGAAGGTGAACCTCTGCCCCAGTCTCAAGTCTTTTGCAGTCTCTAACAGGTTCTCTTCTAAGATTGCCCGGTATTTGGCTCCATCCATCTTCACATCAACTCTGACCAGCTTCCCTGTCTTTGCTGAAGAAAAGCATCCCCACAACATGATGCTGCCACCACCGGATGGTGTGTTCAGGGTGATGTGCAGTGTTAGTTTTCTGCCACACATAGCATTTTGCTTTTAGGCCAAAATGTTCAATTTTGGTCTCATCTGACCAGAGCACCTTCTTCCCCATGTTTGATGCGTCCCCCACATGGCTTCTTAAACTGTAAACAGGATTTCTTATGGCTTTCTTTCAAAATGGCTTTCTTCTTGCCACTTTTCCATAAAGGGCATATTTGTGGAGTGCACGGCTCAGGCCTCGTACACACGCTTGAGGAACTCATCGGGAAAGACACATGGTTTTCCTCGACTAGTTCCTTGTTAGGCTTGTCGAGAAACTTGACAAGCTGTCTTTGCGTACACACTGTTCAGACCAAATCTCCTCGTTCTCAAACGCGGTGACTTCAATACATACAACAGCAGGGGAAGTTCGATTCCAGTGGCACAACCCTTGGGGCTGCTTTTGCTAATCTCATGTTACTGCGTGTTAGTTAAAAGTTTGGTAAGAGACATTTGCACTTTTCAGTCTGTTACAGCATGACAAATGTGCTATTTCCATTACAAACGCTACTTTTACAGAAGGGGACTCCCGTCGAGGAAAAAGAGAACTTTCTCTCTTTTTTCCTCGTCAAGTTCCTTGACAGTTTTCTTGATGAAAAGCATACACACGACCGGTCTCCTCAGCAAAAAAGCTCTGCCACCAAGTTTCTTGATGGATTCTGTCGAGAAAACCGGTCGTGTGTACACGGCCTAAGTTGTCCTGTGGATCTCTGCAGCTCCTTCAGAGTTACCATGGGCCTCTTGGAAGCTTCTCTACTTGCCCGCCCCTATCAATTTCGGTGGGTGGTCATGTCTTGGTAGGTTTGAAGTTGTGCCATACTTTTCCATTTTCGGATGGTGGATTGAACAGTGCTCCATGAGATGTTTAAAGCTTGGGATGTTGTTTTATAACCTAATCATGCTTTAAACTTCTCCACAACATTGTGTTCCTTGGCCTTCATGATGCTGTTTGTTCACTAAGGATCTCTAATAAACCTCTGAGGAATTCACAGAACAGCTGTACTTGAGATCAAATTACAAACAGGTGGGCTCTATTTACTAATTAGGTGACTTCTAAAGACAATTTCACTACATATTAGTTAAGGCTGATACAATGGGGGCTTAATACAAATGCATGCCAAACTTTTAAGATATTTATTTGTAAAAAATGCTGAAAATCATTTGTCATTTTTCTTCCACCTCACAATTATGTGACACTTTGTGTTGGTTTATCACATAAAATTCCAATAAAATAAATTTACGTTTTTGGTTGTAACATGACAAAATAACATTTTCAAGGGATATGAATAGTCAAGGCACTGTATACATAGTCTACGAATTAGATTCATATGATTATTATTTAGCTTTCTTTGGAAATCTGGTTACATGTTACTAGTAGTGAAAAAACCTGCCCCTCTAAAATCACATAATTATAACTGTACCTCTGTAGATAAAGCATATTCAGTGATATTTCACATCATGCATCAACCTGTATTATTGTGCAATGTGTTGCAAGCCTCCAGAAATAAAACTATTCACTGGGGTTGGAACTTAAATGTCAAACTTATTCTGCTTCTGTGACCTAGCAAATGACCTCTGGGTGCTAAGGACTAGGTTTTTGGTCCCCATCTTGTAATACATCACTATATTTTAACCCATTTGGTTGTTATCATTGCCCAAAATTGCAGATTCTCTATGCATACAAGAAAGTAATTTCGTGCTGATAGGACAATTGATAGCTCACACTCAAGGTTTTGCCACCATAGCCTGAGCTACTTATAAGATAGTTGTACAAGTAACACAATTTATATTTTGTGCTAAAGAATAGACTTTAAATCCTGTTAATTCAAAGCACAGACTGTGGGCCTGGCAGGGATGTTTTTTTCATCACCCATTTGAAAAAGTGTAGCGCAGAGTGAAAATGCTGAGACAGCGAGATATGGTGAATAAGAGAGAGACACGTTGTAAACTTTTTACCACCTTGCAGTAAAAGACTATATAAATAATATTGCATGTACACCTTACCTCTGTGAGTCGTTGGATCCCTGGATACTGGTGGCAAGGGTGTGTAAGGCACATTAGGAGAGCTTAAGTCCATATTATCTGAAATCTGACAAAAAGACAAAGGAATATCAGTCAATGGAGTTTAGTGACAAAAATAATGTTGTATTTTCACTGTATGCAAATACAAATCATTGGGATACAGTAAACATTTACGATTCTCTGTCTATACCCTATACTTGTCAGCATCAAAAAGGGTTGTTTAATGCACGCTCCTGACACCCACAATGGCTCCAAAGAGGCTGGAGTAGAGCCAAATGGCTCTACATAAGTATTTATTGATCCATTAGTTTGATTTAATTCTACAATGTATTGATATGTTTGTAGTGGTGACAGTTCCCTCTCATATGTATTGCACCCTCCTCCAGGAAAGACTGGATGCATGCCAGTTCACATAGAGGCTAGAACTTCGGGTTCAGCGTTAATGAATACTTAGCATTATACAGCTTTAGAGTGGGCATAGCTTCAGATATTTATTTTTTTCATGCTAAGTACATGCTCAGTAATTTGTAAGTGTACAACGTAAAATAATTTGTTAGCCCTTTATGAGTACTCCCTGACAATTCCTTAAATTGCTTTCCTCTCAAGAAAGCTGGCACTATCACTATTCAGGCACCATCCAGGGTCAAACTCATGCATATTTGTAAAGTTGCATGGAGATTCAAAAGAAGAAATGGTAATGTCATTGATAGGTGGTTTTTACTATCATTTGAAGTGACAAAAGAATAGCAATTCAGGATTCAACTTTTGGAAACAATGCAGCTGATCGGAGAATCTCCAAATATTATGTAAAGTGGTGTTACTACATAGGAGGAATTTGTTTATATTACAACTATTTGCATATATATTATGTCTATAATCTATACACTAAATCTATATATGATCTATTAGAGCCGGTTCACACAGGGGCAACACGACTTCCAGCACAACTCTGGGAGGCAACTTTGACACGACTTGAGTATGAATCGTAAGGCAACTTATAAAGGCAACTTCAAGTTGCCTCCAGGACAGTACGAGGCAACTTCAAGTCGCCTCCAGGACAGGAGGCTTTCCAGTGTCCAATCAAACAACAATCAGCTCTGTGGGAGGGAGGGGGAGGGAGGGGTTTGCCTGAGAAATGTATGTTATCTTCCTGTATTGTTGCTTTAGTTAAGACAGAAATCAGACTTCTGAGGCGACTTCCATTGAAATCAATGGGTACAAGGTGCCTACAAGTTGCCTAGAAGTCGGATTGACGTAGTACAGGAATCTTTTCTAAAGTCGGAACAACTTCAGTAGTGTGTATTAAGACTGGTCCATTCACTTCCATTGAATTTCTCAACCACACGACTTGGGGCAACTTCAAGTCGGATCCCAGGTCGCCCCTGTGTGAACCGGCTCTTAAATAAAAGAGTGGGTGGATTGCAGCAAGAACACACAAATATAAACTTTTTCATGCATAGCATTTAATCAGGTAAAGTTAGCCATTCTGTCTAAGTGAGCTCATGACACATGAAAAATACCCTGAACAGATGTAATCTTACTCACCAAGGATTCCAAAATTATATATACACACATGCACATACACATTGCAGAAGTAGTACACAGACAAGGCAGCTGCCATTTTAGCCTCAGTTTGATCCACAGTTGTCATTGGGCTAGACATGATCACTTAGGATTCTAGCCATTTTACGGCATGACAGTCCAATTAAGAGCACTACCAACCATAGTTATCAATCAAGGCATGCATTGAATTCAGTTTAAATCAATGGATTTAGTTCTACTTTAAATAAGTATTAAACCCACTTATTTAAATGTTTCCTAAAACAAAGCTCAAGTTGGAAATGTTCAGTGAATATCATTATTTTTTTTATCAAATATTCTAATATTGTTTTCTGCAGTGTTTTCATTTGCATTCTGCCTACTATCACCTGTTCAGTGCAAACTACATTCTACTATATATATATATTCCTGCAGTACGTAGAGATTTTCCTGTGTTTTGCTCCTTTAAAAATTCTGCAAGTTCAGAAAATACTTGGTGTTCTACCAGAAATACAGTAATTACCCATAGGGAACCTATTATGTTGCAATGAAATTCCCACCAGAGAGAGACACAAATGGTGTTAAAACTTTTTCATTGCTTTTGAAATTTGCATATCTCTACTTGGCAATAGTTCTGTTTTGTCTCATTTTTTTGTAGGGTCAGTTGCAAACCCAATACACGGATATTAAAACATACTGTCATGCATAGTTGTGCAGTACTTCCTGTGTATCTGTTTATTCATTCCAAAGATTATGTAAACTTAAAAAATTAACTTTCCTTGTTTGCTATTTGGTCTGATTATTATACAATTGAAGATATTGTGCCACTTAATTAACAGATGCTCGGTTTCATAAAAATTAAAAAAAATGTTGATTTTGGAAGCTGATTCTGTGCTATATGCCCATGTACAAGGAGGGGCTATGGAATGGGGGGGGGGAGATTGGTAGAGGTCTGTATTTATTGTTATGCATCAGAAACTATACAGGGCTGACAACATCTCCTTAGGACATCGGAGCTAAAATGTGGGCACATACTATATTTTTTGTACTCATACCCATACATTTTTTTCTATTCATTTATTGGAGGACATAGGTCTACTTTAAATAAATAACAAAATGGATATATCACCATCTGCAGGAGTTAGACACATAGGAGCTTTTTAATGAAAACTGGTACAGTTGTGCATGGTAGCCATTTAGCTTCTAACTTCAGCTTGTTCAATTTGGCTTTGACAAAAAGAAAGAAAAACATAAAATCGGATTGGTTTCTATGTAGTTTCAGTAAATTAACCCCATAGTACTTTAAAATATAATAGAAAGCCCAGGGGCAGCACCTGCTGCTGGTCACAACCACCTCCACAGCTCAGTTAAATGGCATAGCAATGCAAATAACAAGAACAAACTTATTTACACATGTGATAGCAGCAAGACAGAGGGGTGGGTACTGTATCCTTGGAACTAAGACAAGGATTTTAAGATCAGTGCAACAAGTTCCCTTTCATTTAGTGGAAGAAACAGCTCTGAAAAAATCACCAGGCCCAGACTGGGAAAAACATTTTACACCGATTAGGACATATTTTTTTAATACCAAATTACAATTAATGACAACTACCAGTTTACTGCACACTTTAAAGTGGTATTTAAAAATTCCCCCTGCAATGCAATGTTATGATGTGCTAGTATGCATCGCATAGTAGAACATTATGAGAAACTTACCTTAAAACAAAGCCCTCGGAGTGCGCATGCGCGCGGCGCCGACGAAGGTCATGCTCTGAAGAGCTCCGCACACCTCCGGCCCTTTTAAGCCTATATTTCGCCTCTAGAGCGAGCGGATCGGTCTCTCTCTGTCCCCCCTCAACGGGACATGCAGCGGAGGTCAGCGGGGAACAAATTTTCTCAACGCCGGCCCTCTAATCCCGCCCGTCGGACCCGGGCTTCACAGGCCTCGAGGCAGTCCCCATCAGGCAAGATGGCGCCGGGGAGGAAGAACACGGAGCGTGGCGGCTCTCAGGCTACGCCGACACCTCCCCAGCTCACTGTGCAGCAGTGCACCGTAGGAGAGATGAGAGGAGACTCGCAAGCACCGCCATGCTCCCCATGGATGACGCTGCAGCCTGTCGGGGAGACGGAGGACTTTCCACCCCTGCAATCTCCCCTTGCAGCTATGGAGCTGGTTGCCTCAGGTACTGGGAGGGGGGATACTGTATTCTCTACAGTGCCAGCCACGATTAATATGGTCTCTGTCCAGGCTGAGATCCACAGGGATCCCTTCTCCTCACAGTCCCAGGAGGTGATCCCCTCCCCGCAGAGCGGCTGTTCCCAGCATTCCCCTTTATCCAGCTCTCCGGACAGGCCCCTGTTGTTCTCGGCCTCCCCTGCCTCCTCCACTGATAGGCAAATGGCAGAACTTGCGGAACTGACCTATAGCCAGGCTAGCCAGACTGGTTCTGGGCCCCTCCAGCCCCCAGTGTCTACTACTGCCCAGTATTCAGGGGATACAGTCCTGCTGGCTAGATTTTCTGCCCTTCTGCAACAAGAATTGACGAAAGCCTGTGCATCACTGCTGGGATAAAGGCT
The DNA here is from genome assembly GCA_029574335.1 of Rana kukunoris. Taxonomy (NCBI): domain Eukaryota; kingdom Metazoa; phylum Chordata; class Amphibia; order Anura; family Ranidae; genus Rana; species Rana kukunoris. The sequence goes on along the minus strand of CM056056.1, from coordinate 136,460,376 downwards.
GACTTTCAAAATATAGGTGGGCGGCTGGATGGTTTTGAGACTAAGATGGACGGCACGATCAAGCGTGTAAATCAAAATTCCAGGATGGTTACTTCCTTACAAGACCAGCTGGACCAGGCTAACGCGAAAATAGAGGACCTGGAGAATAGGTCCAGGCGCTATAATTTCCGCGTGCGGGGCCTTCCGTAGACGGTCCTGGACTTGGAGGAGGCTGTACATGCTCTGATGACACAGTTGATACCGGATATCTCCCCCCACCAGTTGGAGTTGGATAGAGTCCATCGCGCCCTGACAGCCCCTAGGCCTGATGGCTTACCTCGAGACGTTATTGTCAAACCGCATTACTACAGGATTAAGGAAAAGGTGATGATGGCGTCCAGGCTGCAGGGCAACGTGCCTCTTATGGAACATTCGGTCCAGATTTTTGCGGACATTTCCCAAGCAACGATCCTGAAGAGAAGGGCACTGAAGCCTCTTCTGAGTCACCTCATCAATGATCACATCAAATACCGCTGGTCGTTCCCGTTCAGACTTTCTTTTTCATACAAAGGGAAGTCCCACTCCTTTTCTACTTTCCAGTCTGGGGAAGAATTGCTTCAAGAACTGGGGCTGATTTCGCTGGAGCCGCAGTCCCCCTCCAGGGTCCCTAAGAGGGGTGATAGACCAGTGTCCCCCCTCTGGTCTCAACAAGGCCGCCCTAGGAAAAGCAAGAAGTCCCTCGCGAACACTTCTGAGACTTCCCTTTTTTTTTTCTTCCCTTAAAATCTTTTTTTGCCTCATTCTCTTGCAGGTTGGGGGGAATAGTCCTCCCTAGATTGAGGTTGAGGTCCCGCTGGACATTGTTTTTGACCATTTTTGCATCACTAGTCCGTTTATCTTTTGTTTTTATTTGTTTGCTATTGGTCAGTCTTTATTATTACAAGGTTATTGTTTGCTATGATTTTAGCTCCCTCATGGGGCAGCAGACCCGGCGGAGGCTCTTGTGCCTGAGTGCCCCCCTGCTCTCCTTACGGAGTTTTGACGACCGATTCCGCTCGCTCTTCTCATTTAGCGATTGAGCTGGGCTGAGGTGGAAACGTGTGCCACTCGAGTGAACTTCCCTCCTCCTTACCGGTGGGGGCAACTTTACGTTGACTACAGGGAGTCTATTGCTCTCTGGATTACACTGGATTTTCGGTGTGATACTTTATTGCTTAAGCCTTTACTAGGCGTTGGTTTATTGTTTATAATGATGCTTATGTTCTTGTTGTCTTTGTTTTTTCTTTTTTCTAATCTGACCTTTTTTTCTTTTCCCTGAATCTACCTCCTTTGGGGAGCACTCCTACATTGGACCGGGTTGTGGTTGGTGACTTGGGAGACTTCCGGGCCTCGACCTCTGAGACATCTAAACAGCAAACCGAACCACTATGGCCTCTAGACCCTTAACGAATTACACTATTTTGACTCATAACGTCCAGGGTTTCAATTCCCCCGTCAAAAGGTCTAAAGCGTTTCAGCAATATCATAAAATGGGGGCGTATGTCCTGCTTCTGCAGGAGACACATTTTTCTAAGACCTCAGCTCCTAGATACTTAAATCCGAGGTACTCCACGTTTTTCTTATCTAATGGTCCTGATAAAAAACGAGGGGTCGCCATTTGTTTTGCTAAGAAGGTCCCTTTCACTCCTTCGATTGTGATTAGAGATAAGGAAGGTCGTTATGTTATGGTGGCGGGGAAAGTTAATGATAAAGAGGTGACATTCCTGTCCTACTATGCCCCTAATGTAAACCAATTGCCCTTCTTCCACTCTATGCTGGAAGTGATAATGCCCCACGTAGCAGGTCATGTGGTACTGGGGGGGACAGTAATTTCCCGTTGGACCGGACCCTCGATAAATCTGATCTTGGAAGAGCGGTGCTAAAACATGTGCCTAAACAGAGTAGCGCAATGGCGCGTCTCCTTCATAGCTATGATTTGATTGACGCCTGGAGGGAATTCCACCCCACTACCAGGGATTTTACATTCTATTCCCATGTCCACAAGACGTATTCGCGTATAGACCACCTATTTACGCTTTCCCCTCTACTTCCGTACGTTTCGTCGGTTAAGATATCCCCTGTGGCGTGGACGGATCATTCACTGATCCAGATGGTGCTGACAGACCTTTGGTCTAAATCGGGTCCGTCGCCGTGGCGTTTAAACGAGTCCTTGCTGAATGACCCTGTCCTCGAAAAAGAGGTGGAGAGGGCTATTCAACAATACTTCAGAGAAAACTCCCTCCCGGAAATATCTCCGGTAACGCTCTGGGCTGCCCACAAGGTCACTATACGGGGTACACTGATACATTTGGCCTCCAGGGTGAAGCGTGAACGGGAACAAACTATTCGACGTCAGGAGGAGGAACTAAAGCGACTTATGCGAGATCAAACTGCTAATCCACATATTGACCTCCGAAACCAAATAGACGGGGCCCGAACAGCTCTGAATTTGAGTCTGACCACGAAAGCAGAAAAATCCATCCGCTGGGCCCGCCACCGTTATTACACTTTGGGTGACAAACCGAATACACTGTTGGCAAGGAAGCTGACTCCTAGGCCCTTTAGCCCCGCTCTTCCTAAACTACGGTTAAGATCGGGCTCGACCACTCAAAATCCCCAGTCCATTCTTAAAGAATTCTCCAAGTTTTATTCCAAACTGTATGCATCCCCGGGGTTGTTTGACGTGTCGGGTGTGGAGGACTTCTTGCGTGACTTGCCCCTCCCGATGTTGTCCAAAATTCATACGGAAATAATGGAGGCGGAATTTACGCCAAATGAAATTGCCATGGCTATCAAGTCTTTGAGTCCATCGAAATCGCCGGGCCCCGATGGATTCACGGGTCATTATTATCGCAAATACGCCAAAATTATATCTATCGGTAGAGGTACCCGTCAGGGTTGTCCTTTATCCTCCCTGCTGTTCATTATGGCCTTAGAACCCCTGGCTATCAAGATTAGGACACATCCGGACATTCTGGGAGAACACTGCGGGGGCCGCGAGCACAAATGCGCGATGTTTGCGGACGACATTTTATTGCTCCTGGCCTCCCCGGTTACCTCTTTACCTCACCTGAATCTAGTATTGGATAGATTTGCGTCCTTCACGGGGCTATCTGTGAATCACTCTAAGACCCAGGCCCTTAATATTTCCCTGCCACCTCACATAATTCGAGCCCTTAAGCAGTCTTTCTCTTTCAAGTGGCAAGACGATGCCCTGCCTTACCTGAGCATCTCCTTGACACCAACCCTAACCACGCTATATAAAAAGAATTACCCCCCCTTATTTCGAAAATTGTCCGATGATTTGCGTAGGTGGTCAAAAACTCCCCCGTCGTGGTTCGGTAGGCTGTATTCTATTAAAATGACTATTTTGCCTAAGGTTTTGTATTTTTTTAGAACCCTTCCAATTGCAATTGTGAGCGCGGACTTGGAAACATTTCAGGCTAATCTGTTGAAGTTTATTTGGGCTGATAAGAGGCCTAGGGTGAACAGGCGGACGCTGTACGCACCTAAATTGGGAGGGGGGTTGGGTGTGCCTAATCTCCTTAGATACTACCATGAAGCCCAATTGGCTCATTTGACCCGCTTCCACTCAGCACGGCCTAGGCCGCTTTGGATGGAGTTGGAGTCCTCCCTGTGCCCTGACAGGGAGATTTCCCACTTAATGTGGCTTAGGGGGAGGGACAGACAGTCCATACTGTGTCCATCCCTGTCTTTCTCCCTCAGCTTGTGGGACCGCCTAGAGGCCAAACACGAATTTAAATCTCCACATGTGCCTTTGGCGCCACTATTTCATAACCCTCTGTTCACCCCGGGCCTCCGTCCCCAGGAATTTTCTTGGTGGCTTAACAAGGGGCTGTTGAGGATAGCAGACTTATGTGATCATAGAGGAGCCTTCACAAAACTCTGCAAGAGAAATATAATATGCCAAACTCTGAGCTTTTCCATTATACCCAAATAGCTCATTTTCTAGCCTCACTGAACCGGGTTTCTCCCATCACAGCTCGCACTGCCATGGAAACCTTTTGTAGAACTTTTGACAAACAAGCGGGCCATATATCGCAGATCTACGGTCTCCTGTCCTCCAGCTCTCAGAAGTTAGATTATATGTTGAAGTGGGAACAGGACACAGGAGAGTCTATGGATCTAGCTGACTGGAATGCACTCTCACATAATGCCTCTAAATCCTATGTCAACACCTCTTTGATAGAGGCGAATTATAAGGTATTGTTGAGGTGGATCATGGTTCCTGTCCGAGTGGCAGCCTTTGTGCCTGGGGCGTCCCCGCGGTGCTTCAGGGGTTGTACTGCGGATGGTACTATGTACCATGTCTGGTGGTCGTGTCCGAGGGTGAGGCGATTCTGGATACGCACATACAATCTTATATATTCCCTTACCCACGTTAACCTCCGTAAGTCGCCGCTGGGTGCACTGCTGGGACGTCCGGTCGAGGGAGCATCGAAATCCACGAAAAAGCTGATAGCCTGTATATTTGTGGCGGCCAGGATCTCCATTGCGGGGTCCTGGAGGTCCCCCACTGTCCCATTTCATTTGTTGAAGAACAAATTGTCCTGGATAATGGTGAATGAGAGGTTGTCTGCTATTTTAGCAGATAAGATTGAGGGGTTTCATAGGGTTTGGGACCCGTGGATCAATTACCTCACAACCACATGACCAATTAGTCTGTCGTGGGAGGGAATTTCTTCCACCCCCTGATCGGAGTGCTCCCTTCTCTCTTCCCTCTCTCTTCTTTTCTCGCTCTCTTTGCTTCTTTTCTCCTTTCTTACTCTATTTATCAGGGTACTACTAGATTTAAAACATTTTGACCTGGTCTCCTCTTCTAATGTATGGTCACCCTCTTTCCTTTTTTACTATCATGTACCTTTTGCCATTCAGTGAAGATACGGTTCCTGAGACCAGGGGACCTTTCTGCCGGGAGCCTGGTCCTGATCTAGCCCCCTTTTTGCTGGCGGGTGGGGGCCCTTGGACGGGGACCTAGGTGGATGTTTTCTATTGATTTTATTATTGTGCCCTGTTTTCTTGGTATCTAAGTGTGTAGACGGGATGTTCCTGTCCTATTTTTTCACTTCTTTTTGAAAACTCAATAAAAATATTGGAAAAGAAAACAAAGCCCTCCAGTGGTGCGCTGTCAACGCTGACAGGGCTTCTTTCTTCACCCAGTCTTCCTTCTGGGTTCAAGACTCCAGTCCTTTGCTTGAACAAACCACAATGACATGACTATTCACAGCACAGAGCTCTGAAGGAATGGCATGGGTATGCCGTTCCTTCAGAGCATATGTTACCGGCGGCTTCACAAGTAAATATCTCCTTAACGGTGCATGTTTAGGAGATATTTACTGTACCTATAGGTATGGTACTATAGGCTTACCTATAGGTAAAAAATCAACCAAGGGGGCAGCTTAGAGAAAGTGCTCTGATGTTACAGCAGCATTCCACCTGTCTCTCTGCTCACTGCTACCAGGAGAATGCACAAAAATAACCACTGCACGCCACACACCAGATTCCACCACTCATCGGCTGCTCACAGAGGGTGAAACATATCTGAAATGTTCAGAGACAAGGCTTATTCCTCGAGCAATATGCCTGGCAAGATAGCACCGCTGCATGTGGAGGAGGACTTTGGTGAGGACTACCAGTCAGCGTCAGAGGAAAACGGTAAGGGATCCTCCCATCCTGATCTTCCCCTACATATGCAAATATGGGATGGCTTTGCAGTGTACATTAAATACCCATTTTCAGTGACCATAACAGATCTTAAATCCAACATGAGAAACATTGAGAAAAGGCAATACACAGGTTGGAAAAGGTGACCACCTCACACTCCCTGCACTTCATTGAAATAACAGACATCTAGAGGATTTGGATAATAGGGGAAGAAGGAACAATATCAGGGTCAGGGGGAACCCAGAATGTTTTCAAAATGAGCAAATTACACTGGCCTTACAAAAAGTATTCAATAGCCTGCTGGAAAGACAGTCGACATAGAAATTGAATTTGTCAGGGCAAACAGAGTGCTCAGAGCTAGGGGCCCAGACACTATGCCACCACGCGATATCATCTGCTGCCTCCAAATTTCTCATTGAAAGAGGATATCATTTTTAACAGAGATACAATTATGCTTTTCTAAGACCTCTGTCAGATAACCTTGATCTTGTGACCGCTCTTTAATAAACTTGTAGAAAAAGACCTGAGATACTCCGTTTGCCCTGCCAGTAATCCATAACAGATAGCAATACATCCTTGGCTCATCAAAAGATCTTCCAAATCTGCCACACACTACAACTTTGATCGATAGCTTTTCCAGAATGGTACCAGGAATTCCTCCTCCCACCCTTAGAACGGAGTCCCCAGAAATCTCCCTCTACATCTCCAGAAAAACAACAATCTAAAAAGAACATCTACCACAGGTCGAGATGCCACTTATTAATAAAATTCTCCTCAAAGGGATGTTTTGAAACATGTTGTAGGTAACTAAACAGCCAAGATGGTAACTCCTTCTTGACAAATTCATTAAACCAATTGTGCCTGGGCAAAGATGTGCTCCACCTGGGAAACTAAGCCCTCCAACATGACCACTAGGGAACACATAGTTATGGCTGACCCTTGGCAACCTAAATGTTTATGAGGGGACCCTGAGGACAGGAGTTATACCACAGTTGGTGGCTTACAGGTGTTGCAAGATGTCTCACCTGGACACCTGCATTGCCATAGCATATGTGCATGTTCCCTATGGAGGCCTGCCCCCCAGCCTAAATTGCTGTTCTAGCAATGCCCTCTAAACAGAGTCAGTATAAGGTATGACACACTAGGGGTATTAGAGTCAAAAGGGCAGCAGTTCTGGTCACAGCAGCTGGTCACCACCAAGAAGGCCGAGGAGTAAAGGTAGTGGCAAGATTTCTGAGCAACAGACAGGAGAGGACTGGATGTAGTGTCAATCAGGCATCCAATGTTCACTATGAAATCTAGAGACAAGGCAATTTGTAGAGGGCCTGGTGTGCTGGCTACACATACACACACACACAGAAGGCAGCCATATAGATTCCGAAATGTAAATAGTGCAGGGCCATTCATTCCTCCATCCAGTGTTTCCTTTTGTGCTCTAGGCAGAAGCCCTTAACAAAGATAGCCACCCTAATTCCTGCAATAGCCAAATACACAGAGAAAAGCCCCAAATGCAAAGTGGCTCCAGCAGGTAACCCTACACTAAGGGAAAATCTGGAGCCTTCATTTACCTTGCCATTTACCTTTTTAGGAAACACAGAGAAGGAGTAAGGGGGGGAATGGAACACAAAGGGTTGAGATGAATGGAATTTACACACTGCATCTTTTGCAACACACTTGCCAGGAGCCACGGCTGTCTTCCAAGGTAATATAGAGCACTACTGCAGAAGCCAAGGTGCTGCAAACCTGTAAGGAAGATTTTGTGACAAACCAACAGTTTGGCCAGCCATATGTGCCTAGCTATGGTGAAATCCCAACAGGCTGCATTGTTTAAATGGGCTAGGAATTGCATGTGCTTGATGGCTGGTCCAGAGATACAATGAAGCTGAATTTATATGCAAATCTATACTTTTCTTGTCAGGCTTGTTTCTTTACCCTTCATACATTCCAAGTCTCCTGTTGGTCAGAACAGGCATTGCCGCGTATCTGGGTTAGTAACACCCGTGTATGGTCAAATTGATACACAATCTGAGCGTATTAACCCACAATCTGACAGTATATGTATCATTCCAGTGCTTGTGTTTTTGTGGGGTTTTGAGACTTTCATTTGTGGCTCAGTAATTAAGGATTATGTTGTGGGTACAGGAACTGCAGCATGTGTGTAGTGTATGCAGCCAGTAGAGTCTGGTTTAATTTTACAATAGCCTTTTAAGCCTCTCTAACTGTTCATCACTATGTGACCACATGCATCATTATTGTACAGCAACGTTTCTCTCTTCGGTATACTTGACGTGATTGTAGCAATATTAGTGCAATTCTGACAGAGAAAATTGAGGAAAAATAAATACATTTGTGAATCAGTACTGCTTGGACCTTGAAGAAGGGCACATACACCGAAAGCTTGTCCTAAAAAATTGTATGTTAGTGCAAATAATAAAAAAAAGTATCATAGACAGTACTCAATTTTCTCTTCAGTATAGTATATAGTATATAAGTTTGGCAGAATCAGTAAGGGAAGATACATTGACCAATAGACAGAGGATGGCAATGTAAAGTTTTTATGCTTAAAAGGAGAGTACACATATATTTATCTTCCGATATTTCTGAAGCTGCTGATCATATTGACATGCAGTTTTCACAAAAGGTAACCTCTATTTGCTAATTTGTTTCCAGAGTTGTTTCCAGAGTTTGTATTTCAGTCAGTTGTGACAATTTACTTTAAAATTCATGGTGTTGATGTTCTTCTGAGATATCTGGTATCTCCTTAGGTCAAAGGTCAGGTTAATCGTCCAGCATCCATGTGTTGTATGACATAAAGATGTCAAGCTCAAATCACAAAGGCAGTTGACAGGGGACATGTACCAATGCAAAAAATGTTTTAAAAACTGCATTTTTTTCGGGAGCAGTGATTTTAATAATGCTTAAAATAAAACAATAAAAGTGAATATTCCTTTAAATTTTGTACCTGGGGGTGTATAGTATGCCTGTCAAGTAGCGCATGTTTACCGTTTTTTAGAACTGTCCCTGCACAAAATGTAATTTCTAAAGGAAAAAAGTAATTTAAAACTACTCGCGGATCAAAGGCATTGAAAAAGACGGCAACCAAAAAAAAAAGCGTGGGGATCCCTCACAAAAAAGGCAGTCAAGGCAAACGTAATATATTGTCACCTGCTGGCTTTCCAGTTGCTCCCATTCCAGCACGTGGATTCAGACCCCTTCTGCAAATTTATGGCCTGTCAAAAACCACAGTGATAGGTACCCTGCCACCATTAGTACAAATAAATGACAACCAACCTATAACTGGCCTTTCCAGAAAGTTGCACATTGAAGGCGATACATGTCAACAAACAAACAAAAATGCCCAGCTCACTTATCAGCCAGCCTGCAACGTGTGTTTAGTTTGCACACATTTGCAAATATATGCACAAGCTGCAGAGGCCACATCACGGCACCCCAGTGTACTGCAGTCTTAACTCTATACATTTTGAGAGTCTCCAAAGTTGGAGCACATATATATTAATGGATAGATTGAGGAGAGGTATGCCTGGAGGGAGTTCACCCCTCCTAAAAGGTATAGGGATGCACTGGACACCCAGCAATACCACAATAACGGCAAAGGCATCCAGTGCATTCCCTAACATAGTTACATAGTTAGACACAAGTCCATATATTTCAACCAACAGAAGAAAAAAATATATATATATATATATATTTATATATACACACACACACCAATTCACCAACAGCACAAACAAATGGCAACCATCCCAACCAACCTGACCCTACACCTTCTTCCTGCCAAGGTCACAGGGGACACTAGAACTAACCTGCTGGTCACTAGGGAAAATTCAAGCCTGTGCCTGGCCTGGTACATGTCCTTAACCTGATAGGGCTGGGGTGCTGTCACTGAGGGGGAGGAGGAAATGAGGCAGACTTCAAGGGTGACATTTCACCCATTCAAACTCTAGGAGTGTATGTGGGTGCAGTGAAATTTTTGACGACAGTGTTGTCCTCAGCAGGGTCATCTACCATATGTAATTTTAGGCAAATGGGGTCTTTAATGCTCCTGTACACCTGTACAAGGACCACAGGATTTGGGACATCAAAGAAAGTAGCAACAATTGGGTGGCCAACATACTGGATCCCTGATACAAGGGTAAAATGTCTGACCTCCTGCCACCAGCTATTGGACTGTATCGCTTTCATTAAAATGAAAAGAGTCTTGGGTTACCAATGTGTAAAAATCTCCAGCTGCTGATGCTGCAAAAGTTTTATCCAGTCCATTAGGAAAAAAAATGAATACTTGCTACTGCGTAACCAAGCTGCTTACATAATGTGCAGTAACTGTACAACATGTGTGACCATTTTCTCTGAAATTATACACTTCACTTTCTATTTAAAGACAAAACCTGCCTTGCCTCTCCCACTCCTCTCTTTAGATTAGTATATAGGATTATATAGCGTCAATGGTTTGTGCAGTGCTTTACAATATACTGTAAATGGAGACAGTACAGTTACAATACAATTCAAAGCAAGAGGGTTAGGAGGGTTCTGCTCCTAAGAACTTACAATCTAAAAGGGAGGGGCTGATGAGCTGATGGGAGAAATAAAACTTTCACCTGTTAGCTGAAGGCGGGATAGGCTTTCCTGAAGAGAAGAGTTTTCCAGGTGAATAGAGTAGGAGACAATTTAAAGCAGAACTTCATCCTAATAGGGAAGTTTCACTATTAGGATGAAGTTCTGCTTTAAATTGTTCAGGCTGGTGGGGTCCAATGATGACTTTTTAAGTATTGGGTGACCAGTTCATTCTTTAGAGGCAAGGGGAAGGTGCCAGCAAAGAAGAGGAGATGTATTTGAGGAAGCATAGGATAGGTCAAGAGGGTGACATATATACTGTTCAGCCACTGTACAATAATAAAACACACATTTTATTGAAAGTTAAAATTGTCTTGTCTCTTTCTATTTCTGTCTATTTAAGTTCCTGTGTACTGTCTTGTCACCTGTAGCCACATTAAACCAAGGACTAGGGTGCATTCTGTCCAATACAGTAAGGTTAGAAGATTTCAAAAGTAAATCTTGGGACACCTAATTGACCATACCCACTTTTAAATTCCACCCACAAACTTCACCCTCATTTTTACCTACACCCACAAAATCACACCCCTGTTTTTAGCACACCCTCAAAACTAGGATTGTCCCGATACCACTTTTTTAGGACCGAGTACAAGTACCGATACTTTTTTTCATGTACTCGCCGATACCGAATACCAATATTTTTTTTAAATGCAGCCTTGTCCCCTAATGCAGCCATGTCCCTAATGCAGCCATGTCCCAAATGCAGCCATGGCTGCATTAGGGACATGGCTGAATTAGGGACATGGCTGAATTAGGGACACGGCTGAATTTAAGGACACGGCTGAATTTAGGGACACGGCTGAATTTAGGGACACGGCTGCATTAGGGACACGGCTGCATTAGGGACACGGCTGCATTAGGGACACGGCTGCATTAGGGACACGGCTAAATCAGGGACACGGCTGAATCAGGGACACGGCTGAATCAGGGACACGGCTGAATCAGGGACACGGCTGAATCAGGGACACGGCTGAATCAGGGACACGGCTGAATCAGGGACACGGCTGAATCAGGGACACGGCTAAATTAGGGACACGGCTAAATTAGGGACACGGCTAAATTAGGGACACGGCTAAATTAGGGACACGGCTAAATTAGGGACACGGCTGAATTTAGGGACACGGCTGAATTTAGGGACACAGCTGAATTTAGGGACACGGCTGAATTTAGGGACATGGCTGAATTTAGGGACATGGCTGCAGCCATGTCCCTAATGCAGCCATGTCTCTAATGCAGCCATGTCCTTAATGTAGCCATGTCCCTAATTCAGCCATGTGTCCCCTAAGAGAAAGCCCCCCCCCCTCCGCTGTCTAGTTCATCAGCGCTCGGGGAACATAACAGCTTTCATTTGAATAGCTGTGTGTTTTCCCGCCGCGCGTCATGGTTAGCCCCTACCCCTTGTCCGGGCAATTTGATAGACACATCACCTGTCCAATCCTGGGACGGGTAATCTGTCTATCAAAGTCCCGGACAAGGGGGAGGGGCTATACATGACAAGGTGCGGCGGGGAACACACAGCTATTCAAATGAAAGCTGTTATGTTCCCCGAACGCTGATGAACTAGGCAGTGGCGGGGGAGCAACTCTCCTCCATTAGTGACATGTTTTACAATACATACTGGAGGACTGCTCTGCTCTCCGCCCACTTAGTCAGCTCTTTGCCTGCTAGCCGCCTTCTCTCCGCCCACTCAGTCAGCTCTCCGCCTGCTAGCCGCCCCCTCTCCGCCCACTCATCAGCCCTCTGCCTGCTAGCCACCCCCTCTCTGCCCCTTTCAGTCCACCCTCCACCCACCTGCTAGCTGGCCCCTCTCAGCCCGCTCTCCGCCCCTTGCAGTCCGCCCTCTGCCTGCTAGCCCTTCTGCACTCGGCCCGAGTAAAAAAAGGGCAAAAAAAGTATCCACCGAAGCATCGGGAGCATTTGCGCGAGTGCAAGTACTCGCACAAATGCTCAGTATCAGTCCCGATACTGATACTAGTATCAGTATCGGGACATCCCTACTCAAAACAATTGGTCAAATCCTTTTAGAACAAGAGGCAACCATTCAAGGTATAAAGACTAAATAATAAGATTTCAAGATAAGCCCCATACACAAGGTAGGACTTTTTGACAACAAACTTCAAAATGAGCAAGTTTTAAAAAAAAATCCTACCGTGTATACGCTCCATCGGACAAACTTTTTCGGTTTTCATTGGACAAAAGTTTGCTCTGCAAACGGACAAACTTTTCGGCAACTAAAGTCCTATTGTGTGTACAGAAATCCATCGGACTTTTGTCCGAAGTACAAACACGCATGCCCAGAACCAATGTTAAAATCAACCAACAATAACAGAAGTTGACCAAAGGGTGGTGGTAAAGAGCGAAAAAGAGCAGAAAAAACACATGATGTTGGGAAAGTTTGCAAAAAAAGTCCTGCCGTGTGTATGCTATAGGTGTGCCCTGCCAACTCCCTTCAAACAAAAATCCGATCGTGTGTACGATGCCCAAGAAGCACAAAGATATGCATGTATTTTTAGGAGGGAGATCTCAAAGGTCTTCAGATGAAAAATGCCAATAAAGTGGGTGTTATTTTACGGTGTATGACTTATAGTACGGGAGTAAAAGAATACCCAGTAAGTAACGCAGCACAAGGGACTAGTGGGAAGTAACACCCACTACAAGGGTCAGTAGTAAGAACGCAGAATTCAAAGGTCAGTAATAAGTAACACAGGGGTTGATTTACTAAAACTGAAGACTGAAAAATTTGGTGCAGCTATGCATGATAGCCAATCAACTTCTAACTTAATCTTGTTCAATTAAGCTTTGACTTAAAAAAAAAAAATTGATTTCTATGCAGAAATTGGTTTCTATGCAGAGCTGCACCAGATTTTGCACTCTCCGGTTTTAGTAAGTCAACTCCACAGAGTTCAGGTTTCAGTAGTAAACAAATCAGAGCTCAGAGGTCGGTAGTAAATAATGCAGATTTCAGTGGTTTTGGAGTAAGTAACATATAGTTCAGGAGCCAGCAGTAAGGTATGCAGAGTTCAGGGTTCAGGAATAAGTAACGCAGAATGTAATGCAAAGCCCAGGGATCAGTAGTAAGCAATGCAGAATTCAGGGATCAGCAGTAAATAACAAGGAGTTCAGCAGTTAGTAGAAAGCAATGCAGAGCACAGGGATCAGTAGTAAGTAATACAGAATTTTGGGGTCTGTAGCAAGTAATGCAGAGTTTAGGGGTCAGTAGTTAATAACACGTAGAGCAGGGGTCAGCAATAAGTAACACAGAGTCCAGGGGTCAGCAATAAATATCAGGGTTCAGGGGTTTGTAATAATGAAATGCAGAGTTCAGGGGTCAGTAACTATTAGGAAGGTGCACTTCTTTTTGGCTTAAGTTTGCTGTATATTCATACACCCTAAAATGTGGAGCCTCATTGTTCCAAAATTTCTATACATTAAGCACCTCGTGCGTGTTGGAGACAGACCAGGGATGAATGGCAACTATACAATACAGTCAATACAGCCATCTGTTTTGTAGTCATGTGTTTCAAAATGTCTTCCAAAGGGTGATCCAAGATTCCTATTTATAATGTAATACGTATGATCATAGATACGTTGCCAGAGGACATGTTTACTTTTCCCTGCATAGAAGGCTTTGTATTTGCACATAAGTAGATATACTACTCCCATCATGTTCCAATTCCCTTATTGTAGCCTCATTTCAAAAGTAATTTCCGATTCTTTTTGGCTGCACATTCAAAGTCCTCACTATTTGTACAATTACATTTTAAGCATTGTACAGATGGTTTGTTTTAAATCAGATTTTTACAATGAGAACTATTTGCATGAAAGACAGTATTGCCTGCATTTGGCTTCCTGTATAAGGATGTACCTATCAAATTATTAGCATCCTTGAACACCAAAAAAGACAAACACGATTTTTTTCCTTAATAGGAGACATGGTAAATATTAGATAAAAAGGATTAGAGTTTGAAATTCATACATTCTTGTATTTGTTCCTAAGTGCCATACCGCAAGACAATATTGTCAACATACCTGTGCCATGCAACCATATGGCAAAGATAAGCGGATGCCTCCGCACTAGAAAAAGCGTAGGTACAGACCTGTGGAAGACACGGCACAGGTGGTCCCTGTCCCCTTAGGTCAAGATAAATGTAAGCAACTTTATGACAAGAACACCATTTTGGCCTTATCTCATCTAAGAAAGATTTAACTACCTGTAATACTTTTTCATGAATTATGCTTGAATATAAAGTTTCCACATCTATGAAACTTAGAATGGTAAAAATAACTCTAGGTGATACATTAATCCCATCCAAAATAGTTAACACATGGATTGTGCCCTTTAAGTAGGAAGGCAAATATCCCACATAGGCTTGCACATGAACATCAACAAGCTTACCTTTTTTTTTACTCTGTGGTAAATTTTGAGATGAATTGGTCTTTAACTTGTCTAAAAGAAGAAATAGCTCTCTCTGATATGAGTTCAAAGTCTCAGCAGATATAGATTTATACCATTCCCTATTTTTTTTGAATTTTGCACATCTGTAACTAGTACTCAGGATCCATTATAATAGTGCACCCCTCCCCCTTGTCTGGTGGTTTTATTTCAATTTTGTTGTTTTTACTAAAATCAGTTCAAGTTATTTTTTGAGCATATTTTAAATTACTCAGACACCAAGTGCCTTTGAGTTCTTTGATATCTGTTTCTACTTTACATACAAATACCATATTTATCGGCGTATAACACGCACTGCAATTTTAAGAGGGGAGTTTAGGGGAAAAAAAATTTCTTAGCACCCTTTACAGTACACAGCCTCCCCCATCCAGTACAGATCCCCCTTCATTATACATCCCCCATCTAGTACACATCCCCCATCCAGTACACATCCCGCCTCCAGTACACAGCCCCCACATACATTATACAGCCCCTATTCATTATACAGCCCCCCTCCCCAGTATACAGCCCCCCTCCCCAGTATACAGCCCTCATCCATTATACATCCCCCATCCAGTACACAGCCCCCCCCCCCATTCATTATACATTCCCCCCTACCCAGTATACAGTCCCCCATCCATTATACCCCCCCCCCCTGCACTCCCAGGAGACCCCCAGTCTCCTGGGACAGTGCTGCCAGCATTCTCTACAGTTAAGTAAAAAAAAAAAATCACTGTCAGCCCCTACCACACTGCTCCTTCTGTGTCTATTGCAAAACGAAGCTTGTATTTACCTCAATAGCTCAGTTTTTTCACTGACCTGGTCACATGACTGCCCTCCTCTGATGGGCATGTGACTTCTCTCCTCCTCCAATCAAAGCTACACTCAGAGGAGGAGGAGAGCAGCCTGAAAAAAACGGAGCTATAGAAACATTTATAAGCTTCATTTTACCATTGTAAAACACAGACTATACACGTCCCCTGCTGGTGAAACATGATATCAGCATATAACACGCAGGCACTGTTTACCCTCTGTTACGCAGATAAATATGGTAGTTCAACACCATTGGTAATTTGCAAGTGAGATTGGGAATTTATTTTATTTCTTACTATATGACCTAGTAAGGTGACCTCAATTTCACTGGGAAGGCGTGTTTTCTGCTGTGTGTCTTGAACATGCACACTACTGCTTTCTATTTCCAATTTCATTAGGATATTTAACATCTAATAATCATGTAGAGAAAAATCTCACCAATCCTTAAAGCATATGTAAACCCTCCATACACCCAGTGAAGTGAACAGCCTCAGATGATACAAAAGGATGAACCAAATCTCCCTACATAGATTGTACATGTATATCTGCTGTCTTCACATTTACAGTATATATGGTTTAGAAAATTCACATTGTGTTAGGAGATTTTCTCTACCTGTTTAAGTGTGATGTCTGGGCATACAGTCAAGATAGCTAACATTGCTGATTAGAGGAAAGGCACACACACCCTCTCATCATAGGCAGAAACTCTCAAAGCTGTTTTGTAATAGGACCTGCTCCCTGCTAATCTAGTTTAGCAACCTCCCCGTCTAAAAAGTCTGAGAATTTGTCAGGAGTTATCAGGCTGAATGGTTCAGGAGAGAGCTAAGGGCCATAGCTCATTAAAGAGAGATAACAAAATACTGCAGATATATGTGCCCAGCTCAAATTTCATGAATCGGGTTTACATCAACTTTAAGTTAACATTATAATGGAGCCACATCTTGTTTTAACAATTGTGTACAATTTTCAAAATTAATTTCCTAGCACATAGGTGAGAATCTGTCACACGTCAAACTTACTTATGTTCTGAGTGGTAGAAACTCAAACCTAGTTGTAAGACCTATTTTTCTGCTAAAGACAATGAGGAAAGATTTATATGAACATTTTTTTGTATTTAATTCCTCTTTAACATATAATTGTAGAAAAAAATAACTATCATGGTATCAAATGATTTACCAAATGAATGGGACCAATAGAGAGCAAAAAAAGGATGAAAAGTATTTACATGAAATACCTCTTCCAATACCTCTTTTCTTTATTTCACTTCTAGGGAGTCACAAGGTAGCAAGGTAGCAAGATGAACAACCACACAACAGCTTCATGCTAGTGAGAGTGGTATGCTTGAAGATCATTTTTACACAAAAAGCAAAAATAAGAAACACCAAGACCAACAGTTAATACATGAGACAAGTCTTTGCACATAGATACACGATCACAATGGATAACCACAGAAGCTACCAAAATTTTTCTTCGTATCACAAGGTTTTTTAGGTAAGAAAATGCATCTAACACTCAAGGAGTCAAAAACACTAGACTATGCCCCCACCCCCATAAAAATACCAGCCAATTTAGATCTTTATGTGTTGTAGGGCATTGGTCATCAACCCTGTCTTGCAAGGCCCACTAACAGGCCAGGTTTGCAAGATAACTGAAATGCATCACAGGTGATGTCATTTGCTGCTCCGTGATTTCAGTATTCCAGTCTGCATCTCCCCAAGGTAATACATAAAACCTGGCCTGTTAGTGGGTCCTGCAGGACAGGGTTGATGACCACTGTTGTAGGGAACCAATTTTCTTTGCATTGATATTTCCCTATATAATGTATATACACATATTTTTAACGGAGAAAGAGGTTCTAAAAACTGGGGCTGGGTTTCTGCCCCCTTCACAGAAAATAAGTATGTTTATGAAGGATATTTTCTAGGAAATTCGCTTTGAAGATTATGCGCCCTGTGTTATCATTTTTCTAATGAGGGGGCATTAAAGGGGTTGTAAAGGTAATTGTTTTCCCCCTAAATAGCTTCCTTTACCTTAGTGCAGTCCTCCTTCACTTACCTCATCCTTCGATTTTGCTTTTAAATGTACTTATTTCTTCTGAGAAATCCTCACTTCCTATTCTTCTGTCTGTAACTACACACAATAATGCAAGGCTTTCTCCCAGAGAAAGCCTCTTGAGGGGGGAGGGGGCGAGCAGGAGGGTCAGGACACTCTCTACTTTGCAGATAGAGAAAGGAGCTGTGTGTTAGTGGGCATCCTGACACTCCTGCTCCCCCCTCCCCCTCAAGAGGCTTTCTCCACACCAGGAAGAAAGCCTTGCATTACTGTGTGTAGTTACAGACAGAAGAACAGGAAGTGAGGATTTCTCAGAAGAAATAAGGACATTTAAAAGCAAAATCGAAGGATGAGGTAAGGGAAGGAGGACTGCACTAAGGTAAAGGAAGCTATTTAGGGGAAAAAATGTACCTTTACAATCCCTTTAGCTACCTGTGCCATTTGACTGCATGGCACAGGTATATATGGACAATATCTTTCTCTTATGGTCTGGCACTTTTAAATAATTACAAGAATTTGTGACAATTTTGACCACTTATCTCTTAACTCCCGTTAACATCTGCATGATTTCACAAATCTCATGCCAATTTTCAACCTATTGCTGGCAACTGCACTGTCCTAATCTGTGTGATGCCAACTTTGTGGCGTGGCACCAATTAGTGTTGCTCAAGAATATTCGCATTGTGAATATTCGTTACGAATATTGCATATTCGAGTATTCGCGAATAACTCGAATATCGCGGTGAATATTCGCTATTGCGAATATTCGTATTTTTTCAAATTTATTTTTAAAACAGATCACATCCTAGTGATCTCCATCGACTTCTAAAAGCATTGCTGGTATGATTAGAGACCCTGGGCTGAGTAGCTGAGACGATCCTTTTATGTTGCCGAATATTCGCAATGCGAATATTCGTATTAAGAATATTTGCGAATACTTTCTCTGCCCTTCTTTTGCATCAGAGCCAATCAGAGTTCTCCTACCACAGTTGTCAGAGGTTAGCAACCTCCATAGCAACCAATAGGAACCTGCCTGCACGACCATTATATAAGATCACTCCCAGCAGTATTTCAGTGCAGATTCACAAGGTGGCTAGAGAGAGTGGAGTGTTTCTGTGTGTTTTTCCTGTGTATTGCGATCTTAGAGCTTAGCATTGTGCTTCCTTTAGTGCTTTTAGTTCTGAGTTTCCTGCTTCTAAAACCAAATGCTTTTTTCAAAGCAAAAGACCCAACAGCTTTTCTAAAAGCTCAGATTTGTGTTGCTTTGTGCAGGTTAGTGTAGCTTAGTGTTAGATAGATTTCTGTGTAGTTAGTGTAAGTGTACATTTCTTTAAGGTAGCTTAGTTTAGTGTGTGTTTAGTCTTTGTGTTTTGTGTATAAAAAAAAAAAAATTGCTTTAGTTTAGTCATATAGTTTAGTGTGTGTTTAGTCTTTGTGTTTTGTGTATAAAAAAAAAAATAGCTTTAGTTTAGTCATATAGTTTAGTGTGTGTTTAGTCTTTGTGTTTTGTGTATAAAAAAAAAAAATAGCTTTAGTTTAGTCATATAAGTTTGCAGCCTCAGCTCACCCTTGCTCACCATTGCAGCCTCAGCTTACCTGTGCCACAATTGCAGCCCCAGCTCCTTGCCAGAAACAATTTTCCCCTCAGAAAATGCCACTAGGTGAGTGGAAAATTGGAGGGCTGTAAATAGCATGTCAAGTGCATTGCTTGCAATAAAGCCTAACTTAAAAGGATTTTACACCATTTGGCATCTTATCTCTTTGCTGACATATTCCACTGAGCTCTAGGGTCGGAGGCAAGAGGAGTATCGTCTCCGTATGATGGCTGGAAGATCCCCCTCGTCTACCCAACAATGAGGAGTGACCATGGATAGAGCCGATGAGACATATGAGGCCTTTTTTTCCCCCGTAATAGGTGGTCAATACTCTCTAGTTAGAGTACATCTTAACTTTTGGTGGTGGTTTATTCACAAGGTGGGGGAACCAAATTTAATGTTGATAAACAAGAACTTTTGCACATATAACAAGGTATCACACTGGTTCCATACTAAAGATATACAGACTGGTTTATCTAGCGCAACACATTTTTTAAATTGACTTGTTTATGTGGTAATATCTCACGTCAGTGGTGCTGCTAATTTACATTATTTAGTTTATTTCACAAGCACAGTTTTTTTCTTCTTTTTTATTTGATATCTATCTACCTAAGGTGGTGGCAGCTGTTAATGTGAAAATAGAAATTTCCTGAGGCAGGTTTAAAGTATGTTTTGGAAATAATAGGCCAGATTCAGGTACATCTGCGCATTATTGGACCAGCGTAGCACACCGCCTTTACGTTAGACTTGCGCAATGTAGCGGCGCAATCACCCTATTCTCGACGCTTTTACGCAAAAATTAGCGCCTGCGCAACGTTATTTCTGAGGCGCAAGGCGGAGTAATACAAATTGGGAAGGACGTGGGCGTGTTACATTGAAATGAGCCGTGACCCCATGCAAATGAAGGGCCGGCCGGCTCGCGCATGCGCGCTTGAAGCAGACCATGTCAGCACCTCTGTGCGCATGCTCACAACTCGGGAACGGCGCAATCAGTGAAATTGGAAATGGACTATGGCAAAATCATGAACTACGCAGACAGCATAAATAGACACACACAAACGCACTTCCATTGCAAAAGTACATCCCTTTGTTTCCCTTCCCATATAGCAAAGTGCTTTTGTTCCGTTGTTAGTTGCATTGTGATTTGTATTTGTCAGATTTGTGTACTGTGTGATCTAGTGTTTGTTAGAAGATATTTGAAAGTGATTTTTGCTAAGTGTTTGTGAGATTTTTTGTTTGATAGTTTTCTGTTTGTTTGTTTTCTTGCTTGATTGGTCGTGCTTGTTTTTGTGAGTGATTTTTGTTGACTGGGAGTGATTTTTGGTCAGAGTATGACTGAGAGGAAGAGGAAATTACATTTTTCTTTGAGGGAGAAACAAATTCTTGGCCGGGCCATTTCCGACTATGGGCGTTTCCTCCACGGCCCGGACAGTGCCAACACCACCCCGGCCAGGAGGAGAGAGATTTTGGACATGATCACTGACCAGGTGAATTCAGCGGGGGAGGGGGAGACACGGAACTGGTCTGGGATTGATAAAAAGATAAATGACCTCCGGCGTCTGGTCAAAAAGAAGCTGGCCAGAATGCTTGTCCATGCCAGGGCCACAGGAGGGGGCCATGTCAGGCACTGGCCTATTGTTTTTGGATGACTCTTCCCCTCTGGCTGGCAGCAGCCAGCCCTCCCTAAGGGGGAGCCCCCCTTCTCCTCCTCCAACATGGCTCCCCCTCCCAAGGGGCTCCCCTTCTCCCCGGCCACAAGCATCAGCTGGAGGCAGGAAGGCGACCCAGAAGACCAGGGGGTGGCCGATCTCCTGCCCGCCACTCTGAGAAGGGACCAGTTCCTCCAGACCCGCCATCTGGGACAGGTCAGCCAGACATTGGTGCGGATGGAGGAGAGCCTGTCCTCCATCAAGGATACGCTTGGGAACCTGGACTGCCACTCCCGGGCTTTCAGAAACTGCCTTAACTACCTGCAGACTACATCAGCAGGTGTTGGGCAGGATGTAAGGGCCCTTACCCAGGCTATCCAGGCCAACACGGCAACACTAGGTGCTGCCCTGGACAGAATAGCCGTTGGCCTTGGAGGGCAGGCCGCCAGGTGGGCAGAGACCAGGGGCTGCTCCTCCTTCCCCGGTTTACCCCCTCCCCCATGAGTCTCCCCAGAGGAGCCGTGGCCGGGGGCACCCCAGGCGTGGCTCACATCAAGGGCACTAATTAGTTTTTCCCCTTTTTTGTGGGCCTTTTTATTGATGGAAATTTTTTGATTTTGCTGGTAATTTTAATTTTTTATTTTTTGGGTTGTGAATGCTGTTTGAATGTGGGGGTGACATTCCTGCCGGAAAAGGGGTGTCACCCTCAATTTTGGTGGAGAAGGGTTCCCCAGGACCAGGGGGAAGTGATCCCCAGGTCCGTGTGAATGGTGTATGAATGTACAGTGACATAATTGGAGCCTTACATAGTTACATAGTTAGTCAGGTTGAAAAAAGACACAAGTCCATCCAGTTCAACCATAAAAAAAATAAAAATAAAACAAAGTAAAACACAGTACATCCTCCCATACACCCAACTCCATACCCACAGTTGATCCAGAGGAAGGCAAAAAAAAAACAGCAGAGCGATGATCCAATTTGCTACCGGAGGGGAAAAAATTCCTTCCTGATCCCCCGAGAGGCAATCGGATTTACCCCGGATCAACTTTACCTACGAAACTTAGTACTCAGTTATATTATGTGCATTTAGGAAAGAATCCAGGCCTCTCTTAAAGCAATCTACTGAGCTGGCCAGAACCACCTCTGGAGGGAGTCTGTTCCACATTTTCACAGCTCTTACTGTGAAGAAACCTTTCCGTATTTGGAGGTGAAATCTCTTTTCCTCCAGACGTAAAGAGTGCCCCCTTGTCCTCAGTGTTGACCTTAAAGTGAATAACTCAACACCAAGTTCACTATATGGACCTCTTATGTATTTGTACATGTTGATCATATCCCCCCTTATTCTCCTCTTCTCAAGAGTGAATAAATTCAGTTCCTCTAATCTTTCCTCATAGCTGAGCTCCTCCATGCCTCTTATCAGTTTGGTTGCCCTTCTCTGCACTTTCTCCAGTTCTCCGATATCCTTTTTGAGAACTGGTGCCCAAAACTGGACTGCATATTCCAGATGAGGTCTTACTAATGATTTGTACAGGGGCAAAATGATATCTCTCTCTCTGGAGTCCATACCTCTCTTAATACAAGAAAGGACTTTGCTCGCTTTGGAAACCGCAGCTTGGCATTGCATGCCATTATTGAGCTTATGATCAACTAAAACACCCAGATCCTTCTCCACTACAGATCCCCCCAGTTGTACTCCCCCTAGCATGTATGATGCATGCATATTCTTAGCCCCCAAGTGCATAACTTTACATTTATCAACATTAAACCTCATCTGCCACTTAGTCGCCCAATTAGACAGAGCATTGAGGTAGGCTTGTAAATTGGAGACATCCTGCAAGGACATTATTCCACTGCATAGCTTGGTGTCATCTGCAAAAACAGAAATGTTACTTTTGATCTCAGACCCAATATCATTTATAAATATATTGAAAAGTAAGGGACCCAACACTGAACCTTGGGGTACACCGCTGATAACCTTGGACCATTCAGAGTAAGAATCATTAACCACAACTCTCTGAATTCTGTCTTTCAGCCAGTTTTCTATCCATTTACAAACTGATATATCTAATCCTGTAGACCAGGAGTCTCCAAACTATGGCCCTCCAGGTGTTCAGGAACTACAATTCCCATCATGCCTAGTCATGTCTACGAATGTCAGAGTTTTACAATGCCTCATGGGAAGTGTAGTTACACAGCAGCTGGAGGGCCATAGTTTGGAGATCCCTGCTGTAGACCTTACCTTACACATTAGCCGTGTGTGGGGAACTGTATTGAACGCTTTTGCAAAATCCAAGTATACCACATCCACTGCTATGCCTCTGTCCAGGGTTTTACTTACCTCTTCATAAAAGGAAATCAGGTTTGTCTGACAACTTCTGTCTTTCATGAATCCATGCGGTCTGCTGCTTAAATAGTTTGTTTCCAGCAAGAACTCATCCACGTGGTCTTTTATTAAACGTTCCAGTATCTTCCCAACTATAGAAGTTAAACTAACAGGTCTATAGTTACTTGGTAAAGACTTTGTTCCCTTTTTAAATATGGGCACCACATTGGCTTTATGCCAATCCAGTGGTACTATTCCTGTCATTAATGAGTCCCTAAATATTAGATACAGTGGCTTTGAAATTTCAGAGCTCAATTCTTTTAGGATCCGTGGGTGGATGCCATCTGGTCCAGGTGCTTTATCCACCTTTATTCTGTCTAAATATTTCTGGACCATATCACTTTTGAGCCATTGTGGATTTGGGGCTGTGTCACTCCCACCCCCATTATGGACATGAGCTCCCCCATTCTCCATTGTATACACAGAGCTGAAGAAAGCATTTAATAAATTTGCCTTCTCTATGTCCTCAGTCACCCACTCTAGATTATTTTGTAAAGGGCCTACATGCTCAGACTTGACCTTTTTACTATTAATATATTTAAATAATTTTTTGGGGTTTGTCCTACTATCTTTTGCAATCTGTCGTTCATTTTGAATTTTTGCATCCTTGATTTCCTTTTTACATATTCTATTATATTCTTTGTAACATTTAAACGACACTAGTGTTCCTTCATTTTTATATTTTTTAAAGGCTATTTTCTTATTGTTTATAGCTTTTTTAACTTTGACCTGTGAGCCACATAGGTTTTATCTTTAGCCTTTTAAACTTATTGCCCATGGGAATATACTTTGCAGTGAGGTTCCAAAGAGTCTTTTTGAAGAATTCCCATTTCTGTTCTGTGTTCATCGGTGCCAATATTCCCTCCCAGTCCAAGCCCTGGAGAGCAGTCCTTATGCTTTGAAAATTTGCTCTCTTGAAATTAAGTGTTTTTATCTTTCCTGTATGTATTTCTTGCTTATAGTTTACATTAAACAAAATCATGTTATGATCACTGCTACCCAGGTGTTCCTTTATCTGAACATTAGTAATGAGCTCTGCATGGTTTGAGATTACCAGGTCCAACAGAGCATCATTCCTAGTTGGGGCCTCAATAAACTGGACCATAAAATTGTCCTGCAATAGGTTTTTAAATTTTTGTCCTTTAACTGTCCCAGAAATTCCATTATTCCAGTCAATTTCTGGGTAGTTAAAATCCCCCATTATTATCACCGTCCCAGCCCTTGCAGCCCTTTCCATCTGTGCAAGGAGCCGAGTCTCCACCTCCTCATTAACATTGGGTGGTCTATAACAAACTCCAATGATTAACTTTGAACTACGCACATCTGTATGCAGTTCCACCCATAATGCTTCAACTTCATCACACTCTCCATCAACCAGGTCCTCTTTCACGCTTGCTTTGAGGTCACTTCTCACATAGAGACAGACCCCTCCACCTTTCCTTTTTACCCTGTCTTTCCGAAAGAGAGCATAGCCAGGAATATTAATAGCCCAGTCATGTGAGGATTGAAGCCAAGTTTCAGCAATACCGATTACATCATAGCTCTCCTCATGGAGCCTTGGCGTGGCGTTGCTGCTCACAAGTCCTGCATGGTGGACTGGTGCCAATCCAATTTGATGAGGATGTGGGGTGTGTGTGCTAGGGACCACAGTGGTGTGCATGCATGCATTCTCATTGTGCCATGATTAATGTGTGTGTTTAACATGCAAAGATGCCCAATGTGAGCTGTCTCCTGGCTGCTCTTCCCTCAGAAGACGGGGTAACCTCGGTTAGGGGGGGATTGTCTGGTTCAGGGGTCAGGTCATCACGTAGGTCAATCTGCAGGCCCTTTCTCACTGCGAAGTTGTGCAGCAGGCAACATGCACCGATGATATGGCACACAAAGTTTGGGGAATACAACAGGGTCCCCCCAGACTTAACCAGGCATCGGAAACGTGACTTCAGGAGGCCAAAGGTGCGCTCCACCACTGCACGTGTTTGGGCGTGGGCTTGATTGTATCTTTCCTCTCCTGGGGTTTGGGGGTTCCGGATAGGAGTCATGAGATGGGGTCCCAGTGGATATGCAGAGTCACCTGTAAGGGAAAAGACAGGAGGATGTTAGTCATGCATGTGCCCCTTGTGATGTGTGCATCATGGGGGGGTACAGACATGCCTGCCACCCATGTCACTCACCAACCAGCCAGGTGTCCCCATACACGTTCTGATCGAATTCCATTTGGATGGGGCTCTGATTGTATATGTAGCTGTCATGGCTGGACCCTGGGTGTTTGGCACGGACGTGCCATATGAGGCCTTGGGCATCGACTATCACCTGTACGTTGATGGAATGCCAATGCTTCTGATTGCGGTACATGTGCTCTGTCTCCTGGGGGGCTGGAGTGCCACATGTGTGCAATCAATGGCCCCCACGGTGCGTGGGAATCTGGCAATTCTGTAGAAATCTGTCATTGCCTTCAGCCGCAGGTCCTCAGTGGTGGGTTTGATGATTTGGTTGGCCATGCGTCTGAGGATTGCAGGGACAACCTGGTGCACACATCTGCTCATGGAGGATTGTGACATCCCAGCCACCACTCCACTTGTTCTTTGAAAAGAGCCACTGGCAAGGAAATGGAGTGTTGCCATGACCTTGACCAGTGGCTGCACTGCATGTGAGCGTTGTGTTGGGCTGGTGATGTCCTCCTGCAGGGTTGTGGTTAATTCCAGGATGGCATGAGGGCTGAATCTGAAGATGCGATACACCTCACAATCACTCATGCCAAACAGGTCTATGCGTGTGTGGTATATCCTCTCCCGTGCCATCCTCTGTGCCCTCCTCCTTCTTTGCTCATCTAAAGTCAGTAGTATAGCTATGTGCGACGATGCCCCTGGCATGTTGGCATACAGATTGTTGTGCAACACGTGTGACTGCTCAGCTCCTCACTAACAGTGTTGCTTTATCTGACATGTAGACGATTTTTCTCTTTTTAGACCAGCTTTTATATGGTCTAATTTTAGACAGGACATTTTGCTGTTGCGCACACTGCGTAGCCTGCGCTGCCCCAACGTTCTTTTGTGGATCCCCGTAAGTCCTTAATTAGCATATTTGACTAGCAAATCAATGGTCTGTCTAGCGCAGTTTTGCGCGGACGGATGCGCCTGTCTAACGAAATTACGCTGGACAAAAAAAAGTAGATTTCTTGCGTATCTCGTTCTGGGGATGCCGTGCATCGAAACGCACGCGCACATTTAGACTTACGCCGCGCATCTCCTGTTACGCAGGCGTAATCGCTCTGTGAATCTGGCCCAATGTTCCCATTGCAAGTTCTAAATCCAGGAAGACCTAGGGAATTGGGTCTCACACATGGGTAAAGGAAAAACTCATAAATTAAATTAAATCAGCTGCGCAGAATTTCATTTACTATTTGCACATTAATATTGGGAGTGTTTTTCATGCTGCAATAATCATTGGCATTATACATCAGTTGCTCGCAAGATTCTACTTGATAAAAGGAAAAACTCATGTCGTTGCTATTACAACATAGGAAGAAATCCTCAATGGCAGATGGTAAGCCATTCTAGATGATGGTTATATCATCAATGTATCTCTCCCAAAAAATACCATTTGGGCAGCAACGGGGTTACACTGATCCTGGGCCCTATTGCTGCCCTTTTTCATGATCATGGATGGATGGATCAAGCTAGGAGCATTTATTGGATATTATTTATTGGATAATTTAATCTCCTATAAAATGAACAGCTGAGAGATGGACTATTCAATATGCTTATAGTTGTATAAAATGTATAGTTTGTTTAAAAGCATTTTGCTAGCACAGCACAATGGGAATAGTATACATACTTTTGAGCAAACCTTCCGTGTAGGGAAAACGAAACCTCCCCTTTGGCAAAGTGTCTATGATCACACATAGGACATGTTAATGGGAGTCTTGGATCACCCATTGAATTTTTTTTGCAAAACAGTTGTCTTATTGTTTACTGTATTGGATATAATCCACTTTAATCCCAGGGGTGGAGATTATGACCAGTGGGTTTTGTATTGTGAGGCCAGATACATCTTCCAGCTGGCAATCATGGAGCCCCAGGTATAAATGACAAGCTAAGCTTCACACCAGTCTTATAATATGGATAAAAAGATTCCCTCTTATGTAGCATATATATATATATATATATATATATATATATATATATACACACACACACATGATAGATAGATAGATAGATAGATAGATAGATAGATAGATAGATAGAGTCTATCTATATATATATATATACATATATATATATAGACAGATATTTATGGGGCTTAAAATACATTTACAAGGTTTAAATAACAAGCTACAGTTTTATGTGGTGTGACATAACAATCCTATATACAGTATAACTCTAGGATATACTGAATAATGGCTATGTAGATTGTGAGCTCAGCAATGCTCGAACCTGTGTTTGTCTGGAGGGAGTGGATTAATAATAGGGCTGAATGTGATGTAATGTTTTATATTGCTTATGTTGTTCTGTTCCGTCCTTTCTTGTGTTGTTTTATTGGCAGTGTGGGTGTTTGTCGCTGTGTGGTGGATATACAGTAGAACTAGGGGTGGGACGAGAGAATGGGATCAGGGGCGGACTGACAACTCATGAGGCCCCCAGGCAACAGGAGATCATGGGACCCACACAAAGCCCCACACTTCAGCTGGCACTGCGTGAATGCCTCAATTGTGGGTTGAACCTGAGATAAACAGTGCACAGGGGGCAGCAGGGCAGAGCATTGGATGTCAAGCAAGCACAGTACACGGGGCAGCAGGGCAGAGCATGGGGGAACCATGGCAAAGTATAGACGTCAGCGGGTCATAGCACAGGGGGTCAGGAGGGCACAATATGTGTGTGTGGAGGGCAGGAGGGCACACTACATGTAGAGCAGCAGGGCACATTATAAGGCACATCAGGGAACATTACAGGTTGGGGGAGCACAGTAGGACACATTACATGGAGGGCAGCAGGGAACATTATAGGGCACATTACATGGGGGGGGGGGCAGATGAGCACAGCATGGAACATTACATGGGGTAGGAGGGCACATTATGGGGTACAGCAGAGTACATTACATAGGGGCATGAGGGAACATTATGGGGCATATTACATGTGGGCAAGAGAGCACATAATGGGACACAACAGGGCATATTACATGGGGGCATGAGGGCACGTTAAGGGGCGCAGCAAAGCACAATAGGAGGGATTAAATATATTATGGGGCACAGAAGGGCATATTTCATGGGGGCAAGAGGATACATTATGGGGCACAGCAGGGGATATTGCATGGAGCAAGAGGGAACATATAGGGCACAGTATGATGCACACAGAAGAGCACACTACAGGGAATGAATGATGCATCAATGGGCACACAGCAGGGCACATCATATGGCACACAGCAGGGTACAGGGCACATCATTGGGCATACAGTAGGGCTCAGGACACATCACAAGGCCCACAGGAGGAAATTGGGCACACAGTGGGGCACATAGTAGGGCATGGGATACACAGTATGACACATGATGGGGCACACCACAAGGGCACACAGTAGAGCCCATCATGGGGCACACAGTAAAACATATCATTTGGCACACAGTAGGTCATGGGACACATCACAGGACACATCATGGGGGCACACAGCACGGCATGGGGGCAGTAGGGAATGGGGCAAACAGCAGGGTGTGGGGCACAGAGCAAGGTGTGGTGCAGACATTAGGG
The DNA here is from genome assembly GCA_029574335.1 of Rana kukunoris. Lineage (NCBI taxonomy): Eukaryota > Metazoa > Chordata > Amphibia > Anura > Ranidae > Rana > Rana kukunoris. The sequence goes on along the minus strand of CM056056.1, from coordinate 136,431,379 downwards.
CATGGAGGCACAGACCAGGGCATCAGGACACAGACCAGGGCATAGAGGAACATACCAGGGCATAAGGGCACACATCAGAGCAATGGGGGCACAGAGCAGGGCATGGGGCAGGCAGAAGGGCATGAAGTACACATCAGAGCATTGGGGCAGATATTATGACATGGGGCACAGAGCAGGGCATGGTGCAGACAGCAGGGCATTCATCAGAGCATGGCATGGGGCAAAGATCAAGGCATGGGTCAGATATCAAGGCATGGGGGCACAGAGCAGGTCATGGGGCAGACAGTAGGGCATGGGGCCACAGAGCATGGCATGGGGTAGACATCAGAGCATGGGGCAGACATCAGGGCATGGGGGCACAGAGCAGGGCATGGGGGCACACATCAGAACATGGGGCAGACAGCAGGGCGTGGGGGCAGACAGCAGTGCATAGAGTGGACAGCAAGGCATGGGGCAAAGAGCATGGCATTGGGTAGACATCAGAGCATGGGGTAGACATCAGAGCATGAGTGAGTGAGTGAGAAACGTATATAGCGCAACACATGCAAACTGAATCGCCTCTGGGCTCTCAGAAGAGATGGGTCTTAATATTTCTCCTGAAGGCCAGGTGGTTTACCTCCAACCGGATGCTGGTTGGTAGAGTGTTTCAAAGTCTGGATCCTTGGACTGCAAATCTTCGTTTTCCTTTGGATTTGTATCTGGTTTTGGGTATCTGGAGTCGATTTTAATTGGTGGATCGCAGAATGCGATTTATGTTGTAAGCTTTTAGTTTTTCTCATAGATATTGGGGGGCATTTCCCAGAATGCACTTATGCGTTAGACAGAGTGCCTTGAAAGTGATTCTGTCTTTTACAGGCAACCAATGAATGGATCTCAGTGAAGGTGAGATTGATTCCCATGTTTTTTTCCCAGTCACAAGTCGAGCAGCCGTATTTTAAACGACTTGCAGACGAGTGATTTGGTACATTTTGGAGTCCGAGGTAGAGGGCATTTGCATAGTCAAGTCTGGAGTTGATAATTGTTCCCACCATGTCTTTTTTTAGTATAAAGGGAGCGAGTCTGTGTAGTAGGCACAGCAGATGGTGAGATCCGCTGACTACTGATCCTATTTGTGCATCCATTGTCATGTAGGTGTCAAAGATGACTCTGGGACTTTTCACTTTGGTGCTAGGGGTGATGGTTTGATCCAGAATGGGCGGGGGCATCCATGTTGTTGCGGGGTGAATCTTCCGATTGGCCTGAAACAGGAGAAGTTCTGTTTTTGAGCCATTGAATTAAGATAACTCTTAGTCATCCAATTTTCTATCAAAGAAAGGCATTTCTCTAGTCCGAGATAATGATCCTTTTTGTTGCAGATGCAAAAATATAGTTGTGTGTCGTCTGCATAAGAGTGGTAAAGTAACTCGAAGTGGAAGCTGTCACGGGCCCCCTACTGGCCACAGGCCCTCAGTCCATGTCCAAAGTGCCCGATGGTCAGTCTGCCCCTGGATGGGATCTAATTGTGGGTCCTTGAGGAGTCTAGACACAAAAGGGTGTCCCATGGTTTGGACACTTCCCGCTGGGTATTCAACCCACCCGCTGTGGTGTGTCTGCCTTGAATGTGCATCATTTGTTCAGGTGCTGTATTGCTGACCAGGGACAGATTATGTTCATTTGTTGGACATGATGTGCAAGCCTTAAGCCCTGTACACACGATCGGATATCTGATGGAATCTAATCCAATGGATATTTTCATTGGATATCTGATGAAGCTGACTTTCATCAGTCTTGCCTACACACTACGACGTGCTGAGAAAAATTAAGTTCAATGCTTCCAAGCATGCTTTGACTTGATTCTGAGCATGCATGGATTTTTGACCGATGGACTTCCCCACAGACGATTGTTTTTTTCTATCGTTTTTTTATCCATAGGTAAAATTCAAAACAGGTTCTATTTTTTTTCACTGATGGAAAAAAACGATGGGGCCCAAACAAGATTGGTTCGTCTGATGAAAACGGTCCATCGGTCTGTTTTCATCAGACAAACCGATCGTGTGTACAGGGCTTTAGAGCTGTTATTATATTGAATATGTAAAAATGTTAGCAATCTGTGATAAATGACATATTTATTGAGGTGATGTATTGCAAAAACAATAATAATGTACCACCAGACAAACTGAACTTGGCCAGCATATACCAATATCTTGGTGGTTCTGAAGAAAAAGCTGGTTTATTGGCTGCAAAACATGTCAACCCACTGTATGGACATAATAGGACTGGCATCAACCTAGCTACAATTATGAAGACTGGTGGTAGTTTTTGATCTGAGGATATGTATACAGAATTGTATATTATTAAAGTATTTAATGATACTTTTCCCCAAGCGTGTAAACTAGGATATTTTTATGTTTTTACCAAAAATATATAACTTTAACAAAAAACGAATATATGTAATTTGTGTGTGCTCCAATTTAAAGTCCCAAAGGCATCCTATATCCTAATGCCAGTGCACACAAATTACATATTGTGAATGATTCTCTCTCACATATAAATTTGTTAAATTGTTTATAATATACAGTGCTTTAGGAAACCAAACATTATGCAGTTAGCATTTAGATATACATTAACCTTTTATTCACTTATGGAATTACATCTGCCTAGCTATAGTTAACACATCAGAATATTTTGGCAACAGTCTATGTAGCCCACCAAGTATTGTGACAAGCACTCGCCCAGTTTACTATGGTCAGTTTTACATTTTTGTTTTATCAGGCAAAAAGCCAAACTCAAGTTTGGTGAGCAAAGCTTAATGTGAGGATGTTAGTACTGAAAGGACAACTGCCTGCCAGAAAAATATGGAACCAGCATTCAAATGCCACTGATTTTCCATCATGGCGTTTCTGTGAATTATTACTGGAGATACAGTCCAAATGTGCGAGCAGATTTTATCCATGTTTCACCCATGAATCATAAATGGGAAAAAAATGTACAGTCTAAATTACAGTTAAAAGGAATAAAGTCATTTTATGTCAGGTGTGATTTATCAAAATGATCTCATTTTAAGAATACTGCGGTGGATCTTGATTAACAACATTGGATAGAATGACAAATTGCCTCTTTAATGGTAAGACAGAAATGCAGCATCAATGAATAGAGGGAGCTAGAGAAATAGGAGGAAAAAATTAGCCATTTACAGGCAAGTTACAAAAGATTGCATCTACAAACATATACACATCATAAAAAAATATTAACACCAATAAATAAATAGATATTGTGCCTCCTGTATTGATATCCTGTCCCTATTTTAACTATTTTCTGAAAGGTGCATGAATGTTTACTTTGAATACAGACTGAATCACTGCTGATTAGTGTTGTGCTGTGAGGAAACCCATTCCAGTCAGACATATTAAAGAATAATATATAATAATCAAATTCATCATAAGTTATACAAGCACAGGACCAACACCATAGAAAGTTGGGCTGTGGTCTTACAAGATGGCTATGACTAATGCCGCGTTCACACGATCATTTTTCGGCTTGTAAAAAACAAAGTTTTAAAAAAAAATCATTTAAACCGATCGTGTGTGGGCTTCACAGCATTTTTCGGGTCCTGAAAAACGAGAAAAAAAATTGAACATGCTCTATTTTTTCATAACGTTTTAAACTATGTAGTTTTTTGGGTTGTACAAATTAATGTGTGTGGGCTTTAATGACGTGAAAAACACACGCATGCTCAGAAGCAAGTTATGAGACGGGAGCGCTTGTTCTGGTAAAACTACAGTTCATAATGGAGTAAGCACATTCATTATGCTGTGACAGCGAATCGCCTTTTTTACTAACCCAAAATCAGCCCCAAGGATGGCGTCATCCGCATGGAACTTCCCCTTTATAGTGCTGTTGTACGTCACCGCGCCTTGCTAGAGCATTTTTTTTTTTTTAATGATCGTGTGTGGGCAATGTCGTTTTAATGATGAAGTTGGAAAAAATTCATTTTTTTCAAAAGGCTGAAGAACGTTGTTTTTTACAAGCCGAAAAATAATCGTGTGTATGCGGCATAAGGCTTTTCAGCTAAAACATGTTAACCTTCATGTCTTGTCTGATGCCGTGAAGTTTGGATTAATAAAGGAACGAGTTTATAGCCAAGGTCCAGTATCTCTTGTTTATGGGTGGATTGAATGGGGTACAGAAAGCCAACCATTGAGACAGCATTGTATAGCCATATAAGCTGGGAAGAAGAGCTCAGTTCTTGAAAAACACCAAGATCATAGAAGGCACCTGTGTAGAGATGTAGTTCAAATAACTCTTTACAAATGGAAGAAGGACTTAGGACTTGGGTAATGTCAATTTTTACACTGCAAGTCTATAAGCTCCAAAACTGGATGTATAAGGTTATTACTTTGTAGAATACATATCCCCATAAGCATTCTCTGAAAATGTCCCTACCTCCACATTCTAGGAACAGTTTATTGTAAAATAACTAGATATGTGCAGTTTGTTTTGTTCTGAATTGAAATTCAGGCAAATTTTTAGATATTCAAAAATTTGGTTGTAGCCGAATTTCTGAATCACAATAGAAACAAACTTAACCACTTGCCACCCGCCCACCGTCAAATGAGGAAGGGACAGTGCAGCTCTCGTTCTGGGTGGATTTCATATGACAGCGCACCTTAACGGCCGCTCCCACGTGCCTGTGGTAGATGCACAGCACAGCGATCATGGCCATGCCATGTTGCTAGGACATGGTGCGACCGCGATCTCTGTAAAGAGCTGCTAACATGGTTCCCGAGAATGGGAAACTGATGCTGTTTCCCGATACTCCTGAAGACAGCTCCCAGCACAATCTTGTCACCACAAAACTCCAACCTGATCTGAATACTTTACTTGAACAGACTTCCTTCCAGTGGACAGAAACAGAGGCATGTTCCTTAGGAGATAATCAGACTACATGGCCTACCTAACATCGTGCCTGATAGAGAGGTACAACTTACCTCCAGATTCTGGAGAGAGCTCTGCAAAATGCCGTGAATTGAAGTATGGCTACCTTTTGCTTATCACCCCCAAAACAAAGGTCACACCGAAAAAACTAACCAAACCTTAGAACAATACTTACGCTGTTTCTGCTCTTTACTCCCATGTGCAGAGTTTGCATACAATAATTTAGTGCATACAACCACTAACCAGTCACCTTTCTGAGCTAATTATGGGTTCCATCCTTTATTCCTGCCTAATGTCATTCCAAAAGCCTCAGTCTCAGCAGTTCAAGACAGGATAAATTCCATCCAGGTTAACTACCAAACCCTCCAGGTAACCATGCAAAAGGCCCAAGAGAGCTATAAGAAACAATACGATAAGAAGAAGAGAGGAAATCCTATTTGTTGGAGATATGGCTCTCTTTGGCAAATATCAAACTTCCTTGCCCCTCTCAAAAGTTGGGACCCAGTTTTATCGGCCCATTCAAGATAAAATGAGAAGTTAACCCAGTGGCATTTGAACTGGCACTACCAAGTTCTTATAGAATTCATCCTGTGTTCCATGTTTCTCTGCTTAAATCTGCTATTTCTAGTTAATTTCCAGGGAGAGAAGAAGTTCCACTGCCTCTAGTCTTAGTGGGAGATGAAACTGATTTTAAAGTAGAAGCTATCCTGGACTGTCGAAGGAGAGGTAGGACAATTCAGTTTCTTATTAAATGGAAAGGGTACTTAGCAGGAGAATTCTTGGGAACCTGCAGGCAATATACACGGCCCTAGACTGTTACAAAGATTTCTGGTCTGATTGCACCAAAAGATGGGCTAGACTATGCTGCCCCTTGGGAGGGGGGGCACTGTCAGAAAAATGCTGCCAGCACTCGTCATGGTTGCGTCAGACGAATCCCTGTGCAAATGCAGATGTGCTACTGCGGGTGCAAGCAGAGTTGCGTGCAAAACGTGACAGATGTTGGTGCCCCCTGGCCTATTTAAACCTGCCACTGACACATGCAGATTGCTGGATTGTCTTCAGCGTCCTGTGTATCCTGATCCTTGGACTTCCTGCTACTGACCCAGCTTGTTGTACCCTTTATCCTGAACCTCTGGCTTGACCTCTGCTTCTGTCTGCCCCATTGTGATTCATCCCGGAATGGCTGGCTACCCTGCTATCTCTTGCTCTCAGTGTATGACCTGGCTTTCTCCTGTACCCATCTCGGACTGATTCTACTGTGTATGACCCCTTGCCTGGCTACTGACTTGTTCCGCCTTCACCCTGCTGTTCTATACCTGTGGCACCACCTTGCATGACTGCCAACACGACACATTTAAAAACAAGCTGCTCAAACTGACAGAACAGTAAAGCCATGTACACACGATCGGTTTGTCCGATGAAAACAGATGTTTTCATCGGACAAACCGATCGTGTGTGGGCCCCATCGGTCTTTTTTCATCTGTGTTAAAAATAGATTATGTTTTAAATTTTTCCTGTGGATAAAAAACCAGACAGAAAAATCTGATTGTCTGTGTGGAACTCCATCGGAGAAAAATCCATGCATGCTCAGAGTCGACGCATGCTTGGAAGCATTGAACTTCATTTTTTTTCGGCTTGTAGTTCAGAATTTAGTCTGATAGGGCCAGATTCAGTAAAAAGTTACGTGGCTCATCTCTAGATAAGCCGCGTAACCTCTTAGATGCGCCGGCGTATCTTTTTTCTGTATTCAGAAAACAAGATACGCCGGGATTGAGTTAAGACACGAGCGGCGTAATTGTATTACGCCGTCGTATCTTAAATGCATTTTTAAGATGGCCACTAGAGGCGTTCCCACTGATTTACGCCTAGAATATGTAAATCAGTGAGATACGCCTATTCACGGACGTACGCCCGGCCGACGCAATGAATTTACGGCGTTTAAGTAAGGCGTTTTCTGGCGAAAAGTTAAAGCACCAAAAAGATGGCCCATCCTATGTTAAGTATGGATGTCGGGACCGCGTAAAAAATTTCAGATTTCACGTCGTTTGTGTAACTTGTCCGTGAATGGGGATTTACGTCGAAAACAATGCGTCGTAGCGTCATAATTTGGAGCATGCGCACTGGGATACGTCCAAGGTCGGCGCATGCGCAGTTAAATTTTTTTTAAAAAACGTGGGGTCACAACACATTGCCATAAAACACGCCCACCTCATTCACATTTGAGTTACCCGAGCTTACGCTGGCCCATTTACGCTACGCCGCCGTAACTTAGCTTGGTGAATACAGCATTTGCCTCGCTAATTTACGGCGGCCAAACTTTAAACCTCCGTACCTGAATCTGGCCCATAGTGTGTATGCAAGACCTATGAAAGTCAGCTTCATTGGATATCCGACGAAAAAATCAATCGGATTAGATTGCATCAGATATCCGATCGTGTGTACAGGGCTTAAGTCTAGGTTCACACATGTCTGATGCAAATTTCCCCTCAGCTTTTACTGCAAATTTCCAAAGCAGCTGTTCAGCTGTGATTTAGATGCGGTTCAGATGTATATTTTTGGAGCTGGTGTCTAACATTAGCTTGTTGTTAAAGAGCGAGCCGGGAAGCTGGTTGCCACATCCTTAACAACTGATGACTCATCAGCTGAAAGTAAAAAAAAACAATTGTCGGCTATAAAAATTGAGAAAAAAAATGGCGTGGGAGTCCACCCCAAACCATTCCAGTCCCCTTCGGGTCTGGTACGGAAAATTAAAAAAAAAAGAACATAGGGTCCCCCCCCAAATCCATACCAGACCCTTAGGGGTTCCCCCTTTAAAATCCATACAGGACCTAAGGTTCTGGTATGGATTGTGGGGGGGTCCAGCATCATATTTTTTATTTTTTTGGATCAAATTCATGTTTAAAACTGATCAGATATATGATTCAGATGTGTTCCCATAGAAGGCAATGAGCCTGGAATTTCGAATTTGAATCGCACATAAATCTTTTTCAATTTGCATTGCGCTGCACCGCATATACAGTTGCAAAAAAAAGACCAATTTGTGCAGAAATCCATTTCATTCCAAAAGGGTTCACATACTTTTTCTTGCAACTGTATGTGAACCGCCTTCATAGAAAGCTGATTTGATTCACATGTCATGCAAATCTGACGTGGTTCAAAATGCATCCAATCACATACTGTATGTGAAGGGAGACAAACCACAGCACTTTACGTTAGCCAGGTAGTCTTTTCCAACCACAAATTATCTATATGTGGAAAAGGTAGTGTAGTGCTCAGGAGAAAACAAAAAATGACAATGAGGTCAAAATTGCATACATGTAAATGATGTGTAATACACGTGGAATGGTGATTAATGCATTAAAACAACAAAGTCCAACGTGAACCTCATAATAAATGAAAACCATAAAGTTCATAAAAAGGGTATTCTTGAATTCCAGTGACAGAGCTCAGAGCTCAGCTCTGCCTCTCCTCTACACAAAGCTCGCCTCTCCTTGGGCTTTGTGTAGAGGAGAGGCAGAGCTGAGCTCCGATTCAATGATCAGTAGTCAGTAGCGGTAGGGCGTGTACCCTGGCTGAGCGCTGCTGGGTGGATTGCTAGCAGAGGAATCGCACATCTCTTTACAGACACAACAAAGTGCAGCGATCCCCATTGCCTTCTTCTATGTGTAGTGATGACTAAGGATTGCCCACCACAGCCTACTGTATCCATCTTTGCCGAGAGATCCCTCTCAGTGGATTACTAATGGGACTCTCCATGAGCTGATCGTGCACTGCCTGTGTTCCCAAGATGTCATCTTTGACACGGACGACCATCTCCTTATTTCGTGAACGAGAGATTTACAGCTAGTCTCGTGGCCACTGGATTCCGTATCATAGCCATCTGTTGATCCCCTCTTAGAAGACATCCTGCATCAGGATCTGAACACTTACTAAGCCTGATCGACTCTTGAAATTTAATTTTCTTAGAGTCCACTCCTTCTGGTAAGCCTGCATCTTCATTGGTGGTGGGATTTCTCTTCACGTTTGAACATCAAGTTTTATTTCTGTCACTGGAATTCAAGAATACCCTTTTTATGAACTTTATGGTTTTCATTTATTATGAGGTTCACGTTGGACTTTGTTGTTTTAATGCACTGATCACCATTCCACGTGTATTACACATCATTTACATGTATGCAATTTTGACCTCATTGTCATATTTTGTTTTCTCCTGAGCGCTACACTACCTTTTCCACATTTTGTTTTTGCTTCTTATTTTTCAGTAGCCGTGTTTAGCAGCCATATTTATTCACTTCATAGCAGCGCAGTATTACACACCACACCTACAGAAATTATCTATAGACTATATCCAAAAGCCATAACCTAGGGAAAAAGGCAAGGCATCGCTAAGTATCTAATGAGAAAAAAGAGGGGGGTGTAGGTCTGGTGCTGTTCTGATGGAAAGAATGTCTGTTGCTAACAATGTATCAAAAAATCCTAACTAGATTCAAAAGGTGGTATTACCCCCAGCTGGATATTGGCTGTGAAAAATGTGTGATTCGATGAGAGGTGTGGGGCGTGAAGTGTGAATAACATAAAATATGTTGGTCTCTCGGCGGGTGTTTACTGATGCAATGTACCCTCGGCCGGGTATAGGTAAGTGCTGAACTAATGCTGACTATAAGTGTAACATCAAAACACAAAAAATAAATGAACCCCCCTGCCGGGTGTTTACTAATGAACCCTCGGTCGGGTATTATATAAGTGAAAAAAATGCTGAAATTAAGTGTAAAAATGAATCCTCATGGGATACATAAATCAAGTCCATATGAAGTCCATGGAATAAAAACCAACACAGTGAATCAAAATGATATTTGTGAATCAAAAAGAAAATAGAAGCGATAAGATGACTTTGTGCTTAAAACTTCAGCGTTGCTGGGTGAACCTTTCAGGCATTCCTTCCATCAGAACAGCGCCATACCTACATCCCCCTTTTTTTTCTCATTCTTTTACTCCACCTAGTGCTAGTAAATAGTAGCGGGCTAGCGGCAGCAGTTCTTTTACCAGCAATTTCTATTTGCTGTTTTGTGTTTGTTCTCCGCTGCGCAGGTCCAACCTACACCTTCTTTCTAAGTGTCTAATGCTTTGTATATGCTGACATGCGGAATGATTTACTAGGTTTACGATGTCCTTTACCAACTTGGATAAACAATAAAATGTATAAAAAAATTGCATTTAAATACAGCTTTGGCAGTGCAGCTACGATAAATAAACAAAACATACAGTACAAAAACAAATGAAGTTTACATACAAAAGTTAGTTAAAAAATTATGCAAAAAATGGGCAAGGCTAAAAGGTGAGGAAGGTATTAATAAATAGGTAAATAGGAGCCACGTTTAAGAAAAAAAAAGGAATAAAGACTTGGTTTGCTGGAACTGATCTCAAGTGCAAATCAAATGTCAAATCTTTATTCTGCACAAAGACCCTAAAAAAAATATTATAATTATAATTATAAATACATATTCTTTTAATGAAGTCAGCACTTGAAGGGGGTTCTAGGCTCATTGACTACTTATAGATAGGTTTTAATTGCTGTCTGTGTCGTCGTTAAAGATTTTTACCCTTCTATTACCAGGATCTGACAGATGACAAGAACTCTTCCCTGCCGTACTCACAATTAAAATGTTTTGGCTGAAGATAACTTTCAAGGCTTAAAAATAAGGATTTGTGCCCTGTCAATGTTTCCACACCACAGATAAACAACTCTAAAAAAAAGAATGGAAAACTTAAAAAAAAAAAAAAAAGGTATTTCTTCTTTTGAAAAATCTGAACATGAACAATCCAAGTTAAAAAGTTAACTTCATAAACAAACCATGCTGTCCTAAACCTTCATAGACAAAATATGAAACATCGCCATAACAGACATGCTATAGCAATACAAAAACACATTGGAGTAGATTCACATACACCGGTGCATCGCGGAGAGGCAAGCATTGAATTCACAAAGCAAATGCTCCCAACATTGCGCCGGCATAGCGTATAGTCGTAGGCGTAAGGCAGCGTAAGGCAGCGTAAGGCAGCGTAAGTGGAAGTGGGCTGGAAGTGGACGTGATACATTTTAATGAAGCATGACCCCATGCAAATGATGGGCTGAGCTTCAGACAAGTACTTAAAATGAACTGCGCATGTGTAGTACCTTGGACGTATCCCAGTGCGCATGCTCACAATCACGTCAAAACAACTGGCTAAGTTACGTCGAATCACTGCCTATGATGTGAACGTAACCTACGCCCAGCCCTATTTACGTACTACGTAAAATTTGACGGCGTTCGTTCTCTGGTCCATACCTTTGCATGAGTTGCGCCTCCAATATGGGGAATAACTTTAAGCTGCACGTAACCCTTACGCAAATCACTTAAAACATGCGCCGGGTGCAAGTACATTCGTGAATCGGCGTATCTCCCTCATTTGCATATTTGCATTGAAAAGCAATGGCAGTGCCAAATGCGTCCAGCGTAACTATGTGCCCACTATATGCCGGCATAGGCAAGTTACATCGGTCGGATGAAGTCAGTGTTTAGGCGTATCTTAGTTCTGTGGGAACGGCGCACAGATACGACGGCACATATTTACACTTACGCGGCGTATCTCGAGATACGTCGGCGTAAGTGCTTTGTGAATCCGGGCCATTAAGTCTAAGTGATCATATAAAGAGTAAATAACTCTGAGGCCGCGTACACATGATCGAATTTGTCCGCTGAAAACGGTCCGATGGACCGTTTCAGTAGACAAATCCGATCGTGTGTATGGGCTAGCGGACAGGTTTGTCCATCGGACAAATTTCAAAGCATGCTTTGAAATTTGTCCGCTACAAACCTGTCCGTCGGATATGTCCGCTGGTTAGTACGGGAAACCAGCGGACATATCCTCCCGCACATGCGTCGTATCCTGTGAATGGATCCGACGCATGCACGCGGAAGTGTTTACTTCCTGGTGCAGCGACGTAGCGGTGACGTGGCGGCGTCAACGTCACCGCCGCGTCACCACGCTGTCTGCCGGCGGGGATTTTGATCCGATGGTGTGTACACACCATCGGACCGAAATCCGATGAGACATGTCCGCTCTAAACTGTCCGTCGGACAAGTTTGAGCGGACATATCTCATCGTGTGTACGAGGCCTAAGTAAAAAGTCCCAGATAGAAAAAAGGGCTTGTGTAAATAAAACAGGTCCTTCTCACTTCTCAGTGCCACCAGTGTTCCCATACAGACCGACACTCACCACAAGTTGCTGACCTACTGTTGCTAGTCAGGTCAATAGCGCTTGTGTTTGGGGATATACCCCTAAGCCTCCAATGGCCTGTCCCTATGGGTCCTTCTCAGATGGTGTACCATCATGCATGCAAACAAAATACGGTACCAAGATGGATCTCATAACGTAAAAACCATTTCATTTTATTAATACACAGAAATACTGTAAAAAATTCACACTCGAATTTGTAGGTGTCTAGAAGAACTGAAACTGGGTATATATATTGCTTGCATAGGAAGGAAAAAATAGCTGTGGCTATGCACAGGGCTCAAAATTTCAAGTCCTGAGCTACTAGCCAGGCCTCAAGAGTTACTCGCCATCAGTTGCCCCACCTAATTCATAAACATACACAGATTATCTCATGGAATGACAATGTTTTATGCAGAATCAAGTTACAAAATTAAATATTACCAACAACAACTTTAACAAAATGGGACAGGACACTGGGGGCAGACCAGAGGGACAGGGCACTGGGGGAAGACCAGAGGGACATGGCACTAGAACTGGGTCTCCTCCCCATTCTCTTGCTGTCTCCTCTGCAACTCCCATCCATCGTCTCTCTCTCTCCCATTTATCCCATCATCAGGAGCCTGTGTGTGTGGCTCCACGCTTGCATGTCCCCACTTCCTCCTTTTATTCAGGCTGGCAGAGAGGAGAGAAGCTGCAGCACAACGGGAGGGAGTGCAATCCAGCGCTGAGATCCACACAACTGCACAGCCATTGACACCATAGCACAGCGCACATTAAGACCAGTCTGTTCACAGTGCTCAGGCTGAACTGTTGGACACTTACATAGAGCACAAGGAGAAGAAAACTGCACAAACTGGAAGGCTGCCGCTCTCATGTCAGGGCAACTTTCAGTAAGCACTACACCAGAGTGGTAATTTTCGCAATCCTCCACCTCACTCATTACTTTCTGCTCTCCAGCTACATTGGTCGGGGTCCAGGGGGAGGGGGGCAGGCTCAAAGAGGTCATACTGTTAGGTCCCATAGCTTAATGAGAATTGTAAGGAGAGCACCTGTGTACTGCTCTGCCTGTGCGCGGCTCACCAGACTACTTTTCCCGAGCATGCACCTTTCCTCTTCTGACGCCAATCTCATTGGGACTCTAAGTGTAGGCACAGATTGCAGGGAGATTGGTCATGCAGCCCCCAGCTTAAATCCACTCGCCAAATGCTAGTAGGCGAGTGGAAATTTTGAGGGCTGCTATGCATATATACAAACGTGAGTTTGAATTTCTTACAATATTTCTGTGTGTTTTAATAAAATCAAATGATTTTACGCTATGAGATCTTCCCGGGTACACCATCGGAGAAAGATCTAATTAGGATAAAAACAATGTAGGGGTGGTAAGTTGTAATTTTAACAGAAACATTTGATTTTTATTCCACCATCTTTAAAACTAGAAGATTGCCAGATCAGGCCGGTTAGACTATAAAACTGACTTGGCAATCAACTACTTTCAAGAAAGGGAAGGAAATTACACGGCATGTATTGTTGCATGTTTTGTGAATTGTGTCCCTATTTTTTCTGCAATGTAGTCCACTAGAAGTAAGGAAGATTAGACTCTTAGTCTACAACAAACATTTTATTTTGACATATAATTGCAATTAAGGATCAATTTCCCCAAACACCTTTAAAAAATCCCAATGAATTTGGGGTTTTTTGCCTTTAAAGTTTAGTTAAGCTGGCTCCCACTTGGCCTGACTAATTTTCTTTCAGCTGACAGATCACAGGTCTTTTATACTCTACCTCCTTACCCCCTTCCCTTGTTTAACATAGAAGAGTCTCTAATCCAGAAATTCTGTCCCAATTAATCTTCCTAAGATGCAAAGTTATTAACATTGCCACCCACTGAGGGGCAACACTCTTCTGCGTATAAGAAGACCTCTTGCTAAGCATCAAAGATCTCCATCAAAGGCTCTCCTGATCCAGGTCGCTATGAGCATGAAGCAATGCCGTCCTTTCCCCCCCACTGATCAAACGTTTTCAGCTAAAGATCAGTTCACCTCCTGCACCCATTTCCTTTTGGAAATTTTGTGTAGTACCGCCACCCCCCCCCCACCCCCCCAGTCACTTTATGCTTCTTCTCCTTCTTTTCAGTCTTGAAGGAGCCGAACAAAACTGTAAACCAAACAAGATAAAGGATAAAGGAGAAATAATAGTAATAAATGGTTTGATGAAGCTAAATGAAAATCCCCCAGAAGTTATTAAGGCTTCCTCTTTCCTCCCAGAATCCCCCACCCTCTGATGCTGTTTAAACAGCCTGAAGCAGCCCTGACTTAGGAAAAGGATGAAATGACTTTTCAAGATCAAAGGCCCACAAAGTCTTTACACACACATAATCACAAGGCCTCTGAGAAGTTGAGATTGATTTGTTTCAGTGTAGCACAGAGAGCATGTAATAACAGCTGAGCTTTTGTTTCCTTAAGACTATGGGAAGGGGTAGGGATCCAGAAAAAAAGGGGGGGGGGAGTTGGAATGGTGTACTTAATGTCTAAGATGTGAAAAAAATAAAAGCCCAATATGTAAGAATAAAATGCCAAATAGTAAAAAGATTTATTCTATTGAATACTAGCTTCTGCCTACTACCATAATTCTACAAATTGCTTGAAATATGTTACAGTTATGATCAGGAAGAGCAGAGGGGATATTCTAGGACCATATATATACTATAGGACTGTATAGTGTAATTCCCACAATATTCTATTTTGCATTCATCACAAAGTCTTCTATTATACTCTTAATGCAGCAGTTCTTCACTTTCAATCATCTAACAAGCTCAGAGAGACTCTGGCATTAGCCCTCTTGAGGAAATGTTTTAATTTAATAATGCACTGTATAAATTCAATTAAGAAGCAGCTGCTACATGGTCAAAATGAAATCCCCAGAACTTCTTGAACTTCTATAGACTGTAAGAAACAGGCTGTCTACCTTATGCTTTGGTGTGAATTTCTATGCCATTGTCATTACGTTCAATTTGCAGTCTTTATTTTACAGAGGTACCAAATAGTTTGCCATTATTTGCCAAAGAAACTAGGTATTGTTTACTCCCTATAGCCTTTAAAAAAATACCAGCTATAATAGCATTACATAAAATATACACAACAGGTTGTGAAACAGAATATGCATACTTATCCTAAAAAAAACACCTACAACAACCTCTTGTCCCTTCGGATTGGGAACATAGCAATGAAAATCTCACAGTTCATCGAAAACTGAATATATTGCAGCTTACCAACTTTTAATGTGGTGGCTGCTTTTGTTTTGTAACAGTACAGTAAGGGCTTTAATTACATTTGCAGTTTGGAAGGGGGGGGGGGGTAAAACTCCATAGTTGGAACATGTTTTTACAACACACACCAAGCACAGTTGTAGAGTCAGGAGCGCAATGGAAGCCCCCCCCATGCTCCAGGAGGTCCATGTAGCTTCCCAGTCACATTCCGTTTTACACTTGGAAAGAAGAAAAGTGTGTGTGTGTGTGGGGGGGGGGGGTGTTGGAATATACAGAAACTGATCCTTTTCATTTTCTTCCCGCAACTGCTGAAATAGACAGAGTCTTAGTAAAATGTATATAAAGTCAGTGTTCACACTAGTGTCCTCCACTCTTTCATTTTGTGATTGTGATGAAACAATGTGTAAACATCCAAAAGAGATCCCACAGAGGTCCCCCAGAAAATGATTATCCTTGTTGTTTAAAATCTTCATTATGCTATTTAAAATAAAAAAAACTCATAATTCTAAACCATTTCATTTCATTGTGGCCTGCGACCGGTTACCAAATGACACATCTTGACAACATCTTATGTTTTAATAACACAATTCTTACCTATCCCTGAGCTCTCTTTACTAATATTCTTGGCCTTCTTTCAGTAGGTAATGGCTTTTGCTGAAAACATATGATAGTCCAGGCCTTTCCTGTGTTCATATTTTCAAACTGACCACTTGCAACTTCAACTTAACCACTTATACTGCGGCAGGGCGGCCGCTCTGTGCCAGATTACCCGATTATACAATACACAGGCAGAATGTCAATCTGCCTATGTAAACAAGGCAGATTGCCTTTCTGTCAGAAGGGAAGATATTGATTCTGTGTTCCTGCAAAGCAGGGAAAAGGATCAATTCCTTCCCCTAGTCAAAGCACCTCCCACACAGTGAGAAAGCACAGGCTAGCCACACAGTTAATACTTTGACCACCCGTGATGTTAACCCCCTCCTAGCCAGTGTCAGCGCATATTTTTTAGCACTGATCACAGTATTAGTGTCACTGGTCTCCAAAAAGTATCAAAAGTGTCAGCTAGTGTCCGATTTTTCTGTTGCAATATCGCAGTCCTGCTATAAGGTCGTGCATCACTGCCCTTACTAGTAAAAGAAAAAATATCCCATAGTTTGTAGATTTTTTTTTTACCAAAGATATGTAGCAGAGACATTGGCCTAAACTGATGAAGAAATTAGATTTTTTTTTAAATGTATTGAAAAGTTTTATAGCATAAAGTAAAAAATATTGTGTTTTTTCAAAATTGTTTGTATGTTTATAGCGCAAAAAAAAATGCAGATGTGATCAAATCCTACCAAATGTAAGCTCTATTTGTGGGGAAAAAAAAGAAAAATATATTTTGTTTGGATACAGTGTTGCACAGCTGCGCAATTGTCAGTTAAAATAAAGCAGTGCCGTATCACAAAAAATTGCCTGGTTATGAAGGGGGTAAATCTTCCGGAAGTCAAGTGGTAAAACAAGGGGGAATTAGACACCAACATTACTAAGTGTTTAAAACCACTAAATGGTCACTTTGATGAACTTTCATCTTTAGCTCTGAGAAAGAGGGTTTTGCCTTCGAAATGCTTTAGCTTGTTTGCTAGTTAATGATCCAAGTACATATGAAGCATCTGTATCTTGTGTCCAGTGTCAGCTACTGAGGTCCGTATACCCCTCAATGTCTATAGCTGTACAGCTTTTGTGAGTATGTTTTTGACAACTTCCTAATCTAATAAACAGTTATAGAAGTAACGCCTGAGGTCTTGCACCCTCTTTTTTTGGTATTTAGTTTCCCCGCATTCAATTCGCATAGCAGGTGAATGTGACTTTCTCTCTATGGAGCTGATTCACATATCTCGGCAGCGGGTCTGGTGCGGTGTGCTGGGAAAAACACATTTTTTGGTGCATTTCAGGTTTGATTTCATCCCAAAATTTGGGCTGAAATTGGACCTGAACTGGTAAACCAGCACGCACCTGACCCCTGTTGTGCGCCGCATGCGGCGACAGTGTGAACCCGGTCTTAGTGTAGAGATTTCCCCAGTCAGAAGAAGGCAGAATACATGACCAGTATTGGAGTGGATTACTACTGCAATGCAGGCCCTATGGCAGAATATTTCTATATGACACCTGCAGGGTTGATACGACTGCTTTCTTGTAGTCTGAATAAACCCCTAAAGTGAGCATACATGCGCTTCAGAACAAGTAAAACACAAAAGGCTTACGTTTAGGATCAGTCTGAGTTTAGTTTGGGAGCCAATTAGATACACTCACATTGACTTGTATAGAGAAAATTGAGCATTACAATGCATGACAACAATAGCAACACATGCATGCATATACTGGTCCATAGATACATAAACTGTATTCCACATCTATGAAAAATGCTTCAACACTTTTCCCATAAATATATTTAGCTGGTTTATTATTAATTTAAATGCCTATGAAAATAAGAGCCCATATTAAGCTGTTAACAATAACACACATTGCAATCTATTTGTAAAATCTCTGCACAAACTTCAGATTTACTGATAACTATGGCCCATCTAAATATTAAATTGAAATCATTTTCAAGGTCACACTACATAGTTGCTTGTAAATTTAAAGAAGACTGTACAATAACATTGTACCATGTATGGCCAAGTTAAGTTTTCTATTTTTACACAGGAATTCTCCCTGATGAAGATACGATTACCCTGTATCGAACACATGTAGGGGAGGGGCCAGGACAACACGACAGCCAGTCTACCTTCTAAGGACGAAACATACACCATTCCAAAACCAGCAGCTGTAATATTTCATGCCATACACAGAGTTGTGCACTAACACACCTGGCACATGTGAGTGAGTACCCCACTGGGGGTTGTTCTTATATGTTTAAAAAAACGTTTAAAGCGATACCACGCTATGAAGGTCTTTTAATCCCCATTATTCCCGAGATACTGAATCTCAGGATCCTGTTACCATTATAACACCAAGGGGTGGTTCACAAGCTTGTACTGACTGAGCATAAACAATAAGGTCCCTTTCACACTGGGGCATTTTTAAGACCGTACCGCCTGAAAAAATCGTGCCCTGTAGTCTTCAATGTGAAAGCCCGAAGGTGCGCTAGCAGGACCACTCCAAAAGTCCTGCTAGCTGCATCTTTGGAGCGGGGTGTTTACCGCTCCTATACCGCTCCTTCCCATTGAAATCAATGGGAAACCGCGGTAATACCGCCTGCAATGCGCCTCTGCAGGTATTAACCTTTTTTACAGCTGCTAGCGGGGGTTAATACCACACCGCTAGCGGCCGAATACCGCGGTAAATACGATGGTATAGCGGAGCTAAAAAATGCACTGCTATACCGTCACCGCGCCTCCTGCTGCAATGGGAAAGCAGTCGCACGCTCCAAGGTGAGATTTTAATACCTAGGGGGTCACTGGAATGAGAGCACCAATGCATAATCTGCAACACTTGTCAATCATGTTCAGACGCATGGATTTATAAGCATGAGTTCTTCACGTAAAGAAACTGAAAAATTCTAATTGCTATTTGCTGGGGGTTTACATAGTACCCTGTGCAAACGTTTAGAACTTGAGAGAAAGTTCTGTTCAAGCACTACAACAAGTGCTAGCATCCGTGTTAGATAAGGGCTGCCATCCTGGAAACTTGTTAAATTGTATGGAACTCTCAGGCCGCGTACAGACGATGAGACATGTCCGCTCAAACATGTCCGACGGAGCGTTCCCAGCGGACATGTCTCATCGGATTTAGATGTACACACCATCGGACGAAAATCCCCTCGGGCTGAGGAAGCGGTGACATGGCAGTGACGTTGACGCCGCCACGTCACCACTCCAGGAAGTAAAATACTTCCACACATGCGTCGAATCCATTCGACGCATGCGGGAGATTTCTGTCCACTGGTTAGGCATACTAACCAGCGGACATGTCGGTTTGTAGCGGACAAATTTCAAAGCATGTCCGCTAGGTCGTACACATGATCGGATATGTCCGCTAAAACTGGTCGGCGGACCAGTTTCAGCAGATAAATTTGATCGTGTGTACGCGGCCTAACAATAAACTTCTCTTATTTGCTCCATTTTGGTCTGTTGAATAAACCATTGAAAGTGCAGAAAAAAAAAAGTAGTTCATCCAGACAGAAATCTTTTGAACTGATACCTTCCTGTACTTACTGCCTCAGGACTGTCCTCAGTTAGCATTCTTCCCTGCCATTTCTGTGAACTACAGAACACCTTTTACTGTTAAGAAGAAGAGAGGGAACCGTTATGTAGTCTTACTACAGGGTTATCTAGTTCTCAAACACTCCCTGTCCTAGGGTAACACTGATATGGTTGTCACCCTAGGTAGGAGTTAATGGCAGGATAATCAAGCTAAAAAAAGTGTGAAAAAAACAAAACAAGTGCAACCAACCATATCTAAAAACCAAAAAGCTGCAATATTATCAATCTTTATTCTTGAGTTAGATACACTTTAGGTCACTGAAAACCCCTGTAAATGTTTTAGAGTCTCACAGTGTGACTCCAGTTGTGCATCTGTAAAATGTTGATTCCCTACGGAAAAGTGTTTGTTAAACGCTCTGAGATTATTACATACTAAATTGCTATTGCAGTTCAGAAGCCACCATCGTGCACCATCCTTTGCAATTTGCCTCATATTCATAACGTGCAAGAGGTTCTCTTCTGTATAGCCACCCCACAACTTCAAGTGACACTAAACTTACATTTTTTATAAAATAAAATAAATGCAATAAAAGTAGAGCATACCTTCCATCTCTGCTAGCTCTCTTCCTTCATTTCGACTCTCAGTTTGCAAATTGTCTTTATTCTATTCTCAGACTATCTGTTATAGGGCGTTCAATTGCCATGTCTCCATTGTGTATGTGAACGTAGCCATCCCTACATTCCTATTTTCCTCTGAGATAGACTACACATACACATACACACAAACTACACATCTACCAGCAAACATATTTAGCACTATGGGAATTGGGGGAAACATAGGGAAGAGAATGTGATCAGAAGTAACAGCACTACTTGCTCTATGTGGTAACATCACCCATAGGCTGGTCATTTTCCACCTTGACTACTGCAACTCTATCCTCAATAGCTTACCTTTACTCAGGCTATCCCCCCTTCAGTCTATTATGAATGCTGCTGCTAGACTAATACACCTTTAATAACATACCCGTGACTGTTATTATTATACAGGATTTATATAGAGCCAACTGTTTACGCGGAGCTTTAAAATATAAAATGGAGACAATACCATTACAATACCATAAAATAAAAAAGGATATAAAAGGGTCCTGCTCAGAGGAGATTATAATCGAATAGGGTTGGGAAGGTGGTACAAAAGGTTGTAACTGTGGGGAATGATCTAATGGAAATGGAAAAAGATTAGTTGCAGGCTTCCCTGAAGAGATGAGGCAGCTAGATAGCTGGACAGGTTGAGAAAGAGAGTTCCAGAGGATGGGAGAGGCTCTGGGGAAATCCTGGAGACATGCATGGTAGAAGGAGACAAGGGACTACTACTACAATCCCTTCACTGGTTTCCACTACCCCCTCGTATAAAATTCAAAATGCTATCCACAACATACAAGGCCTTCCACAAAATCGCCCCCAGCTACATCAACAACCTCATCTGCAGATATCGCCCAAATCATCCTCTCCTCCCAAGATCTCCTGCTCTCTAGCTCCCTTGTTACCTCCTCCTATACTTACCTCCAGGACTTCTCCAGAGCCTCTCCCATCCTCTGGAACTCCTTGCCCAAGTATGTCCGGTCAGCTCCTACCCTGTCCCTGAAAACTCACTTATTCAGGGAAGCCTACCCCACCCCCACCTAAGAACTCTATCCGAGTCACCTCCATCAGATCATACTCTGCAGATATTACCTTTTGTACCACCACTACCTCCCTTTAGATTGAAAGCTCCGTGAGCAGGGCTCTCCTATTCCTTCGGTATTAAACTGTATTGTAATTGTACTGTCCCCCCTCTAAAGTGTAAAGTGATGTGTAAACTGTTGGCACTATATAAATCCTGTATAATAATAATAATTATATGGGGCATACAATGTTGGCTGTCCCTTTTGCTACACTGAAGCTGGCATGGGGGGGGGGGTGAACATGTAAACAGATGGGAGTGCCCTCAGCATAAGTATACACATCTTTCCTTTACAGAATAATTAGAACTGGCTTGGAAAGAAGGTGGCAGCAGGTTTAGGCATAGTTAGGATTTGACCAGACTTCTACTTTAAGGCTGGGTTCACACTAAGATCGCTTGCGGCTCACAGCAGTGGACTGGAGTGCCCCTGTTCTCCATTTCAGGGACGTGTCAGGCACAAATTTTTGCTGAAACAGAGCCAAAGATGCACAGGAACCCTGTGCTATTCGCTCCACAGCCACCACAGAGATGTGTGAACCAGCTCCATTGAAAGACGGTCACAATCTCCTGTCATGGGAATTGGATGCAAGGAAGTTTGTATCCAATTCGTACTAGTGTGAACACTAGCCTTAAAGCGGAGGTTCACCCTCAAAATCAACTGTACAGCATCCTTAACCTCAAGCCCATCTAAGAAACATAGCGTTTAAGTTTTTTTTTTTCAATGCTCCCTTACCTGTAATATCCTGTGCTTCCGGGAAGTGGGCGTGTAGCTATTTTGCCTGACGGCGCTGTGCATTGTGGGTGCCGATTGTCAGGCCTCCATGCAGTGATGTGCGGGCCAATCACAGCACATCCACAGAACTAGCTAGTCTCATGCTAGCTGTGCTGTCACGTGACGCGGGGAGCGAGTCACATGACCCGTAAAGCGCGTCATGTGATGAGGGCGTATACATATTCCCCATCGCCGCATCTCGGAAGACATACAGGAGGGATTCAGAGTGCCCACAAAGAAGATGGCAATATCCATCACAAAGTTTTATAAAATATTCTTTCTTGGCAAATCAAGATCATGGCGGCTGCAAAATCGGCACTAGTAAGTAACTAAATTCGTATTTGAACAGCGGCAGAGTAGACTGAAAAAAAAAAAACGTTTTCCAGCAGAACAACCACATTAAACATCTAGCGGCAACTATGTGACATAGTGAGTTGAAAATCCAGCTGTAGCCACCCAAGTCTCCTATATCAGGCTATAGGTTCCCTTCTTTGGGGCCTATTCACAAGCCTGGGTAGACCTACACTAAGTTCATAATTACTTTCAAGTAAACTTCCCTAATAAAATATAGGAAGTATACTAAATAATTCACAAGGAATTTTCTGTGAGACCATTAAAGGATTGCAATTGAAAAGTACAACTGCTCGGAAAGGTTTTCCAAGAATCCCACAAGGGGCAGTTCGCATAAATATAACTTGCACAGATGGACTTTGTCTACAGTAAGGTAGATAATCCTGCAATGTGAGAGAGTGTGAGGGAAGCAAGAGCAGCTGAAAAAGCAGCTTGTCAGCAGAAGAGGGTGCTAGTGTGTCATCCATTTAAGATGCAAATTGAGTATTGCTGTAGTTGCAGATTAAAGCAAGCATTTACGGCACTTGGCAGGTTCCCAGCGTGCTGAATGCTGGAATCAAGCTTGTCACCACGCACTGAAGGTTATTAATGGTGCTTCCAATCAAAGGCCTGTGAAATGTGCAAGTTAAAAGCAAAGAAACAAGACTGGGTTTATTTGCTCTTGGGGAGAAGGGAGCTCTCCTGGCCACAACTGTCAAGCTGACAAACATTTTCGCATGCTGCAGATTCCGCGGTTCTCAAGCACTTGGCATTTGATTGACAGAGGCACATCCTGGTCATTCTTCCTAGCTCTTACGTCTCTAAATCTAGGTGTCCACCGTATACTGTAAGCATACAAGAAAATTCTATCTCATACAAATAATATTGCAATGCTGCTAAAACGAAGCTGATTCATAGGCTTTTCACTGGGGAACATTTTGAAAAATATCAATGTATATAGCACATAAACTAGAACACTAAATGAAAATAAAATGTTTGTGATGAAAAGGGTAGTTGCAGTGTAATAATTATCTGGCTATGTTATCAAACACTGGGTAGTAATAAAGACAGATAAAGCACATCCCAAATAAGCAGCCGCAATTCCTGGACCTTCTTGACAGTATCAAAGCTTTAATAGCTGAAAGTGAGATATTCTGTACAGCACAGGCCAGTTCCTGTCTCACAAAGCCCTTTAACAGCACAATTTAATTACATGTCCCAGTCTGCAAGAAAGGGAGGGAGGGAAGGAGAAAAGTGTAAACACTGTAGAGTTTTATCTGGAGATACATCTGGACATGCAGACAATGTGCTAAAACAACACAGATCTGCCCTCACTATGACTTTGAAGAGTTCACATAGGGCAAGAAAGCTGTTTCCAAGGACAGGAATGCTGCCTTGTAGGCCTATAATGTACAAATTAGATATGTGCATTCCCGTTCGTACGAATGTTATTTTCGTACCCGCAGGATAATGTGTACATACGACAAAATTAAAGCACCAAAATACGAAAACTACGAGATTACGAATGAGCCACATAACGAACAACCGCAAATACGAACGAATGATCCGACGAAAAAAAACGACAAAACGAAAACGGCAAAAGAACAAAAATGACATCTATAACAAAAGATTTACATTCTGTATTTTGTTTGAATCCTTTTCTTGTTTGTTTTCAGTCCTATGTTCATTGTTCATATGACATCTATAACAAAAGATTTGCATGCTGTATTTTGTTTCAATCCTTTTTCTGTTTGTTTTCAGTCCTATGTTCATTGTTCATATGACATCTATAACAAAAGATTTGCATTCTGTATTTTGTTTCAATCCTTTTTCTGTTTGTTTTCAGTCCTATGTTCATTGTTCATATGACATCTATAACAAAAGATTTGCATGCTGTATTTTGTTTCAATCCTTTTTCTGTTTGTTTTCAGTCCTATGTTCATTGTTCATATGACATCTATAACAAAAGATTTGCATGCTGTATTTTGAATCCAAAATACGAACAGAAAAAAGGAATTTAAAATACAGAATGCAAATCTTTTGTTATAGATGTCATATGAACATACAACTGAAAATGGCAAAAGAAAAGGGTTTCAAGATACTGCAAATCATTGACGAAAATTCACGAAAATTATTGTCTAACAAGTAACGAACATGAATTAAACAGAATAACGAACCATCCCGCATGTACGAAAATAAAACAGTAACGAAAATACGAAATGATCGGAATACGAAAAAATCGCGTCATACAAAAAACGAACAGGAACAAACAGGAAAACGGGCCTCTTACGAAAAACGAACGAAAACGAAAAAACGGAACGATACGAAACAGAACAAAAAAAAAAAAATATTTTTTCTGTGCACATGTCTAGTACAAATGTCCCAACTGAGCACACACAGATTCTTTCCTGCTCCAAAAATAATAGCCTTGATCAAAAGAAGCAAGGTTTTCTGCTCAAGAAGCAGCGATCATAGCTTTATGGCATGTACACACGATCCGAATATCATACGAAAAATGGCGTCCGAGGAAGAATCGTACGATAGTCGGATCGTTAGTACAGGGTTTCTGTGATCCAATCATGACAGTTCATCTGATATTATTTTGTCGGAAATGCACAGAAATTTTACTCGTACGGTACCAGATCGTACGATTTTTATTTAGTCAGTACAGTTGTGGTCTGAAAATACATCACAAATACATTACAACACATAACTTCTGATTTTCATACGAGAATTTTCGTGACTTTAGTAACTTATTCAATTTCTACTTGCGACGAGAAAAAAAAAAAAAGTCGAACAATCTGTCCGATTTTCGGATCGGGTATACGTGGCATTATAAATACCAACTTCTAATGTTCTTCTAACGCAGGGATCCCCAAACAACGGCCCTCCAGTTGTTGTAGAACTACACATCCCATGAGGCATTGTAACACACTGACATTCACAGACATGACTAGGCATGATGGAAATTGTAGTTCCTGAACAACTGGAGGGCCACAGTTTGAAGACCCATGCTCTAACGTCTAAGGTTTTTTCTTCAACTCCAGATGGTTATACCCCCTTCCTGACCAGGCCATTTTTTGTGATGTTGCACTGCGTTGCTTTAACTGACAATTGTGCGGTCATGCGACGCTGTACCCAAATAAATGTCTACTTTCCAAAAAAGCATCATTTGGAGGGTATCTGTACTGTCTAGGTATTTTAGGGCCTCAAGAAATGAGATACATCAGGACTGATCAGTTTTCAAATTCATATACCATAGTTTGTAGATGCTATAACTTTCACACAGACTAAATAATATGCACTGATTTGGGTTTTTACCAAAGAAATGTAGCGGACTACATTTTGGTCTACATTTATGAAGAACGTTTTTTTAATTTACAAATTCTTATAAAAGAGAAAACTTTTATTTTTATATTTGCAACATTTTCTGTATTTTGTTTAAAAATTTATAAAGAACCCACTGGTGATTAAAGTGGTTGCATGAAGGTAAAAAGCTTCTGTGTGCAACAGCCCCCCCCCCCACCCCTAATACTTAACTGAGCCCCCTCTCGATCCAGCGATGTCCAAGAGAGCCTTGCCTCTCTGGGGACTTGCACTACTGATTGGCTTTTAGCAATCACAGCCAGTGAGTCAATCAGGCTAATGAGGCGGGGCCAAGCCATGGCCCTGTGTGAATGAACAAAGAGACACGGGTTGGGAGCATGCCTGCTCCTGCTGCTTGCTGTAAGGCCACTCGGCAGGAGGGAGGAGCCAGGAGCACCGGTGTGGGACCCGAGAAGAGGAGGGTTTTGCACAGGCAAAACAACTGCACAGAGCAGGTAAGTATAACAGGTTTGTTTTTTAACCACTTCAGCTCCGAAAGGATTACCCCCTTCCTAATCAGGCCATTTTTTGAGATATGGCACTGCGTTTCTTTAACTGACAATTGTGCAGTCGTGCAACACTGTATCCAAATATATATTTTTTCACAAATAGAGCTTTCTTTTGGTGGTATTTTATCACCTCTGCTATTTTTTTTTTTTTTGTGCTATAAAAAAAAAAAAAAAATGGATTACATTTCTTCATCAATTTAGGTCAATATTTATTCTGCTACATGTTTTTGGGAAAAAAATCCCAATAAGCATATATTGATTGATTTGCACAAAAGTTATAGGCCCAGATTCACGTACATCGGCGCATTATCGGTCCGGCGTAGCGCACCGCCATTACGTTAGACTTGCGCCATCTAGCCGCGTAATCCCCCGATTCACGTAGCTTTTGCGCAGGAAATTGCGCAAGCGTAAGGTTTTTTCCAGAGGCGTAAGGAGGAGTAATACAAATTGGGAGGGACGTGGGCGTGTTACATTGAAATGAGCCGTGACCCCATGCAAATGAAGGGCCGGCCGGCTCGCGCATGCGCGCTTGAACGAGACCATGTCAGCTCCGCTGTGCGCATGCTCACAACTCGGGAGCGGCGCAATTAGTGAAATTGGAAACTAGGGCAACGTTGTGAACTACGCAGACAGCATAAATAGACACACACAAACGCACTTGCATTGCAAAAGTACATCCCTTTGTGTCCCTTCCCATTTAACCAAGTGCTTTTGTTCCTGTTGTTCGTTGCAGTGTGTCTTGTAGTTGTCAGATTAGTGTTCTGTGTGATCAAGTGCTTGTTGGTATATTTGTAAAAGTGTATTTGATAAGTGTTTGAGAGACTGATTGTTTGATTGATATATTTTTGTTCGTTTGTTTTCTTGCTTTTTTTTTTTGGGTGACTGTTTCTTGCTGAGTGCTAGTGTGATTTTTGGGTGTTCTTTTTCTCTTTGTGTGTGTTCTTGCCTGATTGGTTGTGCTTGTATTTGTGACTGATTTTTGGAGACTGGTAGTGAGTTTGTTTGGAAGTATGACTGAGAGAAAAAGAAAGCTAAATTTTACTGTGGGGGAAAAAAGAATCCTTGCCTGGGCCATTAGCGAGTATGGGCGTTTTCTCCTCGGCCCGCAGAGTGCCACCACCACCCCGGCCAGGAGGAGGGAGATATTGGATAGGATCATGGAGCAGGTGAATTCCTCGGGGGAGGGGGAGACACGGACCCGGTCTGGGATCGACAAAAAAATAAATGATCTCCGGCGTCAGGTGAAAAAGAAACTGGCCGCAATGCATGCCCATGCCAGGGGCACAGGAGGGGGCCCACCATGCCGTATTAGGCTTACAGCGACGGAGCAAGTGGTGGCCCTGACCTTTCACCGGCATGAAGTGGAGGGCCTGCCAGGCTTTGACACAAGTCCGGTCCCCGCGGTGCCAGGTAAGGTTTTTTTTTCTATCAGGTGTGTAGCATGTGTGGGGGAGGGGGTGAAAGGGAATATGTGGCAAGTGTGTGGATCCTCCAACCTGTGAATGGTTTGTGTCATCCACAGATGTGCAGGAGGGTGCAGGGCCATCTGGACTGACCGCTCCAACACCAGGACAGCAGCCTAATGAGGCCCCCCCAACAAGGCCACAGTCCGCGGAGGAGGTTCGAGAGGAGGAGGACGACCATGAGGAGGAGGACGATCATGAGGAGGAGGGGAATCATGAGGAGGAGGACGATCATGAGGAGGAGGAGTCAGGCACTGGACGAGTGGTTTGTGCGGACTCTTCCCCTCTGGCTGGCAGAAGCCTGCCCTCCCTAAGGGGGAGCCCCCCCCCTCCTCCCCCAACATGGCTCCCCTCACAAGGGCCTCCCCTTCTCCCCGCCCACAACCATCAGCTGGAGGCAGGATGTCATCCCAGAGCACCAGGGGGGCGCCCAATCTCCTGCCCGCCAGTCTGCGAAGGGACCAGGCCCTCCAGACCCGCCATCTGGGACAGCTCTGCCAGACTTTTGGGCGGGTGGAGGAGAGCCTGTCCTCCATGAAGGATACGCTGGGTAACCTTGACTCCCACTCCCGGGCTCTCACAACCTGCCTAAATGAACTGCAGACTACAGCAGCAGGCGTTGGGCAGGATGTGAGGGCCCTTACCCAGGCTATCCAGGCCAACACGGCAACAATTGGTGCTTCCCTGGACAGAATTGCCGTGGCTTTGGAGGGCAGGCCGCCAGGTGGGCAGATATCAGGGGCTGCTCCTCCTTCCCCGTGTTTGCCCCTCCCCATGAGTCTCCCCTGAGGGGCCGGGGCCGTGGCCGGGGGCGCCCCAGGCGTGGCTCACGCAGAGGGCAATAATTTTTTTTTCCCCCTTTTTTTCTTTTTGCTGACATTTTTTTTTTTTTTTTTTTTGCTGACATTTTTTTTTTTTTGCTGACATTTTTTTTAAATTTTGGGTTGTGCATGGTGTTTGAATGTGGGGGTGACATTCCTGCTGGAAAAGGGGTGTCATCCTCAATTTTGGTGGAGAAGGGTTCCCCAGGACCAGGGAGAAGTGATTCCCAGGTCCGTGTGAATGGTGTATGAATGTACAGTGACATAATTGGAGCCTTGACGTGGCGTTACTGCTCACCAGTCCTGCATGGTGGACTGGTGCCAATCCAATTTGATGAGGATGTGGGGTGTGTGTGCTAGGGACCACAGTGGTGTGCATGCATGCATTCTCAATGTGCCATGATTAATGTGTGTGTTTAACGTGCAAAGATGCCCAATGTGAGCTGTCTCCTGACTGCTCTTCCCTCAGAAGACGGGGTATCCTCGGTTAGGGGTTGATTGTCTGGTTGGGGGGTCAGGTCATCACGTAGCTCAACCTGCAGGCCCTTCCTCACTGCGAGATTGTGCAGCATGCAACATGCAACGATGATATGGCACACAAAGTTTGGGGAATACAACAGTGTACCCCCAGACTTATCCAGGCATCGGAAACGTGACTTCAGGAGGCCAAAGGTGCGCTCCACCACTGCTCGGGTTTTGATGTGTGCTTGATTGTATCTTTCCTCCCCTGGGGTTTGGGGGTTCCGGATAGGAGTCATGAGATGGGGTCCCAGTGCATATGCAGAGTCACCTGGAAGGGAAAAGACAGGAGAATGTTAGTCATGCATGTGCCACTTGTGAGGTGTGCATCACGGGAGGGGATAGTCATGCCTGACTCCCATGTCACTCACCAACCACCCAGGTGTTCCCATACACGTTCTGATCGAATTCCATTCGGATGTGGCATTGATTGTAGATGTAGCTGTCATGGGTGGATCCGGGGTGTTTGGCACGGACGTGCCATATGAAGCCTTGGGCATCAACTATCACCTGTACGTTGATGGAGTGCCAATTCTTCCGATTGCGGTACATGTGCTCTGTCTCCAGGGGGGGCTGGAGTGCCACATGTGTGCAATCAATGGCCCCGATGGTGCGTGGGAATCTGGCAATTCTGTAGAAATCGGTCATTGCCTTCAGCCGCAGGTCCTCAGTGGTGGGTTTGATGATTTGGTTGGCCAAGCGTGTGAGGATTGCAGGGACAACCTGGTGCACACATCTGCTCATGGAGGATTGTGACATCCTAGCCACCACTCCACTTGTACGCTGAAAAGAGCCACTGGCAAGGAAATGGAGTGTTGCCAGTACCTTGACCAGTGGCTGCACTGGATGTGAGCGTTGTGTTGGGCTGGTGATGTCCTCCTGCAAGGTTGTGGTTAATTCCAGGATGGCATGAGGGGGGAATCTGAAGATGCGATACACCTCAGAATCACTCATGCCAAACGGGTCTATGCGTGTGCGGTATATCCTCTCCCGTGCCATCCTCCGTGCCCTCCTCCTTCTTTGGTCATCTAAATTCACTAGTGCAGCTATGAGCGACGATGCCCCTGGCATGTTGGCAGTCAAATTGTAGTGCAACACGTGTGTGTGGTCTGCTCCTCAGTAACGGTGTTGCTTTCTGTGAGATGTAGACGTTTTTTCAAAATTTAGACCAGCTTTTAGGTGCTCTAACTTTAGACAGGACATTTTGCTGTTGCGCACATCGCGTAGCCTGCGCAGCAACTGCGTTTTTTTGTGGATCCCCGCAACTCCCTCATTAGCATATTTGACTAGCAAATCAATGGTGTGTCTAGCGCATTTTTGCGCGGACGGATGCGTCTGTCTAACGAAATTACGCCGGAAAAATAAAAGTTGATTTCTGACGTAAATCGTTTTCTGAATCGCGCGCATCTAAACGCACGCGCACATTTAGACTTACGCACGCGCAACACCAGTTGCGCAGGCGTAATCGCTCTGTGAATCTGGGCCATAGCATCTACAATGGGATATTATTATGGACTTTTTAATTTATTTATTGCTTTTACTAGTAATGGCAGCGATCAGCACTTTTTATTGGGACTGCGACATTGCGGCGGCCAAATCTAACACTAAGTGACACTTTTTGGGGACCAGTGACACCAATACAGTGAAATACAGTGATCAGTGCTATAAAAAAATGCACTGTCATTGTATAAATGACACTGGCTGGGAAGGGTTAACATCAGGGGTGATCAAAGGGATAGGTTTGCTCCTAGGGAGTGCTTTCTAACTGTGGGAGGAAATGAATGAACTGGACGAACAGAGAGATCCGTGTTTCTGCTTAGCAAAAACACAAGATCTCACTTTTCCTCCCTGACAGAACAGCAGTCTGCCTTGTTTACATAGGCAGACCACCATTCTTCTTTTCCTCTGAATGAGGGTCCTGGCGATCCAACAAAAAGCAATGAATGACACTGTTGTTGGTATGCAAAAACGTCTAGAAAAAATGAAGATGATTCTTATCTCGCAAAGCTCCAGCACTTTCTGATAGTGTTAATGCTTGGTCACTTCCTTTCAGCTTCCACAGGCCTACTTCTCCATCACTATGACTGGCTGCCCCATTGGGGAGGAGTGTGGATGAGACAGGATAGAGTGGACTTTGTTACCATTGGGAAGTGCAGCCTAGCCCATTTAGAATGGCTCCATACTGGAAGACATACAGGCTGCTGTAGGTGTACATGACAGTTTACGTACAGGAATTTAGTTTTATTGATAAAATTGATTAAGGTAAGACCCTCTGTCATGTTTATTTTGTGGTGTCCTCTGGGGAGATTCACCCTTCTAATTGTTTTAGTGACCATTTTCAAAGAAATAAAAAAGTAAAGGTAAATCCAAACTTTTAGAATCGTTACCAAAGAAAGAAATTAGGAAATTTCTGAAATGGGGCACAGAAGACAACCCTCTATGATGGGAATCCTGTTTACTTTGGAGAGATTTCCTTTAATTTCCTGTTACATCACCAGGATAAGAAGTGAAGGGTACATTTAGCTAGAAGAACACAGGCTGCAAAAAATAACACAACAGAAGTTTAAGTCCTTCCTAATCTACCCAAAAAAAAAAACAGTTTTGGCTTTATATACATTTACCATTTTAAAGCTTATATGAGATTTTAGTATTTGGATTTAGATCTACTTTAACTACTTGCCGACCGCCCGCCGTCATATTACTGCGGGACGGTGGCACTGTTCAGCGAGAGCACGTAGCTCTACGTCCTCTCTTTAGCGGCCTGCCAGGGGGCGCGTGCCCGGCGGGTACGATCGCCGCCGGGCACACGCGATCGCTCGTTGCAGAGCGGGGAACGGGAGCTTTGTGTGTAAACACAAAGCTCTCGTTCCTGTCAGCGGGGGAAACGCTGATTTTCTGTTCATACAATGTACAGTGAGGCCACCCCCCATACAGTTAGAACACACCCAGGAACACACTTAACCCCTTCCCCGCCCCCTAGTGTTAACCCCTTCACTGCCAATAGCATTTTTATAGTAATACAATGCATTTTTATAGCATTGATCGCTATAAAAATGGCAATGGTCCCAAAAATGTGTCAAAAGTGTCTGAAGCTCCCGCCATAATGTCGCAGTACTGAAAAAAATGCTGATCGCCGCCATTACTAGTAAAAAAAAAATATTAATAAAAATGCCATAAAACGACCCCCTATTTTGTAAACGCTATAACTTTTGCGCAAACCAATCAATAAACGCTTATTGCAATTTTTTTTAACGAAAAATATGTAGAGGAATAAGTATCGGCCTAAACTGAGGGAAAAAAAGTTTTTTTATATATTTTTGGGGGATATTTATTATAGCAAAAAGTAAAAAATATTGAATTTTTTTCAAAATAGTCGCTCTATTTTTGTTTATAGCGCAAAAAATAAAAACCGCAGAGATGATCAAATACCACCAAAAGAAAGCTCTATTTGTGGGGGAAAAAAAGGACGCCAATTTTGTTTGGGAGCCACGTTGCACGACCGCGCAATTGTGAGTTAAAGCGACGCAGTGCCGAATCACAAAAAGTGCTCTGGTCATTGGACAGCAATATGGTCCGGGGCTAAAGTGGTTAAAGAGGTTATAAACCTCAGACATGAAATCAAAACAAAGCACATTTTTCTATAGTGTTTACTTGTCTCAATCCAAAGCAGAGTGTCATTTCTCATCTGTTGCCTCATTCCTCTGTTATCTGCACAAGTTATTTCTGACAGGTTTCCAGACTCCAAGAGATAAAAAGGAGAAGCGGGAGGGGAGCTCCAGCCCACAACCTGTGATTCATAGCCTCAGTTCTGCATTGCTTCCTGTGTGTTGTGTGAAGGGGGAGGGGGGTCCCTTTTCTTCCAATCAGCTCTCAGAACTCTCCTCACTTAGCTGTGCAGTGTGTAAATTCAGATCCCTGTCCCCTGCTTTGTACTTATCTGAAAAAAATCCTTTTTATCTTTGTAATAAATATCCTCCAAAAATATATAAAAAAAAAAATTTCCTCAGTTTAGGTCGATACGTATTCTTCTATATATTTTTCGTACAAAAAAATTTGCAATAAGCGTTTATTGATTGGTTTGGGCAAAATTTATAGCATCTACAAAATAGGGGATAGATTTCTGGTATTTTTATTTATTATTTTTTTTTTTACTAGTAATGGCGGCAATCTATGATTTTTATTGGTACTACGACCTTATGGCGGACACATCGGACACTTTTGACACATTTTTGGGACCATTGGCATTTTTATATCGATCGGTGCTATAAAAATGCATTTATTACTGTAAAAATGTCACTGGCAGGTAAGGGGTTAACACTAGGGAGCGAGGAAGGGGTTAATTATGTTCCCTATAGTGTGTTCTAACTGAAGGGGGGATTGGACTGACTAGGGGAAATTACAGATCAGTCATTTCTCCCCCTGAAAGAAGCGGGAGCTGTGTGTTTACACACACAGCTTTCGGTTCTTGCTCTGTCACAAGCGATCGCAGGTGCCCGGCAGTGATCACGCCCGTCGGGCACTCGCATCAGCACCAGGAGTGAGCCCCTAGTGGCTGCAAAGCAAAATCACGTTATATTATGTGATTTTGCACAGCCGAGCCGACCTGCCGCCGTAAAACAGCAGTGGGCGGTCGGCAAACGGTTAAGCTACAAAAAAGCTGGGAAAAATCACTGGATAAAAAAACACTGGTAATAGCTTTTTGTAGTAGCCTTTTAGTGGGGTTTAGGAGTGTTTAGCATTATTAAGAGCATTTAGGACCATTAGCATTTTATTGGCCTTTTTACAGTAAAAGAAAAAAAAAAGAAAAAAAAACGCTATTAGTAGCATTTAGCTGCATACAGGAGCATTTCTGCTGGAAAAACGCTCCAGGAAACACTTTTTTTTTCTGCTCCTAGATGCTGAAGCTCAAAAAACGTTGATAGCCTAAAGTAGTTTGCATGGCATATAGGACACCACTATTTAGCTTCTAGGAACAGAAAAAATGCTAATAACAGTTTCTAGGAGCTTAGAAAAATGCTAGTATGTATGGATTCTCAGTCATTCAGTATGCTGGTTGAGATGGATACTTTACAAATGTCCAATACCATAGAGAACATGTGTCAAATACAAGGCCGGCAGGTCGAATTCAGCCCTCTAGGCCATTTCATGTGGCCCTAGCACCCAGAGGGAGGGGTCGAAGTGACATGTGAACAGGGTGTAAAAGAGTCGATTCCTGCAGACTGTGCATAGCAAACCCCTAAACCTTGCACTCTATATGTAGTGCACCCCTCAACACTGCCCTCTATACACAGTGCATCTCTGAACTCTGAAAATATATATTAGTCTGGATGTTACACCACTTCCTTAAACTCAATCTATCCAAAACTGAACTATTACATTTTCCTCCACCACGTGCCCCTTCCCCTGAGCTCTCTGTCAAAATTGATGGCGCAACTTATAAGCCCA
This sequence comes from Rana kukunoris, assembly GCA_029574335.1. Taxonomy (NCBI): domain Eukaryota; kingdom Metazoa; phylum Chordata; class Amphibia; order Anura; family Ranidae; genus Rana; species Rana kukunoris. Next base: position 136,396,813 of record CM056056.1, on the reverse strand, counting down.
TCCTCGCATGCCAAGGTCCTAGGTGTAGTCCTGGACTCTGAACTCTCCCTTAAGCCCCATGTCCAATCACTGTCCAAATCTTGCTGCCTCAACCTCTGCAAAATCTCCAAAATATGCCCCTTTCTAACTAATGACACAACAAAGCTCTTAATTCACTCCCTGGTCATCTCTCGCCTCGACTACTTCAACTCCCTTTTCATTGGTTTACCTCTACATAGGCTATCCCCCTTCAATCCATCATGAATGCAGCTGCCAGACTCATCCACATTACCAATCACTCTGTGTCTGCTACTCCTCTCTGTCAATCCCTCCCTCCCCTGGCTTCTGTTTACCCAACAAATTAAATTCAAAATACTAACAACAACTTTCAAAACCATCTGCAATTTAACTACAACACTAGTTTTATTGACAATCTGTTTTTTATCTGGGAAGGTCCAGAAAAATCATTAAATGAGTTTTTAAACGTTTTAAATAAAAATAATAACAATATCAGATTGACATCAGAGTGGTACGAAGACACTATTAATTTTCTAGATGTGACCATCTATCGGCAAAACAATAGATTGGAAACCAAAGTATATTTTAAACAAACAGATGGAAACAGGTATTTGCCAGTGACTAGCGGATACCACCCAAGATGGCTGAAGAATATCCCAAAAGGGCAAATAATGAGAGTCAAGTGCAATTGTTCAGAAACCAACAATTTTCTCAGTCAATCGAAAATTTTAACAGAAAGATTTGAGGCAAAAGGGTACAACCCAAACTTTCTTAAAAAAAATCGTGGAAGAAGTGGAAAAGATCCCCAGAGATAGATGTCTGAGAGAAAGGGAAAATGTAAATTCAATGAACACTGGCACACTATATTATTGGATAAGAAGCTTGGGCCCGTAATACCACAGAAACCCTGATTCATCTACAGGAAAGCCCCCAATTATGGAGACACAGTAGTGAAGAAAATTCTAGATTTACCGGCCAAACCACAGAGTTTTTGGGATAAAAATGGCTTCTTTGCATGCAGAAGATGCAAACCATGCAAAGAAGTCTAAACACTACAAAGAGGACTGGATCACTTCACGTCACCATCCAATAAGCAGGAATTAGAAATAAAACAATTCATCACCTGCAATAGCACTCATGTTGTATATGCGCTTAGGTGCCCATGTGGTCTACTCTATATTGGCCGAACAAAGAGACTACTAAGAATTAGAATTGCAGAACACATCAAGCTGGGATACACAGATCATAACATATCTCTACATTTCAAGATGAAACACAACCAGGACCAAACGGGTCTGGAATTTTGGGGCATTGAACAGGTGGAAACACATTGGAGGGGTTCGCATAGAGTACGTGAACTGTCAAAAAGGGAAACCAGATGGATTTTTTTGACTGATGTACTAGTGCCGAAAGGTTTAAATGTGGAAATGTAAGGTGAGAATTCTATTGCGCTACTGCGAGTGTTGGAATGTAGCAAATGGCAAGAGTGGATATATGTGAACTAAAGCTGCTGTATCTAAAGGTAACACAACCGCTAATGGATAAATAATATAAAGTGATAAGCGCTAAAGTGTATGTGTAAAAGTGCACAATATACAAATACAGAAAAAATAAAGTATTAAATCAAATCAAGACAAAGTGCTGTTCTGGTGTGTGACAGAGCAGACTGTCACACTGAATGTGAACTGGGCCCACAAGGGGTGTGGGTAAGTGGACAGTGATGACAGTGATGAGAGTCTATGGTGGAAAAAAGAGATGGGTCAGAAGTGGCTGAAGGGTCTTCTATAGAGGGTGAGCACATCCGATATACGGTCTCATATTGCCCTTACCTTAGGATGGTGGTAACAATGCAACAGGTGGGCAATGCTGGTTCCTTCTCTTGTTGTGTCTGTTAGGCTCTTTGGTGCTGTGCTTTTTGGATGGTCATCCGAGATGTAGATGTGGAGCTCAACATCAACTTCTTTATAAGTGACACCTAGAAATCAGCCTAACAATTGTTCCATTGGATAATCTATACAGGGTACCCATCACATTCAGATAACAAATAATCTGAGTTAGGAGTATGACCTCTGTTCATGTATCAGGTCTGGTAATGGTGTTGTGGGAATAAGCTTAATATGTTCCATGAGCACCTCCAGCCGAAAGGTTTATCCAGGTATTGCGCATGCGTAGCATAGATATGCGCATAACATAGACAACGTCAATGATCCCAATCATACATGAGGTTCAATTCATTGGATTTATTATTTATACTCATAATTTCATTTAATCTTAAATTTAATTTTAAGTCTGAATTTAAATTTTTCAGTTTTGTATTACTCATATTTTAATATTTTATCATTTTACACTTTAAGATTTTAATCAATTTCATTGAATGTTTTATATGATATTTAATACCCGCATCATTCAGCAACAATGTCTCTTTAGGAGGCGGGGCTATATATCATAATTATGTTTGGGACTAAATGCCCTCTGGTTTCTATGAATGATAGGGTGCAATGTCTTTACTATTTGAATAGACCCGCCAAAAAATCAGTGCTTATGGCCGCACGTCCCATATTCTACTCATAATAGAGTTCTATGGTGGGAACAGTGAGATATTGGGAGCGCAGTACAATTACTGACGTAAGCACATCCGGCTTATCTGGTACGAATTAACTATCACGACCAGAGGGAGGTGGTCAACCAATGACGCACGGATGACACGTCTGGTTCATACGACGCTTTGACATTGGTGGGCGGGCTAAATACGACTATTTAATCCGGACGGTGCGCTGGTAGGTCACGCTCTCAGAGGAAGTCCGAACGGACGAAACGTCAGAGCGTGACTATCCAGCAGCAGTCACAGGAAGTGTCGTATGCGTTCCACGGATCAGGAACGGGAAATCGCTGTGAGGAAGTACTTCAGGCGGTCTTCAGGTATCCAGAACCAGTGAAGCAAACACAGTTTACTATATGCCTGATTTTATACACTTTCTGGTACGCATGTATTTATAAGGGATAACTTGTTTTTTAGGGATTCAATAAAACTCATCAAAATGATATTGCCCTACATGAAATTTTTTCTTTTCATATGCCTGCGGATGTTCCATTTATAAATACTGAGAAAGTGATAAGCCACAGGCGGAGAGTGAGGAGTTACACAATATGCTGTTTTAAATCTACCATCTGGTGAGTGTTTTCCCCGAAGGGGACCCCATATCCCCCCACGCGGTGAATCCTTTTGGTGATTGAAGCACACACTATCAACACTTCTTACCTGGTCATCTCACACAGCTTATACAGCAAACCAGGGGTTTGCAGCGCTGCTGCAGGACTGACATCAGACTCTGTACGGGCCTGATTTTATTTTCTGCCTATATTAAATTGACTTTTTTACTTTAGCAGCTGCTTTTTACATCAGATTTTACATCAGATTTTATCACTTGGACAGATTATTTATTATCTTAGGCTTTTTGAATCATCCTAAGCGCAGAGTTGTACTACTATAGGTTGGGCCAGTGTATAGTACTTTTTGTATAACTACAACACTAGCCTAGTTTCAAAATACCAACCTTATCATTCTCTTCATTCCTCTCAAGACCTCCGGCTCTCTAGCTCCCTCATCACCTCCTCCCATGCCAGGACTTTTCCAGAGCCTCTGCAATCCTATGGAACTCCTTACACCAATCTGTCCAATTATCTCCTACTTTTTTAGCTTTTAGATGATACCTGAAATCCCCCCTCTTCAGGGAAGCCTACCCTACCCACACCTAACAACGCTATTTACATTTTCTCCATCAGTTCATCCCCACAGCTATTACCTTTTGTTTTACTTGACCCTCCCGTCTAGATTGTAATCTCTAATGAGCAGGACTCTCTGATTCCTCCTATACTGAACTCGCACGTTGTAAAGCACTGCGCAAACTGTTGGCGCCATATAAATCCTGTATAATAATAATAAAAATGATAATAACTCTGCACTCTGTAGTGCATCCCTGCACATAATAAACTCCTGGTATTTTTTGCTCCTTTAAAATCCTCCCACTGATGGGAAGTACAATTTGGACACTGTAGCATATGGTTCAGTGGGGGGGGGGGGGGGGGGGGGGGGGCGTGGTTGAGGTCCTGCACCTATTCTCTGAGAAAAAAAGCCCTGCATAAAGGTATATAGTACAACAGATACAACTGGTCCTTTTAGGACAACCTTAATGCTGATGTGACCCACAATGAAATCGAGTACGACACCACTGACATAGAGAGTAAAGTTTTAAAGCTGAACTCTTGGCAAAAATCACAGAGGAAATGTATACAAGGAAGCTGTATTACTTGACAAAAGTTATTCTTTTAATTAACTATCTGAGAGGTTCTAACCCCTCAACACTCAACAAAAAAATTGATCCCCATACTGTTTTTTGTGTTCTTTTAAGAGAGATGTGACCACCCAGGAAGTAAGAGAAATCACCCCTAATAAAACATAGCAATAAAAAACAGACCTCTAACCACTTCCTATTTTGTCATTGTCATTGAAAATGTGAGAGCACCGAAAGCTAAAAATTGGTCTGGTTATTAAGGGTGTTTAAGTGCCCAGTGGTCAAGTGGTTAAGGGAAAAATAACCCACATGTTGTTTTGGATATATATATATATATATATATATATATATATATATATATATATATATACATAAAAATATATACATAACTATGCGCATAGAACAAATATGATCTGTTTTCCTGTGCAGGTTGATATTTTTTTTCTTAGCTTCATTCAAATGTCACAAAGTGACAATGGGGTAGATTTACTAAAACTGTTGCACACAGCTAGACTCTTGGTCTTCCTCCAGTTAAATCAGGCATTTCCATCACTTCAGGTTCTTCATCAATATGTCTGTGAGGCCTGGCTAGGGAGGAGATGGCGCTACTTCCATCCAGGTAATCCCACCTCTTTAAATGGGAACCTCATTGGTGGCTGTCATGGAGATTTATGTGGCATTTGAGCTCATCCTGTAAAATATTACTGTAACACCAGTTCTAAAAGGGTAGAAACTTGCATATTGAAGAAACACTTAATTGCTTATTCGCTAAAGCATACATGTACAACAGGACAGTCAATCATCACATTTATTCTTTATTGAGGAAACGTTCCACTTTTCTGCCCAGCTGTTTGATTTTAGTTTTACAGCTGCTTCTGTGTATTGTTGAGTAGTCTCTCTGGAGATGACCCAACTTGACAGCCCCAATATAGAGACAATAACCTTGCCTGCCTCTAATAGTGTCTTTGTCTTGGACACAAGGTCTCCGCTAGGGATGAGCTTCAAGTTCGAGTCGAACTCATGTTCGACTCGAACATTGCCTGTTCGCCGAACAGCAAACTATTTGGGGTGTTCGCGGCAAGTTCGTGTGAACTTTAGAACCCTGTTAAAGTCTATGGGACTCGAACGTTTGAAATCTAAAGCTAATTTTAAAGGCTAATATGCAAGTTATTGCAAAAAAAAGTGTTTGGGGACCTGGATCCAGGGACATGTATCAATACAAAACAATAAAAGTAAAATATACCTTTACATTTCGCACCTAGGAGGGGTGTATAGTATGCCTGTAAAGTAGCGCTCGTTTCTCATGCTTAGAACTGTCCCTGCACAAAGTGTCATTTCTGAAGGAAAAAAAGTAATTTAAAATTACTCGCGGCTTTAATGAATTGTCGGCTCTCGGCAATACAGAGAAAAATCATTCATAAAAAAAAAATGCGTGGGGGTCCACGGCATTTTTTTAAAAAAAATTGGGGTGGAGTTCCCCTTAAAATCCATACCAGACCTGAAGGGTTTGGAATGGATATTTGGGGGAAACCCCACATATTTTTTTTTTAATTTGACGCAGGGTTCCTCTTAATATCCATACCAGACCTGAAGGGCCTGGTAATTGAATTTGGGGGGACACTCATGCATTTTTTTTTATGAATGACTTTTCTCTGTATTGCTGGTATCCGACAATTCATTATAGCCACGAGTGATTTTTAATGACTTTTTTCCTTCAGAAATTACATTTTGTGCAGGGACAGTTCTAAGCACAGGAAACAAGCGCTACTTTACAGGCATACTATACACACCCCCCTAGGTACGAAATTTAAAGGAATTATTTCAATTTCACTGTTTCACTTTAAGCATTATTAAAATCACTGCTCCTGAAAAAACGGCCATTTTTTAAACCTGTTTTTGCATTGATACATGTCCCCTGGGGCAGGACTCAGGTCCCCAAACACTCCCCTGGGGCAGGACCCGGGTCCCCAAACACTTTTTAGGACAATAACTTGCATATTAGCCTTTAAAATTAGTACTTTAGATTTCAAACGTTCGAGTCCCATAGACTTTAACAGGGTTCTAAAGTTCAAACAAACTTTCGGTCTGTTCGCAGGTTCTGGTGCGAACCGAACCCAGGGGTGTTCGGCTCATCCCTAGTAACAGCAATTTCTGGTAAGTATAAGAAATATATATTTGTTGAGCCTTTTGGGCTATTTTTTTTTTTTTTTTAGGGTGGACCTCCACTTTAACTAGATTTGTTTAGTTAAATTCCTTGCATACATTTTCGGGATTAGTTTTGTTTCCAAATTTGAAAACATTGGACTGCATTCGAAAAAAAATCTAACGAATTATAAAAAAAAGATCAAATTCAAAATAATTGTACTGCATTCTAAAAAATTTGACCAAATTTGAAAAAGTACATTTTATATATATATATATATATATATATATATATATATATATATATATATATATAGCAGAGACTCTAGAGCAGGGGTGTCAAACTCAATTTCATCATGGGCATTATAATTGTCTTTAAAAGGTCCGGTTGTATCTGTAAGATTAGATGTCCAGCGCAACCCCTCCCCTTACATTAGATATCAAGAGCCCCCCACCATCAGAAGTTGAGTCTCCCAATCTCCCTTACATCATCCCCCTTTCCTTATGCTGCTGCTGGGAAGAAGCTGGATGCATTGCTTAAAAGCAGAAAGTAAGGGTCTGGAGGAGGACCAGAGGAGGGCTCGGGGTGCGAGGACCACATGAAATGGCTTGGAGGGCCGGATTCGGCCCGTGGGCCTTGTGTTTGACACCTATGCTCTAGAATACAATGACAGTCGTTTAAACGTTTTATCTTGCACGGTATTTAAGCAACAATTTTTCAAACATGTTAAAAAACAAAAAAAAAGTTTCCTGCTTAAAAAAAACACTAAAGTTAGCCCAATCTTTTTGCATAATATGAAAGATAAAGTTACGCCGAGTAAATAGATACTTAACATGTCACTCTTCAAAATTGCGCATGCTCGTGGAATTGCGCCAAACTTCCGTACTTAAAAATCCCCATAGGCGACGCTTTTTTTTTTATTTTTTTTACTGGTTACATGTTTTGAGTTACAGATACCAGAGGAGGTCTAGTGCTGGAATTATTGCTCTCACTCTATTTTAGGCTGGAAAGCCTAAAATAAAAATAATTTAAAAAAACTGTGCCATTTGTTTTAATGCAGAGGCCGGGCGTGACGTCATACCATTGAGCCCGACCTTTGAGCGATCATAGAGACTCCAGCGACCATCTGGTGCGCCAGAAATCACTATGGTAAACATCTGGAGCTGGTGGATCCGTTCTCCAACTCACCAATGACAGGGGTGTGTCGGTAGACGCATCAGAGTGCAGCGGGAGGAGGGGGGGACATCCCCAGGGCCCCGGATGGCAACCCCCCTTTTTTGTTGTTTTTTTTATAATTGTTTTTCTTTTTTTCTCTTTATTAAAGGGCCCAGAGGTCCCCAGGGCCACGGATGGCTACCCCCTTTTATTTATATATATATATATGTATATATATATATATATAATTTTTATTTATTTATTTTATTTTTTGTAAGGGGCCCAGACGTCCCCAGGGAAACCCCCCCAAATTGTGGCACCCCCCGCTTTTCAATTCACGGCAGCCCCCCCGCTTTTCAATTTGAGGCGGCACCTCCAGAGGGCCCATGCCTGAAGAAGCTGTGTAAGGGGCCCCATAATTCCTGATGGTGGCCCTGCGCAGATCATTAAACCAATGCCATACATTACAGTGATGGTAATGCTTGTTCTTTTATTTTTTACCTGTTCTGTGCAATGCTGAGGAAAAAAAACCAAGCTGCCTCATGCACACTGGACGTTATAATAACTTTATAAAAATGGCAGTAGCTTTGCAGTTGAGTTTTTCAATGTTTTTGCAATAGCATTTTTTTTACAGCGTTGGTGTTTTTTAGCCTATTTTTTTTTTTACTAAGCCAGTGAGAAGCAAGAGAACCTTGGCTCAGGTTAAGGTATGTTTTTAGGGGGGCTGAGGGGGAGCTGCATATAGCAGTTTTTTTTTAGAAATGCAGTTTACAAGCACTTTAATTGAACCCGTATAAGAGAGCTGAAGTTGTCATGGCTAAAGAAAAACATAAAAACACACTCGTAGGAAGCATGTCCACTGATCCCAAAGTTTTGCAAGATGCACTTTGAAGAGGCGCTCCAGTCTCCCCCCAAATTTTTTTTAATTAGCAGCTACAAATGCTATAGCTGCTAACTTTTAATATAAAGACATCTACCTGGAAATAGCATCTACCAAACATAGGTTGAAAGTAAATAGTGGCGCTAGGTAATGCAATAACATAAACAATACACATATATGAAAAAAGAAAAAAAACAAGATGCGCTAAAATTAGGTATGGAAATAGTGCAATCAACGGGGGGTGATTCGATGTGACACACGTTCCGCCGACCGGTTTCGCGAAATATCGCTTCCTCTTGGGGCCCTTTATGCGTTTTCCATGGTACTCGGTAACAAAGTTTTCCATCCACTGGTTTGAGACAGGATTTGACATCAAGCTTGGTCCATCTTTAACTCCCATAGTGTCAATCTACATGTTGTCTGGGGTCCTCTTTTGACTAAGGGACCACTGGAAATCTGGTAAGCGGATGGAATAATCTTATGGTGGAGGATCTCTTACTATTGGACTACCACTACAGTTTATTACCAATATTTAATTGCACTGGTGAACTGGATCTACGTTGTTCTTTCAAAGACTTTGATCACTATTTTCCTGCTTTTATGTTTTGCACTATTCATGAACAAACATTTATGATATGATATTTGTGTACATTTATTGACTTTTATATTTTAGCGCATCTTGTTTTTTTTCTTATGTTTTCACAGTAAGGTGCAGCTTCACTCGTGTATACATGAGCACTATTTATGAGCATTCATTTGTTTATATTTTTTATCTTTTAATTTATTAGCGCAGTTGCTCTCAAATAAATTTTTCCAATACACATATATATTACACACCCAATGAGTAGCAATGTGCAAACAATAAATATGTAAAAACAGAGAGAGTCCATAAGCTGTGATATTAATACTGGGTAGTATATGTGTGATAGATATTCAGTTGATAGAATGATCTGCCACCCCAGCACTGTGTAATTGCTTACCCGACCACACATTGTGCCCACAGCAATTACCTATGTTTGGTAGATGCTGTTTTATTATACTGCTAAAAATATTTGTTGTTGGCTTTCAATCTTCCAATCATAGAATTTTAGTGGGTCAGCATAACTGCCAGGCAACCAGCGTTTTTATACAAAGGCCAACAACAGTTTTTCCTGTGTCACGGTCATGTCGGGTTTACCATTTGTCCCTGGCAGTGGAGCTTTGAACTTTTTTCTTCATAATTTGATGTTGTATAAAGAAAAATATATAAATAGTAGGTAGAGATGCTAAATCCAATTACTCTTTCTTTATTGCAGATGAAGGCGAGATTTACTGCAGACCCAACTCACATGGCAGGCCTGCCACAGTGAGCAGTATTGAAAGGGGCGTTCAGACTGCAGAAGAGTGTGTCGCCCACACTCAGGTTCCAGAAGAATGTGTCGCCCACACTCAGACTTCAGAAGAGCGTGTCGCCCACGTTCAGACTCCAGAAGAGCGTGTCTTCAAAGTTCAGACTCCAGAAGAGCGTGTCTTCCACGTTCAGACTCCAGAAGAGCGTGTCTTCCACGTTCAGACTCCAGAAGAGCGTGTCTTCCACGTTCAGACTCCAGAAGAGCGTGTCTTCCACGTTCAGACTCCAGAAGAGCGTGTCTTCCACGTTCAGACTCCAGAAGAGCGTGTCTTCCACGTTCAGACTCCAGAAGAGCGTGTCTTCCACGTTCAGACTCCAGAAGAGCGTGTCTTCCACGTTCAGACTCCAGAAGAGCGTGTCTTCCACGTTCAGACTCCAGAAGAGCGTGTCTTCCACGTTCAGACTCCAGAAGAGCGTGTCTTCCACGTTCAGACTCCAGAAGAGCGTGTCTTCCACGTTCAGACTCCAGAAGAGCGTGTCTTCCACGTTCAGACTCCAGAAGAGCGTGTCTTCCACGTTCAGACTCCAGAAGAGCGTGTCTTCCACGTTCAGACTCCAGAAGAGCGTGTCTTCCACGTTCAGACTCCAGAAGAGCGTGTCTTCCACGTTCAGACTCCAGAAGAGCGTGTCTTCCACGTTCAGACTCCAGAAGAGCGTGTCTTCCACGTTCAGACTCCAGAAGAGGGTGTCGTCCACGTTCAGACTTCAGAAGAGCGTGTCTTCCACGTTCAGACTTCAGAAGAGCGTGTCTTCCACGTTCAGACTCCAGAAGAGGGTGTCTTCCACGTTCAGACTCCAGAAGAGGGTGTCGTCCACGTTCAGACTTCAGAAGAGGGTGTCGTCCACGTTCAGACTTCAGAAGAGGGTGTCGTCCACGTTCAGACTTCAGAAGAGGGTGTCGTCCACGTTCAGACCTCAGAAGAGGGTGTCGTCCACGTTCAGACTTCAGAAGAGGGTGTCGTCCACGTTCAGACTTCAGAAGAGGGTGTCGTCCACGTTCAGACTTCAGAAGAGGGTGTCGTCCACGTTCAGACTTCAGAAGAGGGTGTCGTCCACGTTCAGACTTCAGAAGAGGGTGTCGTCCACGTTCAGACTTCAGAAGAGGGTGTCGTCCACGTTCAGACTTCAGAAGAGGGTGTCGTCCACGTTCAGACTTCAGAAGAGGGTGTCGTCCACGTTCAGACTTCAGAAGAGGGTGTGTCGTCCAGAAGAGGGTGTCGTCCACGTTCAGACTTCAGAAGAGGGTGTCGTCCACGTTCAGACTTCAGAAGAGGGTGTCGTCCACGTTCAGACTTCAGAAGAGGGTGTCGTCCACGTTCAGACTTCAGAAGAGGGTGTCGTCCACGTTCAGACTTCAGAAAAGGGTGTCGTCCACGTTCAGACTTCAGAAGAGGGTGTCGTCCACGTTCAGACTTCAGAAGAGGGTGTCTTCCACGTTCAGACTTCAGAAGAGGGTGTCTTCCACGTTCAGACTTCAGAAGAGGGTGTCGTCCACGTTCAGACTTCAGAAGAGGGTGTCGTCCACGTTCAGACTTCAGAAGAGGGTGTCGTCCACGTTCAGACTTCAGAAGAGGGTGTCGTCCACGTTCAGACTTCAGAAGAGGGTGTCGTCCACGTTCAGACTTCAGAAGAGGGTGTCGTCCACGTTCAGACTCCAGAACAGTGTGTCGCCCATATTCAGACTCCAGAAGAGTGTGCCACCCACGTTCAGTCTCCAGAAGAGTGTGTCTTCCACGTCCAGTCTCCAGAAGAGTGTGACGCTAACGTTGAGACACCAGCAGAGTGTGATGCTAATGTTCAAGCTCCAGTAGAGTGTAATGTGCACATTGGGACTGTACCAGACCCTGAGACTCCACCAAAATGCCAGGTGAACCATAGGAACATCTCCCCCCGTAAAGATGGGGGCAAGGTTACAAGAAGGGATAAGCAGATACTGGTGGTAGGGGATTCAATGATTAGAGGGACAGAGAGGGCAATCTGTCACAAAGACCGCCACCTCCGAACAGTATGTTGTTTACCAGGCGCTCGGGTTCGGGACATTGAAGATCGGATGGAAAGATTGTTGCGTGGGGCTGGGGAGGACCCAGCTGTTTTGGTACATATTGGTACCCATGACAAAGTTAGAGGAAGATGGAGCATCCTACAAAATGATTTCAGGGATATAGGGACTATGTTGAAAAAAAGGACCTCCAAGGCAGTATTTTTAGAAATACTGCCTGTACCTCAAGCCACACCAGAAAGGCAGCAGGAGCTTAGAGAGCTTAACAAGTGGCTTAAGAACTGGTGCAGAGAAGAGGAGTTTAGCTTCTTGGAGAACTGAGCTGACTTTTCGGTCAATTACCTGCTCTATAGCAGGGATAGACTGCACTTAAATGGGAGGGGTGCAGCTTTTTTGGGAGTGAAGATTGCTAACAAGTTGGAAGAAATTGTTCAGACTCCAGAAGAGTGCGTCTCCCAAGTTCAGACTCCAGAAGAGTGCGTCGCCCACGTTCAGACTCCAGAAGAGTGCGTCGCCCACGTTCAGACTCCAGAAGAGTGCGTCGCCCACGTTCAGACACCAGAAGAGTGCGTCGCCCACGTTCAGACACCAGAAGAGTGCGTCGCCCACGTTCAGACTCCAGAAGAGTGCGTCGCCCACGTTCAGACTCCAGAAGAGTGCGTCGCCCACGTTCAGACTCCAGAAGAGTGCGTCTCCCACGTTCAGACTCCAGAAGAGTGCGTCTCCCACGTTCAGACTCCAGAAGAGTGCGTCTCCCACGTTCAGACTCCAGAAGAGTGCGTCGCCCACGTTCAGACTTCAGAAGAGGGTGTCGTCCCGTTCAGGCTCCAGCAGAGTGCAACACTCCCGTTCAAACTCCAGCACAGAGGGCCATTCAGGCTCCAGCAGAGTGGGCCATTCAGGCTCCAGCAGATTGGGATGGCCACGTTCAGGCTCCAGTAGAGTGGGATACCTATGTTCAAGCTTCAGAAGAGTATGCCATTCTAGCCCCAGAAGAATTGAGCGTTCTGGCTCCAGAAGAGTGGGCCGTTCTGGCTCCAGAAGAGTGGGCCGTTCTGGCTCCAGAAGGGTGGGCCGTTCTGGCTCCAGAAGGGTGGGCCGTTCAGGCTCCAGAAGGGTGGGCCGTTCAGGCTCCAGAAGGGTGGGCCGTTCAGGCTCCAGAAGGGTGGGCCGTTCAGGCTCCAGAAGGGTGGGCCGTTCAGGCTCCAGAAGGGTGGGCCGTTCAGGCTCCAGAAGGGTGGGCCGTTCAGGCTCCAGAAGGGTGGGCCGTTTCATCTCCAGAAGGGTGGGCCGTTTCATCTCCAGAAGGGTGGGCCGTTTCATCTCCAGAAGGGTGGGCCGTTTCATCTCCAGAAGGGTGGGCCGGTTTATCTCCAGAAGGGTGGGTCGTTCAAGCCCCAGAAGGGTGGGCCGTTCAAGCCCCAGAAGGGTGGGCCGTTAAGGCCCCAGATGGGTGGGCCGTTTAGGTTCCAGAAGGGGGGCCGTTTAGGCTCCAGAAGGTGGGCCGTTCAGGCTCCAGAAGGGGGGCCGTTTAGGCTCCAGAAGGTGGGCCGTTCAGGCTCCAGAAGGGTGGGCTGTTCAGGCTCCAGAAGGGTGGGCCGTTCAGGCTCCAGAAGGGTGGGCCGTTCAGGCTCCAGAAGGGTGGGCCGTTCAGGCTCCAGAAGGGTGGGCCGTTTCATCTCCAGAAGGGTGGGCCGTTTCATCTCCAGAAGGGTGGGCCGGTTTATCGCCAGAAGGGTGGGTCGTTCGAGCCCCAGAAGGGTGGGCCGTTCAGGCTCCAGCAGGGTGGGCCGTTAAGGCCCCAGATGGGTGGGCCGTTTAGGTTCCAGAAGGGGGGCTTTTCAGACTCCAGTAGAGTGGGCCTTTCAGGCTCCAGCAGAATGGGCCATTAAGGCTCCAGAAGGGTGGGCCGTTCGGGCTCCAGAAGGGTGGGCCGTTCGGGCTCCAGAAGGGTGGGCCGTTCGGGCTTCAGAAGGGGGGCCGTCGGGGCTCCAGAAGGGTGGCTGTTCAGGCTTCAGAAGAGTGGGCCGTTTAGCCTCCAGAAGGGTGGGCCATTCAGACCCCAGAAGGATGGGTTGTTCAAGCTCCAGAAGGAGTGCCACAGTGTTTTTTTTTGCAGGTGTGTGTTGGACTGGCTATAAGGAGATGTTGGAGGCCAGTTTTTTTTTAATTATCTGGTACTGTCGAACCAGCAATAAAACAGTGGCTGGAATAATATGAAATTTTTTCACAATAAGTGAAAAATAATCTTTGAGTGCTAGAGACTTTCTAAACCTCTGCGCCTCTTCAGAGGCGCATTGCTGGCGGTATTACTGCGGTGTCCCATTGAAAAGGAGCAGTATACACACTGCTCCAAAGATGCTGCTTGCCAGAATTCTAATCCAAGATTTCATCTTTCCTCGATGTTCCATCTTGTGAGGAGAAAATTCATGTCTGTAGGCCGGAGGGACACAGCGGGAAGGGGACTGAGGGACTACATCTCCCAGCAATCTCTATCCGCATGGGGAACTACAAATCCCAGCATGCACTGTGTATGCAATTGAGCTTCAGCTCCCAGCCTGGAATAAGATGTTATGGGACTAAATGACCCAGCATGATTTTTTCTATAGATGTACTACAGGTCCCAGCAATCTCTACATACCCCAGCCTGCTCCCCTTCCCCTCCTCAGGGGTAATTTCACCCCACACTCCTCTCTCACCATGGGTGGTGGGTCCCCTCCCCTAGGATAAGGGTGGGCTGGTTGGGTCTGCGGGGAGGGGTAAAGGGCAGTGGGAGATGAGTGGGGTGGTGGGACTGGGGGGGTGCAATCCCCCACGAGGAGGGGAGGGGAGCAGGCTGGGATATGTAGAGATCATTGGGACCTGTAATATCTCCATAGAAAAAATCATGCTGCTATATGTAGTCCCACAGCATCTTATTCCAGGCTGAGAGCTGAACCCCCACTACTTACACAGCGCATGCTGGGAGTTGTAGTTCCCCATGCAGACAGAGATTGCTGGGAGTTGTAGTTCCTCAGAGCCTGAGCAGAGGCAGCAGATTACACAGACACGTCGTGACCCACCTGTAGACTGGACAATGGATCCTCCCTCTGGAGCTCTGTGTGGGGGATTGTCCCTCCTCCCCCGCTCTCCACACACTGACACCCACATCTCCACTCACTTACCAACGAGGGTGGGGCTCCAATTGCCCGTCCTTCCCCACACACAGGGCTGATCCAGGAAATATTCGATTGCCTCTCGCGGGATCAGGAAGGAATTTTTTCCCCAGCTGGAGCACATTGATCATGCTTTGCTGGGGTTTTTCGCCTTCCTCTGGATCAACTGCCTCACAACCCAATGCACCCACTCATCTACCACCAAGAGGGGACGCTACCACTCTGGGTATGGGGTGAGTGTGGCCAGTGGAACTTCCCCCCAAGTTTCATCTGCCCTCACTCCCCCACACCCAGCATACTGGTAATACCACCTGCCCTCACCTATATGCACTCATCTACCACCAAGAGGGGACACTACCACCCTGAGTATAGAGTGAGTGTGGCCAGTGGAACTTCCCCCCAAGTTTCATCTGTCCACACTCCCCCATGCCCAACGTAATGGTACTACCCCCTGGCCCCCACCTATATGCACTCATCTACCACCAAGAGGGGACACTACCACCCTGAGTATAGGGTAAGTGTCGCCAGTGGAACTTCCCCCCAAGTTTCATCTGTCTACACTCCCCCACACAAAACGTAATGGTACTACCCCCTGGCCCCACTTATATGCACTCATCTACCACCAAGAGGGTCCAGAGAAAATAGGGTGTCTTGCAAATAAGTTAAGCTACATGCCCAGGTAAAAACAGGACTAACATTTATTTACTAACACACTGGTCCACATACCATGACTGGCATGCACCGACCTACAGATGTACATAAACTAACCACTCCATGCTTTAGATAGATGCACACAGACAGACAACCAAATGAGGGTAGCTTAGTGTAGTTAGTGTAGGTCCTGCCCTAGAAGAGTCTACCTTGCCGTGGTGGGCAGGCTTGGAATCTCTTGGTCAACAGTGTGCCAGCAAACGGGCGAGAGGATCACTAGATCTTCACTAATGGCCAATTGATTTTACCAAAGGACTCTTGGTTTAATCAGAGTATATATAGTTGGAAAAGGAGAAAATGCATAGGTCCATAATTATAATTTCATAAACACACAATAACAATTTGGTATATTTACATTTAAATTGCGTCCTCTTTTATTTATTCCTTTCCTGACCGGGGGTCAATGCCACTTGGATGCACAGTCTCCCTTACATCAGAGTGCCCCCCTTGCATCAGAGTGTGCCCCCTTGCACCAGAGAGCCACCTTTGCATTAGAGTGTCCCCCTTACATCAGAGTGTTCCCCTTTGTATCAGACTGCCCCCCTTGCATCAGTGTCCCCCCCCTTGTACCAAAGAGCCCCCTTTGCATTAGAGTGTCCCCCCTTGTACCAGAGAGCCCCCTTTGCATTAGAGTGTCCCCCTTACATCAGTGTGGCCCCCCTTGCATTAGAGTGTCCCCCAATGCATTAGAGTGTCCCTCATCAGAGTTTCCCCCTTGCATCAGAGTGTCCCCTATTGCACCAGGGTGGCCCCCATCAAATTGTTCCCCATCAGTGTGTCCCCCCCTTGAATCAGAGTGCCCCCTCTCCTCCCCCTCCCACATGTACTCATTCACAGCTCTCCAGAAAGGCAGCATTGTTCCTCCCATCAGTCATGTGATAAGTCACAAGTGATAAGGGGAGAGAGGAAGGAAAGTCTGCCGGCTGTCTATCTCCCCCTATAGGGCGGGAGGGAGCAGAAAGGCTAATACTCACTCCAGCAAGTGATGGCTGCTGCTTCTCTTGACAGGAGTGAAATCACGATTACTCATTATCAGAGAGGAGCGGCTCAAGGACTGCACCTGACCGGCCCACCGGGAAACTCCTGGTAGTCCCAATGGCCAGTCCGTGCCTGTATAGGTCCATAATTATAATTTCATAAACACACAATAAAAATTTGGTATATTTACATTTGATTTATTCCTTTCATGACCAGGGGTCATTACCACTTGGATGCACAGGCCCATATTTGCATGGCTGGAAGGGGCTCTATGGCTACTTCTTCCACTTCTGGTGTGTATAGGGATGTGTAATAGGTGTTTATGTATTAACATGTGTCCTAACCATGTATATGTGTATGTACTGACAGACAAGCCTCTTATGTGACAGTAGTGACAAGGTCCTCTCAATGGAGACATCAGGGGTCTTCTAGCTTCACCCCAAGAACAGGATATACAATTAAATCATGTAATGAAACATTCCCCTTACTAGGAAAAGATATCACGTTCTCAGGGAATTTTATATATATTTTTTTATTAATTTTATATTCCTACACATTCCACTCACAAATTATATAGGGAATTATTTCCGGTTATCCAGGGCTAGAGGATTTGCTCTATTCATAAAATGTGTTTTTCTGCACTCTCATTCTATACTTTAGACTTTAGGCAATCTAAGCATTTCTCTAGTCTCCAAAATAATTGTAAAATTCTCAATTTTAAAAAGTAAGCGTGAGGCCCGGTTCACACTTGTGCGATGCCAGACATTGCATGTGATTCGCAGCGCACTGCTGTTCACATTACATGCGATGTCTGTACGATGCAATTTCAGCCATACAGATAGTATGGCTGATATCGCACCACATTCGGTCCAAACGCGCACAGGACCCTTTTTTCTGTTCGGACCAGAATCTACTGCATGGGTGTCCACACATATGTGATCCGATTCATGTCCGAACAGTCAGTTCGCAGTGCGATATGCGAGCTGAAATGGGGGTGTCATTAACATTTAATGAGCCTCCCCAGCATTCAACTTTTCCCAGAAAGGAGCTAAGCATTACAGCAAGAAATATTTTTTCTATTTGCCAGGACTGAGCATTTACTGCTTTCACTCGGAAGCATCAGAAATATTTCTGTTGGGCTTGACTTATATCCCTGATCACCGTTCTTTATTAGAAGGGACTTCTCCATCCTGGCTAGCATATGTGGTGGTGTGACTAAATGGAGTTCTGAACTAAGCTTTTCCTTAAAGTGGTTCGAAAGTTCTAAAGTAAATAATTTTTTATTAATTTAACCACTTCAATACCCGCCCATTGTCATTTGACGTCCACAGATGGGATCTCCCATCCTGGGTGAACGTCAAATGACGTCCTGGGCTTTGCGGGTGAATATCTGAATGATGCCTGCAGCCAGAGGCATCATCCAGATATCCTCTTGTTCAGCCGGCGATTCTGCAAAACATTAGAATGATCATAGTGCCGGTCCCGCCGCTTGATCGTTCTTACAGGCCGCGGGAGGCGACATACCCCCTCCGGCCTCCATCCGGTGCTTCTCCGGGCTCTCCCGTGCCTTCGGGGGCCCGGAGAGCGAATCGTCCGGCGTAGGCAGGAAGCATAGAGATGACTCTATGAGCGTCGGAGGTCCTGGGTGCGATGTGATGACGTCACGCCCGGGTCCCCGTAAGTAAACAAAGCCACGATTGCAGCTGTAAGCAACTATTCATAAGATCAGTGAATTTGTTGTTCACCAATCTCATGGTTTCCAGCCTGGAGGAGAGATGTGGGGTCTTATTGACCCCGCATCTCTCCATAAAGAGGACCTGTCACACACATTTCCTATTACAAGGGATGTTTACATTCCTTGAAATAGAAATAAAAGTGAAAAAAATATTTTTGGGAAAAAAAGTGTACACAAATAAATAAAAAATGAAACAAAAAATAAATAAAAAATTACAAAATAAAATTAAAACGCCCCTGTCCCCGGTAGCTTGCGTGCAGAAGCGAACGCACACGCAAGTCCCGCCGACATATGTAAACGCCGTTTAAACCACATATGTGAGGTATCGCCACGTGCGTTAGAGTGCCAGCAATAAATCTAGCACTAGATCTCCTCTGTAAATCTAAACTGGTAACCTGTAAAAAAAAATAAAGCGTTGCCTATGGAGATTTTAAAGTACTGAAGTTTGGCGCCATTACATGAGTGTGCGAATAATTAAAGCGTGACATGTTGGGTATTTATTTACGCGGTGTAACATAATCTTTCACATAATACAAAAAAATTTGGCTAACTTTATTGTTTTGTTATTTTTTTAACTCATGAAACAATTTTTTTCCAAAAATTATTGGGCTAATACCGAGCAAAATAAAACGTTGCAATGACCGTCGTTTTATTCCCTAGGGTGTCTGCTAAAAAAAACATATATAATGTTTGGGGGTTCTGCGTAATTTTCTAGCAAAAGAATGATGATTTTTACATGTAGGAGAGAAGTGCCAGAATAGGCCCGGTATGGAGGTGTGTATAAAAGCCCGGTATTGAAGTGGTTAATAACAAACATCTCTATACTTGCCTGCTCTGTGCAACGGAATTGCACAAAGCACTGGTGAATCTCCTCTTTTTGGGTCCCTGTCAGCGCTCCTGGCCCCTCCTCTCTGTCCAGTGCCCCCATAAAAAGACGCTTTCCATGGGGGCACTCGTACATGCTTGCATCCGAGTCTGCGTCCATTGACACAGACAGCGGGACACGGTGCTATCTTGTCACGTGTATGGATTGACAGCACTGGAAGCCAAGGGCACAGCAAAGCCAGTGAGACTCAGAATTGAGGGTAGAGAAGAGCAGCAGGCATTCACGGTGCTGGATAGAATGAGGATATCATCTTGGCATCATTCTTTTCAGCCATCGGTCAGCTTTTGTGTAAAAAAAAAAACCGGCTAATTAGCCTTTAGACTGCTTTTACAAGCAGTGGGAGAGAACGTCCCCCCCTCTACCGTCTTCCATGGTTTTCTCAGGGAGTCTGAGTGGTTCCACCAGCTGACCATAGAGCTGATCAGAGACAGATGAACAAAAATTCTCGTACGACAAAAGCTTACAAAATGTTACCTTGGCAAGGCAAGGAAGAGAAATGCAGTTGCTATGGGTAACCAAGTGAAGGAACAAGCAACCAGTCCTTAGACGTGGTACCTGGTAAGGTAGCAGGTCTCCGGTAGTGAGGGGGTCAGTGTTCTGGCTCCTGCCCTAGCAATCTGTTTTCCATGGCAACCCGGGAAGCAGACTAGTGTCACAGAGCTCTATGGCCTGGTCAAGGTACGGGAAGAAAGGATTTAGGTGGGAGCACGCATGAGGTTCTGGAGGGACCATATTCTGTTACTGGGAGTGAGATAACAGAGGTACACTGGATTGGTGGAGTGGGTGCAGGCTCAGCACATCCTTCCAATGCAAATATTCAAGTTGCAGTGTGTAGTGACAGATTATTACTAAAGTTCCCACCTGGTCATGGGCATTGATGAGTCCGTCCGTGAGACAAGGAAGCAGGTAGAGGCAGTGGGGTAGCGTTGGGGGCAAGGGGGGGTGTTTGCCCCGGAGTGTCAATGCATCCCAGTGCGCATGCTCCAAGTTCTGTCAGTGAACGTCAATGACGTCACGTCCCCATTCATGAATGTTTTACGCAAACGACGTGATTTGTTTTTTTTTCCGACGCGATGACGACGGCTATACCTAACATAGGATACTCCACTAGGGGGCTGCTTTATCTATACGCCGCGTATCGCTTCCGGAAACGTCGTAAAGTCACTGCGTCGCGCCCGAAAAAGATCGTGAATTGCCGCTTTCCGCTCATTAACATATTTTTTGAGCGCCATTTTTAAGTTGAAGTAACGATGCGATGGCGAAATTCAATTACGCCGATCGCATCGGAACTCCAACCCGGCGTTTCTTGTTTTCTGGTTATAGAAAACAGAAACGCCGGCTTAAAGTGACAGTTAGGCTGGCGGATCACTGGATCCGCCAGCCTAACTCTTCATGAATCTGGCCCATTTTGTTATAAAATTTAGCAAATAGGTAATTTTTCTTCTTCACTGTTGTGCGCTGATGAGGCTGCACTGATAGGCGGCACTGATAGGCATCGCCGATAAGTGACACTGATGAAGTCACGTTGATTTGAACAGTTCCATTACCAACAATAGGGTGCGAATTGTCGTGCGATTTGGAGCGGTCAAGTTGCATAACAAGTCGCACCGGTGTGAACGCAGGCTATGTGAGTTTAGGAGCAGCAGTGTGCATGAAGCCTAGTGGTAACTGAGTGCAGCTGCAACAAATATGTGTCAAAAGACATCTAGAAAAAAATATATAAACTATGACTAATGTGCAATCAGTCTGTAAAGTGACAATAAAGCAATAACCATCTCTATATCACTGAATAAACAAGTAACCAAATCAAAGAAATTGTTAGAAATGTGTAAATACGATAAGATAAGACTCAAACGTTTGAAATCTAAATTGCTAATTTTAAAGGCTAATATGCAAGTTATTGTCCTAAAAAGTGTTTGGGGACCTGGGTCCTTCCCCAGGGGACATGTATCAATGCAACAAAAAGTTTTAAAAACTGCAGTTTTTTTGGCAGCAGTGATTTTAATCATTCCTTTAAGTGAAACAATAAAAGTGAAATATTCCTTTAAATATCGTACCTGGGGGGGGTGCATAGTATGCCTGTAAAGGAGCGCTTGTTTCCCATGCTTAGAGCTGTCCCTGCACAAAGTGTAATTTCTGAAGGTAAAAAAGTAATTTAAAATCACTTGCGGCTTATAATGAATTGTCGGCTCCCGGCAATACAGAGAAAAGGCATTCATAAAAAAAAAAAGGGGGGGGGTCCACGGCATTTTTTTTTTAAATTTGGGGTGGAGTTCCCCTTAAAATCCATACCAGACCTGAAGGGTCTGGAATGGATATTTGGGGGGAACCCCACATAATTTTTTTTAATTTGACACAGGGTTCCCCTTAATATCCATACCAGACCCTAAGGTGAGTGATTTTAAATTACCTTTTTCCTTCAGAAATAACATTTTGTGCAGGGACCGTTCTAAGCACAGGAAACAAGCGCTACTTTACAGGCATACTTTACACCCCCCTAGGTACGAAATTTAAAGGAATATTTCAATTTTATTGTTTCACTTTAAGCATTATTAAAATCACTGCTTCTGAAAAAACGGCAGTTTTTTAAAACTTTTTTTGCATTGATACATGTCCCCTGGGGCAGGAACCGGGTCCCCAAACACTTTTTAGGACAATAACTTGCATATTAGCCTTTAAAATTAGTACTTTATATTTCAAACGATCGAGTCCCATAGACTTTAAGGCCATGTATACACAGAGGGACATATCCGATGGAAACGGTCCTCGGACCGTATTCATCGGATATGTCCGCCGGACTATTTTGGTCCGATGGCGTGTACACACCATCGGATCAAAATCCCTGCCGGCAGACAGCGCACCGCACCAGGAAGTAAAAACCTTCCACGCATGCGTCGCATCCATACGACGCTTGTGCGGGCAAATATGTCCGCTGGTTAGTGTACTAACCAGCGGACATATCCGACGGACATGTCTCCGGCGGAAAAGTTTCAAAGCATGCTTTGGAAATTTTCCGCTGGAGAAATCCGTCCAAATACGTCTGCTTGCCCCTACAGACGAGCGGATTTTTCCATCGTGTGTACGCGGCCTAACAGGGTTCTAAAGTTCACACAAACTTTTGGTCTGTTCACAGGTTCTGGTGCGAACCGAACCCAGGGGTGTTCGGCTCATCCCTAGTCTCTGCATGGATACCTCTCATAGAGCTATCTGTTTGGTTGCAGGTGAGTCTATCCCCCCTCCCCCTCTCCACACACAATTGCCATGTTGGCATCTAAACCATGCATGTACCTAAATTAGTTGCAGATAAAGAAACAGCAGCTCTCTTCCCTGAGTGTCTACAGCAAACAGCCCATACGGAGGAGTTGGGAAAAACCCTGTACACGGTCCAACTTGTTAAACATAGAACAAAATATCTTCTAGATTCCTAAGGAGACTGGATGACTCAATGGATCACCATTCTTTAATATTATTTCAAACAAATTTTAATATATATTTACATTTTGAGCAATTAGAAACATATACAGCCCCTTTAAGAAGTCTTGTAAAACCAGTCCTGTGGAAGACTGTTTCATGCTTTCACAGCTCCTATAATAAAAGCCCTTTTTATAAGCTTAGGTTCTGCTTCCTGAAATTACAAAGTACATTTTAGTATTTTTTCGATGACCGTAGGTGAACAAATCCTCTGAATTTAGCACATGGGCCACCTATGTATTTATCTCCATTCTTTTGATAGGGAGACGCATTTCGGTACAGCTCATTACTAATTTCCTCCATACTCTTTTTTTTCTTTTTTTTAGCAGTTGTCCTTCCAGGACTATAGACAATAAAAGTTCACAAGGTAGTACAGTTTAACGTGTCTTTTTTCTGAAACAGATGTAAGTTTATTGGTGGATAAAAATAGTTCATGAAGGTTTAATTATATTATCAAATTCTCAGAATAAAAAGTGAGGGCAATGTAAATGTGTTACTTGGTTTTGGCAATGATCTGGGTTAAAGACTCTGTGTTTGTAGAAGGTCTCAGCATGTTGCACAGAGATGAGCGCGTGCACCTTTTGTACAACAAGCAGGGGTTACATGCAACAAGAAGTTAATGACTCGTACCAGCAAGCTTTCCACTTAATGCAGCTCATGCAGATGAATTTTAAGAAGCCGACTGCGTGGCACTAGCTTTTTGTTTCTACCTATTTATACCTAGCTAAGTAAACATTCAGTGTGAAAAGGGCATAAAGTACAGCTCTACCCATGGGGCTGTAATGTGCTATTTTTTCATGCACGAGAGACTGGAAAACGCATACATACAAATTGTGTAAATGGTCATAGGACATGCCTAGATATTTACATAACAGACTCCTTTTTTATATATGTGGGTAAATACACATACATAAGCACTAATTATAGCCTTGAAATGTGTCTATCTTTCTTTTTTTATGCAACACATCATTGCCCATTATTACCCATGAATATGTAAACCATCTCAGATTAAGAACTGTAAAGCAGCTAGAAGACCCTCTGGCAGTAAAAAAGTTAATCCACTCTTTCCATCTAATAATGGCCAGAATAAATCTACACAGACAGATTCTACCAGCAACAGTAATATAAACACCATTTCTAACACAGAGTTGTCCTTCCCTCGTGTGTCTTTGTGACCTGAGTGAATAAGTTATTGAACATTGTTTCTTCTCCATCCATGGTTTGTTTACTGCTCTATAAATCACATTTCTGTACTGGCTACCAAAAAATAAAATAATAATGATATTAATCAGTTGGAATAGAGTTTGGTCCAATCAAACAAAGAGATCCCTCATCTAAGGAGTAGGGTCAGGCTGTTCTTATAACTACAGGGTCCTTATATTGCCAACGATCAGGTAATGCTTCCATTGCTAAATGTCTAAAACATGGGTCTTCAAACTACGGCCCTCCAGGTGTTCAGGAACTACAATTCCCATCATGTCTGTGAATGTCAGAGTTTTACAATGCCTCATGGGAAGTGTAGTTCTGCAACAGCTGGAGGGCCGTAGTTTGAGGATCCCTGGTCTAAAACAATACCAACACAATGAGATCTGTTGAGTAATATATTGTATGTATAGGACAGTTTCATAATATGAAAATAATTTTCTATGAAACCTCAAGTTATATATGCACACCACTTTCTTTACAAATAGTGGAATAGCACATTCATATTACATAGAACAACTTCCAGGTTTTTGTATGAAAGAATGATTGTTTAGTATTTTTCTTCTGCTTCTTCTTTTAAAATAGAACTTCATGTTAACCTCATGTTAGATTTATCAACCACTTATCATCCATGGGCTTCCATGCCACTCACCCCCAGCTCCAGGATTAGCTACAGGAGCACACTATGGCGCACATCTCCCTAGGAGTAAGGCGTGTACGCTTTGGCTCCAGGCAGGTCTCTGTCCCAGCCCAGCCTCACTGCAGCCCAGCCCAGCCTCTGCACTGTCCCTACAGTGATTGCCTTAAGGTAAGTGCTTGCCTGGTCTGGCTGGTCTACCCCCTTGGGACTGGATGCGGCTGTCCTTCTCAGGATAGTTGCGGTTCTCTCAGTCCCGGGGATCGGACGACCGGGACCCCCCCCCAGGCATCCCACACACCATCCTGCCGCCCCCCTCGCCCCTCCACCATCCCCCTCTCAGCACCTCACCACCTCAACCCTCGGGGTTCCTTTGGAAAACACTGCAACTAGGATCGCGGCCACAAGCGTGGTGAGGCATCCCAGGAAAGTCCGCGGCTTCGCCCGCGGCCTAGCGGGACACCCCTCCCTCACACCAAAGTGGATAGCGATACTAGATAAAAAAAACACCATCCGCCTCAGGCCCCCCCGAGGACTCCCCCCACTGTACCATTACAGGCCCCTTCTCTCCCCCCGTGGTCCCCCCGTACCTTAGCCCCCGGCTCAGGCCTAGTCCAGGTCGGCGGCCATCTTGGTACTCCCACTGCATAACACCACACCACCCACACTCCCCCCTCACCCTCCCTTGCACAGGCCATTTCAATTTGAAACTGGTCACTGCAGCTAACCCCTTATTTATAAAGCAATTGATCCAGGGTTGTGACCGATCGCCTATTGGGATCAGGAAGGAATTTTTTCCCCCAGTCAAGGCAGATTGGCATAGCACGCCTGGGTTTTTTTTCGCCTTCCTCTGGACCAATTTCAGGGAGGGAGGACATGGAAAATTGACAGGTTCGCTTGTTTATTCCTCCCCCCCAGCACCGCCAAAACCCCCATAAATATCAATACTTCCCTGTGTTTTTTCTGCAACCATGGGTTATCTGAAATACTCTGCAGAAGCAATCTGGGAATTAAAGCCATTTGCCTCAACACTTCCAACGATCACCGACAAAGCTCTAAAGAGCAGAAGAAATGGTGACTGCAAATTATCGCATCCAAATGCAGAACAGAGTGGAGCAAAGAGGGGGAGGTCTGGCGGTGATCCACAAGATTCACCTCTCGATCACCAAACCAGTCCTCCAATACTCGCTTCCATTCATGGAAACCCTCACTCTACAGCTGCAAACAAATCCCCAAGACACAGTCCATATTCTACTGTGCTATAGACCACCGGGCCAAAAAACGCACCTTTTCACGTCATTAACAGAATTCATCTTCTCTTACACCCTAAGCATCAAACACCTTTTGGTGCTTGGGGATTTCAACCTTTGGGCCAACTCATCGCTGGACCCCATCGCTGACGCCTGCATCGACCATCTGGAAGGACTAGGTCTGCAGCAATTAATTCGAGGCTCCACTCATGCCTCAGGCCATACCCTCAATCTCATTTTCAAACAGGATTTGGAAATTGAGATCGGGAAAATTAGCCACTACCATGGACCGACCACCATGCCATTAAATTTAAACTCAACAACCACCTCAGGCCAAATAAACCAAGAAAACCGGTGATAACTCACGGGACTAGATCTCAGAAGAAACTCCATTCGGAACTCTTCAAAACGACCCTAGGAAATAAAATAAACACAATACAACATAAACAAACAGCAGTAGAAACACTTGACGCCATCAACAAGGCGCTACTTCAGTCCGCCGACTGGGTGGCACCAAAACGCAAAACTTGCACCCGGAAAAACAACGCCGGCTGGTTTAACGACTAGCTGACGTTGCTAAAGCAAGAGCGTAGAAGAGCAGAAGCTGCATGGAAAAGGAGCTCTTCAGATAGAAACTACACCATTTATAAAACAATAACAAAGAAATATCATAAAGAAATCTTTATGGCAAAAAAAAATCACTTCGCCAACATCACCACCAAGGCCCTAAACCGCACCCGCGAACTCTTCAAGCTGGTTTAGCAGTCGATGAATCCAGCCTGCCTAGAGCCCCCCAATGTTGATTCACAAGAATTTTGCAACGAACTATCGGATTATTTCATTAATAAAAATAAAAATCCGGGTAAGCATTGAGCAAAATGGAATCTGCATGAATCCCACCCCGAATCCCAACCCCGATACCATTATATACCTGCCTCAAGTGCCGAAATTCACCTTAAAACCCATCTCCATCGCTGCCACTAAAAATATCATTCGGTCTCTGCGCAACAGCACAGCACATCATTCCCACTCAACTGCTGAAAGAAAGTGCTGATATACTGGCACCAGCTATCACGCAGCTTATAAATCAATCATTGGTTGAAACAAGGTACCATAAAACCAATCCTAAAAAAAAAACACCCTTGACCCTAAAGACCCAAACAATAGGAGGCCCATAACGGGTCTAAATGTTTTCTCAAAGATAATGGAGAAAGAAGTTGTACAACAGTTACAACAGCATTTAAAAAAACAAAAATTAATCGATACGTTTTAATCAGGCTTCCGTCTGGGTCACGGAACTGAAACAGCTCTGGTAAAAATATGGGATGATGTTCTAGAGGCCGCAGATGAAGGAGAATCTTCTCTCCTGATCCTGTTGGACCTAAGTGCGGCCTTTGACACGGTAGACCACGGACTACTACTCGCTAGGCTAGCTGAAGTGGCCAAAGTCGCGGAAGTCTTTCACGTCAGAAATGTGTACGGTACCATGCGAAGTCCCCCAGGGATCTCCCTTGTCACCGGTACTGTTCAATATCTATCTCCGTCCCCTCTATGAAATAATCAACAACCAGAAGCTACTTTATCATTCCTACGCAGACGACACTCAACTGTATCTCCGCGTCAGCAACTAAAAGGATCACTCTCTTGGATTAGAGAGATCCCTCATTCTAATAGATAACTGGATGACATCCAGTTATCTTAAACTCAATGGTTTGAAAACAGAGCTTCTCCTGTTTCACGCAAACAGGAAAAGTCACCCTACCTCAACTTGGACCCCATCGCCCTTTCTGGGA
The DNA here is from genome assembly GCA_029574335.1 of Rana kukunoris. NCBI lineage: Eukaryota > Metazoa > Chordata > Amphibia > Anura > Ranidae > Rana > Rana kukunoris. Next base: position 136,369,138 of record CM056056.1, on the reverse strand, counting down.
AAAATTATCGCCCCAAAGTCAAAAGTCTCAAAGTCATTTTCGACTCCTACATGACAATGGATGCACAAATAGGGTCGGTAGTCAGCGGATCCCATCATCTGCTGCGCCTGCTACGCCAACTCACCCCTTTTATCCCTCAAAAGGACATTGCAGTCGTGGTTGGGAACAATTATCAATTCCAGACTCGACTATGCAAATGCCCTCTATTTAGGACTTCCCAAATACCAAATCACTCGTCTGTAAGTCGTTCAAAATACGGCTGTTCGATTAGTGACTGGTAAAAAACCATGGGAGTCTATCTCCCTTTCGCTTAGATCTCTTCACTGGCTACCAGTGAAAGACAGAATCACTTTTAAGGCACTCTGCCTTACACACAAGTGTATTCAAGGAAACGCTCCCCAATATCTATGCGAAAAAATAAACGCCCATAACCCCAATTGCATTCTGCGATCCACAAATCAAAACCTACTGCACATACCCAAGGCAAGATACAAATCCAAAGGAGATCGGAGATTTGCTGTCCAAGGACCTCGACTGTGGAATGCACTACCAACCACCATCCGACTGGAGTCGGACCACTTGGCCTTCAGGAGAATGATTAAAACTCATCTCTTCTGAGGCAAAGCATTTCCTTATCAAAGGAATGGAAACAGCGCCCAGAGGTGATTCAGTTCGCAAGTGTTTTGCGCTTTATACGTTTTTCACTCTCTCACTCATCAACCACTCTCAACCAGGGAGACATGAAACCATATGGTTCCTCCATAGGTCATTAATGGCTCCATGAGAAGTGACCTACTGTTCTGAACCTGAATTTTTAACGTCTGCATTTCTTCTTGTTCCAATATTATTATTTATTTATTTTATTTTGCAAGAAACAAACACAGGTTTCAAATTAGAGTAAAAATAATTGAATTCTTTCTTTGATTGTTATATCTAAAACGTATTGATCATGGTACTGTACTGTGAGCTGTAGATATAACTTTCATGGAGGGATTCCCCGATATCTGAAGTGTTCTCGGGAGTAAAAAGTTTGAGAATGGCACTGGTGTCCTTTTAGTCCTGGTTCACACTGAATGCGGCTTTTAAATCGTGCAATGTCACTTGAAATCTCACGATTTCAAAGCTGCATGTCAGTACAACTTCAGGTGTGACATGGCTGACATTTGCACAACTTCATGCACAAAAGTTTATGCAAGTCGTACCATAAATCGCCAAAGGTAGTGTTTTTTTTGTTTTTTTTTAATTGGTACCGCACCACAAAGTTGTTTTTATTGCCAACAATAGGGTGTAACTCGTCATGCGATTGACCAGTCAAATTGCATGACAAGTCACACAGGTGTGAACGAGGACACTCATTAAATGACCGTTTTGCTATATGGTCAGTTCTGTCAATTTTCTAAAACATTGAAACACTGATTAACGATCTGTTTAACCTGCCTATAAATAATATAGATCAGGGGTTTCCAATCTTTTTAATATGGGGGCCACATAATATAATTGACAAATATTCATGGCCCAAATAAACAGGCTTTTAAAAATAACAATGTAAATGAATAAATATGTTTTAGTTGGCGTGCTTTGTAGTCTGAATGATATGGTTTAGAACAAAAGGAAAAAACAACTTAAGTAAAACAAAGTAAAGAAATTAAAAAAAAAAATGTTGTCCATCAGAGACATCTTACATTAGAATCTGAATCAAAACCTCCTTACATAGGATTCCCCATTAAAGTCCTCTTTACATCAGAGTCCCCTATTATATTAGAGAGCTGGATAAAATGTTGTAGTAGGCTTAACTTGCCCTGTGAGCCATAGTTAAGAGCCCCTTGAAATAGGGGTTGGAATAAATAGTTCAATCCCAGTGTCCGTTGGTGATCCCAAACTATGCAGGACCATAGCTTTACAACAGGATATAGCAACTTTACAAGAAGACCTAGCTAAAATAGCAGGATGAGAAGCTACATGGAGATGCGTTTAATATAAAAAAATGGAAAGTTAAAATAGGTATGTAAGTTACTTATTAGGGTAGAGATCTTTTGGAGGAATCAAGGTTGGAAAAAGATCTGTGGGTCCTTGTCAGCATTAGCATGTCATGCAGCCTACTGTCGTATATTAAAAATAATATTTAGTCAAGGTATAAAAATATTACTCTACTACTATAGATACACCAAAGAATATTTAAAATGGGAATCCCACTAGTAAAGAATGTAGTACTCACCCTATAAATGAGGGGGGTGATGTCTATAAATATATACTAAGGGACAAAAAACAAAAAAACAAAAGACATTACACGCCAAACTGAGTTAACTCAGTTTGGTGTGTAGTGTATTTTGTTTTTTGTCTGTCAGTCTACTACTAAAGAAACACTATTTGGACCTCTTCTTGAGGATGCAATTCAATTGTTTTAGTCACCAATCCTCAGGAAGGAAGTCCTTGAACTGAAAAGCAGTCAGAGAAGGGCAGTAGACTTTTTAGGGGACAGGAGGACCTCAGTTATAAGAAATGACAACAAAAATGTAATACATTTTTCTAGAAGAGGTGTTAAGAGAGGATATGATTTCAATATACAAAACTATCAACGGTACCTAGAGTAAAAACAACAAACAAAAAAAATGGTTAATCTAAGGTCTCTGGAAAAAGACACGATGAATAGCTGTACAGATGTTGAACTCCCTGCCACATTTAGTGGCACCAGTGGAGTGTGTAGATAACTTTAAAAAAAAACTACTAGATGTGTTTTCTCAGCTAACACAATATACAGGGATATGATCATACTGTATGTAGTAATATAATATACATATGTTGAATTGGATGGACTTGTCTTTATTCAACCTTACCAACTTTGTGACCATCCCACCTTTTCATTTACAAGCACACGCACAAAACACATGGAAAAAAAAGAAACTGCAATGTATGTTCGTCTAAATGTACTTAAAAGAAAATTAATTAACATAGAGGGCTGGCTTTGTTGAGAACTATGCAGTTCTAGACAAACAATATAGCCTAACTATATCTCTGTAGTATTATTGTAGGGATTAAACCATATAGAGCTCCGTATAATCATATAAACGGTGTGTGTGTTTGTACGTGTATACAGGACACAGAATCAGTGATCTGAGCATGTCTGGAGTGGCCGCCCCTCCGCAGAGAACTTTTGAAGGTGAAGCTTTTTAGCAGAGAAGGAGGCGAGGGACATAAAAGCTAAGAACAACCCCGGATAAAAATGAAATAGAAAGTAGCTGTCTCGCAGTGTAATTGTGCTCTTCTCCCGAGCACGCTTTCCGATATATAAATGTGATTTAACATCCACTTGCAACTACAAATCAGGCTTTGAGAAACACTTGTGCTCCGAAATAGTTTAATCTCATCAAGGCTCTGCTTTCACAGCATGCCATAACTCACCACGCTTTTGTTATCACAGACCTCCACGGGTGCTGTTCAGGCAGGCAATGGACTGTAAGTATATTTAATCCAGACTGCACAAACAGTGGCCTTACACAAAAAAAAAGCAGAGGCCTTAAAAATCCCTCAGTGTATCTGCTTGGCCCCTATGATGGATTTTTCATTTCCTTTGCTAGGCATCTATTCCCCCACAAATTATGAGTCAATAAATTTCTTGTCAACGAGAACGGTCAATTAAATTAAGTTAAAAATTTACTTGTGATCACCACTGAAAAACCAAAAAGGTTTCTCGCAGGCGGTTTTCCAGTTAGCTAATATACAATCGGTTAGCTTAATGAATAATTTTTTACTTTGGTCATAAACCACACAACCAGTTAATATCTGAGCAGAAGAAAGTCTGTGGGGGTGACAGCCGTTGACAGATTTATTTGGCTTGTATTCATATGTAGGCTTGACTGCTCGCATCTGGAAGCTGGAATAAAACTAAGTCATTGCACAAGTTTTAAATGGTGCATGTGTACACTCAAGCAATCACTGCACTGATTAATTCCGTATGATACCACTGGTTAAATGTTTATAAATTAGAGTGCTTAATACAGTACGTACATCATGAGAATGTCCACAACTAACATATCATTGACCTCAGAAATGTTTAATTAGATAAATGTGTCTGTTAATGGAGGCTGGAATGGTGCTTTATTTTTGAATACTTAACTAGGAGCCTGCTGATAAAAATCCAGATTAAACATCACAAATCAATGATAAAGGGACAAATGCAGGCAGGCCAGGGTGCTAAAGACTCCTGTATGATCATCTAAACAAGTACCAAATACAGTTACTATGTTCTGCACAAGCCTTTAAAAATGTAGACAAACATCTTTTATCTTCTCTAACAAAGCTAAATCTTCAATCATTTGTCCCTCACATACTCCAACTATAAGGTAATGCAGCTCACAGAGCAGGGGAGGGTTTCAGCAGCAGTGCCAGTTTTGCCAATCTAGAAAGCAGTGGGCAGGAGTATTGAAAAAAAAAATAGTTTTAAAGTGTATCCTCACAGGGTGACGCTGTGGATACACAAATAGTAGTGTGCCAATGTCTCAAAAGTATATGTAAGGAAAGGTTGGAGCTAGAAAGGTGGACTTTATAGACACACAAACAAACCATATACAGTATAAAAGTGGGCAGGAGTAGATGTGGCCAGAAGCTAATTGACAAGCTACATTTTTTCATCCCACCATAATAGAACATGAAAAGTGGCAGCTCTGCTCTAAATTCAGGAACAGTGCAGCATCAGGAACCAAACTATCACAGGAAGCTGAATCGGGCGGAATTCATTGGTAGAATCAACACGTATTTGTGAGACTTTGCAAGGGGACTAAGGCCTAATTAATATGGGTGGAAGACTTTTTCCAGGCAATCTACAGCCAATTTACAAGCATTCAGGAGATGATACAGACACCTCCTGAATACCATTTGTTTTCAATAACAATTTTACGTTGAATTCCTGTGCCACAACCAACATAGATGCGATTGGCTTGCAGTTTCAGTATGGTCCCATTGATGTCAGTGTGTGAGTTTGACAGGTAAGTGTCCAGTCAAAACTGCAACACCACAAAGTATTGCGGATAAGGCAATGTAAACAGACCCATTTGGCCACCATGGGCCAGATTCAGCAAGACTTGCGCTGGAGTAATTCGATATGCGCCGCGTAACTGATTATGCGCCGTCGTTTCTATGTGGCCGTACCCACCAAACTAGATGCGACAGAAAACGGGCCATTTCCGATCGGCTTAACTTTCCGACGCCAGAGTATCGTCAGCGCATAATTTCGCTTGGCGCATCAGTCGCGCCTATTGATTTCCCCTGCAAATATGCAAATGAGGGAGATTTCCCAATTCGCGAACGGATTAGCACCATACGCCAGCTACATGCACCGCGCGTAACTCGTCCGTCCGGCGCAAAGTTATTTCTACAAATAGCTGCTTTATCTTTACTCCAGACGGCCTCAGGTCAGCAGGAGAGCAGCTACAGCAGCAGCGTTACCGACGAAACTAGCAAGCTGAACAACGACACTTGCAAGGACAACACCTCTGTGTGCCAACATGCCAGGGGCAATCGTGGTCCTAGCACTAGTACTGGGTCCCCCGGAACGAAGGAGGCGGGCACGTGAGAGGATATACCGCACGCGCATGAGCCTCTTTGGCATGGGGGATGAGGAGGTGTATCGCCTCTTCAGATTCAGCCCTGATGCAATCCTTGAACTAACCACAACCCTGCAGGGTGACATCACCAGCAAGACACACCGCTCACAAGCAGTGGAGCCACTGGTGAAGGTCCTGGCAACACTTAATTTCCTTGCAAGTGGATCATTCCAGCGTACAAGTGGAGTGGTGGCTGGGATGTCACAGTCCTCCATGAGCAGATGTGTGCACCAGGTTGTCCCTGCAATCCTCAGACGCATGTCCAACCAGTTCATCAGACCCACCACTGAGGAGCTGCGGCTGAAGGCAATGACAGATTTCTACAGCATTGCCAGATTCCCACGCACCATCGGGGCCATTGATTGCACACATGTGGCCCTACAGCCCCCCAGTGCCACAGAGCACATATACCGCAATCGGAAGCATTGGCATTCCATCAACGTACAGGTGATAGCCGATGCCCAACGCCTCATATGGCACGTCCGTGCCAAACACCCCGGGTCCAGACACAACAGCTTCATATACCGTCAGAGCCCCATCCCAGCAGAATTCGAGCAGAACATGTATGGGGACAGCTGGCTGGTTGGTGAGTGACATGGGTGGCAGGCATGACTATCCCCTCCCGTGATGCACATCAGAAGGGGCACATGCATGACTAACATCCTCCTGTCTTTTCCCTTACAGGTGACTCTGCATATGCACTGGGACCCCATCTAATGACTCCTTTCCGGAACCCCCAAACCAGAGGAGAGAGAAAATACAATGAAGCACACATCAAAACCCGTGCAGTGGTGGAGCAAACATTTGGGCTCCTGAAGTCCCGTTTCCGCTGCCTGGATAAGTCCGGGGGGACCCTATTGTATTCCCCTACCTTCGTGTGTCAGATCATCGGTGCATGTTGCATTCTGCACAACTTTTCTATGAGAAAAGGCCTGCAGATTGACATACGTGATGACCTGACCCCCGACCCACACAGTCCCCACCTGGCAGAGGAGACCCAGTCTGCTGATGGAAGAGCAGTCAGGAGGGTCCTCGCCGTAGGCATCTTTGGACAATAAACCAACACATTTATCACACAGACAATGCACGCGTGTACACCACTGATGTCCCTACATCACACACACCACATCCACATCGCATTGGATTAGCCCAAGTCCAGCATGTAGGACTTGGGAGCAGCAACGCCAGCGTCAAGGCCCCAATGATGTCGCTGTCCATTCATACATACACCTTTCACACGTCATTCATACAGCCGTGGGGTTAACTTCACCACCACCGCCGAGGGTGACACCCCTTACTGGCAGGAGTGCCACCCCCTCACATTCACACACCATTCACACTGTCCCCTGCACTCCTGACCGTGTGCAGTAAAAAAATAAATACATATCTCATAACATGAGAAAAAAAATAAACAAAAACTCATAACCTGAGTATAAAATAAATATTCAAAAATAAACAAAAACTCATAACCTGAGTATAAAAAAAAAATATATAAACCAAAAAAAACAAAAAACCCTCATCTGGGATGACGGGGGCTCCTCCTTGGGGGCACTCTTGGGCTCCTCAGCTGCCTGGAGGGAGTGGGTGGTGGTGGGGGTGGGGGGGCATCTGGAGGAGGCTGATCCCCGGGTGGGCCACTCCTGGGAGCTGTTGGCTGCCTGCCCTCCAAGGCCACGGCAATACGGCTGAGATACAGGTTGGTTTGGGCCTGGCGGGTGATATGATGCCGCTGGTCACGCTGCCGCCGCCTCCCCTCTTCCCGGATGGCAGCTGTGTTGGCGTTGACGGCTGCCGTCAGGTGCCGTACATCAGCCTGCACCTCCCCCAGGCTGGTGACAACGTCCTGCACACGACTGGGCAGCTGTGACATGGAGCCCAGGCTGTCAGCGACCCGGTCTAAGTGGCCAGCAATCTCCCCCATCTGCTGGGTCTGCCTTGCGTGGTCCAACACTACCTGGTCCTGGACCATATCAGACACCCCCCTGGTCTTACGGGTCGCCTTCCTGGGGGCAGGAGAAGGTTGTCCCCGTGGGGATGGAGTCGCCCTTGAGGGGCTACCTAGGATGGGGGAGGGGATGACAGAGGGCCCTGCAGAGGAGGAGGACTCCTCCAACAATAAAATAAAGTCCTGCTCAGGGACAGGCTCCTCCTCAACCACCTCTGCTGAAGTGGTGTGGGCACTCTCCTCCTCCACCTCGGTGTCTCCAGCACCCAGGGCCTCGTCATCAGCATCCCGTTGGGAGGTTGGGGTGGACTGGCTGGCAAGAGATGATGGCCCAGCTCCGTCATCTGTGGATGACACAAAGCAGACACATGTTGGTGGTCCCACACACTTGGCACATGTACCCTCCCCCCCCCACATGCAACACACCAAATAGGGGATAAAAAACACTTACCTGTCCTGGAGCCTTCCTCCATGGACTCATAGCCAGGGACCCCCTCCAACTGCTCCCTGTCCAGGCAGCGGGCGACCACCTCCTCCTCCGTGGTCAGGCTGACCGGACATGGTGGACCACCACCTGTGCCCCTCTCATGGCTCCTAATGGTGGCCACCTTGCCAAGGACCTTGCGCCGCAGGTCGTTAATTTTTTTTGTATGTCGCTAGCAGTCCGGGTGGAGTACCCTAACACATTGACCCTGGCAGCAATGGTCTCCAGGATGCCCTGCTTCCTCTCCCGGCTGGTCTTCCTACTTTTTTTCCCGTGGAGGAACTGATTAAACGTCTCCATAGCCGAGATGATCACAGAGACCTCCTGGGCATTAAATTTGAGGTTCCTCCTCTCTTTGGGGGTAGCGGGAGCAGCCATGACAGTGCAAAAGTATCTTCCCTGGGGTGGGGGGAAACGGATATACTTTTGCGCCGGAATGGCGTTTCCGCTAGCGCTTTTATACACGCAACGGAACACATTGCGCTGGCGTTTCCCGTGAAGTGGTGCCGACGGAAGTTGTGAGCATGCGCACAAGGGGGCGAGTGGAGCCTCACTTACTGCGCATGCTCCGTGGATGATGCGCTGAACGTAAGCCTCTGCGCTGGGCTCCGCCCATCATTTACATATGATCACACCCACTTCCACTTGCGTCGGGTTACACCAGCGCATTATCGTTACTCTGGCGCAAGTTTACGCGCAACTGCTATGTGAATAACAGTACTTGCGCCGAAAGTGTCGGCGGAGTAACGTAAATGAGAAACGTTACTCCAAAGTAAAGAAGCGCCCATCTACCTGAATCTGGCCCCATGTCTGCATGTAGGTGGGTCATAGAAACACAGATCAACCACCTGTTTTTACTCTCCACGCCCATTTAAACTTAGACTAAACTTTATATGCAGCTGCACTTATATTTATGAGCTGTGGCATAATTATTTTTTTTTTTTAAGGGAGGCCAAAGTTCTACTTAAATGTTAAAGTCAGAAAGGACAAGCCTTTAGAAACAAAGTGAGATCAAACACAGAATGACATAAAAAAAGGAGCATGACTTTTAAATGTTTAAAATGGCTAACTTTAATGAGTATCTTCAGTCCCTCCAAAAAAATTACAAATACTGTATCTGCTGACTTTTAATAAAAGGACACTTACCTGTTCAGGGATCCAGCGCTGTCCTTACCCAGGCCAGGTCTTTGGTTCCCCAGTGCCGGCTTGTTAACTAAGGGAAGCCAGTTGTGACTCCTTGCTGCTTCACAGTCAAAGAGCAAAAACAACGCAATGATGTGAAAAGTCATATAGTATTTAAAGAGAAATAATTTGATGTGCTTTTGGCACGCTGGAAAGGTGTGTTCTAGTGCGGTAAAAGTGGACCAGTGTGAAAGGGCCCTATAGAAACCATTATTGCTGATGGGGTTAGTGTTTTAGACAGTTGGGAGCCTTTATACAAATGTATTTTGTGTAGCAGAAAGCATGAGATTTTTATGAACCAAGCTGTCCATTCAAAATGTTCAGTGTGGCGAGTCAGAATTCTCTGTACACCTGTTACTAATTTCTAGTTTTAAAAACACAAGCTAATAACTATAGGGCAGTACAGAGTAAACCAATCTAAGCATGTCATAGTGTATAGCGACCAGTAAGATTTTACTTTTCATTCATGTATAGAAGTCACAACATTGACAGATTGTTGATTGATCAATGTGTGCTAATGTACATTAAACATTGCTCTTTGCCTTGTTAGGTAAGCCCTAATGTCTGAAAATGCAGGTAATCATTTAATGGATTTACCAATGGCTAGAAGCACAGAAGGGTGACAAACATAGCTAAACTGAAGATTTGCAAAAGTGCAGTTTCCGGCAGACCTTGAGATTTAACATCGAATGCTTGGCAGAATAAATGAATGTCGTTGTCAGCCTCCATTTCTGAGCTGCGCTGGCTGTGCTTTTTCTCACAGCAGTGTTTCAGAAGCCCCACTGTGAATAGGAAATGGATTTTATACCTCGTGAATCTTTGCATTAAATGGTGTTAGAGACACGAAGCTTGTATATTTGTTTGTTCTTGTTTGTTCTTGTGTGGCATGGTATGTCATAGTTTAGAGACCTGCACAAGTCCATTTTACAGAAATGCACCTGACCCAGCTTACAAACTCTGTACCCCCAAAGCACTTTATAATCTACAGTAAATGTACCTGCAACCTGACCCATGAACTATACCCACAAGGGGGACACATGGCAATGTATCACTCCTCCCTGCTCTGACCCACTGACTGGAAGCACAGTTCCCTACTTATCTCTATGTACATAACACTGTGCAGGTCCTTTGGGTAACCCAATGCTTTTCCAGCTTAACCAGACCAAGGCAGCATATATTGCACTCCAACACATGTCTAATTCTGGGTTTACATCTGTGCAAATCGCCAAAGTGTTACTGTGCCTTGCAGTAAGGCAGCCATTTTTAATGGGCTGCCTACCACATCTTAACTGAGAGAAAGAAGTGCATGACTTTTTTTATTTAAACACAGAGCACCAGCATGGTACTATATTTCTCACAATTTCTCATGCACTTTAGCAAGGTGCATCTGGGTTCATTAAAAGCTACTGGGACTGTGCCTGTTTTTTGTTTGTTTTGGTAATATGTGTGATTTTGAGTGCCTCCCTGCATCATACAAGTGTGAACATAGTCCAAGTTTTCATTAGTAACATGGATGTGTGAAACATGTTAAAGCATAACTATATTCTCTTAACCACTTGCTTACTGGGCACATAGACCCCCCTCCTGCCCAGGTGAAATTTCAGCTTCCGGCACTGCGTCGCTTTAACCGATAATTGCGCTGCCGTGCGACGTGGCTCCCAAACAAAATTGACGTCCTTTTTTTCCCCACAAGTAGAGCTTTCTTTTGGTGGTATTTGATCACCTGTGTGGTTTTTAATTTATGCGCTATAAACAAAAAAAACGACAATTTTGAAAAAAAAAAAGTACAATATTTTTTACTTGTTGCTATAATAAATAGCCCAATTAAAAAAAAAAAAAAAAAAAACACTTTTTTTTTCTCAGTTTAGGCCGATACGTATTCTACATATTTTTGGTAAAAAAAAAAAATCACAATAAGCAACTGGTTTGCGCAAAAGTTATAGCGCCTACAAAATAGGGGACAGAATTTTTTTTTTTTTACTAGTAATGGCGGTGATCTGCGATTTTTATTGGGACGGCGACATTATGGCGGACACATCGGACACATTTTTGGTGCCATTCACATTTATACTGCGATCAGTCCTATAAATATGCACAAATTACTGTATAAATGTGACTGACATTGAAGGGGTTAACACTAGGGGGTGAGGAAGGGGTTAAATATGTTCCCTGTATAGTGTTCTAACTGTGTGTGGAAGGGGGGAGGTGACCGATGCTGTGTCCCTATGTACAAGGGACACAGATCGGTCTCCTCTCCAGAGACAGGACGCTGTCTCTGTGTAAAACGGCAATGAGAGATGATCTCATATGTTTACATATGAGATCATCTCTCATTGGCCGCGCAGATCACATAGCAAACGGCCACTCTGTTCGCCGCAATCTGTGATTGACTGTGTCCAAGGGCCACGACCAACACAGAATTTCCCCGATGCGTGCTCGGGAGCGCGCGCGGGGAACGCCAAAAGGGGAGGCCGTCAATTCAGGTCTGCACTGTAGTCGTCATTCGGCTATAGCGCGGATCTCAAGTAGTTAATTAACATTAAAGTGATACTAAAGTCTTGTTTTTTTTTTCATTTAGAAATAAACATGTCATACGTACCTGCTCTGTGCAGTGGTTTTGCACAAAGCAGCCCAGATCCTCCTCTTCTCTGGTCCCTCGCCTCCTGCCTCCACAACAAGAAGCTTACCTTGGGGGGCACCCGAAATGAGCTGCTGCTCTGTGTCCCCATTCAGACACGGAGCCGTGATTTGGCCCACCCCTATCTCCTCATTGGCACACCGACTTTGAATGACAGAAGCGAGAGCCAATGGTACACAGTGACTCTCCTTGGGTCGGCAGCAGAGGAGAAAATAAATCCTCCCCCAGACCCTGCACTTTTTCATGCAACCGCAGAGAGGCTAGTTTTCATCCCCCACCCCAGCAGTCAGCAGCAAAGAGGGGGACAGAACTCTTTCTACAGGTCATGCACCTCTCTGTGCAGCCTCAGCACCCCCTTGTCTTCGCCTACTCAGGCCTCAGCATTCATTAGACTCCGACAGCTGACTCCTACAGATCCTGCACTGTTTCCTAGTTCTGCCCCTAACTTCTTACCATGTGCAGCACAAGGCAAGGGGGGTGCAACAGTGATGCAAGAGAGGTTGGGTGACTCTTGACTTCTGATGGTGGGAGGGCTTGTGACATCGGATGAAGAGGGAGGGGGAGTGAATTGCTCTGGACATCTGCTTGTAACTATGAGAATACAATTTGATGCCAGTTGAAAAGGAGGGTGGCATATTGTTGGTATCAACCACAGTTTCGACAAGAAACTTTATTGGACGCTGCTCAGAGAGAACACTATGGCAGAACCATGTTCTCCCTGAGCAGTTTCTAACAAAGTTTCTTGTGGATGATGCCAGCAATGTGTGCAGCCCTCTTTTTCAGGCTTGCATCATCTGCTACACAGATACAATCATCCCTTTGAAGGGTAACCATAATGCTGATGCTGAGTTAACTGTGAATTCTGGTCTTAAAAATATTTCTCTTACGCCATGGTGTTCGTGAAAATACTTCTCATGTGTGCCGTAATTGCTGTTTACATACATGTACGTGGGTGAAGTCAAGGATATTTATAAACGGCCAAAGGATGGCAAGTAGTTATTATCTATTGAAGAAGCAGACTGAGAAAACAGCAAGAGAGAGATGACACTTTTTATTACTGATGATTCTAAAAAGGTGAGAGTCTTGCATTCTCATTCATCAAGAGAGTCTATCATGACTGAGGGAGTAAGGGCTTCTCTAACCCCAATGCCGAGTTGTAAATCGACAGTTCTAAAGTGAGTTAGGTCTTGGGGGTCAGATAGATGTGGTGGTCTAACAACAAACAAGAGAATCGGGTTGTCCATGCTGCCAGAATGTTGAGTTGCAACAGTCTGGACTAAAACTGGGCATATAGTACAGCTTTGAAAAGGCAACCATGAGATCAAGAACCTTCATACCTTTATACACGACGCAGGGCTTTTTCTGAGCCCAGAGGCTCCAGGCATGGAGTAAGAAGATCATGGATAGGACCATCGCTAGAGACAACCCCAGATAATTCTACCTGCAAGATGGGTGCAGCAATGAATTGAGAATTCATCCAACACTCTGCAGACTTTGTACTATCTGGCAGAAGTTGGCTTTTAGGGCCAGCTGAAGATCATCCAGGTACATGACATAAGTTCCTCGAGAATGGAGCAGAGCCAAAACTAGAGTAAGAATTTGGTAAAAAATAAAGGGTTTGTGGACAGACCTTGTGGGAGGGCAACAAACTAGTAATGCTGGTGGGCCACAGAAAGCTGCAGATAGGGCTTTTATTGCAGAAAAAAATAATGTGCAGGATGGCATCTTTAATCTCTATGTAGGCCAGAAATTAAAGCCTATCGGAAGAATGGATGCAGCGACTAATCTGGCATTTGCAATGCAAGACTTTTGTACCTGTAGAAACAAGTTGAAGACTTTTAGGTCCAGAATGCGTGCAACATCTCCATAGTCAGGAGACCCAGCCATCACGACGGGGAATCAGGCATGTTTGAGAGTATGACGTGGGGGAGTGCATAACCTCAATGGCTGACATTGTACGACCCAGAGAAATGGGGATGCCCCATCACTTTGAAGATGTCTTAGTGCTAGACTTGGTTGGCTTGGAGGAAAGAATATTCCTGTCTTAGAATATGCTTGACTGCACACTGTTAAAAAGCCAACTTCTTTATTTCATCAATTCAAAACATTTACAGATGTGCAGCAGGAGAATTGTGCGTTTTAAAAGTGTTGGTCATCCATTTGAAGTTCAAGTTTATTTTGCAGAGGCAGGCTTAACCAGTGCCTGTTTTAGATTGGGGAAGGTTGATTCTGGACTGACCTAGAGCAGTGTTTTACTTTTTCTTTACTGTCTTAGGCTTGTCATTGGAAGACCAACTAGTAGAGACACGCTCTTTTCCTCTGGGTTAGGAGAGTATTCTTGTCTCTGTAATCTCCTTGATGTACTTATGCAAGGAGGGATCAAACAATCATTCACCCTCGAAAGCTTTTCTCCCAAGGCATTTTGAAGCATGGGAGCTCACCTAGCGAGCATTTAGGCCAGAGGTTCCTGCACATGTGTATATAAAGAAGACTAATTCAGACAATTTGGTGAAGAGTTTCTGCCAAAGCCTTTACACAGTAGAGAAAGGCAATAGGTAACAGTTCCAATTGACTGTGGGAGTTAGACATCCGTAAAGATGGCACAAAAACCACAGGCTATACGTTTGGTCCAGACTGTCATAGTCTTGCAAATAGCCATGGGAGCAGCCACAGGTTGCATAGCAGGACCTACAAGGAAGAAAGAAAGGAGTTTTAAAGATAGTGTTGCTCACGAATATTCGCTAGGAATATTGCATTTTCGAGTATTCACGAATAAATCGAATATCGCGGTGAATACTCGCTATTGCGAATATTCGTATTTTTTCTAATTTATTTTGAAAACAGATCACATCCTAGTGATCTCCATCGACGTCTAAAAGCATTGCTGGTATGATTAGAGACCCTGGGCCGAGTAGCTGAGGCGATCCTTTTATGTTGCCGAATATTCGCAATGCGAATATTCGTATTACGAATATTCGCGAATACTTTCTCTGCCCTTCTGTGTTTTGTGTATATAAAAAAAAAAAATAGCTTTAGTTTAGTCATATAAGTTTGTGTAATTAGAGTTAGTGTTTAGTGCATATTAGTTTAGTAATCCAGGAAATGATCTCCGTTTTTGCGTGTTGACGAGAATTTCGCAATCAATTTCGCATTCGCATTAGCGAAATTTCGCATTCGCATTAGCGAAATTTAGCAAAAAAATTTTTTGATAAAATATCACGAATATTCGATATTAACGAATATTTCGCGAATATTCTTCTATATATTCGTGAAATATCGCGAAATCGAATATGGCGTATTCCGCTCATCACTAGTTAAAGACTGCCTTTTATATGTTAGCTACCAAGTCTTTATACACAGGGTTATAATCCAAGGAAAGTGTGAAGGTCCTATTAAGGTGGGAAATGGCAGAACCTATTACAGGAAGTGCCTATTTACACAGAAAATGTCCTCAATATGACACTGTTGGGCAAAATACTTTGAAGGAGTGAATAACTTTTCAGGGTGAGGTCTGTCCTTATACTGGGAAGGGATAACAAGTAAATGGATAGAAGGTTTTGAATGGCTTTGGGAATTTTAAAGTACCTACTACGAACATTCTAGGGTTAGTAGACTAGGACAGCTCCAATGCTAAGAAAAAGCGTACAGCATCTGTAAGTATGGATATAGTTTCCTTTAGTTTTGAAGTGTTTTGTGTACTAGGATTGTCCTCCTCAGGCTAAGGGATCCTCTTCTGCAATATCCATTTCTTCTCAGTAACTATGTGTGGCTCAATGGTGAAGTCAATGACCAGTAAATTAAGTAAGAAGGAGGGGAATGTCTGTGATCCCTATTATCCATGCCTCAATAAGGCCAGAAATTTTGCTCATGAAGTCCAACACTGTGGCAGAAAAGTGTTCCTCAAAAAGGAAGCAGAAGGCTATTGTGGCTGATGGACTAGCTGAATGAAATGAGGAAGACAGGGAATCAGAATGGGAACAGCCATCAGAGTAAAGGGTACCTGGGCCTTGAATGGATGTACTAACACCCTTTAGGCAGCTGAGCCTGAACAAATTAACCCATGGGATCCCTTGTCCCTGTCATCATCAGGTCATCCATCATGCCTGACAAAAAGTTGTCCCCAAAGGGTACATACAATCCTCTGCAACAGTGGGGTGGGAAAGGGTTGCCTTGGTGCAAAAACTTGGACAGGCCAGTAGCTCAATTGCATATTGTGCAAGCCCTGACCAGGATTTTCTGTTGGAAAGGTCTCCAAATCTGATCTTGCCCCTAGGTATTCCTGCACCATGTTATTCAGATGCTGGTGCGGTTTTCCATCATGTTCAGTCATGGATTCTTCTTTGTATGACAGAGCTTTACCTTTCATTTCACAGACTGTGATTTTTGGAAGTATTCCTGAGCCCATGTAGTGATGTCTATCACAGAATCTTGCCCGTTTTTAATGCAGTGTCGTTTAAGGGTCACAGGCGTCCAATATTGCATTTCAGCCTTGTCCTTTGAATGCAGAGATCACTTCAGATACTCTCAATGACGATATTATGTACTGTAGATGATGATATATACAAAGGCTTTGCAATTTTATGTTGAGGATCATTATTCTGAAATTCAGAATTTTTTGATGCAGCTTTTTACAGATTGGTGAACTTCTGACCATCTTTACATCTGAGAAACTCTGACTCTCTAAGAAGCTATTTTTATATCCAGTCATGTTACCAACCTGTTGCCAATTAACCTATTTAGTTACAAAATGTTCTTCCTTATTAGTACCACTTACTTTGCCAGCTTTTTGCTTCCTGTTACAACTTTTTTGAGACATATTGTTGCCATTAATTTCAAAATGACCTTATTCTTTTTCTTAAAATGGTACATTTTCTCAGTTTAAACAGTTGATATATATTTTATATTCTGAATAAAATATGGTTTTAGGAGATTACACAGCCCCCAACTTTTTTTGGAATGGGTTGTAAGAAAAACATTTTTTTTTCAAATGTTTATTTTTCCATTATATAGTAAAAGTAATAAATAATAAAACAAATGTACAGTAAAACCTTGGTTTGCAAGCAAAAATTGTTCCATAAATCATGCTTGTAATTCAAAGCACTTGTATATCAAAGCATTTTTTTTACAGGGTATAAAAGAGAAGAGAGGCACCTCTAGGTGTAGCAATAAGTTGCTAAATGTTGTACCTTCATTAAATGTAACCATATTGCTACATTTAGAGGCTCCTCTCTTCTCTTTTATACTCAGTTGTGACATGACATTACTCTTACATCAAGACATGGCTTGTATATCAAGTCAAAATGTATATAAAAAAAAACTTGTCTTGCAAAACGCTCTCAAACCAAGTTACTCTCAAACCAATGTTTTACTGTATTTGGGTACAGTGTTGCATTACCACGTAACTTGTCAGCCAAAGTTTAACATGCCAGTCCTCAAGTGGTGGAACAAGCCATTTTATTTTGTATAGAAGGTACAGTTTTCTTAAAATGATGCTGCAAAAGTTCATATGAATACTATAGATAAATAAGTAATATTACTTTCTGCCTAATACCCTTTAGCTACTATCTTTACAGGGAAAATAAATCATAAACACCATGGTGAAAACAATATACATTTTTAAAAGTGAAACCATAGTATACTGTATCTTTGTAAGTGCAAACTTTGTTATTGTTGTTATATACTGTAAAGTAAGTTTTAATGAAACAAAGTTTTTTACTTGCTGTTCAATATTTTGATTACAGACTAAAATGCTCTCTCTAGTTGTTATCAGTAAATGGAAGATAATAAGCCTTCAATAGTTAAAGCGGACCTCACTCAAAAACACATTAGTGGGTCCCTAGTTTGACTTGTTTGTTTTACCCACTTTCAATTCCTCAATTCTCACCTAAGTAAGAACGGCATTGCTTGTGCCATACCTCCCTGGGACTGGGAAGGGGGAAGGTGGGGGCATTGCGTAGCTCAGGTAAGGTGGGCAAGGCAGGGTTGGTAAGTTCACTTTGTCTGAAAGCACACTTACTTTTAAAATAAAGGTATAGTTTATATATTTGATATTTGTTTTCTTTACCTTTCAAAAAAAAGTATGTTATAAATAGAGCTCATTAGTAAAGTTATTACAGTGATACGGTGACATCACCCTCTCCTTCCCACCTCTCTCCTTTCTTTGTAGGGTTGGAAACAGAGTTTTAGTTACAGACAATCTGAAAAGCAGCCACTACTACAGTGATCTGTGGAAGTAGTGCCATGGGTGCACCCTTTGTTTAATGTTTGTTTAAAAAAAAATGATATAAAAAATATTAGTCCAAAAAAGTATAGATGTTAGAAAAAAAAAGAAGCATAAACCAAAATGTGCCCAAAACCATTGCAGTCTTCTAACAATATGAGCATGGTGTACATTGCCTTGAAAAGTATTCATACCCCTTAACATTTTCCACATTTTGTCATGTTACAACAAAAAAAGTGGAACTTCCGCTTAACCACTTCCATACCAGGCACTTACGCACCTTCCCGCCCAAGCCAATTTTCAGCTTTCAGCACTGTCGCAATTTGAATGACAATTGCGCGGTCATGCTACACTGCACCCAAACAAAATTGGCGTCCTTTTTTCCCCACAAATAGAGCTTTCTTTTGGTGGTATTTGATCACCTCTGCGTTTTTTTTTTTTTTGTGCAACAACTAAAAATAGAGCGAAGATTTTGAAAAAAAAATAAAGTTTTTATTTTTTTCTGTAAATTTTTTTGTAAATGAGTATGTTTTCTCTTTCAATTATGGGCACTGATATGGTGGCACTGATGGGCACCGATGAGGTGGCACTGATGGGCACCGATGAGGTAGTTCTGATGGGCACCGATTAGGTAGCACTGATGGGCACTGATAGGCGGCGCTGGTATTGGGCACTGATGGGCACTCATGGGCGGCACTGATGGGCACTCATGGGCGGCACTGATGGGCACTCATAGGCAGCACTGGGCACTCATAGGCGGCACAGGTGGGCACTCATAGGCGGCACAGGTGGGCACTGATAGGCGGCACAGGTGGGCACTGATAGGCGGCACAGGTGGGCACTGATAGGCGGCACAGGTGGGCACTGATAGGTGGCACAGGTGGGCACTGATAGGTGGCACAGGTGGGCACTGATAGGTGGGCACTGGGCATGGATTGGCACTGTGGGGTGGCACTGACAGACACTGGGGTGGCACTGATGATCACTGAGGGGTGGCACTGATGGATCAATGTTGCCAATCAGTGCCCATGTGTGGGCACTGATTGGCATCATTTTTTTTTACTGCCCCCCTTTTTTTTTTGTCATTTTATTTTTTTGTCATTTTTTTTTTTATCATTTTATTTGTATTTTTTTTTTGTATTTTTTTTTATTACCCTGGTGGTCTAGTGTGGCGATCCGAGGGGGGGCTGCGCTGATAAACAATCAGCGCGAACCCCCCCTGTCAGGAGAGCCGCTGATCGGCTCTCCTCTACATGCGTCTGTCAGACGCGAGTGAGGAAGAGCCGTCGGCGGCTCTTCCTGTTTACATCGTGATCAGCCGTGATTGGACACGGCTGATCACGTGGTAACGAGGCTCCGCCGGAGACTCGTTACCGAGATCGGAGGTGCAGGGTGTCTGACTGACACCCCGCATCACCGATCGCCGCGCTGCGCGCCCGCACGGGCGCGTGCGGCATGAAATCGTGCTAGACGTTTGAGAACGTCTAGTCACGATTTCATAACCACTTCCCTGCCGTAAATCGGCTATTGGCCGGGCGGGAAGTGGTTAATCCACTCCTCTCCCCCTTACATGCCACATTTGGCATGCAATTTTTTTTGGGGGGGAGTGGGGGCTTCAGTAGGAGTGGGACTTCCTGTCCCACTTCCTCCTTCCGCCCAGGTCCACTAAGGCGATACATCATATTTAGCGGCCCCTCCCTGTAGGCAATCGCCTGGGACACGTGACAGGTCCCAGGCAAACGCCTGTCCACTCAGGGAGCGTTGTGCCCGTTCGTGCATGCAGAATAAATGCCTGGCCGTAAAGCCGAAAGCTGTCACTTCCGCGTCACTGGACCGTGGAACAGGTAAGTGTATGTTTATTAAATGCCAGCAGCTACACTTTTTGTATGTGCTGACTTTTAATAAACATAAAAACAGGCTGGTATTCCCCATTAAATTTATTTTATTGGTATTTTATGTGATGGTCCAACACAAAGTGGCACATAACATGATAAATGGTTTTCAATTTTTTTTACAAATACATATCTGAAAAGTGTTACATGCATTTGTACCCCATTACCAGGCCCTTTGGGTCTGGTATTAATATTAAGGGGAACCCCGAACCAAAATTGAAAAAAAATATTGTGTGAGGGTCCCCCCAAATTCCATACCAGGCCCTTCAGGTCTGGTATGGATATTAAGGGAAACCCTGCAACATTTTTAAATGGCTTGGGGTCCCCCTCAAAATCTATACCAGACCCTTCATGTTTGGTATGGATTTTAAGGGGAACCCCGCGCTAAAATAAAAAGAAATGTCATGGGGTCCCCCCAAAAATCCATACCAGACCTTTATCCGAGCACGCAAACTGGCAGGCCTCAGGAAAAGAGGGGGGAAGAGAGAGCGCCCCTCTCCTGAACTGTACCAGGCCACATGCCCTCAACATGGGGAGGATGTCCCCATGTTGATGGGGACAAGGGCCTCATCCCCACAACCCTTGCCCGGTGGTTGTGGGTTTCTGTGGGCAGGGGGCTTATTGAAATCTGGAAGCCCCCTTTAACAAAAGGGACCCCCAGATCCAGCCCCCCATGTAAATTGGTAACAGGGTACATTGAACCCATACCATTTCACAAAAAAAGTGTAAAAAACAAACAAAAAAACACACAGACACCGCTTGGGACAAGTCTTTTATTAAAAAAGAAAAAAAATTCCAGCGTTGTAATCCTTCCTCGGGGATACTGAAAAACCACTGCCCCGATCTGATTTTGCCTCCATGGTAGGAGGCCGCAGAATGACGCTAGACCCGCTGTGACAGCTCTTAAATAGCTGAGGGTGGGGCCACCCGTGACGTGTGCGGGTGACCCCGTCCCCCTCTGACACAATGGGGAAACGCCGCTGGGTTACCCGGTGACATGTACGGGTGACCCCGCCCCCTGTGACGCAATGGGGGTTTCTGTGGCGTCAGAGGGGGGCAGGGTCTCCTGTGACGCCACGGGAAACCATCGGAAACCCCCGATGCGTCAGGGGTGACAGCTCTATTTAAGAGCTGTCACGGCGGGTCTAGCGCCATTCGTTCGACTCGGACATCGGGCTCATCCCTATTCCCCATTCTTCTTTGCAAAATAGCTCAAGCTCTGTCAGATTAGATGAAGAGTGTCTGTGAACAGGAATTTTCAAGTCTTGCCACAGATTCTTAATTGGACTTAGGTCTGTACTTTGACTGGGCCATTCTAAGGCCGCGTGCACACGATCAAACTTGTCTGCTGAAAGTGGTCCGCAGACCAGTTTCAACGAATATATCCAACCGTGTGTACGGGCTAGCAGACAGGTTTTTCCAGCAGACAAGTTTTAAAGCATGCTTTAAAACTTGTCTGCTGGAAACCCGTCTGTCCGACATGTCCGCTGGTTAGTACGCCTAACCAGCGGACATAAATCCCCCGCATGCGCCGAATGGATTCGACGCAATGCGTGGAAGTATTTTACTTCCTGGTTCGGTGACGTGGCGGCAGCAACGTCACCGCCACGTCACCGCGCTGTCCGTCCGCAGGGATTTTGGTTTGATCGTGTGTACACACATCAGACCAAAATCTCCAGGAGACATATCCGATGAAATCGGTCTGTCGGACCGTTTTCATCGGATAAATCTCCTCGTGTGTATGCGGCCTGACACATAAATATGCTTTAAGACAAAAGAGGTAGCCCTTGGACTTTGAATGAGGTGAGAGGTTTAGCCAATGTTCACAGCGAAAAATGAGACAAAATCTATTTATTTTCTTTAAAGTGTTATGTAACTGAACAGCAACAACAATGATTGTGAGTTACCCGGCATAATAGCCAATGTACACAAGACAGAGGAAAATAAGTATATAAAGATTTATTACAAATGTTATACATCAATGAGCAACAATAAAACTTGAAAGTTGCTGGGCCAGTAGATACACATATACAATAAGAAAATATAATGGACATACATATAAACAGGAAAATATGTAAACATGATGCAGACATCAATAATACCCAGCATGTACCGGCATAAAACACGCATCAATAAAGCCCTACATATTTCACGAGACCCTGCTCGCTTCTTCAGGGGTGGATGCATGAATGTTGTATCTGCAATGTAAGTGATAAATCAATAGATGTATGTTATTGATAAATTGGGCCGGCGGAATGAATGGCAAGAGAGGTCTAAAGCAGAGACCTCATACTTACCGAAGGGCTGAAATAGATCACCAAAAGCTGGATATCAAGATGGCGGCCATATAGTGCATCCAGCTTGGGAGCTGAGGAGGCGGAGCCACCCACTTAGCCCATCAATATGCTTTGATCTAAACCATTCCATTGTATATGGCTGTATGTTTAGGGTTGTTGTCCTGCTGGAAGGTGAACTTCCGCCCCAGTCTCAAGTTTTTTGCAGACTCTAACAGGTTTTCTTCTAAGATTGCCCCGTATTTTGCTCCATCCATCTTCCCATCAACTCTGACCAGCTATCCTGTCCCTGCTGAAGAAAATCACCCCCACAACATGATGCTGCCACCACCATGTTTCACAGTGGGGATGGGGCATTCAGGGTCATGTACAGTGTTAAATTTTGGTCTTATCTGACCAGAGCACCTTCTTCCAAATGTTTGCTGTGTCCCCCACATGGCTTCTCACAAACTGCAAATGAGACTTCCAATGGCTTTCTTTTAACAATGGCTTTCTTCTTTCCACGCTTCCATAAAGACCAGGTTTTTAGAGTGCATGACTAATAGTTGTCCTGTGGACAGATTTTGCTACCTGAGCTGTGGGTCTCTGTAGCTCCTCCAGAGTTACCATGCTTCTCTGATTAATGCTCTCCTTGCCCGGCCTATCAGTTTAGGTGGACAGACATGTCTTGGTAGGTTTGCGGTTGTGGCATACTCTTTCAATTTTTGGATGATGGATTGAACAGTGCTCAATGAGATGTTCAAAGCTTGGGATATTTTTTTATAACCCAACCATGCTTTAAACTTTATCCCTGACCTGTCTGTTGTGTTCCTTGGCCTTGGTGATGCTGTTTTTTACTAAAGTTTTCTAACAAACATCTGACAGTTTCACAGAACAGCTGTATTTATACTGAGATTAAATTACACACAGGTGGACTCCATTTACTAATTAGGTGACTTTGGAAGGCAATTGGTTCCACTAGATTTTAGTTAGGGGTATCGGAGTAAAGGGGGCTGAATACAAATGCATGTCATACTTCTTAAATATTCATTTGCAAAAAATAAATTGGAAAACCAATTATCGATTCCCTTCAGCTTCACCATTATGTGCCACTTTTCCACATAAAATCCCCCAAAAATACATGTACATTTTTGGTTGTAACATGACAAAATGTGAAAAATTTCAAGGGGTATGAAAACTTTTTCAAGGCACTGTAGTTGCCAGCATCTATAGAGGTTAGTAAGTAGAATAAAATATATTATAATAATTATGACACATATTGTATGGTTATATGCTTCCTTGTGTATTCTAGATAGAAGGAGCGCCGTGCTAGTATTTTTACAGTAGGTATAGTTTTAAGTGTATAAGTGTAGTCGGGCCACTAGACCACAGACTGGTTGAGGAACATGCCTAAACTTTAATTTTTTTAGATAGTGTTTATTTCAGCTGTAATTATAATTAGTAACTGTAAGCTGTTTAGCAGATAGTGGTTAGTGTCAAAAAAAAGTTGAAGAAATGTACCTCTTGCAGCGATGTTTAAAATGGAGTAGCGTATCTTGTTTACGCTACGCCGCAGCAACATTGAGAGGCAAGCCTGGTATTCACAAAGAAAATACACGCACCGTTGCGGCGGCGTAGCGTATAGTTGTCGGCGTAAGCCGACGTAAGTCAAATTAGGTGGAAGTGGGCGTGATTTATTATAATGAAGCGTGACCCCATGTAAATGAAAGGCCGAACGAACAGTGTATGTGCCGTCCCGTGGACGCTTCCCAGTACGCATGCGCAGAATCACGTCGGGACAAATGTCTAAGATATGTTGAATCACTGAACGTAACATACGCACAGCCCTATTCACGTAGTACTATGTAAACAACGTACAATACAACAGCTGTTCCCTCGTCCATACCTTTGCATGACTTACCCCTGCTTTATGTGGGGTAAGTTTACGCCGGACGTACGACTTACGTAAACCGAGTATATTAATGCGCTGGGTGCAAGTACGTTCGTAAATCAGCGTATCTTACTAATTTGCATATTTAACATGGGTTCGCCGAATGTGTCCAGCGTAACTATGCGCCCACTATACGTCGGCGTAGGCAAGTTACGTTGGGCGGCTGAAGCCTGGTTTTACGACGTATCTAGCTACGCGAATCTGCGCAACAATACGACGGCACACATTTGTACTTACGACGACGTATCTCTAGATACGCCGGCGTAAAACTTTTGTGAAACCACCTCTGTGTGTTTTTTCCCCTCTTAAAATAGATGAACCTTGTTGTTTGCTGAGGTAGTTATTCTGGTCCTAGTTTTTACTCTAATATGATTTAAAATGTACTTTGCTACTTAGGTGTGTTTAGTCATAGAGCAGGGATGGCGAACCTTGACACCCCAGATGTTTTGGAACTACATTTCCCATGATGCTCATCTACGCTACAGAGTACATGAGCATCATGGGAAATGTAGTTCCAAAACATCAGGGGTACCAAGGTTCGCCATCACTGTCATAGAGTATCCCCTATAATACTGAAAGATAGGTTAGTGCATGTTAAAAGATGCCTCATCCATGGGCTGGCCCTTTTCAAGAAAAAGGTCATAATAGCAGGCCCAATGATTTTTGTGATTATTATGTAGAAAAGAACTGTTAAGCCTTGGACTCTTCAGTTTAGCCTGATCCCTGCTTCCTGGTATAGAAATGACTTATTTATTCTCACACATTGCAGTAGAAAATCCCAGAAAGTAAAAGAAACGACGGAATTAAAGAGATGTCGTGTCTCAATGTAGCTGCCAAACATGATACACAAAACATTTAATTGATAATACTCAAAGCCTGGCCTTTCACCAAACCTGGAGAACTAGGTCTTATTTCACTTGCTCTTGAAGCTGTCTCTCCTAATGATAAACGAGCACATATCTTGCCAGTTTTCTCCTGTGTTTGCCGTTTTGTTTAGTTCTGCTGCTGACAAGCCAAGAACCCAGACATCTGGCTGAATGTGTAATATACATCTCTGGTCAGCTTTGCTTTTCTTCTTTGACAAAATTATGTCAAACAATCACATTGTGGCTGGCTCTGATCTCTTTGTTGTTAGCTAATAAATTAGGAGTATTTATTATCCGTGATCTTTCCCCCACCCCCTTCTTTTCCTCTTCCTTTTTTTTCCAATGGTGACACATTTTTTCAGTAAATTACAGAATAGCTTCATAAACTGGGTTTTCGCCAGCATTTGACTACAGCAGATTTTTCTGAATCCTGTCAACTTAACCCTTCTGGCACTCGGTCAACTTAAATGAAGTGCTGTGAGTAAAAGACAAATCCTCCCATCCATGAAAAAGTTAATTAAAAAATGGACATTCACAGGTTACTAGCAGGACATAATTCTCTTGGTTGTACTAATGCATTCAATCACAAGCTTGATTGCTCTGTGATGTAACTCAGAAGAACTTAAACTAAATTAAACTGGTTTTCTGGGAGGCTCAATATCTGATAAGATGAAATATAGCCGATATGGGAAATACAAAAGTACATATTTTCCAAGCAGCAGTGTCTATCTTCATTCATACCAACACATGGAACATAAGTATTATTCCAGAGAACATTCAACTAAAAAGAAGATAATAATGTCCACTGCTTATGTACTGAATTGATGTTAAGACTGTTAGATGATGAGATCCTCATAATCATCCATTATTGATGGCACAGGATGACCTGTGCTGTAATAACTGAGTAACTACTTGACTAGAAGAGTATCACTAAAATACACTGGGGTCACTTATGACAGTATGGGGCCATTTTAAATCAGACGCAATTTATGCTGTGTTAAAATAATTGTATTCCAAAAAGTAAAAAATCAGAACCATGTAGTCAAGGAGAATACAAATAACTATGGCATTTGTTTTTTGATACTGCTATGCACATACTGAAATTGGAAGACAGCTAATTCAGGACTGCAACAGGCAACAATTATTAGCCTTCATGTGAACTCTGACTCGTAAATGGGTTGTAAAGGTTTGTTTTTTATTTTCTAAATAGGTTCTTTTAAGCTAGTGCATTATTGGTTCACTAACCTTTTACTTTGATTTCCCTTCTAAATGTTTTTTTCTTTGTCTAAATTTCTCACTTCCTGTTCCTCCGCGGTAAACTGTGGGGGCAAGCTTACTGAAGAGAAACAGGAAGTGAGAAATTCAGACAAAGAAAAAAAAACATTTAGAAAGGAAATCGAAGGAAAAGGTAAGTGAACCAACAATGCACTAGCTTAAAGGAACCTATTTAGAAAATAAAAACAAACCTTTACAATCCCTTTAAGCTAACATAAAAAGGTCAATGTGTTCTAGCCAACCAAGGCAGTAGTTTCATTCCCATTGGTACTTCATAATAACTGTATAACCTATTTATTTATTTTTAATTCTAGTGGATAATATGCATTTACTGCATGCATATTACTCCATAAGTAATTATTGTATTTAGAGTATTAAAGTTAATTTACAAAGATTATAATGTAGGTTACTGCAGCTCCCGGCTGCTGATACATTTAGGCTTCAATGAGATATGTTTTCAAGGAATCGTTTTATGGTTGTGAGAGATTCACGATTTATAAAAGATAAAATAAGTCTTTCAGGGGTTAAAAATGTATCTTCAGGCATTTCTTTTATTTTGTTTTAAATGGCGTAGGGAGGACTTTGACCCTCTGATGGTGAGATTTCCCCTCAGATAATGCACTGATCACATGTGACCAGAACAGGAAGTGAGGAGTCCCCAATAGGGATATAGACTAAAAACACCAATTCTTGTTATACTGCCACCTACATGAGGATTTAAACACTGTCAAACAATAAATTGCCAGTCTGGTAAAGTCCCTCACACTCTCAACGTGAATCAGATTGGAAACAAGCAGTGTGGAAGGCAAGACAAAAAAAACATATAGATCATAAGACAAGACCATATAGATGACCTGTGTTCCTCAATGAACTAAGAAAAATGTTTGCAGGAAGCAACAACAATTACAACTTTGTGAGTTAGCATGTTAGGAGGAATATACCCGAGTTTAAAGGTTTTTTTTGAGGTGCCAAGAAAACTAAATTAATATTTCAAAAAGACACAGATGGTCACATCAGAGACACCCTATATGAAGAACTTAAGTAAAGAATACGTGAATATTTACAGAGAGTCCGAGTTTCTCCAGTGTCCAAGTCTGCAGCACTGTCAGAGGGTCTACGACTTTTCCCAGCCTGTCAGGTTGGTGTCTGTTGTAATATTCTTCCAAGAGATCAGAAGGAATAATTTCCCCAACTGAGAAGATGGATTTCTGAGCCATCAGGCTAGGGACAACCTTTTTTGGTATCAAGCATATCTGTTACAAGGGTCCAAAGAGGAGGGTAAGAGGCAGTGTGTTTGGGTGCCGGTGATCCTCTCTTATACGCTTTCCTGCTATACCCTATAGACTATACCATTACCATTTACAATTGATGATCAGAGGGTTTATGGACATTTCCTAGCACTGCACCTATTCTATATATATTGCATTATTGTCGTTCACCTATATTGTGCTGGCTGCTTGTCCTTTTATTATTGTTTTTGGTTTTAGTGGTATTTAGCACAGCAGACACCTATTTTTATTTTCCTCTGACCTGTTGCCATGCAAACGGGAACAACTTAGCTAAGTATATAATGCACACAATCTTGGGTGTTCATGAACCAGCTTGCTATGAGCAGGAGGATTTCAAATAACCTGAGTTGACCAAGTCATTGTAGGTGGCAGCATGGACTGTTCAAGGTGACACTGTGTGCTATCTCATGCTGAAGGTGGGAACATATAAAAGATGTGCAGCGCTAATAAAGTCCATCAAATAGTCATCCCAGTGATGTTCAAATAGTGACTAGATGCAATCACATGCAGGTGATGAACGTGGATGAAAGGAACACCTCCACCAATAACAGAAATGGCCTCTCACCCCCCAAGCAGGACCCTCTGTTAGACAGGGTCAATTGTGCGTTTCCATAGGGATATATCCAGGCAGTACTGCAACAATGATAAATCCAAGTCTAAGAGCTCATATGTACAGGAAAACGCCAAAGGGAAGTGGATCCATTCATAAAAAAAAAAGAGGACATACCATAGTGCTCTCCATATATAAACAGTTTTAATGAAATATTTTTTGTTTTTTTAAACTCACAATCATAGGCACTAATCCAGTGGCAGGATGTACAGCGAGGAATTAGTGTGATAGTGGACGGCTGCGGGTGATGTCACGTCCTATCCCTAACGGTAGGGATAGGACGTGACATCTCCCGCAGCCGTCCACTATCACACTAGTTACTCGCTGTACATCCTGGCACTGGATTAGTGCCTATGATTATGAGTTTTTTAAAAAAATATATATATTTCATTAAAACTATTTATATATGGAGAGCACTATGGTATGTCCTTTTTTTATGAATGGATCCACTTCCCTTTGGCGTTTTCCTGTACATATGAGCTCTTGGTCTTGGATTTATCGTTGTTGCAGTACTGCCTGGATATATCCCTATGGGAACGCACAATTGACCCTGTCTAACAGAGGGTCCTGCTTGGGAGGTGAGAGGCCATTTCTGTTATTGGTGGAGGTGTTCCTTTCATCCACGTTCATCACCTGCATGTTATTGCATCTAGTCACCATTTGAACATCACTGGGATGACTATTTGATGGACTTTATTAGCGCTGCACTAACTTTTATATATTTTGTTACAGGAACTTTTTGAATTGATTCCTAGTGTTCAGCAGCTGAACAATGTTGTACTTATATTATTGCACTGATTAGCTTTTCTTATATTTTGAAGGTGGGAACAGAATGTGGATTTTGCATAAGTGACACTAAATTCCTTAGTGTTTTATACTTTTCTGATCACAAATAAAAAATAGAATAATGATGATGCCTAATATTTCTATTAAATATAGTGGCTCCCAATGCCCAGCCCACATGGCCTAGTCATAAATAAATCTTCAGAGACTGGGTCACACCACAGACTGTGCCAAAGCTTCCACATAACTGCTACATTACATCACCACAACAGGCACACAGGAAAAAAACAACCAATTAGAACTTATAACAATTACACATTTCTGTACCTAGAAACTTTTGAAAATCCAAATTCCTTAGAATGGGGTGGAGTCATTGGCAGGGCTAATAGTGGTGTGTGATGGCAAATGGTAGGTGTGGCTAAATTGCGCTACCAGTGGGAGAGACCTAAAACTTGAATCAATATACAGAAGTCAGAAGTATGTAATGTACATGCCAGGGTCATGGTGAGTAAAGTGCTTAGTACAAGGATCAGGTGTGTAATGTGAAGAGAGTGTGGGATCAGGTGTGTGTAACACACTTAGTACCCGAGTCAGGTGTGTTATGTACAGAATGTTGAAGTTGGTTGTGTATACATAGTTTAAGGGGCATGATTATATATACAGCTCAGCGCATAGCACCCTTCTGTGATTCTTTTTACCACCACCCTTTCTACATAGCACAGTAGTACCAACTATATAATACTGGACTATGACCACTCCTTCAACCCCTACATCAAATCACTGGCTTAATCTTGCCGCTGTAACCTCCACAACATTTTCAGAGTTTGCTTCCTGACTAACGACATCTCAAAACGTATTCACTCCTTGGTTATTTCCCGCCTTGACTACTGCAACTCTCTTCTCACTGGACTACCTTTACACAGGCTATACTTGTTAATATTTTGTGTGGCGACCATTATTTTCCAGCACTGTCCAAACCTCTTGGGCATGGAGTTTCCCAGAGCTTCACAGGTTACCACTGGAGTCCTCTTGCACTCCTCCATTAGGACATCACGGAGTTGGTGGGTGTTAGAGACCTTGGGTTTTTTCATCCTTTGTTTTAGGATGCCTCACTGATGCTCAATAGGGTTTAGGTCTGGAGACATGCTTGGCAAGTCCATCACCTTTACCCTCAGCTTCTTTAGCAGGGGAGTGGTCGTCTTGGAGGTGTGTTTGGGGTCGTTATTATGTTAGAATACTGCCCTGCGGCCGAGTCTCCGAAAGGAGGGGATTATGCTCTGCTTCAGTATGTCACAGTATATGTTGGTATTCATTGTTTCCTCAATGAACTGTAGCTCCCCAGTGCAGACAGCACTCATGCAGCCCCAAACCATGACACTCCCACACCCATGCTTGACTGTAGGCAAGACACACTTGTCTTTGTACTCCTCACCTGGTTGCCGCCACACACATTTGATACCATCTGAACTGATACGTTTATCTTGGTCTCTTCAGACCACAGGACATGGTTCCAGTAATCTATGTCCTTAGTCTGCTTGTCTTCAGCAAACTGTTTGTGGGCCTTCTTGTGCATCATCTTTAGAAGAGGCTTTCTTCTGTAGACCAATTTGATGCAGTATGCGGTGTATGGTCTACACACTGACAGGCTGACCCCCACCCCTTCAACCTCTGCAGCAATGCTGGCAGCACTCATATGTCGATTTCCCAAAGATAACCTCTGGATATGACGCTGAGCACGTGCACTCAACTTCTTTGATTAACCAGGGCGAGGTCTGTTCTGAGTGAAACCAGGTGTTTTCAAATGGTAACAGATGTCCCCAAACATTTTGATGATAGTGGATCAGAAGTTAGGAGGGCCCATAAGATTGCTCCCTCTGTTCCTATGAGCTGTTATACTGCAAAAGACAC
Source organism: Rana kukunoris (assembly GCA_029574335.1). Classification (NCBI taxonomy): domain Eukaryota; kingdom Metazoa; phylum Chordata; class Amphibia; order Anura; family Ranidae; genus Rana; species Rana kukunoris. The sequence goes on along the minus strand of CM056056.1, from coordinate 136,338,222 downwards.
ATGTTCAGGCCCCTATTAGGTCTCATTTATACTGTGCGATTAGCATTCCAGTAGCAGGGATCTTCAAATTCCTGTGCCTGTAATGGCAGGTGTATTTGAAGAGCTCTTTGACTGTTTACAAAGCCAGATACTACCTGCAGTTACAGAAAAATGATCCAGGCTGGATGCAGACAGACTGTGCCCAGTCACAATTACTGGATCTGTCTCTAACCACAGGTTATCACTGACTGTCCAACCAGTCACAGATAGCTGCAGCTGCGTTTAGCCTGTCATTTCAAGTATAAAATTATAATATAACCAAAGAATACACAAATATATTAATATATTTTTCGATTTATTGTATTATCCAGGGGATAAAGCAATTGTTTCCAGCTGCTTGGATAGACGGGAGAACAATGTATAGAGTGCGGGTTAAAGTAGATTGATTTATTGCATGGTGTAGGCTGAGCGTCCGCAGGACTTTACACACACACCTCATTGCAGCTACAGAAATCTGCAGATTCTTGAAATTTGCAAAAAGGGAATGAAGCATAAGGTAGCATTTGGGCCTGTGGATGTGGAGGAGGATCATTGCAGTGTGTGCAGCTTAGATCAGAGGGAAAGGCTAAGAGGGTGCGCATGTAGGAACTGATGCATACATATGTACTAAAGTATCACAAAAGAGGTACATGCAAAGCAGGTGCCAATTTAAAATTGGCCCATGCAGACTCAGAAGTACAGCATCACATCAGTGGTCCAGAAGATGCCCCATGGACTCTACAGTGCCAAAAAGCTGAAAATTGCCAGGTAGGATCCAAGGGAAGATGCTCCATCCAGACAGTCTTTGCTCTGTCCAGTTATCATACTCCCTGAACCTGAAGAGCCTTCAGGGACAAGGTTCCACCAGCAGGTTTACTGCAGCCCTGGACCTTTAAAGTGCTCTGCGGCTGACTCACACATTACACCAGGTGTCCTGGAGAGCACCCACTGCAGAGCCCAGGGTCACCCTACAAACAGGCCCTGCATTTTTAGCATGATAGAGTTTGTGTACAGCCTCTAGGGCAATGCTGAGGGTCAGTCAATCTGGAAAACTGCATACATTAGCACTCTGGCTCTGCCGTAAATGAAGAGTCCTGATTGCAGAACAAGGTGATAGAAGTAGAAGCTGTCTTGTAAAAAGAGCTTTACTTACTCTCAGAGAAATAAGACGTCCATTCTCCTAGGAAGCTAGCATACAAAATGGAGCTTAATGGGATTGGGAAGAGTTATGTCAGCTTTGTTGCTAATGTCCAATCTCCTGTAGACAGCAGTTTCTCTTGTATCTCGTACCTCTTGTATAAGAATTAACCTTATCCCCCAATGGATATGTTTTTTTTTAACTCCACATTGTGATGTTGGTAGGTATACTGGACATAATGCGATAATAAATCTATGAGAACAATACTGAAAATCATCATCACTCTGAATATACTGTGCTATGGAGAAATCTAGACCTCCTACGTGGCCCTTTAAACATAGTACTGAGATAACAATATAGCAGGCAGATTAAGCAGTTATCAGTTTTTGGTTATATTGCTGTTCCTTCCTATACCAAAGCTCATTTCATCAAAATGTAAAAGCTTCATTAACACAGAAAAATGCCATTATTGTTTTCTGTTCATATAAAGTTTATAATTAAGTTCAAAAGAGGCAAAAACGACTTTGCTTCTTTGTTTTGGCCGTCATAATGCTTGTGGCTTTAAATACAGAGTTATTTATTACTGTGTGCTTTTCCTTATTCACTTCAAGGACAAAGAAAGAATGCAAGGAAATGACTTGTAAAACTAAATTCTGACAAAACTCTGAATTAATCTCCTTCTTTATTCAGTGCAGTGCTAAAAAGTAACACCATTATAATTAGGCTATGCATTACATGCCACCATGCAACTCCAACAGTTCCAGAATGAGCAGCCTAGTCATTATTTCCCAGTCCAAAGGGAAGCGTTTTAAATTAGGACAGAGCTATTTACATACCACCAAACCATTTTGGGTAGAATGATTTATGGTTATATATACAGTTTATATTTTTCATAGTATGATAAAGTACAATCTGAGCAGTAATAGAAAGTTACATTGAAAAGGATTACCAGGATATCCAAGAGATACAGTGGCTTGATTATGACTGAAGTAAAGGAAATACTAACTGGGTTCATAATATAATTTAAACAGTATTGAAAATAGAAAAGTCTGTGGCTTATTTGGCACAGTATACTTCTGGAGCTCATACTGTGGCAGCAAACTGCTACATTTTTGGGATAACAGGGATAACTGCAGACAACCAACTTCTTCAGGAAAACAAACTTTTTATTTCACTAGCGAAAAAGGACTCATGTCCCTTAGTGACCTTTATGGGCGTTTACAATATATATATATATATATATATATATATATATATATATATATATATCAGCCTTTGCATCACAAATACATATTTCCTCTAAGGAGGAGACTCCTGGTTCATTTAAACAATCATAAAGATATACATATGTAGAATTCTTTACGTATTTGTATCTGGGCAAGTTAAACTGTGCTTGAGCCAGTTTTGAATGTAGCATTTTGCAGTTCACTAGATATATTGTTAGCTTCCGCTATCCATAAAGTCCCACTAAGGTTTCACAATCACTGTGAGAAGCTAAGTCTGGCAAGCTGAAATGTCAATGCTATGTATAGTGTCTACAGGAAGAGAAAAGAGAAAGGGGGAGGGGTTAGTTTATAAACAAGTGTCTTTGGAAACTTCTACATGTTAGTAGTCTTCTGTGTGTAGCGCCTGGTCACTTCCAAATACCGGTGCTTTGTTAACTTTAGAGGGGGATCAGAGAGTTAGGTAGCTCTATTCTATTCTATCTTTAATCTATTCAAATTGGGTCTCTGTCTCAGCTTGGCTGTGCTGTGGGCTTATTCTGTTGTTCCTGGGGTGCTGTTCCCACCCCAGGACAATAGGTGGCAGCAGTGGAGTCGAGGTTTGGTGCTTTTACTCAATGGCCTATCAGGAGGGTTTCTCCTCGCTGTGCATGCTGGGGAGGGTATTTATGAGACAGACGCCATTGGTCTGGGTTCTTCTTGGAGTGCGGCACGCACCTTTAGGGTGACTGCATCACGGCGCCCCTACCAGGCCGGGGTGCGTGTGCCACGTGGTGTTCCTGGTTCCGGGACCATGTTGGCCCGGAACATTAAAAGCTGTGACGAGGCCCTAGTAATCGACTGGGTCCCCAATCCTGAGAAGATCCCAAGCGAGATAGCTTTTTGGTTGGGGAGTCTATCTGAGGAGAGCAGAGAGAGGCTGGCAATCCAATAAGGTCTTGACAATCCACCGGGGATCAAGGGAGCCGAATACTGAAAGGATGGACGTTGGTCACCTGTCAGTCGGTCACCTGTAAACTACCTGAAGGAGATTCAGGCTAAATGTCTTTTAAAGGGGGATTATCTCCGTCAATCTTAAGGAGGGTCTGTGGCAGAGACTTTTCATCTAAGTTCCGAGTGATACTCTGGCTGCCAGGTCAGTGAGAGAGGCCTGTCCAGGTACGCTATACCCACTCGGGCTGGAATGGCGAAGAAGACGAATGTTGTTGGAAGCAGTACTGTTTCCCTATTGCTATGCCTGAATCTGCTATCTCTCCTTCTACTTCAACTCTTCTATCACCACCAAGTTTTATTGTTTTAACCCGGCTGGGTGTTAAAGAGCACAGAAAAAGACACTTGTCATGGACATTCCATTAATGCTACATCCACCATACACCCTTATGCCGCGTACACATGATCACTTTTTGTGATGAAAAAAAAACAACGTTTCATGTGATAAAACAAAACAAAGTTTTTCAAACTTCATTTTCCAAAACGACGTTGCATACACACCATCGTTTTTCCAAAATGCTCTAGCAAAGCGTGGTGACGTAAACCACGTTCTACGGCACTCTGTTCCATTGAAGCTCCGTCTCATAACTTGCCTCTGAGCATGCGCGGGTTTAAAAACGTCTTTTTGCCCACACACCATCACTTTTTATGACACAAAAAACGACATTTTGAAAAACGACACAAAAAATTCAAGCATGTTCGAATTTTTTTTGGTCGTTTTTTTGAAGACATAAAACAATGTTTTGCCCACACACGGTGATTTTAAATGACGTTTTTGAAAACTTTGTTTTTTTTCATCACAAAAAGTGATCGTGTGTACGCGGCATTAGACGGCGGAGGAGCCATGAGGTAACATGCCACCCAAAACAAACCAGTAGCTCCTTTAGGGGGTACATGTGTAACCTTACAAGTGAAAAAACATATTGTCAAAATAAAGGCATCAACATCATTAATATCAGTGTCCATCTTGTTCTAAATTCAGCCATGTTGGTTCCTGTCTCAATACCAGCTCAGAATCTTTCTGGTCTCTATCCCCAGAATGCAAGATATGTCATTTGTTAATCTACAGTCATGGCCAAAAGTTTTGAGAATGACACAAATACTAATTTTCACAAAGTCTGCTGCCTCAGTTTTTGAGATGGGAAATTGCATATACTCCAGAATGTTATGAAGAGTGATCAGACGAATTGCAATTAATAAAGTTCCTCTTTGCCATGAAAATTAATTTAATCCCATAAAAAAAAAATTCCATTGCATTTGTTAAGAAGGCTTCAGGGTGCCCAAGAAAGTCCAGCAAGAGCCAGGACCGTCTCCTAAAAAGGATTCAGCTGAGGGATCGGAGTGCCACCAGTACAGAGCTTGCTTAGGAATGGCAGCAGGCAGGTGTGATCGCATCTGCACGCACAGTGAGGCGAAGACTTTTGGAAGATGGCATGGTGTCAAGAAGGGCAGCAAAGAAGCCACTTCTCTCCAAAAAAAACATCGGGGACAGATTGATCTTCTGCAGAAAATATGGTGAAAGGACTGTGGAGGACTGGGACAAAGTCATATTCTCTGATGAAGCCTCTTTCCGATTGTTTGGGGCATCAGGAAAAAGGCTTGTCCGGAGAAGAAAAGGTGAGCACTACCATCAGTCCTGTGTCATGCCAAAAGTAAAGCATCCTGAGATCATTCATGTGTGGGGTTGCTTCTCATCCAAGGGAGTGGGCGTGGGCTCACTCACAATCTTGAATAAAGAATGGTACCAAACTTCTTCCAACAATCTAACAGTTTGGTGAAGAACAATGCATTTCCCAGCACGATGGAGCACCGTGCCATAAGGCAAAAGTGATAACTAAGTGGCTCGGGGACCAAAACGTTGACATTTTGGGTCCATGGCCTGGAAACTCCCCAGATCTTAATCCCATTAAGAACTTGTGGTCAATCCTCAAGAGGCGGGTGGACAAACAAAAACCCACTAATTCTGACAAACTCCAAGAAGTGATTATGAAAGAATGGGTTGCCCACAGTCAGAAGTTGATTGAGAGCATGCCCAGTCGAATTGCAGAGGTCCTGAAAAAGAAGGGCCAGCACTTCAAATCCTGACTCTTTGCATAAATGTCATGTAATTGTCGAAAAAGCCTTTGAAACGTATGAAGTGTGTGTAATTATATTTCACTACATCACAGAAACAACTGAACCAAAGATCTAAAAGCAGTTTAGCAGCAAACTTTGTGAAAACTAATATTTGTGTCATTCTCAAAACTTTTGGCCACAACTGTAATTTGAAGACATATACAGTACAGGTAGGATTCCATCCTGACACTTTATTTTGAGAGTTTACAATGTTGTGTTTTTCTTGGATGCAGAATATAATCCCAATTCGTACAGGTAAATCAGAGCAGGATCTAAATCTTTGTCTCAAAACATCATGAATGCATTCTATATTTTGCAAATATGTTTCAAGAACTAGAGTACAAAATACTCACCAGATGGTATAAGTTTTCCTTATGTACTATACAACATAAATAGCTAAGCTGTATTATGCTGGTGCTGCAAAGCCTCAAAATGGCTTCTGTCACAAACTAAATCAGTTTTTGAATGCTGTCTATGACTCACCTGAGTGAGAACCCTGAAATGTGCTTCCTTCAACTGACAGACAGGCCCCCAGACTCATCCTCCCACCAAGCAAATTTGGTTCCCAAAAATAAATAGCATGCTTCAAATAGAGGACCTAACCTCCATGCTGGAAGAAAAAAAAAACACACACACACAGGAAAATTTCTCAATCACCTGTATGTCCTGAAGGCACTTTAAAACCACACACCCATACCTACAATTGACTGGATTCAGTTTAAACCAAGTTGAGTTATGAATATGACCAATAGGAATGTTATAATGTAAATTAAAACATGTCACTTAAAACTTCCATATGTATAAATTATATATCTGTACTTCTGCATCAACAATAAAGAATCAAATAATTTGGACCAATATTTCACAATGTAATCAGTTTTACAAAGCATTTTTGTGTTATATTCTTCAGTTGTGTGTGCAAGAGTAATATGATTTTTCTTATGTATGCCATGAATACAGCAGATTACATTTTCCTTTTAATGATCCAGTGCCATCCTAGTTCACTTTTAGGGCTTGCTCACACTAGGTGCAATTTCTTGCACTTTGCTGCATTCTCTAGTAGCGAAATTAACACACTTGTCAAAATGTATTGTTTTTAATTGGTCATGACCCCTATCAAACTATATTGTAGCACACGGATAACATTTTACTAGACATAATTAGTGGACTGATCCACACTTTTCAATTAAATGGGATTCTCCAAAGTCTGTCCAACATGCTTCTACAGTTGCTTAATGAAGATTAAAGCACATTGATTGGATGTAAACATATTCTTACTGTTCTATTTCTGTGACAATGACATCTAGAGCCTTATGCTGGTCAGACACATGGCAATTTGCAAACACTTCCAATAGTTTCTAATTGTAAAAACAACCAAATGAATCAATGCAGCCTATCACTAACAGTTTCTGTATAAAACAATTTAGCTATAGTTCTCCTGTAGGTCACAGGAGTGCAGTTTCTGAACCGTTTTTAGCCTGCTGTTGACTGACGTCTCAACTGGTACAGGCTTGCGAACGATCCTGACTATATGGTTGGGATCCACCCAGATGCCCAGACTGGCACCTAGCTCAGCCTCTCAGCAAGCCACCAAGAGCCTGAGCCAGCCCCTCCCATCCTCTCCATAGCCCAGCGCTCCAGTGGGCACTGGAGGGGCAGTGACTGACATTCACGGCTCTCTGCTCAGATCCGAGGGGGAAAATTGAGTGTTCAGCAGGGTTTGATTGCTGTGCAGAGCCAGCAGGCGACCTATGCAGCATTAGATTAATGCTGTATCCACTTAGGTGAGTATACATATATACAGTCCATACTTCTCTTTTACAGAGTTGTTGGTTAGCTGTTCTAGTTTGAGATTTACAGTGGTAATAAAACCAAAAATGTAATACTGTATATGGCAGCTTACCAATCCTTAGCTGTTGTGGTTGCATTTGTTTTTACTTTTCTTTCAGGCTTTTTCCTACTGTTTTCACCTGGTGATATGGCAAGCAACACACCATCTGTAGTAGAGTGCCCCCACACTGGGTGAAGGGGCACAGGGGCACCTCTGGACAGCAGCATTGTTAAGCTGTGTACACACGATCGGTTTTTCCGATGAAAACAGACTGATGGACTGTTTTCATCAGACAAACCGATCGTGTATGGGCCCCATCTTTTTTTTTCCCATCAGTGAAAAAAAATAGAACATGTTTTACATTTTTCCTATAAATAAAAAAAAGATAGAAAAATCTGATCGTCTGTGTGGAACGCCATCGGACAAAAATCCACGCATACTCAGAATCAACTCGACGCATGCTCGAAAGCATTGAACTTCATTTTTTTAGCTCGTCGTAGTGTTTTACGTCACCGCGTTTTGGCACGATCAGATTTTTGACTGATGGTGTGTAGGCAAGACTGATGAAAGTCAGCTTCATTGGATATCCGACTAAAAAATCCTTCGGATTAGATTCCATCAGATATCGGATCTTGTGTACAGGGCTTTAGTCTGGTGGGAGGAAAGTGTTAGATGTACTAACAGATCAAGCTACATTTAAGCTAAACTCCAGCTCGCACTGCAGTTACAGCAACATTGTGATTGGGATCCTTTTAGATAAAGGTTTAACGTGAATAAAAGTGGAAAAAGTTAAAAGCACACTTGTCAGTAGTAAATGGTTTGTCTCAACTTTTAACTGATATGAGTATATACATAGGAGATACCAGGATAGCTGATAGTTATAACTAAATATTAGGCCGCGTACACACAATCAAATTTATCTGCTGAAACTGGTCCGATGGCCTGTTTCAGCAGACATCTCCGATTGTGTGTACAGGCTATCGGACATGTTTTCCCAGCGAACAAATTTCAAAGCATGCTTTGAAATTTGTCCACCGGAGACCTGTCCGTCGGATATGTCCGCTGGTTAGTACACTAACCAGCGGACAGAACTGTCCGCGCATGCGTCAAATGGATTAGACGCATGCGTGGATGTATTTTACTTCCTGGAGTGGTGACGTGGTGGCGTCAACGTCACCGCGTCCTCAGCCCGAGGGGACCAAAATCCGATGAGACATGTCCGCTGCAAATGGTCCGTCGGACATGTTTGAGCGGACATGTCTCATCGTGTGTACGCGGCCTTAGAGATAACAAATATCAGGAGAGCTTTTTCGCTTGAAAAACAACAGACTTGCTGGACAGATCACCATGTGACAATAAAACAAAGAAAGTAAAAAAAAAAAAATGCAGCCATCAGATCTAAGAATTGGTAAGCTGCAATATAATAAATATTTTCTTTGCTGGTTAGAAGTGGATAAAATTGCTTAACCACTTCCTATCCGCCCATCGACTTTTTACGGCCACAAGGTGGCTCTAAGGCCTTGTACACACGAGCAGACACATTTGTTCAAATCGGTCGGACAGACCGATTTGAACAAATCTGTCTGCTGGGGACGTATTGGTTTGATCATGTACACACGATCAAACCAAAATCCCCGCCGGCAGAAGGCACGCTGACGTGACGGTGACATTGACGCCGCCACGTCACCGCACCAGGAAGTAAAACACTTCAGTGCATGCGTCGAAACCATTCGACGCATGTGCGAGAAGACATGTCTGCTGGTTAGCGTACTAACCAGCAGACATGTCGGGCGGACGGGTTCCCAGCCGACAGATTTCAAAGCATGATTTGAAATCTGTCGGCTGGCCAAATCCGTTGGCTCGCCCGTACACACGATCGAATCTGTCTGCTGGGATGGCTGGGCCGACCGTTTCCAGCAGATAGATTTGATCGTGTGTACGCGGCCTAAAATGCTGGGAGGCAGTCAATATACGGCCTCCTGCTGCATCACTCGGGTGCCGATGCACGTGCCTGGTGGCCGTTATGTCTGCAGTCACAGAGCCAGGGACTTGGATCTCTGTGTGTAAACACAGAGATTCACATCTTGTCAGGGAGAGGAGACCGATGGTGTGTCCCTTGTACATAGTACCAGTCAGTCCCCTCCCCCCACAGTAAGAATCACCTAGCATTTAACCCCTTGATCGGCCCCTAGAGTTAACCCCTTCCCTGCCAGTCACATTTATACAGTAATCAGTGCATATTTATAGCACTTTTCGCTGTATAAATGTGAATGGTACCAAAAATGTGTCAAAAGTGTCCGGTGTGTCCGTCGTAATATTGCAGCCCTGACAAAAATCACAGATCGCCGCCATTACTAGTAAAAAATAAATAGTAAAAAAAGTCATAATTCTATCCCCTATTTTGTAGGCGCTATAATGTTTGCGCAAACCAATCACTATACGCTTATTGCACATTTTTTTTTACCGAAAATATGTAGAAGAATACGTATTGGCCTAAACTGAGAAACAAAGTAAAAAAAAAAAAGGTGATTTGAGGTGATCAAATACCACCAAAAGAAATCTCTATTTGTGAGAAAAAAAAAGGACAACAATTTTGTTTGGGAGCCACGTCACAAGACCGCGCAATTGTCATTCAAAGTGTGACAGTGCTGAAAGCTGAAATTTCACCTGGGCAGGAAGGGGGTATATGTGCCCAGTAAGAAAGTGGTTAAAAAAAGTTTGGTGTGTCACCAGTAATATTTAAAGGGCATACTGCAGTAACTCTTATGTTGTACAAACCAATAAGAAATAACATTTTACTAATTGTCAATAGCAAGTTAAAATTTGCATTTGATAACTGCACTTTGCACATTATCGTTACACTTTGAATTGCCCTATTAAAAAAAAAAGAATACTGCCCACCTCACAATCATAACAAACAACATAAATATAGAGAGCATCTGGCCTGCCAATGACCAGCACAGAGCTTCCTTTGAGCCAGTATTTATAGCTTTCATTAGAAACCTATAAGAGCAAAGGTAGTGAAAACTGTGACAGCCTTTGGCAAGCCAGGCAATTAATAGGCAGCCTAAGTATTCTTAATCCACAACAAAGTCCCACACTCGCCATAAAGCATTAAATGCTGTATTGAATCTTCAGGTTTTACATATATCCAATAAAGTCCACAAAGATGTGTGAACTACCCATTTATATGCCTTCTCAAGGCAGTGGAGATTATGTATTCTTTAAATATGACCGTTTACAGTGCCTACATCTGGGAAGGGTATTTTACATGTATTTTAGGGGATAATGTGTCACTGAAACATATTCAGTGTCTTGAAAAAGTATTCACACTCCTTGAAATTTTCCACATTTTGTCATGTTACAACCAAACACATACATGTATTTTAATGGAATTTTATATAGACTAACAGAAAGTGGCACATAATTGTGAAGTGGAAGGAAAATGATAAACGGTTTTGAATTTTTTTTTACAAATAAATCTGTGAAAAGTGTGCTGTGCATTTGTATTCAGCCTCCTTTACTCTGATACCCCTAACTAAAATCTAGTGGAATCAAAGTTACGCTGGACGCATTCGGCGTTCCCATTAAAAATATGCAAATGAGCTAGATACGCCGATTCACGAACATAGTTGCGCCTGGCGTATTGATATACGTCGTTTACGTAAGGCGTTCGACCGGCGTAAAGTTACGCTTGCTATATGAGGCGCAGGCAATGTTAAGTATGGACGTGGGAACAGCATTGAATTGTACATCGTTTACGTCGTTTGCGTAAGTCGTACGTGAATAAGGCTGTGCGTAAGTTACGTTCACTTCGTAGGCAGTGTTCGATGTATCTCTAGCCGACGTGATTTTGGAGCATGCGCACTGGGATACGTCCATGGACAGCGCATTCGCCGTTCGTTCAGACCCTCATTTGCATTGGGGTCACGGCTCATTGTAATACAACACGCCCACTACAAGCCTACTTTGAATTACGCGCGCTTACGCCGGCCCATTTACACTACGCCGCTGTAACTTAGGGCGCAAGTTCTTTCTGAATACGGTACCTGCCTCTCTAAGTTACGGCGGCGTAGAGTATATGAGATACGCTACGCCCACCGAAACTTAGGCCATTCTTTCTGAATCGGGCCCTATGTGTTTTCCCTGTTCACAGTGAGGCAACTTTACAGGAAGTCACTCCAGTGTGAACCTGTTCTAAGGCAAGCTCCTCCCTTCCAGAGAAAAACTCCTCCTACAAGCTTTACTAGGAACTGATACAAGTCACACGACTGCTATATACTGCTGATGAGAAAATGTATTTATCAGTTTAGATTTGCTAAAATAATTGCAATACAATGTTCTGTGTACTGTGGGAGACCAGATATAATGAAAGCTGGTTCTGGGTTTAGTAACACTTTAAGCAAGGATTAGGAGGGGGGGGGGGTGCCAGTGACATCACATCTCACATGGTCACATGAGGGCTACTCTGCTGCGTATTTGTTAACCCCTGATGCACTAATGTTAAAGTTTGCCTGGCCTGAAACATTACATATGGCACCCCAGTGGGGTCCGCTTTATGCCCTACTGTTTAAGGGACTGTTCTAAGAAGTAGCTGCAAAGGGAAGAGTGTCCTCATATTCTTGTTCGGTGTTATGGAGTATCCCACAGCTTTCCTAAGCTTTCCTAAACACCATCCAAGTTAATCTGCAAAAAACATTAAAAAGACAAGCCCTAGACCAGGGATATGCAATTAGCGGACCTCCAGCTGTTGCAAAACTACAAGTCCCATGGGGCATAGGAAGACTCTAACAGCCACAAGCCTGACACCCAGAAGCAAAGGCATGATGGGACTTGTAGTTTTGCAACAGCTGGAGGTCCGCTAATTGCATATACCTGCCCTAGACCAATGATTGTGAACCTTGGCACCCCAGATGTTTTGGAACTACATTTTCAATGATGCTTATCTACACTGCAGAGTGCATGACCATCATGGGAAACGTAGTTCCAAAACATTTGAGGTGCCAAGGTTCGCCATCACTGCCCTACACTGTTTACTGAGCCAGAGGAGTGAATGTTGCTTTCACTACACTAGTGGGAAATAAACCTGGGACACAAATCAACAGACGTTGGGTGGCACAACATAAGATAGGGCTGCTAACTCAGACTTTCTGTGCATTTCTGTGCAGAGGTGATAGCAACAAGCAAGGACAAACAATAGAATATCCCTGATGGGTTTAAAGAGTGGCTTCAGCAGAGCCAGGAGAACCAGACTGAGGTACCATTGAGCGCTCTAGGTAGTTCATTGTCTCTTCCTGTCAGTGTGTAACGTTCTGCTCATACAAGGTATGAGCAGACAGCTTACACTGGCAGTCTGCAGGAGTCCTGCATGATACCCGCAATCTGCTGGTCACAGGTGCAATGCTTTCCATGCTCCTAGTGAAAAAATAAATGCACATTTTTTTACCTGTAGAAAGATATGCATTTATTATTTTTAAATAGAAAGCTGGACTTATCATTTAAGATTTGCAATGCTTATGAATATCGCCTCCAAGGGGTTCGCACTACCTCCACAACAGTAGACAGAGAGGGGGGAATACCTTGGTGCCAAACAATTGTAGGCTACAGTAACCCAAGTTGTGCTGCTATATTGTGCCCACAGGTGAAAGCCAGGAGATGTTGCCAGTCCAAAGTCTCACCTGCAAAAAAACGAAGAGGCAAGGCCTGGAATAATCTCCTTTTGCCAGTGTCTAATCACCTAAAGGTACTGGAGCTGCATATAACCTGTCATAATGATTAAATAGTTGGTGTACTGTAAAACTAGAAAACATCAATTACCCTGAAAGTCTATATATGCTCTGTATTCTAAGCAGGGTTGCCAACCTCCTGCAGAGTTTTTACTGAAAAAACATGGCAAATGTACTGGCAACCTGAGAAAGTACAGAACTCCTATTGAAAACTAGCACAGAGAAAATTTGAACAGTATCAACATGATATGGAAACACTGACAATACCTATAACAAAGTCATTTGCTTGCTTTACACTTAAAATTTCAACACAGCATGAAATGATCAGCCCCCGATTTTTACTGGCAATTGTAAAAAAGAATCACAGATTTTTACAAACTGTCAGTAAACTTACTGGTGGTTGTCAACACTGATTCTAACCAAGTCATTCTGAGGCAGCCCTGTGCTGACATAGCCCAGTATTGGCCTTGGGAAGGTGTTCTGAATCATTTCTTTAACCTGCATGACTGCCATTTTGAATATAACATTACCCAGTAGTCTCTTATCACAAGTAGAATGCCATGCATTCTAAGCAATTACATGTGCTGCAGCAGCAGCACCAAATGTAAACAAAAACATTTATTTTGATTTTGTTCCCAGCCTGAAGTAAAAATGTCTAAATTGTTATTATTCTCTTTGAAGTTTTATAATTGCATAGTTTTTTCAGGTTTTTGTTTTTTGGAAAGTTACATTGACACTGCTTGACAAACAGGTGAATGGCATATATTTGAATGGCTTTAAATAAAACTCACATGCTTAAGATATCATTAATGGATAGTGAAGTGCAGATATTTCATCAAGATGACAAACGTGATGCATTTATTTTCCATTTCAATAATTTATGTCTCTCCTTAACTGTACAAGTGAGGGAAACATAACTGACATCTTCTGACAAGTAACACAAAAATACATAAACAGAAAAAAAAAGCAGTTACATTTTATTAACGGGCTAGCCTACCTAGAAGTTTATCAGCCTGGGTCACCCACTTAATTCTAGCTCTTGGAGATCCCAGAGATCTCCATGTCATTGTTCCTTTGTTCAGCAATGGGGAGATCTTCCCTCCTCTGTGAATGAGAGAGGAAATCTTCCCATTTGGAAAGCAGAATTTAACAAAAAGATATTCTAAAATGTCGTCATTGTTGTCATAATTGTGGAGAAATATACGTAAAGGGGACATGGGCAGCAAATAAAGTCAAAAACTGACTTTTGGTTCACCTGTCTCCCATGCTGCCTACCATCAAAATTTGGGAACAGATAAACACTAATGCCCCGTACACACGACTGGAAATTCCAACAGCAAAAGTCCGATATGAGCTTTTGAACGAAAATTCCGACCGTGTGTATGCTCCATCGGACTTTTGCTGTCGGAATTTCAGCCAACATAAATAGGAATTTATACTCACCGTAAAATCCTTTTCTCTGAGTTCATGGACGGACACAGCCTTAATCTTGACAAAGAGGGTATTAGCCTTCCTTTAGGAGTGACTAGGTAGAAAGTGTTAACAACTTCAAAGCTGAACCGCCCCGCCCAGGGGCGGTCCTACTGGCAATTTCCTCCCAGCCTGCACTAAGCAGCTTAGTTCGTCAAAAAACAGTACAAACTTAAAAAAAGGGTGAGTGCTGTGTCCATCCATGAACTCAGAAAAAAGGATTTTACAGTGAGTATAAAATCCTATTTTCTCTTTCACAACCTTAATCTTGACAAAGTGGGACGTCCCAAAGCAGTATCAAAAATGAGGGGAGGCAACAGCATAAAATTAAACTTCACCCGAAAACAAAACAGAACTCTAAACAGCCACCTGCAAAACTTTGCGGCCGAAGAAGCATCCGAAGATGCACTCAAATCAACTTATAAAGTTTAGTGAAAGTGTGACTAGGTCGCCACCTTACACCTGCGAAAAAAACGCTTGATGTCAGAAAGCCCAAGAGGCACCTATTGCCCTGGTCAAATGCATCGTGGCAGGGAAGCGCCTGACCCTTTATGGCATAAGCCTGATCACGATCTGTCAGATCCACCTTGAAATGGTGGCCGATGAGACCGCTGGGCCCTTCTTGGGACAAGCCACCAAAACAAACAGGGAGTCTAAAATCTGGATGGAGCAGTAACAGACAAGTATACTCTCGGAGCTCGGACAACGTCCAAGGAATGCCTCGTCATCTCCTTAGGATTCGATGGATGAGGACACAGGGATGACAGTACCTTGTCTTCCTTGAGATGGAAGGTCGAAATGACCTTAGGAAGAAAAGAATGCTGCAGACGCAGCACCAGATCAGATCAGGGAGCCTTTTATGACAAGGCTGCCAGCTCAGAACTCGTCTTAACTGACATAACGGCCACTAAATGGACCCCTTTTTGAGAAAGTGTCAACAAGGGAACTTCCCTAATGTTCTCAAATGGTGGTTTCTGAGGAACCTAGAGGCCATGCCGTTAAAGCCATTGACTGTAAGACAGGATGACGTATGGGACCTTACGACAGCAGGTACTCTCGTAGCGGTAGACGCCAATGGATGTCTGCTATTCAAATCCCCACAGACGGACCGGAGGGGCCACATGCCGAACCCCCTGTACAAACGTTCTTATTAAAGAGTGAGCCGCCAGGGGTCGTTAAAAAAAGACAGCCGGGGCAGATATCTGCCTCCTAATTATACTTAATTATACCTAATTTTTGGTCCGCCCCACGCTGTAAGAACAGCTGGACTCTGGGAACCAAATAAGCATGCGGATGTCACCTAATTTCCTCACGAATGGATATGTAGGTCTTCCAAGTGCGATGCTAAATCTTCCTGGAGGACGATTTCCGAGCACTCTTCATGGTAGAGATCACAGAGTCTGACAGACCCTTATAGCACCTGGCTCTCAATAGCCCTGCCATTAAGCCAGTGACTGTAAAACAGGATGGCGTATGGGACCTTGAGACAGCACATCCTTTCCTAGCGGTAGACGCCAAGGGACATCTGCTACTAGATGCACTAGATCGGCGTACCAAGGACCCCAAGGCCAATCCAGAGCAATTAGAATCATTGGAATCCCCTATGCCTCCACGTTGAAAAGCAGAGGAGAAAGGAGCCTTAGAGGAGGGAAGGCAAAGATTAGCTGGTACTGACTCCACAGTGCCACTAACGCATCTGTCACGTCTGCCCATGGGTCTCTTGACCTAGCCACAAAACTCAATACCTTCCGATTGAGTCGAGACACCAGGAGATCTACGTCTGGCGTGCCCCATCTTGGGCAAAGGAGCTGAAACACATCCGGGTGCAGAGACCATTCTCCTTGGTCCAGCATCTGGCGACTCAGGTATTCCGCCTGCCGGTTTTCCACGCTCGGAATGTATACGGCCGACAGGGCTGGTACGCTCGTTTCTGCCCACCTTAGAGTGTGAGCGATGTCTGACGCTGCAGACGAGCTTCTTGTTCCTCCTTGATGGTTGACATATGCCACTGTCGTGGCGTTGTCCGACTGGATCCTGACTGGACCTTCTTGTAGCCTCTGAGATCTTGTGGAGAAACACAGCCTGATCGCCCGAAGTTCCAGGACATTGATTGGCAAGTGGGAATCCTCCGGAGACCAGCGACCCTGGGTGGACAACCTCCCAGACTCCCCCCCAACTGGTAAGGCTGGCGTCCGTCACGATGACTATCCAGAGAAAAGGAAAGAACGACTTCCCGGACAGAAGTGTCTGAGAGGTCAGCCACCAAACTAGGGAGGTCCTGATCAGGTGGCTCAACCGGATTTGACAATCCAGGGATGATGGGCTCTTGTCCTATCTGGACACAATTTCCTTCTGTAACACTCGCGCGTGAGATTGCGCATATGGTACCACCTTGAAGGAGGCCACCATGAGGCCCAGGATTTGCATGCAAAACCGGAGTGACAACCATTTCTGGAATGTCAACTGCCACACCGCAGCCTGAAGGGTCTGCAACTTTTCCACAGGGGCAAAAAAAAACTTTGCCTTCTGAGGAGTCCAGAATCAACCCCAGATATACTAGGCGTTGAGTCGGTACCATTGCTGACTTCTGAGTGTTCAGTACCCAACCAAAGTGTTGGAGGGTTTGACAAGTTATAGACGCGCTCACCTCTAATTCTGAGCTTGAGGTGGCCCTCAGAAGATCGTCCAAGTAGCCCAAAATAGCAATGCCACGCTGTCTTAGTAGGGCCAGAATTGGAACACCCTTGGTGCTGATGCCAGGTCAAAGGGGAGCGACACAAACTGATAGTGGTCTTTCCCGACCGCAAATGCAGATATCTCTGATGCTTGGTGCCTATGGGGACATGCAAATAGGCATCCCCCGGCTGGAGAACTGTGACGACAGAGCGAACCTATTTCATCCAGAATCTTTGTGAAACCGTTCCTATACTGGAACAGGAATAACCACCCCGTGATTCAGCAGGTCTTGAACTGCCCCAAATAGGGCTTCCCAACGAGTCAGCTGTAGCTGGAGGTTGGAGGGAAAAAAATCTGTTTGGTGGGCAA
The DNA here is from genome assembly GCA_029574335.1 of Rana kukunoris. Lineage (NCBI taxonomy): Eukaryota > Metazoa > Chordata > Amphibia > Anura > Ranidae > Rana > Rana kukunoris. Next base: position 136,320,666 of record CM056056.1, on the reverse strand, counting down.
GATAGAAATTCTATCTTGTACCCTGAAGACACTACTTTGCAAACCCACCAGTCGGGGACCTGAGATGTCCAACAGGGCGCAAATTCGCGAGACATCCCCCCGAACCCGAGAGATGGGTGGGGGAAACCCTTCTTGCGGATTTAGCTTTGTTTGCAGGTTTGTTGGGTTTGCAAAACCAGGGTCATCTCTGTCCCTGAGCAGGCGCTTTATCGGCCTGAGGTTTTTTATCTGCCACACTGGGCGGACAAAAAAAAATGCTTATGTGCGGGTGAAGAAGGGCCCTTGCCTACGGCATGGCTCCTTCCCCTTTTTGGATTGCGGGAGCAGGGTGCTCTTACTTCCTGTGGCATCTTTAATTATGTCATCCAGGGAAGCTCTAAAAAGTCTGTCGCCCTTAAAGGGCAAGTCTGGCCCTTCTTGGAAGATTTGTCCGCAGACCAATTCATTAATCAAAGTAGATGGCGTAACACCACCGCATGGCTTGAAGCCCTGGCCAGCAGAGGAATCGTGTCCAAGGCTGATTCGCAAACGAATGTGCTTCTAACCCATTGTGCAGCATCTTTGCCCATTCTGTGAGTGTCTGAGACACCAGGGCCTAAAATATAGTTGGGTTTACCGCTGAACCCACTATAGTGTACAGGTTGCGGGTGATCGCCTCGGCCTTCTTGTCCGCAGGGTCCTTGAAGGCGGGAGCCCCCTCCACCGGTATAGTGGTTAGCTTGTTTAGACTGGACACAGGAGGGTCCACCATCGAGAGCGAGGTACATTTTTTCAAGAAACTCTCTTCAAGAGGGTAACGCACCACTAGATTTTTAGGGACTGAAAAAACCTTCTGTGGTTTGTCCCACTCCTTGTATAAAAGTTTGTCTAATTAAGACACACAAGAAAACACCTTAGCAGTGCGGGTCGTCTTACAGAACCCAAAAGGGACCGGCGCTTCTGTTGCTTCTGCAGACCCCTCTAATTTTAGAGTATCTCGCACTGCGGTGATAAGGCCACTTACCTATCGCGTGCTGACCTGGATCGGGAGTCATCCTCACTGTCCGGCCGATCTCGGTCCGCAGCCTCAGATACCTCAGAGCCAGGGTCATGAGCCATAGCTGGACCCGGCTCTGCATCCGTGTTGTCCCCAGAAAATGGCGGTGGGAGGGGGCGCTTTCTAGCCCCCATTTTCCCACACGCTGCTTCCACCTTCCCAACAAAGGCATCTAGGATTGCCGACATAGCGTCCACCGATACATCGGGAAAGATAGAGGCCAATTACAGTGCAGCCACAAGAACATGGCCGCCAGATCAGTAGAAAGTAAACAGCAGGAATCACCAAAAACATGGCCGCCGAGCGTCAATAGAGGCCAATACAATGTGGCCACAAGAAAATGGCCGCCAGTGCAACTAAAGCAATACAGCATGGATCGCAGCAAAAATGGTCGCCGACAGCATGGAGCAGGACACACAGGTAAGCAAAATCTCTTTAAGCAGCTTATAACAATGCTTTAGCGGACGTATATGCACAGTTCCCCCCCAGGTGAAGCCCTCCCCAGGTGAACCCCCGCCCCAGCAGCTAGCTCAGAGAACCTAGGGAGGAGGGAAGGAAGGGAGTGGAGAAGGGAAGGATAGAACCCTTTACTCACCTCTCCAGGAATGCCCAGCTCTGTCTTCCTGTCAGAGCAGGGAATTGTACTTACCCTTCCTGAGGATTGTGCTGAAAGCATCCCAGACAGACCATCTTCTGCATGGTGATGGAGATGACTGTCGGCCAGGCTACTGCGACTCGGCCCTGTAGACCGGTCCTATGCAAGCCCTGGAGTGTATAGCTCACTGGCCACGCGTAGAGCGACGGGCATGTCGTGGATGACCCAGTGCGTAACTATGATCGCACACGCTCGATGGCCGAAACTGGGGGGACTAAAAGGATCTGGCATCCAGCCTGTTGCCCAGTCGGCAGTTGATTGAAGATCACAGAAACAAAAAAATGTAAACAAAATAATAAAATTTCCATCTGGAATAAAAAACCTCCAGGCCTATGGGCCCGAAGGGAGCCATGTCTTCTCATTAACTAGGCAGAAAAAAAACTAAGCTGCTTAGTGCAGGCTGAGGGGATATAGCCCCTGGGCGGGGCTGTTCAGCCTTGAAGTTGTTAACAATTTCTGCCTAGTCACTCCTAAAGGAAGGCTAATACCCACTTTGTACTCTGAGTCTCAGGTAATCGTGCTAGGGAAAGATCAGAGGGGAAACAGGGAAATAGACCTAGAGGTGGGAAAGTGACCTGAGGCGTGCCGGGGTCACGTGGTCAGTATGCCTAAAGGGGGCATACCCAAGTAGAAGTAAAAGAAGAAATAGCAATAAGAAAAAGGGGATGGGTGGGTGGGACACAGGAAAACCGACGCCCAGAAGGAGGAAGGAGGACGGGTTTAAATACCCCCCGACTCCTCCTACAAATACAGGCTGACCTGCAGTCAGCCTTTCACTTGTACTCGGAGTCTCAGGTAATCGTGCTAGGGAAAGATCAGAGGGGAAACAGGGAAATAGACCTAGAGGTGGGAAAGTGACCTGAGGCGTGCCGGGGTCACGTGGTCAGTATGCCTAAAAGGGGGCAAAAATAAACCAGTAGGATGAGCTGACCAAGAGATTGAAATGAACGAACTGTATATAACCCAAAGCCTCCAACGCAAGAATACCTGTGACAGACATGCGGAACTGGGATATGACTGGAAGGAATGCTGACGATTGCCGATCTAACTCCTCAATCACAAGAATACAGACCCCCCCCCCGACGAATGGCCCAAGAAACTGCACCTGTGCCGAAAGCCGGCCCAGAGTGGATGTTGAAGTGCTACCCTAGTTAGTCGGCAGGGAATGGCTACGTGTCGAGCCCTATGCTAGCAGAGAAGGGAGTACTAGGGAAAGGAAAGTAGCCTCCCCCTGAGTACATCCACCAAAGTCTGGTGCCCGGACTGTACTGTGCACCAGCTTGAAAAACCTGTTTGAGCTGAAAGTGGCAAAAGAAAACAAAAACGCAAGTAGGTACTGAATGTCTGTGAGAAAAGGACCCAGGATACCGAGATAGAAACGCCTGGAAGATATCCCAGGCCCCAGTCAGGGACTTCCTAGGCTAAATGAAAAGGACTTGAAGACCAGGCTCCGTCTGTAACAAAGGAGGAGGCTAAATTGGGAGGTTCAAAGAGGGCGTTCAACCATGTAAAGAACCCGTAACTGGAGAAGGACGGATGGCGGTAAAATCTGCAATATCTGCCGCCTATGACATGAATTCTGCAAAGAAGAAGAACATTGTTAAAACAAAACATGACCAACACGCCCCAACTTACCTCAGGAGAATGAAAATCCCTACCTACCCTCGCCACTACCTGTGCAGGTGTCCGTGATTAACACACGCAGTGACGTAGAGCAGAAATGAATACATAGCACAAGACTGTAAAACGTGTCAGTCCGAGGAAACTAGCGAGGCTGAGCAAGCCTGAGGCAAATCAGGCCAATTAAAAACGTAACAATCAAGCCTATGATCCTGAAGACGTGTCAGGCAAGTGATGCAAGTAGTGAGATCACGTGACGTATGAATGTATGTAATGAAAGCCGTGATAAGCGCATGAGGGGACTTGCCACCGCACAAGCCAATTAGAAACGAACATCTCAATCCGACAGAACCCCGTAAACGTGACGGGTAACCCAGCAGTGGAGGGTGGTCATGAACTAACGTGAGGATATGAATGTGACATGTATGCACAGACTATGAAAAATAAAATGTAGCTGAGTGTAGGACCACTGCCGCTGGACTGAGAACGTGACCACCCCAAAATTGCAAAGGCCGAGCAACCTGAGGCGTAGCAGGCAAATTAAAAACGTACACTCAGGCCTGATGAACCTGAAGATGTGTCAGGTCATTGTATGAGAAAATGAAATGTCAAGATGCATGAAATGTATGAGAAACGGATGAGGAGACTTGCCACCATACAAGCCAATTATAAAACGCTCATCTCAATCCGTAAGCACCCATAAACGTGATGGGTGACCCCCCCCCCCGGCGGTGAACGCTATGAACCTAAATAAACGTGCCAATGCTATCAACTAGAAAATGTCGCAACTGAAACCCTGCATGAGAACGTAAGTTGTATGAGACGTACATACCCGAGAACATGAATAGCATGGGAAACAAAAACATGAGAAACGTTAAACCTAAGAACATAAAAAACCATGAGAAACTTAAACGTATGAAAAGCTAATCACATGAGAACGTAAGAAATGTAAAAGCATTGTGACCGAAACCTGCATGAGAACCGTAACCCTGAGAATCTGAATGCGTGAGAAACGTAACGTAAACGGAAAGTAGAAACATAGAAATGCATGAGACACGGAAAAACATAGAGAACCTAAATAGCATGAGCAACGTGAGAACATGAAATAGCAAGAGAAATGTGTACACTTGACAAACGTGCTCGTATGAGAACATGAACAGTAACCACACAAGAACATGACTAGCCTGAGCCATGCAATTGCACCAGAACATAAAACCATGAGAAACGTAATGCCAGAGAAATACCATGAGAAGGGGAAGATATCATGAACAGTGTAACGCATGAGAATGTAATCGCATGAGAGACACCATGGAATGTAATCGCCCAAGAACTAGCCTGAAAAACTGTAATCGCACGAGAACAAGCATGAAAACCGTAATCGACATGAGAACCAAATCACGAGAAACAAATCGCATGAGCAACGTAATCACATGAGCAACGAAAACACATGAGCAACGTAATAGCATGTGCACATTATTCAGCGGTGCGGCAGTCTAAACTTAAGTCCACCTTACCTTGAGAGGTTCCTGCAACCACCTGGGAAAGTTGGGTAGCCTAGAAGCATAAAATGTGAAACATGGCTGTGATAGACCATGCTGATGCTGCTAACCGTGGATAACCACCCACGACACCATGTGGTGACAAGAATGGGCTGAGGGGTAACATGTCACTGGCCTAGCACAGACACTGAAGTGTTGCTGAGGAACTAAGGGGGGGGGGGGGTCGAGCGCCAATCATCTCCCTATGTGAAGTTCCAGCCTAGTATAGCGCCGTGGGTGGGTGACGGCATCGGAGCGCGACACTCAGCTATGCATGAAGCTGGCACTGCCATGCCAACGGCAAACATGTCCGGTGAGTGCCGCTGGCTCGGTAGTGAATTGCAGACCCCCCCCCCCTCCCGACTGACACCTGACATATGGCCAGAGCTGACAGCCACAGATCCTTCCCCTCCCCCCTGACACCATGTGGAGTGGACCTTGCTCTGCCCGCCCGCCCCCTAAGTTGCTCCTGGGAACGAGCGGACCTCGTAGTGCCCCCACAACCACTTAGCCAAGCCCCCCCCAGCTACCAAGAGCAAACACACACTCCCCTGCAAACACTCCACCGCAGAAAGAGGAGCGAGCCCTCGAACAGTAAGGAGGGAGGAAGCAACTCGCGCTCTGCTGCAGCCATCAGCCGACGCCGCGTGCTACTCCTGGAGCACCTGTCGGCACACTGATGTCACCCACGGTAAAAGCGTAGGGAGCTCTCCCGCTCGTAGATGCCCCATACAGCCCAGCTGGAGGTGGCCACCGCTCGCTTGTGGGGCTCCCCCTACTCACTCCTAAACCTGTAAATAAGAAGGTAGACATGGGGGCCCCTCGTGGAGCCTCACGTCCTGCTGACACTGACAGAGACGAAAACCGGAAGTGACGTCAGACGGGTCGCCCTGGAAATGACAGGCATAACACACAGGAAAACCGACGCCCAGAAGGAGGAAGGAGGACGGGTTTAAATACCCCCCCGACTCCTCCTACAAATACAGGCTGACCTGCAGTCAGCCTTTCACTTGTCAAGATTAAGGTTGTGTCCGTCCATGAACAAAAGAGAAAGATTGGTTCTCAACTTTTCTGACTGAAAAAAATTATATCAGAAAATCCGACCTTCTGTAGCACTTCCGACGTGCAAAATTCCGACGCATGCTCGGAAACAATTAGACGCATGCTCGGAAGCATTGAACTCAATTTTCTCGGCTTGTCGTAGTGTTGTACGTCACCATGTTCTTGACGGTTGAAAGTGCAGAGAACCTTTGTGTGACCATGTGTATGCAAGCCAAGCTTGAGCGGAATTCTGTCAGAAAAAAACATCCAAGGTTTTTCCGACGGAAAATCTGATTGTGTGTACGCATCATCCTGGGCAGCTCCCCTCTGTATCTGACACATTTCTTGCTACTGTTGTCTGTGAGTGCATTCTAAAGCCTAGCACACACTATTTTTTTTTCAACCCAGCAGGAAAAAAAACTGGCAGCTCTCTGTCCGACCGGCTGCTGTACACACGGGCCAAATATCGTCCGGTTTCTATTAAGCAGACTGATGCAACCTGACATTCAGACCATGCGTACTAGGCTTACATGAGCTAGATGAATTGATTTGTTGTTTCTGCAGACCAGCTGATCAGCCAAAAGCTATTGATATCTAGGCCCCTAAAGTCATAACATCCCTTGTTTTAAAGAGGGACATTTTTGCATCTCCATACAATCAAAATTAATACATTAAAAGAAAAACATGTTTTCCCTAAAATTAATGTCTAAAAGGTAGATAGACAGAATAGTGTAATGATTCTGTTAACAAATGGGTAAATACCTATTAAATTCCTTCATCTATAACACCTCCGGCGTTCTAGTTTCTGTTCTCTCATTCACCTCCTGGTTTGCGGCACTTGTTCATGTAAGAACTACATTTCCCAGTATGAATAGCGGCACGCCCAGTAATTCACACCTCCTTGAAGTTTCTAACGCGTAGAGAGCGTCCTGCCACACAGATGTAGTTCCCAGGAGGGGGCGAGCAGGTTACTGACCACCGCAGTATAGTCTCCCTCCACGGTGGTCAGACAAGCAGGAAGTGAACAGAACAGAGAAGAAATAGAGCAACTTCTGAGCAAAAACGAACAATGAGGAAGTGAAAAGAGGAATGTCTGCGGGTAACTTATGCTTTTTATGAAAAAAAAAAAAAATTCCTTTACAACCCCTTTAACATACAGTATAAATGTAAAGCATTTGCATTGCCCTAAAACATTGGATTATGCCCACAAAATATTAGGGCTTGAACTCACTATTACTTTAAAGCAGTAATTGTTCCTGCTTTTAATTGTAGGTAATACAAGTGGATGCATGTTTTATGCACTCTTCTAGAAAAAGTTACTATGCAAATAGCCCATCTTAATAACACAATACAGGACATATGCTGGGTATTCATATACCCTGGGTTATAGGTTGCTACCATGAGTTAATTGGACACCGTCAAAGCTTTTTATCACATCCCCTCTGTTTTGTTCTTGGGTGTAAGCGCTATAACCCTTCTTCACTGTTAGACCTCCTCAGCTTTTTGCTAGTGTCTTGTAGATAATGGACCTCTTCTCCCTTATGGAGAAGTTTCTATACTTTACTAGTTCTTACTTCATTTCAATTCATCAATTGATTTACTACAACCATAGAAGCAGTGCTTCTGGATCAGTGCAACCTCAGTAAAACCTTGGGAATTGTCCTCAGACCCCACTCTCAGGGGACTACATGTAATGCTGCTTTGGCACTGGATCCTGGCTATGTGCTAATCTTAGCACTTTGTGCAAAATATATAGTTAGCAGCAGGGTACTATACAAGTTCAGGACCATGGTCTTTTTCCATGGTGCCCTGACTCTAAAGTCTTGTGTCGTCCATTAGCTACAAGACACTAGTAAAAAGCACATAGTGAAGAAGGGTTATAGAGCTTACACCCAAGAAGAAGGTGGAGGGGTTGTGATAAAAATCTTTGTCCAATTATCTCATGGTAGCAACCTATATCCCAGGGTATATGAATATCCAGCATATGTCCTGTATTGTGTGTATTTTATTTTACAAATATGTGAAAAGTATGGGGTGCATTTTTGCTGCAATTACAGCTGTAAATCTTTTTGGGTATGTCTCTACCAGCTTTGCACATCTAGAGTGACATTTTTGCCCATTCTACTTTGCAAAATAGCTCAAGCTGTCAGATTGGATGGAGAGCGTCTGTGTACAGCAATTTCTGTTTTTTAATTGGGCCATTCTAACATATGAATATGCTTTGATCTAAACCATTCCATTGTAGCTCTGGCTGTATGTTTAGGGTCATTGTCCTGTTAGAGTCTTTTTCAGACTCTAACAGGTTTTCTTCTAATATTGCCCAGTATTTGACTCCATCCATCTTCATCTTTGGCTCCATCCATCAACTTTGACCAGCTTCCCTGTCCCTGCTGAAGAAAAGCCTTTCCACAACATGCTGCCATCACCATGTTTCACCATGGGGGTGGCGTGTTCAGAGTGATGTTCAATTTTGGTCTCATCTGACCAGAGCACTTTCTTCCACATGTTTGCTGTGTCCCCCACATGGCTTCTTGCAAACTGCAAATGTGACATTGAATGGCTTTTATTTAACAATGGCTTTCCTCTTGCAACTCTTCAATAAAGGCCAGATTTGTGGAGTGCATGACTAATAGTTGTTCCGTGCCAGATTCTCCCACCTGAGCTGTGGATCTCTGCAGCTCCTCCAGTGTTACCATGGGCCTCTTGGCTGCTTCTCTGATTAATGCTCTCCTTGCCATGTCTCTCAGTTTAGGTGGAGGGCCATGTTTTTGTAGGTTTGCAGTTGTGCCATATTCTTTCCATTTCTGGATGATGGATTGAACAGTGCTCTGTGAGATGTTCAAAGCTTGGGATATTTTTTTATAGCCTAACCCTGCTTTAAACTTCTCCAAAACGTTTCCCCTGACCTGTCTGGTGTGTTCCTTGGCCTTCATGATGCTCTTTATTTACCAAGATTCTCTAACCTCTGAGGGCTTCACAGAACAGCTGAAATAATACTGAGATTAAAGCACACACATGTGGACTCTATTTACTAATAAGGTGACTTCTGAAAGCAATATTTTCCACTCAATTTTGGTTAGGGTTATCAGAGTAAAGAGGGATGAATACAAATGCATGTCACACTTTTTAAATATTTATTAGTAAAAAATTTGGAAACTATGTAATATTTTCCTTACACTTTACAATTATGTGCCACTTTGTGTTGGTCCATCACATAAAATCCCAATAAAATACATTTACCTATGTGTTGTAACATGACAACATTTTAAAAATTTCAAGGGGTATGAATACCTTTTCAAGGCACTCTATATATATATTTAGAAACAAATGTACAAAAAACATAAGGTCTACCTTTATGGACAGAAGCAATATTGTTTATTGTTTGTTTCTTATACAAGGCGCATAGTTCACAAAACATGTTTGCATCGATGCGCCTGCTTCCCATCCAGTCACGTTACCAGAAACATACCAAGAAAACAAACTTTAAAAACAACATAAAATCGAGTGGCGGTTACAATAAACATATAGACATTCTAACACTCGGTACTACATGTATACATTATAAAAACGTTAAAAACTGTATAAAAACAACAAAAAAGGAAGAGGGGGGAAAGGAAGGAAAGGGAAAAAGGGGAAGGGGAAAAGATAGAGAAAGAGATATCTCACCCCAAACCACTAAAGGCCCTAGTAAACAACAGGGTCTTCAGATCTTTTCTGAATACCTGGTACTTCTCCTGTTGTTGCAGGTGGCATGGAAGCAGATTCCATAACTGGGCAGCTTGAACTGAAAAAGCTCTGCCCCCCCATTTTTTCAGCCTATAAGGCCGAACCACCAATCTAGTTTGTGACGTGGCCCGTAAGGCTCTCGTCACAAACTGTCGCCGCAATTTCTTGCGGATGTAACATGGGCCTAGATTATTAAAGGCTTTGTAAGCAATACAAAGAACCTTAAATTCTGATCTCTCCCGTATTGGGAGCCAATGGCAGTCATCTGTTCCATATCCTGAATGTTAGATTCTTTGTTTAATTTTAAACTGGACAAGCTTCAAGCAATTCCTTTTCCTTATTTGCCTTTTTGTGAAGCAATAAAAGATCTTATCTCCAGAATAAATAAAATCCCTGGAGTCTTTTGGCATAGTTGGCCTTTAGACTGCCTGTGTTATTTGGGTCGCATTCATTACAAGCAGAAACACATCCAAGAAGGTTCAGGAAATCTCTGATGTCATGTATATATTTGACAGCCCATCACACAGTATCACAGTTTTAGGAGCACTAGGTGTTGACAAGAAACAGCCATACATGAAGTAAAATACATACACTAAAACAAGCATGCAACCCCTAAAATTTTTATATTGCTGAGTACATTAACATTACACAATGCATGTTTATTATCAGTCAGTATCGTATCAATTGTCAGCTATGCATAGGCCCTTATAGATGTGAGCTGACTGAGGCTCAATGGCTCTCTCTCTCACTGCTATGTGAGAGCCTGCTGTTGGGTGAAAGGCAGATTACGGACAGAATACTAAAAAGATACATGTGCCATTTGTTTTAGAGAAGCAGTTAGGGTATACCTTATGATTTAAAAACAGACATAAATTTAGTTAGTGGCTTCAACAAGCAGATGTTTTGTTAGCTATATGCTGTGAACTTGATATAAAAAGCTCTCCTGCACTGCACTGTGTGCGTTTACTGCCTTACCGCATAAAAAATACAAGACAAACCTGCTTAGACTGTTCTTGGGTCTACAGACTGAGCCTAGGTTCACGTTCGAAACACCACATGTGATTTGCACAGAAATCTCACTGCATTCTTGTGCACATCACATTGCAAATGTCTGTGCTCTGCAATGTTTACACCCATGAGATGCGATTCTGGCAATCACACTGCGTTTTGCGATCTATTTTTGGGGTGTCGTGAATTTAACATTAACACCTGCAGAAGATCGCAGGGACGCCGTGCGATTGTCTTGCATTACGAATCGTGTGCGTTTTCCGCATTGCATTAGTGGGGACCAGGGCTGAAAGTGAACATCACTGGGCTTGGTTAACTATACAGTTAACCCTTTATGCCTCAAAATAAATCACTGCTACCAGAGATTTTGCATAAATATTAATGTTCACAACAATAAATGTGTGTAATGCCCACCTTCAGCACCAGCAGGAATATCCAGAGATTTACAGTACAGTAGCGCATTCAGAGACTTTAACCGTCTCCCAACTGACTCACGCAAATATACTGCGGCAGAATGGCTCCTCTGTCCTTCTCTTTTTCGGCCACCAGAGGGCGGACGTGCGCAGCCAGAGGCATGCGCCCACTACACGGGGGTGAACCCGATGCGTGTGGCCAGTGGGCGCGTTTGCCACTGAAGAATATATATTGGCTTAAACTGATGAAGAATTTTTTTTTATTTGGGGATATTTATTATAGCAAAAAGTAAAAAATATTTTTTTTTTTCAAAATGTACACTTTTTTTTGTTTATAGCGTAAAAAAAATAAAAACTGCAGAGGTGATCAAATACCACCAAAAGAAAGCTCCATTTATGGGAAAAAAAGGACGCAAATTTTGTTTGGGTACAACATTGCATGACCGCGCAATTGTCAGTTTTGTGCATTGGAAATCATGCCAACCGGTTTACATAATATTGTTTATTAAATACAAAATATAAAACGGTGCAAACAAAATATTTACAGAAATAAAATGTGTTGAAAAAGAAATGATAATGCAACAGAAAAACAAAAAGATTTTCTGTAAAGGTGAACTTGCACTTTAAAGTCTGTTTAATGAGTTCAGCAAAGTCCAATGCCAATGCAAGCTACAATGTTTACCAATATCAATGCAGGATTATCTTGCCTAATAAGAGGCATGTTAAACTACTTGCCTATGGACAGCCGTCATACGACGGCGGAACGATGATGCTTTCGTTCTGGGTAGACGTGATATGACGTTTTCTCCTTCCCAGGCCGCCAGGGGACGCGCGCACCGCGTCACTGGGGACCCAAAGGACGTGCCCGGTGGCCGCGATGCCCGTCTGACACCCGCGATTTCCCAGTAACTGAGCAGGGCTGTGGATCTGTGTGTGTAAACACACAGATCCATGTCCTGTCAGGGAGAGGAGACCGATGGTGTGTCCCTTGTACATAGGGACACCAATCGGTCACCTCCCCCAGTCAGTCCCCTCCACCCACAGTTAGAATCACTCCCTAGGGAACACATTTAACCCCTAGATCGCCCCCTAATGTTAACTCCCTCCTCTATTTTGTAGACGCTATGGGCCAGATTCAGAAAGAATTAGATTCCCGCAGAGTATCAGAGATACTCTACGCCGCCGTACTTTACTTGGCTCTAGGAGGAATTCAGAGAGATTTTGGCCCATAAGGTACGGCGGCGTAGTGTATTTCTCCCGGCGGAATCAAACTACGCGATTAGGGGGCGTGAGGCATTTAAATTAAGCGCGTCCCCGCGGCGATCGAACTGCGCATTCTCCGTTCAGAAATTTCCCGCCGTGCATTGCACAAAATCACGTCGTTACGTCATTTTTTTTTTGAGTAGCGTCGTTTACGGACATTCCTATTCCCGGACGACTTACGCAAAAAAATAAAATAAAATTGAAAGTCGACGCGGGAACGACGGCCATACTTAACATGGGCCGCGTAACGTTAGACCAGCTAATAGCTGGTTTAACTTTACGTAGCGAAAAAATGACGTACGCGATTGCGAACGACGCGCGTAACTTTGTGGATCGCCGGAAAAAGCTCATTTGCATACCCCGACGCTGAAAACGACGCGAACTCCACCCAGCGGGCGCAAAAAGATTGCAGCGTAGATCCGAAGGCGTACGAAGACGTAAGCCTGTCAGATCGAAGCCCAACGCCACCGTATCATGGTTTGAGGATTCAAACTAGTGATACGGCGCGCGTAATTTGAAAGTACTCCTGTCTAACACCAGTTCTCTAGTTTGAATCCTCAAACCATGATACGGCAGCGTTGGGCTTCGATCTGACAGGCTAACGTCTTCGTATGCCTTCGGATCTACGCTGCAATCTTTTTATGGATATTTATTATACCAAAAAGTAAAAAATATAGTTTTTTTTCAAACTTGTTCCTCTTCTTTTGTTTATAGCGCAAGAAAAAAAAACGCAGAGGTGATCAAATACCACCAAAAGGAAGCGCTATCTGTGGGGAAAAAATGATAAAAATGTCATATGGGTACAATGTTGTAAAAAGAATCGCAACAAGCACATATTGATTGGTTTGCGCAAAAGTTATAGGGCCAGATTCAGAGAGCTCTCTGAATCTGGCCCTATAACTTTTGCGCAAACCAATCAATATGTGCTTGTTGCGATTCTTTTTACCAAAAATAGTCTAAACTGAGGAAGACATTTTTTTTTAAAGTTTAAAGTTTAAGTATATGTTCCTAATCAAGAATTGTGAAGGAAGCGTTTCCATGTAGGGTTAATGCAGGTTCTGAGTGTATTATCACCCCAGAATGAAAGCTATCTGACCTGTGGCCTAGTTACTGCTGTGCACTGTCCTGTTCTGTACTCCTGAGGCCAAGGGGGACTGCAGTGTCAGTTTACACTAAAGATTTGCAGTTGTCTCCTGACCCCATGAAATATGTTACATGGTAATTGTGTGTTTACATTTGTGGGGATGACCTTTACAGAAGCTTGGTATTGCCATAGCAACTCATTTACACCATATGCAATGGGATTTCATTAGGCTGCCTCCTGGGTGTTTTCAGCTTCTGTCAGAAGTTCAAATCCATCTATAAACATTCCTTATATATCATTCCTTTATTGTTATATCTCACACATATCCTTTTGTATCCCTGGCCTCAAATATATCACATAAGTAAAAACAATGGAAATCTATGAAAAAAGAAAGAAAAAAAGTAAAGATAGGCAGCCCAAGTAAACAAAAGGAGAGGCAAATTTTTTCACTCGATATCTGTATATGATTACTTATATTAAAAATATATATTTATTATTATTATTCAGGATTTATATAGCGCCAACAGTTTGCGCAGCGCTTTACATCAGGGAAGACAGTACAGTCACAATACAAATGAATACAGGAGGGATCAGAGGGCCCTGCTCATTAGAGCTTACAATCTAGAAGTATATATATATATGTAGATTATATACCGTATTTATCGGCGTATAACACGCGCCGGCATATAACTCGCACCCCAAGTTTAGGAGGGAAGTTTAAGGAAAAACATGTTTAGGAGGGAAGTTTAAGGAAACAAAAACTTACATTTTAAAAGCCCTTATCAGTGTCCATCTGCAGCCTTGCACAGCATCCGTCTGCAGCCTTGCACAGCATCCGTCTGCAGCCCTGCACAGCGTCCATCTGCAGCCCTGCATAGTGTCCATCTGCAGCCCTGCATAGTGTCCATCTGCAGCCCTGCATAGTGTCCATCTGCAGCCCTGCATAGTGTCCATCTGCAGCCCTGCATAGTGTCCATCTGCAGCCCTGCATATTGTCCATCTGCAGCCCTGCATAGTGTCCATCTGCAGCCCTGCATAGTGTCCATCTGCACCTTGCCCAAAATTGTAGTACAATGTCTTTTTAAATTTAGCGCTGCTGAGATACACAGAGCCGGATGTCCTATGTATTTGGCTCCTCTCGGCGCGTCTCGCAGTCCTGCCCAGTCCCGCCCCTTGGCCGGCTTCTATGATGGACACAACAATGGTCCAATGGCGGGACCTAAAGGCTAGGAGGCGGGACTGCGAGTGGAGCCGAGTCTAGCCGAGCACACAGTACACTCGGCTCAGCTCGGTCTACGTCGGCGACACTCCTCTTGCCCTCAGTCAGCGGGGATCGGCGTATACCACGCACCCACGATTTTCCCCTGATTTTATATGCCGATAAATACGGTATATATATATATATATATATATATATAGATAGATAGATATAGATAAATAAATAGATAGATAGATATATCTCTACATAGATATCTATCTGTCTATATAGATAGATAGACATATCTATATACACAGTTGTGCTCAAAAGTTTGGATACCCTGGCAGAAATCGTTAAATGTTTGCGTTGGTACTATAAATATGACGGATCACGCTAAGAACTGTCTTTTATTTAAGAATAGTGATAGCCAGAGGCTCTAATAGGCTTCAAAACACAAACACATATTGCGGGTGATCCGACTGGGGGGGTGGGGTGATGGCTGCGGGTTTACTGTTTGCTACCCCCCCACCCACCAGAAATATACCACCAGCCGCCACTGGATCTTATGAAGCCATTTATCATCACATAGTTGTTTGGCTCCTTTTTAAATTATAATAAACAGAAATTACCCAAATATCCCTGATCAAAAGCTTCCATTCCCTGGAATGTTCGGCTTTGGTACAGACACACAAGGTGGCACACACAGGTTAAAATGCCAATTAAATATTAATTTCTCACATATGTGACTTTTTAAATTGCAATTTGTGTCTGTGTATAAATAGTCATTGAGTTTGTTAGCTCTCATGTGGATGCACTAAGCAGGCTAGACACTGGGGAGCAGAAAAGAAGTGTCAAAAGACCAGGGTAACAATGTAATGGAACTTTTAAAGATGGTAAAGAATAAAAAAAAGATATCCAAAGCCTTGAATATGCCAGTCAGTACTGTTTAACCACTTGCCGACCGCCGCACACAGATGTACGTTGACAACATGGCACGGGCAGGCAAATGGGCCCAGCACTCGGGGGGTCCCGGGAACTCGATGATCTCAGGAAGCCCGCGATTGAGGTCGCAAAGGTAGAACAGGGGGGTGGCTTTGTAAACAAGGCATTCCCCTGTTCTGTGGAAAAAATGTGTATAGTTTGCGCCACAGGAAAACAATAATATTTCTCCCGACTAAAGGGTAGAATTAAATACAATTAAACCTAAATACATTAAATATACCAGTTTAAGAGCTGCCACCTAAAAATTTTCAGTGTGTGAAAATACAAATAGAAATCAAAAGTGAAGGGGCGCTGGGTAACACAACATCAAATTATGTCTATATGAATATACATAAAAAATGTGCAATCTTTAGAAAAACATATATTGGTGATATAGTGTCCATATGGTGAAATAAACCATAAAAAATGATGAATAGTGTATAAGTCCAAATAGTGCTAAATGATAAGCACCCAAAGATTCTCAAATCAACCAAACACGTGAATATTGCAGTTCTTGAACCTCCACCATAAATTTGCACCCGGTGAGATCAATAGAAATGGCTCCTTACCAATACTAGTAGACTCTTTTAATTAAAAAAAGAAGTCATAAACCGCTTGTGTCATAAGAATGACTCGGAGTAATCCAGATAAGCACGTTCAGATGGTCCAACATTCATATAAGTAGAAACAAAAGAGCAATCATAGTGAAATACTGTTTATTAAAATAATTTTAAAAAGTAACATGCCAAATGGCTGCTTACTCGAAATTGTGCCCTGATCCCGGCACTGAGGCTTTATGGCGTTTTTCGATATTCAATCGAATCCTACAGATTGCGATATGGTACGGTGCTCCGTCGCGCTGGTGGTCTCACTAGCCGGCGTACGTTATACCATCGAATTGCCGTTACATTCGGAGATAGGTCGAAAATCCGTCGCACTGCTGTTTCGATAGTCGGCGTGCGTTCCACCGTCGGAAACCAACGGACCCGGAAATCGGAAGTGGTAGGGAAAGCGTGACTGGTTAGCGCCTCAAACCAGTCACGCTTTCCCTACCACTTCCGATTTCCGGGTCCGTTGGTTTCCGACGGTGGAACGCACGCCGACTATCGAAACAGCAGTGCGACGGATTTTCGACCTATCTCCGAATGTAACGGCAATTCGATGGTATAACGTACGCCGGCTAGTGAGACCACCAGCGCGACGGAGCACCGTACCATATCGCAATCTGTAGGATTCGATTGAATATCGAAAAACGCCATAAAGCCTCAGTGCCGGGATCAGGGCACAATTTCGAGTAAGCAGCCATTTGGCATGTTACTTTTTAAAATTATTTTAATAAACAGTATTTCACTATGATTGCTCTTTTGTTTCTACTTATATGAATGTTGGACCATCTGAACGTGCTTATCTGGATTACTCCGAGTCATTCTTATGACACAAGCGGTTTATGACTTCTTTTTTTAATTAAAAGAGTCTACTAGTATTGGTAAGGAGCCATTTCTATTGATCTCACCGGGTGCAAATTTATGGTGGAGGTTCAAGAACTGCAATATTCACGTGTTTGGTTGATTTGAGAATCTTTGGGTGCTTATCATTTAGCACTATTTGGACTTATACACTATTCATCATTTTTTATGGTTTATTTCACCATATGGACACTATATCACCAATATATGTTTTTCTAAAGATTGCACATTTTTTATGTATATTCATATAGACATAATTTGATGTTGTATTCCCCTGTTCTGCCTAGTGACATGTCACTGATCTCACCGTTTCTGTGATCGCGAACGGTGATCAGTAAAGTGTCACTGGTAGCCACGCTCCCTAACCATAATAATCATTCCCTAGGTCACACTTAACCCCTTTAGCACCACCTAGTGGTTAACCCCTTCACTGCCATTGTAATTTTTACAGTAATCAGTGCATTTTTATAGCACTGATCGCTGTAAAAACTACAAGGGTCCCAAAATGGTGTCAAAAGTGTCTGATGTGTCCGCCATAATGTTGCAGTCATTACTAGTAAAAAAAATGATAAAACTACCCCCTATTTCATAGATGCTATAACTTTTGTGCAAACCAATCAATAAACGCTTATTGCAATTTTTTTACCAAATATATCTAGAACAATATGTATCGGCCTAAACTAAGGAAAAAAAATGTTTTTTAATATAATTTTTGGGGAAATTTATTATAGCAAATAGTAAAAAATATTGCATTTTTTTTTTCAATTGTCACTATTTTTGTTTATAGCGCAAAAAAAATGCAGAGGTAATCAAATACCACAAAAGGAAAGAAAAAAGGACATAAATTTTGTTTGGGAGCCACGCAATTGTCAGTCAAAGCGACGTAGGGCCGAATCGCAAAAAGTGACCTGGCCTTTAGCCAGTGAAATGGTCCAGGGTTAATCACTTATTAAAAAGTGAAAAATTCAAGGATCTCTTGATACCAAGCCAAGGTCAGGTAGCCCAAGAACTGCAACAAGGCAGCAACAACTGCCAGGGGAATTGTTCAGGATACTAAGAAAAAATGTAAGGAGCACAATACAACGGTACTTGAACTTAAATGACCTGTATGGTCGAGTTGCCAGAAAGAGTCACGCAGGACCCCTTGCCAGGCATGTAATTATTGTATTGGTCCTTCCAATGTCTCATCCTGAGGTTTCTCAGGACACTCGTCAAATAATTAGGTGGGGCAAGTTGTAACTTGTTGAGACTTCACAAATTCGCAAAAATCCATGCTTTGAATCTATTCACCTCAGTGCCCCCTATAGGAAATGTGATCACCTCACAATATTACAAGAAGAAATACGCATGAATGTATCATATTATTGTATATTCACATGTTATTATGTCGACACTCATATTTGCACAGTAGAATTGATACACTAAGTGCCGGTTCACACTACAGCGACTTGGGATCCGACTTTTCAGACCTCAAGTTGCTGGACATAAGAAATTCCATTAAAGTGAATGAGAGCTGTCTTAATGTGCACTACTGAAGTTGCACTGACTTCATAAAAGGTTCCTGTACTACTTTAAGGCCACTTCTAGGCAATCTGTACCCATAGATTTCAATGGAACTTGCTTCCAAGTCGGATCTCCATCTTAACTGAAGCAACTTTACAGGAATAGAAAATAGTTGACCCATGCAAACCCCTTCCTCCCACAGAGCTGAGTATTCTGTGATTGGCCACAGCCACAGCCACAGCCAAAGTCACCTGTCCTGGAGGCAACTTCAAGTCACGTTGTAAGTTGCTCAAAGTTACACTGAAGTCATGCTGAAGTTGCCTCCAAATCGCCTTGCAAAGTTGCGCTGTAAGTCGGGTTGCTTCTGTGTGAACCGGCACTAAGTGGTTGGAAACATTTATCGTCACTAGCGCAGCATTATTTATTTTAAGTTTACTTGCACACTTATATTGGGAGTGTGTTACTTGCTGCTTGCATACATTACTCAAATTGTATTTTAGTTGCTTGCAAGACTACATGTTATATGGTATAGAGTACCAATCTCTGTAAGGCATCTCCAGCATGTTTGGGGCACTTGAGAATATATCCTGTGTAGAATTACTGTGGTGTCACACCCATAGGTACAAATCTTGTACTTTGTTTTTTTATGTACCTTTTTAACCCCACACGCTGCTAAAGTTTTTCCTGACAAGTGGTTGTGGATGTAATTTTTGGTATACTTGGTATACTTGTCCACTCTTTAACCAAAAATATTGAATGCATCATTTGGCAGATGATTTAATGAGTTTTTATATACAGTTTGGCATATTTTGGATAACACATCTGAAAATCCTGGTATTTGCGACATTGGTAATATACCTTCATTTTATCAATTGCACAACCTGGAGTACAACATTATTTTAAGTAGTACATCTGCTGACTTTCATTTTTGTCTCCTGATAACCAAATTTTATCATACCAGTATGTACTTATTAAAATTTAAAATAAGCAATGTCTATACACTTTATGTTTTCAAAACACCCTCCCAATACTGTATCCACTTAGTAGCTGCAAGTAGCAGTAAAGAACAATCAAGAAAACTATCACTTTTCATATTATAGATGGATAAAAGATTCCTTAACAGCCAGCCTATCATTTTACAAAAGGGAAGAAAAAACAAACGATAAAACATATAGTATAACCTTGCAAAAAGAAACATTTTGCCCTCTAGCAAACCTCATTTGCATGTTGATGTGGACCACAGGCCTGTACTAATCAATGTTGCACTTGCAAGTGTGGACACAGCATAACAGAGCTCTTTTTAACCTCTGGCCCTACTTGTAATGGACCATTGTATTTAAATGCACTCCAGATTTAATGCAGAATGAACCAGTATAAAGCGCCCTCTAATTATATTAGTCATTCTTTCATTAAAAACCGCAGAAAGTTCAAGGAACTCTCGTCCAATCTGTCTCTCTCACCTCACTTCTTGTGCTCCATTAATCATTACTCTTGAGTCCATTTCAACTCAATTATAGGCTGCCAGAGCTGTATTGCACTCTGAAGACTGGGGAAACCGTGGCATCTTCAAATTGCTGAACCTTAACCTTGGTGAAGTTCATGAGCTGTCTTCACCACTGATCACATTATAGGGAGAAGTACAATAGAATCCTTATTTAAATTTAAGTAAATACTTTAAGCTGGAGGTCAAGGTGCAGAAAAACATGTTGTCAAACATATTTTCAAGCGCTTAAAATGTTATTATTTTAATGCAGAATAATAAGAGTGGAAATAAAATCTTCAGACTTTTTAAAATAACGTCTCAGTATTTCAAGTTCTAAAACATTTCCACACAAACCATAATGTGATATAGGATAATATTCAGAAGTAGAGTTGAGCAGACACCTGGATGTTCGGGTTCGGCCGAACTTCGGAAAAAAGTCCGGGTTCGGGACCGAACTTGACCCAAACCTGAACCCCATTGAAGTCAATGGGGACCCAGACTTTTGACTACTAAAATGTCTCTAAAAAACTGAGGAAAAGGGCTAGAGGGCTGCAAATGGCAGCAAAATGTCAGTAAGAGCATGGCAAGTACTCTGAAAATAAATGTGGATAGGCAAATAACTTAAAAAAACATAAAAAAATAAAACTAGGAGGACGAGGTCCATATGGAGTAGGAGACTGAGGTGGCGGTGGATGTGGCGGTGTAGGTGGAAGCGGTGGTGGAGGAGGACGAGGTAGCCAACACAGCTTTTTGTTTTTAATTTTTTAATTTTTTTTATTAGGGTACACCCCAAAAGAGTGAGAAAGATCTAGGGTTGCCACCTCATCCCTTTAAACCCAAACACATTAGTAATTACACAGGTTCTGGGGCTAATTTAATGTCGATAAGGCACCAAGTGAGTTTAATTAGCACCTTAATCAGACAGAAAACCTGTGTAATTAATATGTTTTTGTGTTTAAAGGGATGAGGTGGCAACCCTAGAAAGATCAGAAATACAAGAATGGCTGGTTAAGGCCGGTATACATGTCTATTCTGCATAGGGTACGGACAAGTCCTGTGGGATCCATGCCTGGTTCATTTTAATGAACGTGAGCTTGTCCACATTGGCTCTGGACAGACGGCTGCGCTTGTCTGTGATAACGCCCCCTGCCATGCTAAATACACGTTCAGATAATACACTGGCTGCAGGGTAGGCCAGCACCTCCAAGGCATAAAGGGCAAGCTCAGGCCATGTGCCCAATTTGGAGACCCAGAAGTTTAAGGGGGCAGACCCGTCATTCAGTACGTGTAGGCGTGTGCACACATACTGCTCCACCATGTTGCTGAAATGCTGCCTCCTGCTAAAACGTTCCATATCAGCTGGTTGTGCTGTTTGTTGTGGCGTGCTTACAAAGCTTTTCCACATTTCGGCCATGCTAACCCTGCCCTCTGAGGTGCTGGCGGTGCCCCGGCTGCATTGGCGACCTCTTCCTCCTCCTCTGCCTTCGCCTTGTGCTTCCACTGTGCCCCCGTTGTCAGGTGGGAATTCCACCAGCAGCGCGTCTACCAGCGTGCGCTTGTACTCGCGCATCTTGCGATCACGCTCCAGTGAGGGAATTAAGGACGGTACATTGTCCTTGTAACAGGGATCCAGCAGCGTGACCACCCAGTAATCAGCAGTAATTAACAGTAATCAACCTGTTAAAATGTGCGAACCACGGCGGTCATTGTGGAGACACTGCAGCATGTAATTGCTCATGTGTGCCAGGCTGCCCAGAGGCAAGGAAAAGCTGTCCTCTGTGGGAGGTGTATCATCTGTGTTCTCTGTATCCCCCCAGCCACGCACCAGTGATGGCCTTCAGCTGGTCTGGGTGCCACCCTGCTGTGAACATGTTTCCTCCTCTTCCTCCATCTCCTCCTCCTCATCCTCCACCTCGTCATCCTCCAGAACTGTGCCCTTGCTGGACAATTGTGTACCTGGCCCTTGTTGGTGCAGGAACCCACCCTCGGAGCCACTTGTGAATGACTGCCCTGAAAGCCTTGGAAATGATCCCGATTCCTCCTCCTCCTCCTCCTGTGCCACCTCCTCTTCCATCATCACCCAAAGCGTTTTTTTAAGGGGGCATAGAACTGGGATAGTCACACTGAGAACGGCGTCATCGGCCACTGGTCACTGGCCATGTTGGTGGAGTACTCGAAACAGGGCAACAAGGCACACAGGTCTCGCATGGAGGCCCAGTTATTGGTGGTGAAGTGGTTCTGTTCCGCAGAGCGACTCACGCCAGCATGTGCAAGGTGGAGTGCCACCTTGTGGGCACGTCACATATGAGGCGGTAAGCGGGAAGGCCGAAGTCACGCTGCAGCGCTGCCAGGCGAGCAGCAGCAGTGTGAGAACGCCGAAAGTGCGCACAGACGGCCCGCACTTTCTGCAGCAGCTGTGGCATATCGGGGTAAGTTTTAAGGAACATCTGCACCACTAAATTCATCACATGCGCCAGGCAAGGGATGTGCATCAAACCGGCTAGGCCCAGAGCTGCTACGAGATTTCACCCATTATCGCACACCACCTGGCCCGGTTTAAGGCTCACTTATGCCAACTGCTCATCGGTCTGTTGTTCCATGTCCCTCCACAACTCCTGCGCAGTGTGGGTTTTTTCCCCCAAACAGGAACGTTTTAAAACTGCCTGCTGGCATTTACCCATGACTGTGCTGAAGTTGGTGATGAATGTGTTACGCTGACCGGATGAGGAGGCGGTAGTGGATGAGGAAGCGGAGTAAGAAGATTTAGCAACAGGAGGCAAACTGAAGCGCCCTGCAATCCTCGGTGGTGCTGTTAGGGAGATATAACGTCACTGAACGTTATTACTGGTCCGCGTATCCATAGTTAGGTGGACCTTGGCACAGATGGCGTTGCGCAGTGCACACCTGATTTTGTCCCCCACTTGGCACAGATGGCGTTGCGCAGTGCACACCTGATTTTGTCCCCCACTTGGTTGTGCAGGGAAGGGATGGCTCGTCTGGAAAAGTAGTGGCGGCTGGGCATGACGTACTGTGGGACAGCCAATGCCATCAGGCTTTTAAAAATCTGTGTCTCCACTAGACGCAATGACAGCATTTCAAAGGCCAGTCATTTTTAAATGCTGGCATTCAGGGCCAGGGATCACAGTGGGTAGGGGGGTACTTCCTCTTCCGCTCCAGTGTTTGGGAGATAGAGAGCTGAATGCTTCCATGGGACATTGTGGAGATGTTTGGTGATCCAGGTGGTAGTGTTGTTTGCCGGTCCTCTAATTGTGGCGTGGCAGGTGGCACTGTCACTACAGAGGTGGATGAAGAGGCCAAGAGGCCCGAGACTGAAGCAGAAGAGGAAGCAGGAGGAGCAAGGGACCGTTCTTGGTTTTTAAGGTGCCTCCTCCACTGCAGCTTGTGCCTTGCACTTAGATGCCTGGTCATGCAGGTTGTGCTCAGGTTGAGAATGTTTATGCCTTGCTTCAGCCTCTGATTGCACAGCGTGCAAACCACTTGTGTCTTGTCATCAGCACATTGTTTGAAGAACTGTCACACTAGGGAACTCCTTGGACCTGGCTTTGGTGTGCTCGGTCCCTTGCTGCGTTGGGCAGTAGCAGGCGTACTGTCTAGGGAAAGGACGCTCCGCTTTGACACCCTGCTCCCTCTTCTGCTGTGCTGGTGGCTCTGTGTGAACACTGCCTCTTCCTCTGAACTAGATGGGTCACCTGAGGTTGATTCCATGTGGGGTCGAGGACCTCATCGTCCACCACATCATCTTCCACCCAGTCTTCACCACTGCCTCCTTGTCGGTCTGCACAATTACGAAAGCAGCAGCAGTTGGCAACTGTGTTTCTTCATCATCCGAGACGTGCTGTGATGGTCCACCCATGTACTTATGTTGAAACATAAGTGGTTGGGCATCAGTGCACTCAATCTCTTCCACTTCTGGGCTAGGTGGATGGCCCTGGGAAAACATGCTAACAGAGTCATCAAAAAGCAGAAGAGACTGCTGCATGATTTGGGGCTCAGACTGCTTAGCTGATTTGCAAGGGGGTGAGGTGAAAGACTGATGGACATCGGCTACAGGTGCCAACTCAGGTCTTTTAGCACAAGACTGGTTGGGAGACAATGTGAAGGAACTGGAGGCACTGTCAGCAACCCAATCTACTATTGCCTGTTCTGCTCCTGGCCTCAACATTCGTAGAGCCGGATTAGGCCCCACCAAATACCGCTGCAGGCTCCGTCGCCTACTCCCACCTGAGAAAGGTGTTTCACTTGTGCATGTAGCTGGCACAGATCGACCACGTCCTCTCCCTGCAACAGGAGCTCCACCAGCAGCACCACGACCGTGCCCACGTCCCTTATTTGACGTTCTCCTCATATGTCTCAAATGTAGGATCTTGCCCTAAAAGGCTGTTTTTTTTTTAATACAACAATAGAAGAACACTAGCTAAGGTGTATATCTCACACCTACAGATAAGCAGGAAACGCACCAAAAAAATATTTATTTGCCCAAAATAATTGTTTTGTGGAATAGCACAATAGAAAACAGTATGTAAAGTGTGTATCTCACATGTACAAATATGCAGGCAAGACTGCAAACACTGGAGGAAAAACTGTAAAATATATTTTTTTGCCCTAAATGGCTGTTTTTTTTAATACAACAATAGAAGAACACTAGCTAAGGTGTTTATCTCACACCTACAGATATGCAGAAAACACTGAGAAACACTGGAGGAAGCACTGCAATTTTTTTATTTTTTACCTTATATTTATTTGCCCAAAATAATTGTTTTTGGAATAGCACAATAGAAGAAAATTATATAAAGGGGGTATCTCATAGTAACATATGCAGTGCTGCTGCACTTTGATTTGTGAAGTAGGACTGACTCCTATCTAATTCTCTCCCTATAAGCACAATCAGGAACCTTTCCCTACAGTAGCTAATGCAAAGTATGTTACAGGAACATATGGAGTGCTGGTGCAATATGCAGAGTATCTGACAGGAACAGATGCAGTGCTAGTGTAATATGCAGAGTATCTCACAGGAACATATGCATTGCTGGTGCAATATGCAGAGTATCTGACAGGAACATATGCAGTGCTGCTGCAATTAGACTTGTGAAGTAGGACTGACTCCTAACTAATTCTCTCCCTATAAGCACAATCAGGAACCTTTCCCTACAGTAGCTAATGCAGAGTATGTTACAGGAACATATGCAGTGCTGGTGCAATATGCAGAGTATCTCACAAAAACATATGCATTGCTGGTGCAACATGCAGGAACATATGCAGTGCATCTGACAGGAACATATGCAGTGCTGGTGTAATATGCAGAGTATCTCACAGGGAAATATGCATTGCTGGTGCAACATGCAGAGTATGAGTGAGTGAGTGAGTAAAAAACGTATAGAGCGCAAACACTTGTGAACTGAATCGCCTCTGGGCGCTGTTTCCATTCCTTCGATAAAGGAAAGGCTTTGCCTCAGAAGAGATGAGTTTTAATCATTCTCCTGAAGGCCAAGTGGTCCGACTCCAGTCGGATGGTGGTAGGTAGTGCATTCCACAGTCGCGGTCCTTGGACAGCAAATCTCTGATCTTCTTTGGATTTGTATCTTATAGTATCTGACAGGAACATATGCAGTGCTGCTGCAATTAGATTTGTGAAGTAGGACTGACTCCTAACTAATTCTCTCCCTATAAGCACAATCAGGAACCTTTGCCTAATGTAGCGAATGCAGAGTATGTTACAGGAACATATGGAGTGCTGGTGCAATATGCAGAGTATCTGACAGGAACAGATGCAGTGCTAGTGTAATATGCAGAGTATCTCACAGGAACATATGCAGTGCTGGTGCAATATGCAGAGTATCTGACCAGAACATATGCAGTGCTGGTGCAATATGCAGAGTATCTGACAGGAACATATGCAGTGCTGGTGCAATATGCAGAGTATCTGACAGGAATATATGCAGTGCTGGTGTAATATGCAGAGTATCTCACAGGAACATATGCATTGCTGATGCAATATGCAGAGTATCTGACAGGAACATATGCAGTGCTGCTGAAATTAGATTTGTGAAGTAGGACTGACTCCTAACTAATTCTCTCCCTATAAGCACAATCAGGAACCTTTGCCTAATGTAGCTAATGCTATGTAGATCGATCGACGAGTATTGTAATTCGATTTTTGAAGCAGGAAAATCCTATCTAAATCTGTCCCTGAGAGCAGCTGCAGCCATTCCCTACCCTAGCTAAAGCAGAGTGACGAGCTGTGCTGTGTGCCTCTAGCTTATATAGAGGCTGGGTCACATGCTGCACTGGCAAATCACAGCCATGTCATTAGTAGGCATTGCTGTGATGGCTTCTAGGTCACACAAGTAAAATAAATGCTGATTGGCTGCCCTGCAGCGCGCCGTTACATAGCCGAACACCGAACCCGAACTTTCAGAAAATTGTTCGGGTAAAAAATAAAAATAAAGTTTGGTACGAACACTGAACTTTACAGTTCGGGTTCGCTCAACCCTATTCAGAAGCAATCATGTTAAATATTCTGAAAATAAACCATAAAGCCTTGTAGCTATATTAAGGAATCCCAATATTGCCAAGACATCAAAACAGATATTGCAAAAAAAGGGGGTTATCTTATTTAAACAGTTGAAGACCCCGGATACAGATTCTTCAAGGCAGCACAACTTTGAGTTCACACACAAAGGGCCAGATTCAGGTACATTGGCGCATATTTTGACCGGCGTAGCGCACCTCCTTTACATTAGACCGGCGCAATGTAGAGGCGCAATCACCGTATCCTCGTAGTATTTGCACAGAAATTTGCGCCGGTGCAACGTAATTCCTGAGGCATAAGGCGGAGTAATTGAAATTGGGAAGGACGTGGGCGTGTTACATTAAAATGAGCCATGACCCCATTCAAATGAAGGGCCGGCCGTATCGCGCATGCACACATGAAGCAGACCATGGTCAGCACCTCTCTGCGCATGCTCACAACTCGGGAACGGTGCAATCAGTGAAATTGGAAGTGAACCCGGGCAACTTAGTGAACTACGCAGAGAGCTTAAATAGACAGACCTTCCTTTGCAAAAGTACATCCCTTTGTATCCCTTCCTATACAGCAAGGTGCTTTTGTTCTGTTGTGTGTTGTGTGTTCGCGTTTGTTGCTTTGTGTCTTGTCTTTGTGATATTTGTTGACTGTTTGAGCTAGTGTTTTGAGCTAGTGTTTTGTAGAATATATTTGATAGTGTCTTTTGGTGACTGGTTGTGCAACTTTTTGGTTGATAGTTTTTGTTTGTTTTGTTGCTTGATTTTTCCTGCTTGTTTTTGCGAGTGATTTTTGGTGATTGTTTGGGAGAGAGTTGTTGTATGAATATGACTGAGAGGAAGCGCAAGACCAATTTTACTTTGGGGGAGAAACAAATTATTGCCCGGGCCCTTACCCAATATGGGCGTTTCCTGCACGGCCCGGAGAGTGCCAACACCCCCCCGGCCAGGAAGAAGGAGATCTTGCAGAACATTACTGACCAGGTAAATTCATTGGGGGGGGGGGAGACCCGGACACGCGAGGGGATCGTCAACCTGTGAAGATCAATGATCTCCGGCGTCTGGTCCATAAGAAGCTGGGGCAGATGGCAGCACATGCCAGGGGCACTGGAGGGGGCCCACCATGCCCTGTTAGGCTGACAGCGGAGGAGCGTGTGGTGGCCCAGACCTTTAATAGGCAGCAAGTGGAGGGCCTGCCTGGCTATGACTCCATTGAGGAGGCCGTGATGACAGGTAAGGTTTTTTTTCCTATCTGGTGTGTAGCATGTGTGGGGGGGTGGGGAAGGGAATATGTGGAAAGTGTGTGGATCCTCCAACCTGTGAATGTTTTGTGTCATCCACAGATGTGCAGGAGGGTGCTGGGCCATCTGGCCTGACTGCACCATCCCCGGGACACCAGCCTGATAAGGAGCCCTAGACAAGGCCGGAGTCCTCGGAGGAGTTTGAGGAGGAGGAGTTTGAGTTGGAGGAGAAGGTCATGTCATGCAGTGGCTTGTTGTTTTTGGAGGAGTCTTCCCCTCTGGCTGGCAGCAGCCAGCCCTCCATAAAGGGTAGCCCCTCCCACTCCTCGCCCAACAGGGCTCCCCTCCCAAGGGCCTCCCCTTCTCCCCAGCCACAAGCATCATCTGGAGGCAGGAAGTCGTCCCAGAAGACCAGGGGGTGGCCGAGGTTCTGCCCGCCAATATCGGAAGGGACCAGGCCTTTCAGACCCACCATCTCAGCCAGACTTTGAGGCGGATGGAGGAGAGCCTGTCCTCCATAAAGGACTGCCACTCCCGGGCTCTTACAAACTGCCTAAACCAACTGCAGACTATTACAGCATACGTTGGGCAGGATGTGAGGGCCCTCACCCAGGCTATCCAGGCCAATACGGCAACACTAAATGCTGGCCTGAACAGAATAGTCGTGGCTTTGGAGGGCAGGCCGCCAGGTGGGCAGAGACCAGGGGCTGCTCCTCCTTCCCCAGATTACCCCCCCATGAGTCTTCCCTGAGGAGCCGGGGCCATGGCCGTGGCTGCCCCAGGCGTGGGTCACGCCAGCGGCATTAATTTGGTTTCCCCCTTTTTTTTTGGTGCTGGGCTTTTTTTTTTTTTTGCTGGCAATTTTTTTTTTTTGCTGGACAATTTTTTTTTTTTTTTGGGTTGTGAATGATTTTGGAATGTGGGGGTGACATTCCTGCCGGAAAAGGGGTGTCACCCTCATTTGTGGTGGAGAAGGGTTCCCCAAGACCAGGGAGAAGTGAGCCCCAGGTCCGTGTGAATGGTGTATGAATGTACAGTGACATAATTGGACCCGTGGCGTGGCGTTGCTGCTCACAAGTCCTGCATGGTGGCCTTGTGCTAATCCAATTTGATGAGGATGTGATGTGTCTGTGCTAGGGACCACAGTGGTGTGCATGCATGCATTCTCATTGTGCCATGATTAATGTGTGTGTTTAACGTGCAAAGATGCCTAATGTGAGCTGTCTCCTGGCTGCTCTTC
Organism: Rana kukunoris; assembly: GCA_029574335.1. NCBI lineage: Eukaryota > Metazoa > Chordata > Amphibia > Anura > Ranidae > Rana > Rana kukunoris. Next base: position 136,291,630 of record CM056056.1, on the reverse strand, counting down.
CCTCAGAAGACGGGGTAGCCTCGGTTAGGGGGGGATTGTCTGGTTCAGGGGTCAGGTCATCACGTATGTCAATCTGCAGGCCCTTTCTTACTGCAAAGTTGTGCAGCAGGCAACATGCACCAATGATCTGGCACACAAAGTTTGGGGAATACAACAGGGTACCCCCAGACTTTTCCAGGCATCGAAAACGTGACTTCAGGAGGCCAAAGGTGCGCTCCACCACTGCACGTGTTTGGGCGTGGGCTTCATTGTATCTTTCCTCTCCTGGGGTTTGGGGGTTCCAGATAGGAGTCATGAGATGGGGTCCCAGTGCATATGCAGAGTCACCTGTAATGGAAAAGACAGGAGGATGTTAGTCATGCATGTGCCCCTTGTGATGTGTGTATCATGGGGGGGGGGGGACAGTCATGCCTGCCACCCATGTCACTCACCAACCAGCCAGGTGTCCCCATACACGTTCTATTCGAATTCCATTGGGATGGGGCTATGATTGTATATGTAGCCGTCATGGCTGGATCCGGGGTGTTTGGCACTAACGTGCCATATGAGGCCTTGGGCATCGACTATCACCTGTACGTTGATGGAATCCAAATGCTTCCGATTGCGGTATATGTGCTCTGCCTCATGGGGGGGCTGGAGTGCCACATGTGTGCAATCAATGGCTCCCACGGTGCGTGGGAATCTGGCAATTTTGTAGAAATCTGTCATTGCCTTCAGCCGCAGGTCCTCAGTGGTTGGTTTGATGATTTGGTTGGCCATGCATCTGAGGATTGCAGGGATAACCTGGTGCACACATCTGCTAATGGAGGATTGTGACATCCCAGCCACCACTCCACTTGTTCTTTGAAAAGAGCCACTGGGAAGGAAATGGAGTGTTGCCAGGACCTTGACCAGTCGCTGCACTGCATGTGAGCGTTGTGTTGGGCTGGTGATGTCCTCCTGCAGGGTTGTGTTTAATTCCATGATGGCAGCAGGGGTGAATATGAAGATGCGATACACCTCAGAATCACTCATGCCAAAGATGTCTATGCGTGTGCGGTATATCCTCTCCCGTGCCCTCCTCTGTGCCCTCCTCTGTGCCCTCCTCCGTGCCCTCCTCCTTCTTTGCTCCTCTAAAGTCAGTAGTATAGCTATGAGCAAGGATGCCCCTGGCATGTTGGCATACAGTTTGTTGTCCAGCAAGTGTGACTGCTCAGCTCCTCACTAACAGTGTTGATTTAGCTGACATGTAGACGGATTGTCTAATTTTATTCCACTTTTTATATGGACTAATTTTAGACAGGACATGCAGCTGTTGCGCACAGCGCGTAGCCTGCGCTGCACCAACTTACTTTTGTGGATCCCTGTAACTCCCTCATTTGCATATTTGAATAGCAAATCAATGGTGTGTCTAGCACAGTTTTGCGTGCACGGATGCACCGGTCTATCGAAATTACACAGGTCCAAAAAAAAAATTGATTTCATGCGTATATCGTTTTGGGGATGCGGCGCATCGATACGCATGCGCAGATTTAGACTTATGCCGCGCATCTCCTGGAACGCCGTCGTAATGGCTCTGTGAATCTGGCCCAAAGTAGTTAAATTGCTTTATCAGGAACGTTGCGCTTGTAATGTTGACTTCACTTAGTTATAAAATAAATGGAAGTTGTTTCCTATGTATTTCATAGAGGAGCAGCTTTTTCTCTACTGAAATGTACCACAGTGTTAACCTTGAGAATGCAGCTTTGGCCATTAATGCAAAGGTCTAAAATGTTCTCCTACCATACCCCACTCCTGTTGGCCACCAACAGAGAAGTGATGAGAAAAGTGACAGAGGAGAACATAGCCCACAAATGGTGACTTTTTACATTCTTGCCTATGGGTTTCCTCTATTTACTCTCGGCTTTCTTTCAGAATCCAAAAACATTTACAGTAGGTAAAGTCCACTCAACTTAACCCTACCATGTGTGTTTATTGCTGGTAGGAACAAAGGGATTTTTTATAAACATCTTACCTGTACAATCCTTTTCTTTGAGTACATCACGGGACACAGAGCCGCATAGCCATTACATGTGGGTTATAGAGTACCTTCAGGTGATGGACACTGGTGTAATTAACTGCACAGGAAGTTTCCTCCCTATATAACCCCCTCCCATACCGGCAATACCTCAGTTTTGTAGCAAGCAATCTCCCAGATATTAAACATTCTTCCCCAAAAGAGGGATGGGAGCTCTGTGTCCCGTGATGTACTCAAAGAAAAGGATTTTACAGGTAATCTGTTTATAAAAAATCCCTTTTTCTTTATCGTACATCACGGGACACAGAGCCGCATAGCCATTACATGTGGGATGTCCCAAAGCAATGCCCAATGAGGGGAGGGAGACAACAAGGTTAAGACTAACCAATTAAAGTGAAATAAACTCAAATCAACTTAGATAAAGTGAAATAAATTCAAGATAACTTAAGGGTGCACTGAACGTATGGATTCCATACGAAAGGAACACATTTTTAGGTAACAGTTTAGGTGTTTAAAATCCAGAATTGGCCTGACGTCGCCACTGGGTTTGGGTATTATGAAAAGATTGGAGTAAAACCCCAGTCCGCATTCTTGGGCAGGAACTTCTACAATTACTCCAGTTTGTAGCCTGCGGACACAGAGGAGCGAACCCAAATGTTGTGCACTTTGGCTTCCCAAACCTTTGAAAAGAACCAAAGCCTTCCCCCCCACCTGCGCGAGTGGGGGCACCCCTTTATAAAGCTGACTTGATGGCAGTCTTGCCTCCTGGGGCCTGTCCCTGTGACCTGTTGCCAAAGCCTGGACGCCCGGGAGGCCGTTGAAACTGCCTGGCGGTTGAGGGGACTGAACCTGGAGAGGCCTGTCGTTTAAACGTGGGACCGCAAGATCTCTTCTTAACAGGTAGGTAAGAGAGTGCTCTTTCCACTTAAGATCGTCTGAATGTATCTATCCAGATCTTCTCCGAACAGTCTGCCCCTATGAAAAGGGAAGCCTGCCAAGAGCTTTTTGCATGGCATCTCAGCCGACCAGTTCTTAGCCACAATAGCCGACGCATATGTACCAGAAAAAGAGATAAACGGGATGCCTGTTGGATGGAGTCCTTTAAAGCATCTACTGCAAAACAGAGTGCTCTCGGAAGGTCGGCTAGTTCTCGAGCCTGTTGGGCCAGAACATCTCTTAACATTTGTTTTGTCTGATCCTTTAAGGCCCGACAAAAAACTGCCCCTGCTGTGGAAAAGGAAGCTTTTAGTAGCGTTTCCAATCGTTTGTCGACCGGGTCCTTAAACATCTGGATGTTTTCAACCGGGCAAGTTAAAGACTTATTGACGCAGGAGATGGCTGCGTCCACCGTAGGGAGCGCCCACTTCTTTGAGAATCTCTCCTCCATAGGGTAGAGTACAGAAAATCTTTTAGGGGGAATAAAAATTCTGTCAGGTCGGGACCAATCTTGAAATATCAGGTTCTCCAAGAAGGGGTGGACCGGAAAAACCACGCTACTCAGCGGTGCCCTTAAGGAGCCCAATGAGAATACCACGGGAGTCTGCTGCTCTGGCACTAGTAGTTTGACTGCAGTGCGAACCATGTCCGTCAGGGAATAGATCCACAAGCTTTCTGCTTGGGAGGCTGAAAATGGTTCCTCAATAGTGGATCCTTCGATATCCGAATCATCTAGATTATGGTCGGTTTGTTCCTCCTGTAGGTCTAACTCCTCAGGGGAGAGGACCTCTGCATCTGAGGACACCAATCTAGGAGACGGGGATCTAGCCCGCTTTTTTCCTGGCAATGAGGTCGCAATCAAGGTTGTCAACCTTCTTTCCAACCCTCCCAGGGTGGCTGCCAGCATCTCCTCCGTGACATAAACGGGGTTGGGTTGGTTAGGACCAGCCACCATCCCAAGCAACCCTGATGGCTCATCCAGGGCAACGTCCACTGGTCTATCTGGTGAGGATGGGACTGCCAAAGTCTGGCCCAAATCCTCTGTACCCGACAGGGAACGCTTTTGTTTTTTAGACCCTTTTGCAGCCTTCGCTGTCCCCGACCCTTTGGGAGCCATTGCACAACCTTGAGGCACTCCTGTAACCAACAAATTACTGTTGCAGCAAGAAGTGTGAAAAAACAAAAGAAAAAAATATTCCAGGAAGGGAGGCAACACTGAGGGAATTTCCACTAAGTATTGCTACCTTACCAAGCCGGTTAACCTGAGCCCAAGGTTGAAAAAACTGCTCAGCTACTGCCGAGATCTTTGGCTGAATTTTTTAAGTAACTGGTCAGTGTGGAGCACGCTCCAGACCTGAAGATCTCATAACTGCCACTAGGTGTCACTATTAGCCTGCTAGATCGCAGGACAAGGCTCCAGCGCTCTGTGTCTCCTCCAACCTTCTGTCTCTGGCTCCCAATCTTAAATACTCACACTGGGACTGACGGCAGGCGCTGAAGGAACGCCCTGACGCTGACGGGACCGCCCCCTCTACGCATGCCGCCGATATAAGAGACAAACATGCACACGCGCAAGTGACCCTATGCTGCTCCGGACATTGTACACATCCCTGGAGGATGAGGGGTGGCTGGAGAGGATGCCAGAAGAGGAGGAAACCCACGTGGCGCCGAGAATCCGACACCCAGGTACAGCCACTAAACCACCAGGGGTAGCGGGACTTGCTGGAGGGGATATGCCTCCCTATACCTTTCTTAAAAATAGGAGGTTTAAGCAGAGCCCACCTCCTGAACCATGGGGCTGCAGTAACAAGCCAACCAGCCAACCTGGGGGGAGATGCATATACATACAGTTAACTCCTATATATACATACACATTACCTGGGTATATTGAATCCCATCCTGTCCCCAGGACATAGTGGAGATAGGAGCCGATGCCAAGCACTGGCGTAGCGGGGGGGGCAGGGGGGGGCTGTCGCACCAGGCGAAAAATTGCGGGGGGCGAAATCCTGGCATCCGTGTCACAGATCCGCGAAACGCGCCGCCACCGCCGCTGCCGCCTTAGGAAAGGCCGCGGCTTTGGCCTAGCTCCGGAGCGGTCGGTCGGCCATCTTGGTACACCCATCGGCGGTACCTCTGTGCTGCGCTGATTGGCCGTGGAACACGTGTTTACAGAGCGGCGGCAAGTTTGATTTTCTCCATCGCCAGCAAGGTAAGCAAAACACTCTCCTGTAACGCAGGGGGGAGAGAGAGAAACGGGGGGGGGGGGTGTTGGTGTAAATCTAAAGTGGTGAACTGCCTGATCCCCACCTATCCACCTCAGAGCCTGTCATTTTAGTAAGACTGCTGGGACTTGTAGTTCTCCATCTTCTCCTGGGGCTCAGGTGCATGCGATCCACCATCTATGGGACTACAAGTCCCAGCAGTGAGAAAAACTGAACAAAGATGGTGGATCGCATGCACCTGAGCCCCAGGAGACGATGGAGAACTACAAGTCCCAGCAGGTTATAATATAAAGCTCCGAGGTGGATGGATGTCTGGACAGTGACAATTGATGGGCACAGTGGTGACAATTGATGGCACAGTGGCTGTGTTTGATGGCATGGTACAGTGACTGCATTTGATGGCATGGCACAGTGGTTGTGTTTGATGGCATGGCACGGTGGTGACAATTGATGGCACAGTGGCTGCATTTGATGGCATGACACAGTGGCTGCGTTTGATGGCATGGCACAGTGGTGACAATTGATGGCACAGTGGCTGCATTTGATGGCATGGCACAGTGGCTGCATTTGATGGCATGGCACAGTGGCTCCATTTGATGGCATGGCACAGTGGTTGTGTTTGATGGCATGGCACGGTGGTGACAATTGATGGCACAGTGGCTGCATTTGATGGCATGACACAGTGGCTGCATTTGATGGCATGGCACAGTGGTTGCGTTTGGCATGGCACAGTGATGACAATTGATGGCACAGTGGCTGCATTTGATGGCATGGCACAGTGGTTGTGTTTGATGGCATGGCACAGTGGCTGCGTTTGATGGCATGACACAGTGGCTGCGTTTGATGGCATGGCACAGTGGCTGCGTTTGATGGCATGGCACAGTGGCTGCGTTTCATGGCATGGCACAGTGGCTGCGTTTCATGGCATGGCACAGTGGTGATAATTGATGGGCCCAGTGAGGCTGCAATTGTTTTTGTTTGTTTTTTTCATTTGCCCCCCCCCCTCAAAAAAAATTTGAGCACCAGTCGCCACTGTCCAGAGTGCTGTGTAATGTCAAAGGGGTCCAGAGGTGCAGTGCTGTGTAATGTAAAAGGGGTCCAGAGGTGCAGGGTACTGTATAATGTAAAAGTGGACCAGAGCTGTGTAATGTAAAAGGGGTCCAGAGTGCTGTGTAATGTAAAAGGGGTCCAGAGGTGCAGTGCTGTGTAATGTAAAAGGGGACCAGAGCTGTGTAATGTAAAAGGGGTCCAGAGTGCTGTGTAATGTAAAAGGGGTCCAGAGGTGCGGTGCTGTGTAATGTAAAAGGGGTCCAGAGGTGCGGTGCTGTGTAATGTAAAAGGGGTCCAGAGGTGCGGTGCTGTGTAATGTAAAAGGGGTCCAGAGGTGCTGTGCTGTGTAATGTAAAAGGGGACCAGAGCTGTGTAATGTAAAAGGGGTCCAGAGTGCTGTGTAGTGTAAAAGGGGTCCAGAGGTGAAGTACTGTGTAATGTAAAAGGGGACCAGAGCTGTGTAATGTAAAAGGGGTCCAGAGATGCACGTGCTGCCGCCATGCGATATCCCTGCTCAGTTCGGGGGCTCTCCGGTGTCTCCACAGCTCCTGAGCCTCCTCTGGCTTAATGTGTGCAGATGTATGCCCGCCGCACCACGCCACATCTCGTCAGTCAGTGTATGCAGGTTATGTCAGGGTATGTGTCAGGTAGGTCACCCTGCACCACTCTACCGGCCGCATCCCCCAGGTGCTGGCTTGGCTTGGCTTCGGGCTGAAGCCCCTGGTCTTTTTGGCACCTAGCAACGCCCCTGGCGATGACGTCATCACTACCCTGCTCGTGGATCTCTTCCTACCAAAGCGCACGCTGATGCTTCTGCAAGACTGCAACAAGTGAGTTGAATCATGTTGGGCAATGCTAAAACTACTGGCTACTATTACTAATATTTGGGGGCAATGTTATTCTACTGGCTATTACTAATGTCATGTGGGGGCAATGTTATACTACTGGCTATTACTAATGTCATGTGCGGGCAATGTTGTTCTACTGGCTATTACTAATGTCACATGGGGACAATGTTAAACTACTGGCTAGCCTATTATTACTAATGTCATAAACAAAAAGACAAAACGTATGTTTGTCTTGTTTTTTTTTTTTTTGCTGATCCGAAAATGATCCGATCCGTGACTCCTGATCCGAGGATCGATCCGATCCGTGAGTTTTTTGATCCATTGCCCCCCTACTGTACTGTGTCCCGAGCGAGTACGGTACACGGCCACCATTTTGCGGCAGATGGCGCCCTGTGATTGGGCGTATGTGGTCATGTGCTAGCGCCAGGGGGGGGGGGGGCGAAAAAAAAGTTCTGCCCCGGGCGCCCATAACCCTGGTTACGCCACTGATGCCAAGCATCTATAGGCCAACCCGGACCCCCAGGAAGAAGCCTGCCGTCGAACCAAGTCCCGCAGGCCCCTTCCTACCTGCTCCACGCTGCAGGGTATTGCAAAGCAGGAGGCCCAATCTTCCCCCATCTCCGTGGGTATTGTGCTAGACCTTCAGGGACCAGAGTCCTGTTCAAGGAAATCAGGTGGAGGGCATTGTAGGCAAAAAAAAACAAACATCCTAAGCAGGGCCCGGGTACCGTCCACTTTGGCTATGAAGCACCTTGGACAGATCCGGTTAGCTAGCCAAGGTCCCAAGGACTTAGAGGCATGGCTATATGTGACCAACACCTAAGACACTGGTATGGGAGGGGGTTATATATGGAGCAAACTTCCTGTGTAGTTAATTACACCAGTGTCCATCACCTGAAGGTACTCTATAACCCACATGTAATGGCTATGCGGCTCTGTGTCCCGTGATGTACGATAAAGAAAAATCAAATTCTTCCAGAGCTAGATCTGATATGAAAGGTTTGGGTTTTTTCCCCATAAAAGCATCAAACTATATAATTAAGCAAAATCAATATTTATAACAATGTTGGGGTTGATTTAGTAAGGGCATGCAGGCTGTTAACAGTGCAAGGGAATTTTTACTTCGCAGAGGTATTTTCCCTATATTAATAAGTAAAGTATAAATAGTCTTACTCCTTCACAATTTTTTTTAAAGTAAATAAACCCAATTTGACAAGTCCTTTTAGAAAAAAAAATCCTATTATATAAATTCATTGTTACTCACGTCATTCAGCGATGCAGAACCATTCAAATGAACAACAAACACCAATCTATAAAAAAATAAAATAACACCGGCCACCGCCTTGTCCACCCCCTTTATTCACACACTGCTTAGTGACATCTCCCATACCCGCCTCTATAGTAAATAAATTGGTAGGGTCTTCCAGGTGACATCATTGACCAAATATGCACTTGGCCATATCTGGTTATTGTCATTGCAAAAATATGGCCATGTGGTCATATTCGGTTAGTGATATCAGTGTTATCCCTGACCCTTTGTTTACATGGCTGGAAAATTATCAGCCAGCACATGAATTGGGTGATGTCACTGTTTGCCAAGGAAACGGTGGGTGCCAGAACCCAATCCTTTATTAACAACCACTGACAGCAAGCTGTCATATATAGTAGTGAAAGAAAAACGCTACTATATATAACATGTGACTCCCGCCAAATGAGAAAAAAATTAATCAGAAACTCAGAAGAACGCTCGAAAGCATGAACCTGTGTTTGTACCAAACTGAAAGCTCCTCACTATTAAGGAGCAGTAAAATAGCGCCAGTCTCACATATTAGAGTCCTTACATTAGACTATGTGCTTCTTTCCTCTTACTGAAAACAGTATGACCACTTAATTTTCCCCACAATTATACAGCTGGAATAACTACAGCATCGCTTGTCATTTCTAATACAGAGAAGCTTTAATTATAACCTTGATTAGCGAACACATCACTACAAGTCTTTAACTAATAACAGAAAGCTGTATGTGTGCGTGCTCGTGTGTATATGTGTGTGCATGGTGAGGAGGGGGTGACCCCTTCTTGCTTTGATTCTGTTAATGTGGATAGCTTTTTATCTGAACACTCGGAGGCATCTCCCCCTGATATGTTAATTGCAGAGTGCTTTAAGTACTTGAAGATTAACATAAAACCCTTTGCAAACAAGCTAATAGTTTATGATAATTTCTGTGCGGCCTTTGTGTGTCTATCATAGTACTGCCTCTAGCTGTAATTTTATAAAGAAGCTGTAAAATATCATTTAAACGTACTCATTTACACATAATTATTACCAGGATTGCATTATTCAATTTAGCTACTCTCTGCTAATAACAAGCCCCAAACTAAAATGTAATTAAAATATTTTCCTTTTAAGAAGCTATTCATTACAGCGTATAGCATGTGTTAGGATCTGGAGGAAGGTGCGCTGGGAAAGGGAATATTTTGTTTTGCTTTGATGCTAAGTTTGACAAGTTCTCATTCATGATTCACAATTACAGCGAAAATTCACATTTGAAACTCATTTGAAGAGACAAAATATGTGGTGTGTTTAGATGTCAACCAGGGGCCCAAAAAGTTAGAAAGCCAGGTTTATTAAATTTATATATAACTTCTAGTATGAAGCGAACTATAAAAACATGAAGGATAAAGAGTATACAAAGAAAAACTGTGGGCCAGATTCACAGAGCACTTGAGCCGGCGTTTCAGGAGATGCGCGGCGTAATTGTAAATATGCGCCTGCGTATCTATGCGTAATTTCGATAGACCGGTGCATCGTGCACGCAAAAAAATGCGCTAGACACACCATTGATTTGCTAGGCAAATATGCAAATGGGGGAGTTACGGCGATCCACAAAAGTACGTTTGTGCGGCGCAGGCTACGCGCTGTGCGCATCAGCTGCACGTCCTGTCTAAAATTAGACCATATAAAAGCAGGTTTAAAATTAGACAATCCGTCTACATGTCAGCTAAAGCAACACTGTTAGGGACGAGCTGAGCAGCGCCCTGCAGGACAACAATCTGTATGCCAACATGCCAGGGGCATCCTTGCTCATAGCTATACTACTGAGTTTAGATGAGCGCAGAAGGAGGAGGGCACGGAGGACAGCACGGGAGAGGATATACTGCACACGCATAGACCTCTTTGGCATGAGTGATTCTGAGGTGTATCGCATCTTCAGATTCACCCCTCATGCCATTATGGAATTAACCACAACCCTGCAGGAGGACATCACGAGCCCAACACACCGCTCACATGCAGTGCAGCCACTGGTCAAGGTCCTGGCAACACTCCATTTTCTTGCCAGTGGCTCTTTTCAAAGAACAAGTAGAGTGGGGCTGGGATGTCACAATCTTCCATGAGCAGACGTGTGCACCAGGTTATCCCTGCAATTCTCAGACGCATGGCCAACCAAATCATCAAACCAACCACTGAGGACCTGCGGCTGAAGGCAATGACAGATTTCGACAGATGTAGCTGTCATTGCTGGATCCGGGGTGTTTGGCACGGACGTGCCATATGAGGCATTTGGCATCGACTATCACCTGTACGTTGATGGAATGCCAGTGCTTCCGATTGCGGTATATGTGTCGAATTCTGTCATTGCCTTCAGCCGCAGTTTCCTAAATACTAGATCACTGTAGTTCTCGAATATCTTGGACTCATTTATTGTTTATTGGTTTGCGCTGCACTGTTTTCTTTATATATTTTTTCCTCCAAATCATACTGCTGCACACATGCTGCCAGTGGGGAGCCACCTTTAGTAGCCATCCTGAACCTATCTTTCTCAGGCAACAGTACTGCATTCAAATCTCCTGCCAAAATAATAGGCCCCTCCGCTATCTGAAGCACCTCTGTCATCACAAATTCCCAGACGCTCATTGTAAATGAAGGCGGTATATAGACGATGTGTATGGCTGAATATTAATAATAAGTACCAAGGTCACAAACCTACCAAAAGGGTCCCATTTAACCATCTTGGTAGTATACAATAGGGATTTGGAGACCAGGACAAATACTCCCCTTGCATAGGTTAAAAACGTGGAGTGGAATTCCCTGCCCACAAAGGCCCTACGAAGGGCCAGAGTCCTAGAGCCCACTAGACGTGTCTCCTGGAGGAATATGATTAGCAGTTTACGCTTTTTGATGTATTTAAAAACTAGGGCTCTCTTGATCTTAGAATTGAGCCCTCTTACGTTCCAGGATATGAGATTAAGGGTCTGCATAATGGCAGTGGTAATAAATTGGAACTAGAGAATGAGTAGACTGCTGATTCAGTAGTGACAGAGGGCCCTCCCCCCCCGTGCAGACAGAACACAGATTCCTCTACCCCCCTCAAGGGGCAGCGGTGAGACATACATAAAAGTACAGTAAGGCAATCAATTCTATCAGTACTATAGTCATGCAACCCACAGGTGTTGAAATTGTGAAATAGAAATAGCAACCAATAAACCTTGTGCTTAAAAAAAACAAAAAAAACAATGTCCATAGATCCAGAACCGAGGATCCCAACCTCCCCTCCCCCCACCCTGCCCGCAGCCCCAAACATTCTACAGGCTTTTTCCCAAAACATGAAACAAAGTCTCCCTAAAGGGGGTAGTGTTCCTGAACCAGCCGGACAGGAAGATTTAGAGGTAAGTATGGGGTAGTTAAAAAAGCATTAAATGGACCGCATTGATTGAAGGCTATTCTGTAGAAGATCTACAGAACTTGATCTGTTCAGGATTCAAACAAAAAAGGGATCATTGCCAAAGACCGGTAAACATGAATAACAACTGTCATCTTGCTGATATCTGTCCGGGGAGCCCCCCTAAGGCCTGCCAGGGCACATACCCGTTAGGGGAGCAGATAAATGTACTATCCGGAACCCAGGGACTCCAGCCATTGATTTTCTTCCTTGGGTGACACAAAGAATTGAGCCTTGCCTTTATGTATGACTTGGAGCTTGACCGGATACAGCATACTGTAGGGCAGGCTGCGTTCTTGCAGGCACTGCTTCACGCTTTGAAATGCTGGCCTTTGCTTCTGCGTAGCTCCAGAAAAGTCTGGAAAGATGGAAATGCGATTGTTGTTGTACAGCAATTCAGGCAGGTTGCTGGCTTTGTGGAGTATTTGTGGAGTATGTGTGTTATGGTTCCTTATCCCTGAAGTAGAGTAATTGAGACACCATGAGTCTGGGATATCTGCCTGGTGGGGGGGGAGACCCTCGGGGGGACCCTGAGCGCTCTCTTAATGGCACACAGGCGAGAAAAGCTGTCTTCCCTAAAGGTTTGTATAAGACAGGATAACAGAAATTCCTCTGGATTCTTCCCCTCCGTGCCTTCTGGGAACCCAGGTTATTCCTCCGGAGCCTGTCTTTGATATCACCCAGTTTGAACTGGGTCTTGTGGTTCGCCGCCATATCTCTTACACGGACCATTAGAGGGTTAACATTATCCTCCACTGCGCTTATGCATTGCTCCGTCTGGGTGACCCGTTGCCTCACCTTCTGCACATCATCCTTGAGGAGGGCAAAATTCACACAGATGGTTTCTATTTGGGTGGACAGTGCAGCGTGGCAGTTTTTAATAATGCTTCTGTGACAGCATCGGTTCTCCTGCCTGTGTACCAAAGCCACTCTCTCCGAGTCTGATTGGTGAAGGGCAGGGGATGTGCCAAAGGATCAGTTGGCTCCAGCCAGTCAGTCACCCCCTCGGTCCACAGGCGGCCTGTAGCAGCAGTGGGAGCAGGGTGCACCATCCCTGAATAGGCGCCATCTTGGTTGGCCTTGTGTGCAAACTTTGCAAGTCTCTCTGCGGGAGTAGGGCCCACACCCCGTATTTCACCATGGTCCTGTTCCCAGTGTGTTCACCTCTCGATTCCGGTAGGTGAGTGGAAAAATAAGCAAGCCTGAGGCTTTTAAAGGGGTTGTAAAGGTTTGTCCTTTATTTTCTAAATTGGTTCCTTTAAGCTAGTCCATTTCCCTTCTAAATGTTTTTTTTTCTTTGTTTGAATATCTCACTTCCTGTTTCTCCTCAGTAAGCTGTCCACCATCATCCGAGCGGTAGAAAGTCATTTAGAACAGCTTACTGAACACCTTACTGAGGAGGAACAGGAAGTGAGAAAGTCAGACAAAGAAAACAAAGAAAAAAAACATTTAGCAGGGAAATTGAAGGAAAAGGGAAGTGAACCAGCAATGCACTCGCTTAAAGGAACCTATTTAGAAAATAAAAAACAAACCTTTACAACCCCTTTAAGGATGATAGAGGATCACAGTGTGGTCGAAACTCTGAAAAAGCTTCCTCACATACTGAAAGATGGTCACGCCCCCTGAAGTTGAAAACGTTCACTGGTTACTTAAAGAGGATGAAAACTTGATTCATGGAAAAATTTCACATATACCGTATCTGCAGTGTTTTCTTATCTCTCTCCAAAGCCATGAGTCCCCTGTGTTTCTGTTGTTTACTTGCTCTGTTTTCAGTATGATAACTTCTGACAAGTTCTCTATCAACCAAAATAAAACCAGGCTGAAATAAATTAGCAGAGAGCTTTGCTTGTCGCAGTACAGCTCTGCAAGTCTCTGTGGAGGGGGGTGTGACTTTCCTTCAATCAGCTGTCTTGGCTGATTGAACAAGAAGAGAAAATCGCTAACAGGATGTGCCCTTTTTAACCACTTCCCTACGGCCGTACGACTATATGCGGCGGCAGGGTGGTTCTAATTCTCCGGGCTGCCGTGTTTTCACGGCAGCCCCTTTCTTCGTTCCCAGCGCGCGCTCCAGAGCGCGCAGCGGGGAACTTGTGTACTGGCCGTGTCCCTTGGACACAGTCAATCACAGATCGCCGCAAACGGCCAATCAGAGTGGCCGTTTGCGATGCGATCTGTGGGCGAATGAGAGATGATCTCATATGTAAACATATGAGATCATCTCTCATTGCCGTTTTACACAGAGACAGCGTCCTGTCTCTGGAGAGGAGGAGACCGATTTTGTGTCCCTTGTACATAGGGACACAGATCGGTCACCCCCCAGTCACCCCCCCTCCCCCCACAGAACACAATGCAGGATACACATTAACCCCTTCCTCACCCCCTAGTGTTAACCCCTTTCCTGCCAGTCACATTTATACAGTAATTAGTGCATATTTATAGCACTGATTGCAGTATAAATGTGAATGGTGCCAAAAATGTGTCAAAAGTGTCCGATGTGTCCGCCATGATGTCGCAGTCGCAATAAAAATCGCAGACCGCCGCCATTACTAGTAAAAAATAAATAATAAAAAATAATAATTCTGTCCCTTATTTTGTAGGCGCTATAACTTTTGGGCAAACCAGTCGTTTATTGCGATTTTTTTTTTTTTTACCAAAAATATGTAGAAGAATACGTATCGGCCTAAACTGATTTTTTTTTTAAATTGGGCTATTTTTTATAGCAACAAGTAAAAAATATTGTATTTTTTTTCAAAATTGTCGTCCTTTTTTGTTTATAGCGCAAAAAATAAAAACCGCAGAGGTGACCAAATACCACCAAAAGAAAGCTCTATTTGTGGGGAAAAAAGGACGCTAATTTTGTTTGGGAGCCACGTCGCACGACCGCGCAATTGTCAGTTAAAGCGACGCAGTGCCGCAAGCTGAAATTTCACCTGGTCAGGAAGGGGGTATACATGCCCAGTAAGGAAGTGGTTAAAGGGGTTCTAAAGGTACAAGTTTTTTTACCTTCATGCATCCTATGCATGAAGGTAAAAAAACATCTAGCAGCACCGGCCCCCCCCGAGCCCCCGTTGTACTTACCTGACCGTTCGAATCTCCCGGGCGCGTCCACGTCGTCCTCTTCGGTTCCCAGCCTGGCCGTTGATTGGCTAGGCTGGGCGGATTGATAGCAGCGCAGCCATTGGCTAGCGCTGCTGTCAATCAGGGTGGATGACGCGGCGCGCTGGGGGGCGGAGCCGAGTGATACAGTCGGCGGCTATGGCCGCCGCTGTATCACGGGAGCGCGCTCGCAAAAGCTTTCCTCCATGCGAGCGCCCTCGCATGAAGAAGGAAAGCTTTTGCGAGGAGGAGCCCAGACAGCCGCCGAGGGACACCAGAAGACAGGTTTCCGGGCCACTCTGTGCAAAACGAACTGCACAGTGGAGGTAAGTATCACATGTTTGTTATTTTTTTTAAAAAAAATCCCTGACTTTAGTGACCCTTTAAAGAATATATAAAGCTGAAGACAGCAGATATATATGTAAAACGTATGCAGGGAGATTTGTTTAATCCCTGTGTATCATCTGAGGCTGTTCACTTCACTGGGTATATGTGAGGGTTTATATCCACCTTAACCACTTGCCAACCGCCTTTTCCACATATATACTGCAGCAAGGCGGCTAGGCTGCGGACCTAGCCGTCGGTCTGTGCATGTAGTACTACAGGCTTGCCAGCGGACATCGTGTCACCCACGATCACAGTAAAGAGAGGCAGAACGGGGATCTGCCTTTGTAATCAAGGCGGAACCCGTTGTGACCAGTGAGGAGAGAGAGAGATCAGCTGAGAGAGATCAGGAACAATGTTGTCTCTTTTTCCAGGCAGCCCATCCCCATACAGTTAGAAAAACCCTCCCAGGAAAGACAATTAGCCCCTTGATCGCCCCCCAGTGTTAATCCCTTCCCTGCCAGTGTCATTTATACAGTGATCAGTGCATTTTTATAGCACCGATCATTGTATTTGTGTCACTGGTCACCAAAAAGTTTCACTAATTCCATGTACACACGATCGGTTCATCAGACCAACCGATCGTGTGTGGGCCCCATCATTTTTTTTCCCCATCGGTGAAAAAAAATAGAACCTGTTTTAAAATGTTCTGATGGTTAAAAAAAACGATAGAAAAAACGATCGTCTGTGGGGAAATCCATTGGTCAAAAATCCACGCAAAAATAACAAACTTGCTTGGTGACAATAACAATTTATTTATTTTATTAATGAAAATTAATGGAGCCAACACATCTAAGAATTGGTATGCTGTTTTGGGGTTTAATACTGCTTTAAGACCAGGTGAGAGAGTTAAAAAAAAAACACATTATAAAAGTTGTGTATCAACAGTTCTTGAAACTAACCACTTGATTACCCCATTTCATGATCAGGGCATTTTTTGCAATACAGCACTGCGTTACTTAAAAAAAGCACTGCATGGCCGTGCAACTGTATCACCACTGCATTTTTTTTGTGCAATAAACAAATAAATACCAAAAATTTTGAAAAAACAATATTTTTTACTTTTTGCTATAAAGCATGTCCAATAAAAAACTAAAAAAAGTTTCTTCATAAGTTTAAGCCAATATGTATTCTGCTACATATATTCTGACACTCTATATTCTGAGCTTCCTGATGATGACCTTTCCTAACGGCTGAAACGCATCGAGGGTTAATCGCGTCATCGTGACACCATATCCGCCCGTAGAACAATCACAGGGGACCGATTCTCACTTTGAGAGTGTGGAAATTAAAGGAGAATGACCGGACTACACCCCATTAAAAACACATGCTGATCACAGCAGGATCAGGCACCAGAAAATGTGAGTGCATCTATCTTTTCTTTTGCTGGAAATTTTAAAACAAATAAACCAGTTTTACGCTATGGATGGCCTCCTTTGTCATTTTTATTCCATATCCATGGAGGATTACTACCAGGTCAGCTGACTTTGAAAGACATCCTTTAGGCCGCGTACACACGATCAGACCGGTCCAATGAAACTGGTCTGGAGACCAGTTTCATCGGACCAATTCGATGGTATGTACGGCCTATCGGACCGTTGTCCGTTGGACCAAAGTTTTAAAACTTGCTTTAAAATCTTTTTCGATTGGTTAGTACGCAAAAGCATGGGACCAAAAACCCGCGCATGCTCAGAATCAAGTCGACGCATGCTTGGAAGCATTGAACTTTGTTTTTTCAGCACGTCGTTGTGTTCTACGTCACCGCGTTCTGGTCTGATCGGATTTTTGGTCCGATGGTGTGTACACACATCAGACCACTTCAGCCTGGTCCGATGTAAACCGTCCGTCGGACCAGTTTCATCGGACCGGTCTGATCGTGTGTACGTGGCCTTAGGGTTCTTTTGCCCACAAAGCACAAGTGACCACTCTAGCGATAGGTGGTCCACATCCAGGGTGAGTGCACATCCATGTGAGGCAGGTTGTCTGCACACTAAACAGTGCCGCACCGATTTTTTATTGAAGCACAAGCACCTTTTTTCACTACTGTGGGACTTTTTATTAGTAATTTTACACTTTCTAGTATTATTGTACACTAGATATGTTTTACTCATTGTTATGAGTCACTAGCCAAGTGCAGTGTTTGCCCAATTATTTTCATACCACTTAGTCACATACAGAGAGCTGGCAACATTACATTTTAGGATGTAGAGGGCAGTATGTGAGCATTGACTTTCAGCAAAGTTGGAATTTGCATAATTTGCATGCCTGAACTTCAGGGTTCTTGGGTTGTACATGGGAGGATTTTTTAAAGGATTATATATGCTGGTACTACACAGTCTGCCAACAGGTCTATTGCATCCAAAGAAAACATGCACTGCTTAAACTCACACACAATGCTCTGCATGGTTTTCCTGAGCTGTGAGACAGTAATACAACTTTGTTTATAAGGCGCTTAGATCTGTGTACCTTGGAGGCACTAAATGATATAGGATTGCTTACAGCTTTTCAGGAGGAACTAATTTGCTATTTAAGTTTGCATTTCAGCAGATTTAAGGGTAATTAAAACTGAGCAGCCCTGCCTTGCAACTCTTCTACATGGCTGACGGCAGGAGACCATTTCAGCTTCTGTCTGGTGGGTGGTAAATTTTCACCTGCCTAATTAAGTGGTAACGAGCTGTTTGTCAGACTTTATCAGGCAGGTAAGGGCTCACAAGGGGCTCTTGCCCATCCAGGATTGGCGCTCACTGTACAATCATAAACAAGTCCAAGGGAGTTAAGATTGAAGATAACAAGTTTCACTGATGCAGACTTTATCACCATGCTTATGGCTAGTGCCTTTTTATCCAAGCAGTGTTTTATAGGTTTATTTTATAGGTATGCCAACAGAAGCACAACAAGATATGTGAACAAAAATGTAACTATGACCCTTATGTTAGAAATGGTAAAAATTATTCTAAAATATGACAACTTTATGTAGAAAAATAATACAACATATTGCAAGATTTATGTGATGCAACTATGCAGCATTTTACAGAAACATTTGTTGACCAGTTCCTGTCTGTATTTGGTAAAGGCAGTCACACAAGCACCTACCCACTTCAGGTCAATCTGTATATTGACAAACCACATATAAAAACAATATGAAGCAGCGCTCCTCAATTGGAATAACACTTGCTATGATATTAAAGTCCAAAGTTCATATAAAGAAATGATGGTCAGAAAAGGTATTCCCAAGGTAATCCGTGAAGAAGAAAGAGAGAATATATCTCAACACCATAAGGTTCCTTTTAACCACCACCACCACGTGCAATAGCTGAATAAAAATCTTACCAGACAGCGCTGGGTATAAGGCGTTGTATTGTAACACACAGCCTGAGAAAAATCCAAATCCACTCCTCTTTTAGGTATCAACTCACATGTGTGGAAAGAAACAGATGGTGGCACATAGCGTAATTCCGTAGGGTTTATTATTAAAAGAACATAAAATGTAAGAAATACATTTACAATATCAATTAAAACGTTAGGCATATATCATACAGCAAGATCGTACATCACCGCAGCTGGTCACTGGCGCAGGTATTCAAAGCAGCGTTCGCTGCTTGATTCTGTTGGTTAGTTCCTGCTGTGTTCACACACGCCGGCGCCAAGCCCACAGATGAAGTCATTCCTATGACGAAACGCGTCTGGGTTGGTTGAGACGACTGTCAATCTAATCCGAGTGGCGTGATGACGTCACTTAGATTGACAGTCGTCTCAACCAACCCAGACGCGTTTCGTCATAGGGATTGATTTGGACAGACAAAACTGTCAGTTTCTTTGGTACCTGCTTCCTGGCCAAATCTGATAAGAAGTGAATAATTGCATGCATGCATAGAATAATTTCACACTGACAAAGCTGCAGTTTGAAATACTTCCTCTTTTTTATTTTGGTCTCGGATTAATATATGGTTAATGACGCGCATATTCTTGAATATCCAACCTGCTCATTAATACGTAATATTAGTCTTGTGACGTTCTGATTTTGTGAGCTATTAACTATTTTGTGTTAGGATGGTGCGAAGCATGAAGCAACAATGCTATATATATATATTTGGTTTGTCTGATGTCTGATGTCTGGTTTTCTGTGGTTCGATATCCGGGGCTTTCTTTCGCCGATCTATTTTCGACTTGTTTTGCAGACAGAGTTCCCCTTTTTCGTCAGATCTTGTGACACATATCTGATAGCAGCATCATGTGAGCAAGGATTGCAAGGGTTGTATAAGATCATTACAAATTATGACTATGTATGATAGCAATCAATAACATATAGAGTATATAGGATATATATGAGATATAGAGCATGTGGAGCATGTGTTTGCGCATTGAAATAAGCATTTCACCATCTTCCTTTGGCCATTTTTAGCATATCCACAACAGTTCTCCCCCCTTGAAATGCCTATTTTAATCTATTTTAATCTGTTCCTGTCTTTAATCCGAGATTCCCCACCCCAGGGCGCGCGGAGTCTAAGGTCCAGCAGGTGTTCCCCAGAGCCTCTAGTGGTGAGGATGGATTTCGCTGCAGCTGAACCCAGGTCACGGCCCTTGGGTTCCCTACCCTGTCTGTCCCTGTTGTCCTGCCTACTCATGATGTGAGACTGGGAATGTCTGTAGTGGAATGTGTGGTTCGTCGTACTCATCTTCCTCGTGTCCTACATCTTGGTTCACGAATGTGGGGATTCCTTGTTCCACCGCTTTTTCTATACATTTCTTCAGACAAGGGAGTATGCAACAAATTACCAGAGCAAGGAGGAATAGGACGATTAATATAGTTACTCCTATTTGGGTTAAAATTCTCTGCCACCCGTTCATCCAACTGAAGTATTGGTCCCATGGGTCTGTGATGCCTGAATTTTTCTTTAATTCAACTGACAGATTCTTTAACTTTTTAAGAGCTACAGTGACTTGGCCATTCGGGCCGGTGTTGTCTGGGATATAGGTACAGCAAGTGGTGCTGGTCATTTTGTCTATCATAGTACAAACCCCACCTTTCTCTGCAAATATCATATCCAGAGCCATCCGGTTCTGGAAAGTCATTTGAGAGTCGGCCTCCAACTGTTCGGCTATTCCCTGGAATGCATCTCTCGTGTAGTTGACAAACCTTTGCTGATTGTAATATATATAATTTATCCAATCTACGTTTTTGCTAACAGTTATTATGGGGATTAGGGCCTCTAGACCTGCTTTTACCTGGTCTCGGGCTTTGAATTCATCAGGGACTCCTCTCGGGACTCCAATGGCATCTAAATACACATGAGGGTCAAAACTTCCCGGAAGGGCTTCCCTTTTTGTCCTCCCACCCTGTGTGTTGTGAGTACCTTCCGTTAGGATGTGTAGAGGCATGATAGCCTTTGCAAGGGCACATTCTCCCTTCCATTGCCCCTCCAGCCTAGTCCTCACCTGCATGTCTCCACATATCCAATACACATCCCCCAAGGATTGGCTTTGATTTTGTACTAAGTTGGCCGGGACGTGACTGTAGGATGCACAGTAACCTTTGGAAAAGTTGCCTAGGTTTTTACCCTCCCTTCATGGTGAGCATAACAAGTGTAGTTTCCAGGGTATATGGTGATAGCTATCTTGGGTATTGTGTCCCTAGTGTCTATGGGATATTCCTTTTTCCATTTCTCACATGGTAACTGGTTAGTGGAAATGTTTGTGTAGAGGCTTAGGAAGCACTCTTCCTCCTTTTTAGGTATAACTAACGGGACTGTACCTAAATGTGGCCTAGCACTACCACAGACATAGCAGTTGGTTTTATTATGTTTACTGGCGCTATATCTCATCCATTCTAGCCAGAGATTGACTTCCGAAAGGCCGGTTTCAACCTCCATTGTATCTTTAAAGGTAGGATCCGCTATTGCAACCATGTCCCCCAGGGTCTGTACATGGGGCTTCAAGGGGTTTGGTGGGGGCACATTCTTGACTGGCTGCCATTCATTGTTGTTGTACATATCTTCCAAACGGAAAGATCCTCTATGACCCCAGTGACCCCCTCCGAACCACCACCCTAACACATACTCTCCCTTATCATATGGGCTCGGATTCCGTATGTTCAGAACCAGTGTCATACTGGGCCCTGGCTTGGTGAGGGTGAGACGGGTTAGCAAGGGCTCTCCCTGGCTGTCTTTACTGTCATAGGCTGGTTGAGGTTTATATCCCCAGGGTGTCCCTGTGTTCCAAGCTGCTGCTCCCCAACTGTCACAATTCTTTCCCCACGACCCTTTAGTGACACATATATATCCCTCTCCGTCACCTTTTTCATACCGTTCTGACCTGCTGTTATGCTCTGGACACGGGAGTATCTTACACGGGTGGAAATCAAATGTGGCTACATGGGTATCAGATGAATTATACCAAAGAATAACCTTCCCATCTTTCTTAGTGATGGCTGCATGTTGTGCCCTAGTCAAACCACACAGACAAAGGATATATAGGATCATGATTTATCTTTTTTCCTGCTTCCTCGGGTATGGAAGCCTTCTTACAATGGGAGGCGTGTATCCAGGTGTTCTTCCCTGCAACTTTCACCGATGTAGCTGTTATTAGGAGGACCTGGAAGGGACCATCATATCTTGGTTCAAGAGGGTGTTTTCTCACAAATTTCTTTATCATAACCCAATCACCGGGGGACCAGCTTGTGTGTTCCTGTATCTAACTCAGGATCTGGAATGGAAGAGAAAACTTTTGCATGGATACGGGTTAATTCGCGAGACAAAGCAGTCACATAATCAGTTAATACATCGGATTGTAACTGTAATTGCTGTGGATAATAACACCCTAATCTCGGTGCTGAACCAAACAGTATTTCATAAGGAGATAAACCATGGCTCTCTTTAGGAGTGTATCTTACACTGAACAGGGCAATGGGTAGACTGTCTGGCCAGCTCATCCCAGTCTCCTGAGACATTTTCAACATTCAGGATTTTATTGTGCCATTCAATCTCTCTACCTTCCCACTGCTCTGAGGGTGATATGGGGTGTGGAAAGCCAGTATGACCCTAGGGCTGTCCATATTTCTTTGGTTAATGAGGCCGTGAAAGCCGGCCCCTGATCACTCTCTATGACCTCTGGGACACCATATCTGCACACTATTTCCGTCAGAAGCTTCTTGGCTGTGGTCTTTGCTGTCATGTTGGTCACAGGGAATGCTTCAGGCCAGGAACTGAACATATCGACGATTACTTAGAGCGTATTCATACCGGCCACTCTTTGGCATCTGAATGTGATCGATCTGTATTCGTTGAAAGGGATATTGAGCTTTAGCTAGATGTTTCACGGGTGTCTTTTCCGTTCTTCCTGGGTTGCACGTAGCACAAATGACGCATGACTTGCAGAAGTTGTTGGTAAGCGGGGTAATTCCCGGGGCCAGGTAGTATTTATTGATCAAAGAATTCATCAAGGTCTTCGACAGGTGAGAAGCACCATGAGCCCACTGCACCACAGCTGGGAACATGGACCGTGGTAAACATGGTCTCTTATTCACTTCCATGAGTCCATCCTTCAATATGGCTCCCTTCTTTGTCCATGTTCCTTTTTCCTCCTCACTTGCTGCCTCTTGCATTTCCTTCAAGCGTGTCCAATCCACAGGAGGGTTCTGCAAGATCATGGTGGCCTGTACCGCGTCTTGTGGCAAAGTTTCTTGTGTCAAAATGTTTTGTATCGGAGTGCCTTGGACGTCCACTCTGCGTACGACTTCTCGCACACCTTTCGTGGCATGTTTTGCTGCAGTGTCCGCCAAGTGATTACCTCGTGCTTCTTGAGTATTCAGTCTGCCATGTGCCTTTACCTTGAGAACCGCCACTTGGGTAGGAAGAAGCAGAGCGCCAATCAGGTCCCTGACTGCTCCGCCAGCTTGCATGCCATGATTAGGGCCTGAAGTTCTGCTTCTTGTGCGGACTTAGAGGGGTGCAATGTAGAGGCATGGAGGATTGTGTCTTTGGTAGTGACAGCATATCCGGTATGGTACCTCCCTTCATGATCTGCATATCTTGATCCATCAACATAGATAGTCAGGTCAGGGTCATCCAGCGGCACTCTGCTAACTGTTGGCAGGTGTGTAGTTTCCATCTTCATCATTTCGAGACAGTCGTGAGGGGTATCGTATGGGTCGTTTCCCCCCTCGAGAAGTGGGAGCAAAGTGGACGGGTTGAGGGTGTTACACCTGAGGAGGGAGATGTTATCAGGGAGGAGCAAAGTACATTGTAGTCTGAGATGTCTTGCTGCTGACATATGTTTTGGTTGTACTTGGTTCAGCACAGCTGATATGTCATGAGGGGCTAGTAGGATGAGAAGGTGGCCCAGCACGAGATCTGCAGTTTTGTCCAGAAGGGCCTGGGCTGCAAAAACGGCTCTGAGGCAGGAGGGTGCCCCCCTAGCAGGTAGCTACGGATCCAATCGACAGGAATAGTATCCGATAGGTCTGAGTCTGTTATCATAAGATTGGGCCAGTACTCCGGTGGCGTGTCCTTCTCTCTCTGAGACGAATAGCTTGAAGCTTTTCTCATAGTCTGGAAGGCCAAGCGCAGGGGCCACAGACAGGATCTGTTTCAGAATTTCAAAGTTCGTAAGGGCCTTTGGTGGCAGTGTGAAAGGATCAGTCTTCAGAGCATCATAGAGTGGTTGCATTAGCAGAGATGCTTCTGGAATCCAAGAACGACAATAAGATACTAGGCCCAAAAATGCATGGAGAGATTTGTGGCCAACTGGCACCGGAATTGCCTTGATCACAGCTATTCGCTCTTGAGTAAGATGTCTTACACCTTGTGAGATACAGTGTCCAAGAAAGACCACTGTTTGCTTGCACCACTGAATCTTCTGCTTTGACGCTTTACAACCTTGTTCGGCCAGGTAACAGAGAAGGTCTTCAGAATGGGCTGCAGCATCATCTTGACTGGCGGTCCTCCTGAATCTTTGTATGCTGCGATCATGGTTGTGTATGACACAGGCTTGCTGAATTCCTATGGGTCCATATGGCCAAAAAGAGGAGGAGGAGGAGGAGGCCAATCATTAGGTGCTGAGCTGGAATTCCCCTGGACATTTTGTCCTTGGTGATGTTGAGCATCTCCCCTTCTTGGGCCGTCTCCATGATCGGGCTGTCTTCGATCGGGTCTCCACGGGCTTCGGCATTGTCTCCGAAAGTGTCCGGGCCTCTCCACAGTTGTAACAGCAGACTCGCGAGTTTCGTGCTTGTGGTGGCGGATATGGTGTGTCAGAAGCCAACATGAGAGGGACTGCCTTCCTATTACCCTGTAAGGACTCTATACCCTTTGCTACCAGTAGTAGAGTGTCAAGAGGTAACACTCTGTATTCTGGTCGAGATAGTAGCAGGCCTTTCCGGATTGCTTCCCTGAGGCCTGCTACAAATGCAGAGGATAGCATCTGTGTATGTGCCTTGTTCTGTGTGCTGAACCCCAAATCAGTGAACACCTGTAACATCCTAGTATGGAATTTCTCAACTGATTCAGCCTTGTCTTGTGTAATGTCTTGTATGCTTGTTGCTTGGTCTGCCAGGCGGTCACGTGCCCATCGTTGTAACTGTGTTACAAACTCACATCCCGAACCATATGTATTGTCAGGGACGCCACTGTCCACCCTAAAACACCTTTCCATTACTGGCCAGTAAGCATCCCCTGCTTTGATTTCACACAGGCTTACCAGGTCCCGCCAGGCACAGGAGTATGCCTTCTGGATCTGGGCAATCCTTCTGTAAAATGGCATGGGCTGTTTCTCAGGATCTGGTAGACTGGTTACAAGGGATGATGCTTGTTGAGGGTTTAAAGGTCACATACATCATGGGTGCGCCTAATGGTGCAGGCGGCATTTCCCCCCTTGGTATGTGAGGTATGTGAGGCTGCAACCCATGGGGTGGAAGTCTCCAGTCATTCCCCTGTTGTGGCAGTTGAAGAGGTAGTCCCCTATTCGGTGGGGGGGGACCATACTGTATGGTGTCATGCGAATCACCTGTGGGTCTTCCTGAGACATTTGCCATGTCCTCGGAGAAGGGTTGTGAAAGAGGAGGGGAATACAGTGGGAGTGAGTACCTAGCACCCACTCTGGCTTTCTGCACTGCTCCCAAAGGGCCTGCGGATGTAGGCCGTGCTGCTGTGGATGTGGGATGGGGATGTGAGGATGTCACTTGGTCAGATTCCATAGAGATTTCCTGCAGCGCCCTTTGAGGTGGCTGGTAGGGGGAGTGTACTGGTTCATGGCCCTGGTGTCCACATTCGACAGGCCTCCGGACACTATAATCTGAGTTGGGCCATGGCTCCCATGACTGGCTGAACTAGGGGTGGTTGCAGTTGGATTGATGCCCCCCTTGGTCACTACTACTTCTTGGAGCTCAGGTGAGTGGCAGTGACTGCCACTGCTTGCCTCTGCCCCGTCCTCATCATCTTCTAACATCATTAATGGGTTAACGTGGTTAGCATCTTCCCTGTAATATGCTCCGGTCTGGTCTAACACTGGGCATATAGGGATGGGTGTACCAATATGGCCGTCACAGGAAGTAGTCATAGGGAGTCTTCCTGTGTGCTGAGAGGGTGTGACACCACTGTTGGGTGTAGCAGATGGCCACCATCCGGGGAGGTGCCGTGGGTGGTAAGGGAGGTGGTACATTGGGGCGGAGCCTGATGGGAGGGTCAAGCGAGGGGGTGGTTTCTGAGGGGCAGGGTTTCCTGTCTTGTGTTCGGACTCCATTATAGGGTGGTGGCCTTCCGACCAGTGTACTTTCTGGTTTATGATACACATATACAATATATCAATGTTGATTTGTCTCTCGCTCTACAAACCCCTCCCCCTGAATGGCTTTCGATACTCTGTACCAGGCTTCAGCTGTAGCCAATAAGCCATGATCAGACAACAAACCCTTTTTTCGTTTTAACAATATCCGCCATTCCTCTGGTTGCAATCTTCCACCCATATGCATGTTGATGTCACATATTCTTGCAAGCTCGTTCACCTTCTTAACTGCTCCTCTTCCTTCCCTCTCTGCAACCAAGCTGCACGCTAAACTCCCTTCCACCGGCTTCTGTAATTTCTGTCCCATTTTTTTTTATCCCACTATATAAGGACAAAAACACTTGAGTTTTGGCTGCGTGTAATCTTGAAATCTTTCCCTCAGACCAGCAGCGCTGCCACTTCCTCTTTTTAAAAGTACACTTTCTCTCTTTTTTTTTTTTTTTTTTTTTTTGAAAACGAAAGTGTCTTTAGGCTGCTGCAGACAAACAAAGCTTGTTTAACCAAGCAACAATTAAATTCAGTGCGTTCCTTCAAATATCATCTACGTGTTCTCACACTTCTCTGGCTGTTCTGGCTGGAGTGGACACCTTATAGGTAAGTATCCCTTTCTCTAGCTTCACCTTCTATCGCTGGCAATGATGCACCGACTACAATTCTAACAGGGTAATGCACATTTAATCTGAACACTAACAGGTCTGGAACATCCACCAACAAAGGTTTCAGGCCAAGAATTTCCTCCCTGTACCCTGGGGTTATCACTTTCACCAGCCCCCAGCCTTCTAAATGAATTCCCAACAGTAGTCCACAGACACATTCATGACATGACATTCCTGGCTCATGCGATGGAAAGATGAGACCCCAGAACAACTGTCACAGGATTATCATGTACATCTTCCTACATGTACCTCTTATTTAATACCTGATACCCTGGCTATGCGCCCTCTCTCCGGCACACTTTGCATCAACCCTGAGAGAAGTTTGACCACGTTTCACAGCCAGTTATCGCATCTGTGACCCTATTCCGTTCTGCCTGTCTCATCAACCCACCAGAAGCCAGAACATGTAACAATAAACCAACAGGATATGTGACAACCGCAGTGAAGTACAGGATTATCAGGTCCTCACGGGATCCCCACGCAACTACTATGCGTTCTCCTGACGCCCCTCCTGGTCATCCGTGCTTCACAGCACAATTATTTATCCCCCAGGAGGAGTTTGACCACGTCAATTTTCATCCGTGAGTACATAATTAATCCCCTTATTCCCAACAGCCTTCACAAGCTTGACAGAACAGAACAGGAAACAAATATACAGGCAGCAGATACCAGTTATGCAGGTTCTTATAAATGACCTTCGGGCAAGCTATAAGCTATATATCACCTGCCTTTTCTGATCGAGGTAAGCCGACACGGGAACAAGAACCAACCAAAACCACGGGACAGGATATAAACAGTAGACAATATTAAAAGTCTTACCGTTCAGTCATCAGAGAGTGATCAATTCTCCGTGCCCTGTCGTCCGTGTTGGTTCGTCCCAGTTCCCTCTCGATCGGCTTGGCCCTTCGAATCAGGAAGCCCGATGGCCCTACGTTAGGCGCTAAATTGATTTGGACAGACAAAACTGTCAGTTTCTTTGGTACCTGCTTCCTGGCCAAATCTGATAAGAAGTGAATAATTGCATGCATGCATAGAATAATTTCACACTGACAAAGCTGCAGTTTGAAATACTTCCTCTTTTTTATTTTGGTCTCGGATTAATATATGGTTAATGACGCGCATATTCTTGAATATCCAACCTGCTCATTAATACGTAATATTAGTCTTGTGACGTTCTGATTTTGTGAGCTATTAACTATTTTGTGTTAGGATGGTGCGAAGCATGAAGCAACAATGCTATATATATATATTTGGTTTGTCTGATGTCTGATGTCTGGTTTTCTGTGGTTCGATATCCGGGGCTTTCTTTCGCCGATCTATTTTCGACTTGTTTTGCAGACAGAGTTCCCCTTTTTCGTCAGATCTTGTGACACATATCTGATAGCAGCATCATGTGAGCAAGGATTGCAAGGGTTGTATAAGATCATTACAAATTATGACTATGTATGATAGCAATCAATAACATATAGAGTATATAGGATATATATGAGATATAGAGCATGTGGAGCATGTGTTTGCGCATTGAAATAAGCATTTCACCATCTTCCTTTGGCCATTTTTAGCATATCCACAACAGGATGACTTCATCTGTGGGCTCGGCGTTGGCGTGTGTGAACACAGTGGGAACTAACCAACAGAATCAAGCGGCGAACGCTGCTTTGAACACCCGCGCCAGTGACCAGCTGCGGTGATGTACGATCTTGCTGTATGATATATGCCTAACATTTTTATTGATATTGTAAGTGTATTTCTTACATTTTATGTTCTTTTAATAATAAACCCTACGGAATTACGCTATGTGCCACCATCTGTTTCTTTCCACACATGTGAGTTGATACCTAAAAGAGGAGTGGATTTGGATTTTTCTCAGGCTGTGTGTTACAATACAACGCCTTATACCCAGCGCTGTCTGGTAAGAGTTTCATTCAGCTATTGCACGTGGTGGTGGTGGTGGTTAAAAGGAACCTTATGGTGTTGAGATATATTCTCTCTTTCTTCTACACGGATTACCTTGGCAGTACCTTTTTTGACCATCATTTCTTTATATGAACTTTCATATCATAGCAAGTGTTATTCCAATTGAGGATCGCTGCTTCATATTGTTTTTATATGTGGTTTGTCAGTGTTTATAACCTGTCCTCGGACAGGCAACAGTAGCAGCTCCAGCAGTTATTTGCTTGTGTATTGTAGATCTACACACCCCCACTGTGTGGGTTTATTACTATTACTGTGTTTCAGCTTATAGTTTTATTATTATAGGTATTCTCTGTCTACCTAAAGCGCTGGGTTTTCTGGGAAGGGCTATTGTTATTTTATTTCAATCTGTATATTAACAAACTAATCTTTTCACAAATTCTTTTTTTTTCTAGGCAGATGTAAGGAATGTAGCACCTAGGAAAAACCAAGATGTATACAGTATCAATATACAAACATCTTGCAACTTGGACCCTGGTAACTTTTTAAACCAGACAGCGCCACAAAGACACACATCAACACTACATATAACACTATACACCATACACATGACTATAATAATAATAATTTCAATTTTTTGCTAGAATAGCACAGAATTGTATTTAATTTTTTTTAATTGGCTTTCATTGAAAGTGAAATTCAGACGATAAAAACAATTAATTTGACGATTCCTTATACAATTCTATTTAAGATTCGATTTACAGAATGAAAGCTAAAGTATATCCAGTATAAAAGAGTGCAAAAACAGCTATAAGCCTTAAAGCAGATGAGAATTTAACAACATGAACCCTACCTATACTTCTGTAGCTGTCACTTATCACAAGATTACCTTACAAGTAGGGTTGTCCCGATACTAGTATCGGTATCGGGACCGATACCGAGTATTTGCGGGAGTACTTGTACTCCCGCAAATATCCCCGATACCCAAATAGAATACTTGCCCCCGCCGCCGCCGCCAACGCCGCATAAGCGAATCCGACCCCGCCGCCGTATATACAAAGCCGCCGCCGCGAACATTATAGGCACCTATGAATAGCTGTTTTCCCGCTGCGCGTGTATAGACACTCCCCCTTGCTCGGATCTGTCCAATCCCGAGCAAGAGCGAGTGTCCTTAACATGGCGTGCGGCAGGGAAAATAGCTATTGAAAGGCACTGCCTATAATGGCGGTGGCAGCTTTGTATATACGGCGGGCGGCGGCTTTGTATATACGGCGACGGCGGCGGCGGCTTTGTATATACGGCGGCGGCATCATCATCAGGTAGGGGGGGC
This sequence comes from Rana kukunoris, assembly GCA_029574335.1. Lineage (NCBI taxonomy): Eukaryota > Metazoa > Chordata > Amphibia > Anura > Ranidae > Rana > Rana kukunoris. The sequence goes on along the minus strand of CM056056.1, from coordinate 136,261,703 downwards.
ATGGCTGCAATATGGGGGGGCATGGCTGCAATATGTGGGGGACATGGCAATATGTGGGGGACATACATGGCTGCAATATGTGGGACATGACATGGCTGCATATGTGGGGGACATACATGGCTGCAATATGTGGGACATGACATGGCTGCAATATGTGGGACATGACATGGCTGCATATGTGGGGGACATACATGGCTGCATATGTGGGGGACATACATGGCTGCATATGTGGGGGACATACATGGCTGCAATATGTGGGACATAACATGGCTGCATATGTGGGGGACATACATGGCTGCATATGTGGGGGACATACATGGCTGCAATATGTGGGGCACATACATGGCTGCAATATGTGGGGGACATACATGGCTGCAATATGTGGGGGACATACATGGCTGCAATATGTGGGGGACATACATGGCTGCAATATGTGGGGGACATACATGGATGCAATATGTGGGGACATACATGGCTGCAATATGTGGGGTACATACATGGCTGCAATATGTGGGGGACATGGCTGCAATATGTGGGGGACATGGCTGCAATATGTGGGGGACATGGCTGCATTTATGGACACATTTAAAAAAAGTATCGGTATTCGGTATCGGCGACTACTTGAAAAAAAGTATCAGTACTTGTACTCGGTCCTAAAAAAGTGGTATCGGGACAACCCTACTTACAAGTATTAGCTTTAGACTGTGGAACAGTACCAAAAAGTACAGTTATGGAAATCAATGTATCCAGAATTTTTCCAACACAAATCCACAGAATAGGGATAAACGGTCCTAAGGAGAACAGGGTTCTTGAACCAATTAAACAGGGTTTTGTATATGGGAGCTTTGGTTGTGGTACAAAGAGTTTTTTTTTTTCCATGTTGATAGAGAGTCACCTAATCTTCCCCAATTTTAGCTTCTTATTCCCTTTTCCACTGATCTTGATACTGAAACCTGTTGGCAGTCTGGCATTAAACACAGAGCAGATAAAAAACAATGAGTTGGGCCTCCAAGGTATGTGTGCTTAACCTCCCTGGCGGTATGATTCTTTAAGATTTTAGGTGCTAAAAGCGGTACCATTATTTGCAAGGGAATTTGGCGTTTTATACTGTAGGCTTGTAATTCTTAGGAATAACTCACTGAAATCTATCCAAACAAGAGTCTAATAGGCATCCTGGGTATGATTTTTTTTTTTTTCTTATTAAAAATTATAATATAATAAATAATTATAAAAAATTATAACAAATAATAATATAATTATAGTAAAAATTATTCAATAATGTAATCAAATCAAAATCACTGAAATTTGCTCAGTTGCAGAATTTTTGCTGTCATTATTTTTTTTTTTTTATGACGAATTTCCCCACAAATCGCTATCGCTAAATTCTGCAAGTGATTCTGATTTATTATCGCTGTTTTTTAGCTGCTCTAAAACAATTTTTGCCATAAAGGGACACTTTTGGTTGCTATGGGCAATCTACAGTTTGCAGGGAGAAAGAACAGTTTTTATTATATAAAAGAACATGCAGGGCACTGGGCAGACCACTAGGGACATGGGGGGTGTGTATTTTTTACATACAGTACTGTAATCTATAAGATTACAGTGTACTGTATGTATAGTGTTTGTTTACTTTTTTAAATTTGGCGCCGTTCCCCCCCCTACGTCGCGACGCTCGCAGGGAAGGGAATCGGCGGAACACACAGCATCAGGCGGACATCCGCCCGCCGTGTACTGCGGGGATTCATCGCTGGATCGCAGAGAAAAGGTAAGTAAACTTTTTTCTGCATCCAGCGAGGCAAGTCCGTGTGTGGCACGGGGTTACCGATCGTAGCTTTAAAATCTCACCCCGTGCCACACACGGGAAGACCGCCAGGGAGGTTAAGAATTGATTCATGAGACATGGTAATGAGCATATCAAAGTGCCTGTTTGGTGAAGCAGTGGGGCATATCTATATAGATATGTTTGAAAAAGCTGGAACTTGGAGACTTGGCACATGTCTAATAATTTACCTAAAGAATCTTTTATGGGTCCTTTCACACAGGCTTTCCGATCAGGTCCACCTGTCAGTATTTCAGGGGGACCCGATTGGACACTCCATTCAGCCCGTTGACATCCGTGAAATCGAGACAGATGGAAACACTATTTTCCATCTGTCTGGAGAATCGGATCGGATGAAAACGGACAGGCAGTCCGTCTTCATCCAATCTCCATAGAGGACAGCGGGGCTTTACCAGGTCCATCTCCGCACAGCGAGCGGAGATGGACCCGTCATCCGCCTGCTCAGAGGGGATCAGCAGACAAACCTGTGTGAAAGGACCCTTAATGTTATTATCCTGCAGGTTAGTAGTTCTTAGATGACACTACCTGTACTGTATCAATGGACATGAAGGATGGTCACCCCCAGGTTAGAAAGTGTGTCAGGACTACAGAATTTCTGCCCTAATCCTTATCATCACAACATAGAAATCACAGAACTCACAGAGGACAGTTAATATAAATAAAATTACAACAGCATTGTCAGCTCACTAAAACAAGTTTGGAACTCTTAATTTCTGGAAGGATTAACAGATATGTGTGTTATTATTAAACATACTGTACATAATAAAATGCTTTTAAAAGAATATTAACAACTTCCTTTCCTCCCATTCTTTCCTATCCTGTGAGCCCATATGGGAAACACATGACACAACAGTCAGGGAGCACTTGCACTTCCTTTAGCTAAAACACTGGATTGTTGCCCTGTGTCACAGTCCACTTACCCATATCAAAAGACTTTCTTTGAACATACAAGTCAGCATGCCTCTAGCCTCATTTCGGCCATCTATGCATCCTTGAATGGATGCCCAACATCAGCATCCCTCTCTTACATGACCCAATGGGAATGGGACCTCCAGACCTCCATAGACACAGAAGACCGGAGTAAGGCCTGGGAAATAGTGGGCAAATGCTCCTTTAACACAAATACACTAGTAGCAGCCTATCGGGTCCTATTCTGATAGTATTGGGTTCCTGCCCGTATAGCTCATGCTGTCCCTGGGAGTAGTGATAGTTGTTTCTGCAACTATGGACAGCAGAGTGATGTCATGCATACCTGGTGGTCCTGCCCAAGACTAGTGGGGTTCTGTTCTAGATTTTCTGACTTACTTCAGACCCTTTTCCATCTAAGGGTGAGTAGGTACGCTTTGTACGCAGTTGGTGTACTGGTGTACAGAAAGCCCCCCAAAATGTCATATCCTGTTAGGGTGAAGAACTCTGCACTAAGATACAAGTCAGGTATTAGACATCCTCTGCAACAGAAACGTTTTAGATACTCCCTGAGGCCGTGTACACACAATCAGTTCATCCGATGAGAATGGTCCGAAGGACCGTTTTCATCGGTTAACCGGTGAAGCTGACTGATGGTCTGATGTGCCTACACACCATCGGTTGAAAAAAACATTGTGTTAGAACGCAGTGACATTTACGTGCTGAAAAAATCAGGAGAGCAGCCTAGGTTGACTAGCAAATGCACTCTCATGTAACACTGTACGCAAATGAAATATATATCATTTTTTTCACAGAAATGGTGCTTTCTTTTGGCGGTATTTGATCACCACTGGACCAATTTTTTTTTTTTAAATATATATATTTTCTACTTTCTGTTATAAAACATATCCAATAAAATTTCTCATTAAATTAGGCCAAAATGTATTCTGATACATGTCTTTGGTAAAATAAAAAAAATCCCGATAAGTGGTTTGAGTGAAAGTTATAGTGTCTACAAACTATGGTATATATATTCGAAAATCAATCAGTCCTGATTATACTGACTGCCTATTTCATTACTTGAGAGAATTGTTTTTACATTTTATTTAATATTTTTTTTTATTATTTTTTTTTATTATTTTTTACAATCCTGTCATCACCACAGTGATCAGGGATTTTTTTTTTTTTACATTGTTATTGCTTATACCGGTATGATCACTATATAAGCAATAGTTTTAGCTGTCATGAATGGGGTTTCAATTCATAAGCAGCTTGCTTATGGTTGTGATCTGTGATTGGCTAAAGCTAATCACATGGTACAGGTAGCCAGGTACCATGTGATTGCTGTATGCCAATTACAGATCACAACAGTAGGAAAGCCATTCATGACAGGTTGTTTACATTGTTATCATGTGATTACTATAACCAATCATAGTGATCACATGATACCAGTAAGGCCATGTACACACGATCAGACAGGTCCGATGAAACTTGTACGACCGACCGGTTTCATCGGACCAGGCTGAAGTGGTCTGATGTGTGTACACACCATCGGACCAAAAATCCAATCAGACCAGAACGCGGTGACGTAGAACACAACGACGTGCTGAAAAAATGAAGTTCAACGCTTCCAAGTTTATTAAACAATGCAAAACCAATGCAGAGGGAGGTCACTCTTGTCTGGATGTCCAGACAAAAAATTGTGGCGTCAATATGCATAAATTGACTTGATAATAACTTTATGACTAATTTGCCTACCTAAATATATTTTTCATTGCTTTTAAGAACATGTAAGGCTTTTATATGGCAACATTGTTAAATAAATACTCATATAATTATTTTGTATTTGTAAAAAAATATGTATTTTAAAACACTGTACTGTTTTATTAAATACAAGTATTTATTTCTATATGCACATGAGTGCACAAAAATAAATAATTACACCAGCGGCTGTCATTGACAGCTGTTTAAAAAGCCATGTGCTTACGATGTCATGGTGACATGGAAAAAACTTAATTAGGAACCATATTGATTGTTTTTTATTTGCTAGCTTACCCAGGCAGATGTTGGTGGCAGCACAGACAATGATCGGTGTGCACAAGTGTGTTGCTCATTCCAAAGTAGTATGGAGACCAACGTTCCCTCTGCACAGGGCATTGTAGATGGGAACTCTAATCTACAGCTTGCATAAAGGAGTTACAACTTTATTATACAGTACACACACCATTAGTATGTATTGTTTTCACAACACTTTGGCCCAGATTCACGTACATCGGCGCAATATCGATCCGGCGTAGCGCACCGCGATTACGTTAGACGTGCGCAATCAAGCCGCGTAATCCCGCGATTCACGTAGCTTTTGCGCAAGAAATTGCGCAAGCGTAATGTTTTTTCCGGAGGCGTAAGGAGGAGTAATACAAATTGGGTGGGACGTGGGCGTGTTACATTGAAATGAGCCGTGACCCCATGCAAATGAAGGGCCGGCCGACTCGCGCATGCGCGCGTGAAGGAAACCATGTCAGCTCCGTTGTGCGCATGCTCACAACTCGGGAGCGGCGCAATCAGTGAAATTGGAAGTGGACTAGGGCAATGTTGTGAACTACGCAGACAGCATAAATAGACACACACAAACGCCCTTCCATTGCAAAAGTACATCCCTTTGTGTCCCTTCCCATTGAACCAAGTGCTTTTGCTCTGTTGTTCGTTAGAGTGTGTTTTGTACAGTAGTTGTGAGATTAGTGTTCTGTGTGATCTAGTGCTTGTTGGTAGTTTTGTGAAAGTGTATTTTGATAAGTGTTTGAGACTGTTTGTTTGATTGATATATTTCTGAGCGTTTGTTTTCTTGCTTTATTTTTTCATCTTATTTTTTTGTGTCTGTTTCTTGCTGAGTGCTAGTGTGATTTTTGGCTGTTCTTTTTCTCTTTGTGTGTGTTCTTGTCTGATTGGTTGTGCTTGTATTTTTGACAGATTTTTGGTGACTGCTAGTGAGTTTGTTTGGAAGTATGACTGAGAGAAAAAGAAAGCTGAATTTTACAGTGGGGGAAAAAAGAATTCTTGCCCGGGCCATTACCGACTATGGGCGTTTTCTCCACGGCCCGCAGAGTGCCACCACCACCCCGGCCAGGAGGAGGGAGATATTGGATATGATCACGGAGCAGGTCAATTCATCGGGGGAGGGGGAGACACGGACCCGCTCTGGGATAGAAAAGAAAATAAATGACCTCCGGCGTGAGGTGAAAAAAAAACTGGCCGCAATAAATGCCCATGCCAGGGGCACAGGAGGGGGCCCACCATGCCGGGTTAGATTTACAGCGACGGAGCGTGTGGTGGCCCTGACCTTTCACCGGCATGAAGTGGAGGGCCTGCCAGGCTTTGACACAAGTCCGGTCCCCGCGGTGCCAGGTAAGGTTTTTAGTTCTCTCAGGTGTGTAGCATGTGTGGGGGAGGGGGTGAAAGGGAATATGTGGCAAGTGTGTGGATCCTCCAACCTGTGAATGCTTTGTGTCATCCACAGATGTGCAGGAGGGTGCAGGGCCATCTGGACTTACCGCTCCAACCCCAGGACAGCAGCCTAATGAGGCCCCCCCAACATGGCCAGAGTCCGCAGAGGAGGAACAAGAGGAGGGGGATGATCATGAGGAGGACGATAATGAGGAGGAGGAGAATCATGAGGAGGAGGAGTCCATGGAAGGCACTGGCCGTTTGGTTGCTGCGGACTCTTCCCCTCTGGCTGCAAGAAGCCTGCCCTCCCTAAGGGTGAGCCCCCCCCCTCCTCCCCCAACATGGCTCCCCTCACAAGGGCCTCCCCTTCTCCCCGGCCACAACCATCAGCTGGAGCCAGGAGGTCAGCCCAGAGCACCAGGGGGGCGCCCAATCTCCTGCCCGCCTGTCTGAGAAGGAACCTGGCCACCCAGACCCGCCTTCTGAGACAGCTCTGCCAGACTATGGGGCGGGTGGATCAGAGCCTGTCCTCCATGAACGAGAGCCTGGGTAACCTGGACTCCCATTCCCGGGCCTCCACAACCTGCCTAAATGTCCTGCAAACTACAGCAGCAGGCGTTGGGCAGGATGTGAGGGCCCTTACCCAGGCTATCCAGGGCAACACGGCAACACTTGGTGCTGCCCTGGACAGAATAGCCGTGGCCTTGGAGGGCAGGCCGCCAGGTGGGCAGATCTCAGGGGCTGCTCCTCCTTCCCCGGCTTTTCCCCTCCCCCATGCATCTCCCCTGAGGGGCCGGGGCCGTGGCCGGGGGCGCCCCAGGCGTGGCTCACGCAGAGGGCATTAATTTTTTTTTCCCCCCTTTTTTTGGTTTGAATGCTTATTTTTTTTTGGTCCTCTGCATTTTTTTTTTTTGTTCTGTTTTTTTTTTTTCTATGCATTGTTTTTTTTCTATGCATTTTTTTTTTGGTTTTGATGTCATTTTTGGCATATTTTGGGTTGTGAATGATGTTTGAATGTGGGGGTGACATTCCTGCTGGAAAAAGGGTGTCATCCTCAATTTGGGTGGAGAAGGGTTCCCCAGGACCAGGGAGAAGTGATTCCCAGGTCCGTGTGAATGGTGTATGAATGTACAGTGACATAATTGGAGCCTTGACGTGGCGTTACTGCTCACCAGTCTTGCATGGCGGACTGGTGCCAATCCAATTTGATGAGGATGTGGGGTGTCTGTGCTAGGGACCACAGTGGTGTGCATGCATGCCTTCTCATTGTGCCATGATTAATGTGTGTGTTTAACGTGCAAAGATGCATAATGTGAGCTGGCATGAGATGGGGTCATGAGATGGGGTACCAGTGCATATGCAGAATCACCTTGAAGGGAAAAGACAGGAGGATGTTAGTCATGCATGTGCCACTTGTGAGGTGTGCATCACGGGAGGGGATAGTCATGCCTGACTCCCATGTCACTCAACAACCAGCCAGCTGTCCCCATACATGTTCTGTTGGAAATCTGTGGGGATGGGGCTCTGATTGTATATGTAGCTGTCATGGGTGGTGCCATGTGTTGGGCTGCTGATGTCCTCCTGCAAGGTTGTGGTAATTCCATGATGGCATGAGGGGTGAATCTGAAGATGCGAGACACCTCAGAATCTCTCATGCCAAAGATGTCTATGCGTGTGTGATATATCAAGTGAAGAGTGAGGGGCTTGTATCAGATAAGAATATTTGTATTAGATTAGATTAAATTGTAAATTGTAAATTTTATATAAGCAAAAAAAAAAAAAAACATCTCCCGTGCCCTCCTTAGTGCCATCCTCCGTGCCCTCATCCTTCTTTGTTCATCTAAAGTCAGTAGTATAGCTATGCGCGACGATGCCCCTGGCATGTTGGCATACAGATTGTTGGGCAACACGTGTGACTGCTGAACTCCTCACTAACAGTGTTGCTTTATCTGACAATTAGACTTTTTTTCAAAATTTAGACCAGCTTTTAGGTCCTCTAACTTTAGACAGAACATTTTGCAGTTGCGCACATCGCGTAGCCTGCGCAGCAACTGCGTTTTTTTGTGAATCCCCGTAACTCCCTCATTAGCATATTTGAATAGCAAATCAATGGTGTGTCTAGCGCAGTTTTGCGCGAAGGGAAGCGAATGTCTAATTCTATTACGCCGGACCAAAAAACGTAGATTTCTGGCGTATATTGTTTTGTGAATCGCGTCCAACTATACGCACGCGCACATTTAGACTTACGCACGCGCAACAGCAGTTGCGCAGGCGTAATCGCTCTGTGAATCTGGGCCTCTGTATTTAAGGAATTGTCCGCCCTTGTCCTGCTCTCTTGCCAACTACCACCTCAAGGGTAAGAATCTTGCAACAAGTTGCTGCCGAGTCCACATACTGGGCATTACAAAAGCAAACAAATGAAAAGCACAGTTAGCTAGTGTGAAACCTAACTTTGTTTATGCCAGTTTTGGCCATACCTACTAAGGTTTCTAAGAATCATAATAGGGAATACATCTGCCTATCATTTGTAGCACCTGCTGTCTGTGACTCTACTGTGCAGATACTCTTTAAGAGTATGTATCTGGGCATTCTTTGAGGGTCTATTCACCCCAGCTGCTGCATGACAATGCAGCATCTGGTGTACAGTGCAACTGCAGTGCCAATTCGCCAATCACTGCACATCATACTGTTTTTTTATTGTCTTCTTTTTAACATGGTGACATTTCATAAAGTTCTATTGACCTCTGCATGGTGTTAAATGGTGCATTGCTCTGCACTGCGCTGCATTGGAAAAGATTACAACCTGCCGCATTACAGTGGTGTGTACTGGGCACATACAGGACAAGGCATTTTGCCTTGTTTTAGTTGGGACTATGCTGGAAAAGCTACCCAACTCAGTCCCATTGCACTTGGGGTAAATGGGCCCTTACTGTTTTTGACATTCATTTCAAATGCACATCAAATGCAGATGAGGCGATTTCCGTTGACTTTAATGGTGTTCTGTGGAGGAAAGTTTAAAGGAAAAACTAAACCCAAAAATGCAAATGCAACATATTGCAAATTGCATCCCTTAGATGTGATGGCTGCATTTTTTTAAGCCAAGAACATTTTTAGCAAATACAGAGAATACCTTTTGATCTTGATAAAAATGCAGAGTTCTTGTCACTTTGCGTGAGCTTCAATAAAGAATATCTTTCTTTCTAGTTATATTTTGTTTACCAGTTGCCCGCCTTCTATGTGATGGAATAAAGAGATACGGATATGTCTGTAGTCAATATCAGGAGAGCAGCCTAGTTTGACACTCATGGCTGCCTTCATTGATACAGTGGAGGAATGAGGTAGCCACTCACTAACAGGAAGTGTATTATCTGCAGGATTAGCAGGTAGACATGAAGCAAGATAACAATAAAAAAAGAAAAGAAATGCAGCCATCACACCAAGGAATAGTATGGGGATCTACTACCCTCTACTGTTAGCTGCTAATATCGAAGTGTATAAATTGTGTATTAAATAATTATGTATTAACTCTTCCTGTCTCTGGGAGGTGCTTTAAAAAAAACCTAGAAGAAGGCAGTGGAGAGAGGGGGAAAGTTTCAGCCATGTGTTCTGTCCATGCTGCCAACACTAGGCCAGAGGAGACCATTATGCAAGCATTCCTGTGTTCCAATAGTTTAACTGCAGCTGACCATAGCTTCTTCAGTGTGTTTCTGAGTCCTTGTGACAGACAGAGTATCTATGTCCTATTGTTATTATCTCACCTGCAGAGTGCCAGTTGGCTTTGCCTACACTACTGTATATGTGTAGTGATCACCTTTCACCTTTCAGTATAATAATAGGTAAACATGTTTTCTGCAATAAAGTTTATACCCGGCTCCTGTTAATTTATTTTACCCAGTCTCTTCTGGTCTGGGCATCTATAGTTAGTTTTAGCTTGGGGCTCCATAATCAGCATCAGGTTAAGCATCCGATTGCCATTTCTGGTAGTTAGAGATCCAGATGCATGTCAGATTAGAAACTACTAGGAAGGGTCTAGAGTAGATAGACTGACTCGGAGTTCAAATGCCACGCACAGTCTCTGCCAGTGTGAAGCTGCTTTCCAGGCTGGACAACAGTTGAAGGATCTCCCCATCACCGCAGATCTTGTCTTCAGGTCTCCAACACAAAGACAGAAGCTGCCATGCAATCATCCTCAGAAGCCTTTGCAACTGAACTGTGCTGTAACATTCATCTGGAGGTATTTCTTTTATTACTGTAACTATAAACTCACTGGCCACTTAATTAGGTACAACTTTTCAATTGCTTATTAACACAAATTTCTAATCAGCCAATCAGTGATCACATGGCAGCAACATGTCTAGACGTGGTGAAGACAATGTGCTAAAGTTCAAACTGAGCATCAGATTGGGGAAGAATGGGAATTTAAAGAGGAAGTTACATAGTAACATAATAGGTGAGGTTAAAAAACAAGTCCAGCAAGTCCAACCTATGTGTGCGATTACAAAGATAACATAGTTAACTTTGATTGTTTTTATTTTTTTCCTGCAAAGTAAAGGCATTATGTGACACTTATGTGACACTTATGCCGCGTACACACAATCATTTTTCGGCTTGTAAAAAAACAAAGATCCCATAACTTGCTTCTGTGCATGCGCAGGTTTTTAACGTCGTTTAAGCCCACTCATTTTTTACAACCCGAAAAACGATTTTTTGACGTTTTTCAGAACCCGAAAAATGATGTGAAGCTCGCACACGATCATTTTAAATTAAATTTTTTTAAAACGTTGTTTTTTACATATGTGAATCCTTTTGGAATGATGTGGATTTCTGCACAAATTGGTCATGAAATGTCATCTAAGTCACAACAATAGACAATCACAGTCTGCTTAAACTAATAACACACAAAGAATTAAATGTTACCATGTTTTTATTGAACACACCATGTAAATATTCAGAGTGCATGTGGAAAAAAGTATGTGAACCTCTAGACTAATGACATCTCCAAGAGCTAATTGGAGTGAGGTGTCAGCCAACTGGAATCCAATCAATGAGATGAGATTGGAGGTGTTGGTTACAGCTGCCCTGCCCTATAAAAACACACACCAGTTCTGGGTTTGTTTTTCACAAGAAGCATTGCCTGATGTGAATGATGCCTCGCACAAAAGAGCTCTCAGAAGACCTACGATTAAGAATTGTTGATCGCATAAAGCTGGAAAGGGTTATAAAAGTATCTCCAAAAGCCTTGCTGTTCATCAGTCCACGGTAAGACAAATTGTCTATAAAAGGAGAAAGTTCAACACTGCTGCTACTCTCCCTAAGAGTGGCCATCTTGTAAAGATGACTGCAAGAGCACAGCACATACTGCTCAATGAGGTGAAGAAGAATCCTAGAGTGTCAGCTAAAGACTTACAAAAGTCTCTGGCATATGTTAACATCCCTGTTAGCGAATCTACGATACATAAAACACTAAACAAGAATGGATTTCATAGGATGATACCACAGAGGAAGCCACTGCAGTCCAAAAAAAACATTGCTGCATGTTTACAGTTTGCACAAGAGCAACTGGAAGGTCCACAGCAGTACTGGCAAAATATTCTGTGGACAGATGAAACCAAAGTTGAGTTGTTTGAAAGAAACACACAACACTATGTGTGAAGAAAAAGAGGCACAGCACACCAACATCAAAACCTCATCCCAACTGTGAAGTATGGTGGTAGGGGCATCATGGTTTGGGGCTGCTCTGCTGTGTCAGGGCCTGGACGGACAGCTATCATCGAAGGAAAAATGAATTCCCAAGTTTATCAAGACATTTTGCAGGAGAACTTAAGGCCATCCGTCCACCAGCTGAAGCTCAACAGAAGATGGGTGTTGAAACAGGACCATGACCCAAAGCATAGAAGTGAATCAACAAAAAAAAAAGAATGACTTAAACAGAAGAAAATACACCTTCTGGAGTGGCCCAGTCAGAGTCCTGACCTCAACTTGATTGAATGCTGTGGCATGGCCTTTAAGAAAGCGATTTACACCAGACATCCCAAGAATAGTAAAGAGGAATGGTCAAGAATTACTCCTGACCGTTGTGCACTTCTAATCTGCAACTACAGGAAACGTTTGGTTGAAGTTATTGCTGCCAAAGGAGGTTCAATCAGTTATTAAATCCAAGGGTTCAAATACTTTTTCCACCTGCATTGTGAATGTGTGTTATTAGTTTAAGCAGACTTTGATTGTTTATTGTTGTGATGAAGATCAGATCACATTTTATGACCAATTTGTGCAGAAATCCATATCATTCCAAAAAGGGTTCACATACTTTTTATTGCAACTGTACCTGCAAATGAGTCCATCTTCGTCCATCTTCCTCCCGGGGCCCCAAACTTCAGCTGTGTGACTAGCCGGAGCCACGTGACGTCACTCCCGTGCATGCGTGTGGGAGCCATCGGTCACAGCACATGCTTCTAAAGAAACAGCATGGGGGGGGAGCGTTCCTTCAGAGCGCATTCACCAATGACACCAATTCACCAATGACATTGGCGCAGTACAGTAAATATCTCCTAAACAGTGCACATTAAGGAGATATTAACATTACCTATAGGTAAATCTTTTTCTAGGCTTACCTACAGGTACAAATTATACAGGAATGTTTACTTCCTCTTTATGTGATTTTGAACGTGGCATGGTTGTTGGTGCCAGATGGGCAGGTCTAAATATTTCAAAAACTGCTGATCTACTGGGATTTTTCGGCACAATCATCTGTAGGGTTTACAGAGAATGGGCCGAAAAAGAGAAAATATCCAATGAGCAGTAGTTTGGTTAAGGAAGAATGGGCAGACAATTTGGTTGGTTTTGATTGGTTTGAGATGATAGAAAGCCAACAGTAACTCAAATACAAATTCCTGGGATGTGGTGGAACGGGAGATTTATATCATGGATGTGTAGCCGGAAAATCTGCAGCAACTGTGTGATGCTATCATGTCAATATGGACCAAAATTTTTAATGAATGTTTCCAACACCTTGTTGAATCTATGCCACAAAGAATTAAGGCAGTTCTGAAGACAAAAGTTGGTCCAACCCGGTACTACCAAGGTGTACCTAATGAGGTGGCCAGTAAGTGTATATACCCGGGTATATGTGTGAAATTCTACCGGGTCTCTTATTGGGCCCTTTGCTATTAATACATGTCTGTGCATTGGATATATGTACCAATATTGACCTTTACTATATAAAGTTTGTAGCATTTCCATACTAGTGTGCATCTACAGTATATACTTACTTTGATTAGATTATTGTTCACAGAGGCCCAGGGGCGGACTGACAACTCATGGGGCCCCCGGGTAATAGAAGATTATGGGGCCCCCGGGCTTACAGATGGCCACCATGCCAGGAGGCAGTGCAGAGGCGGGGCAGCTAAAATCTCTGTATTTTCACATCAAAAGCATGTCGGTTTCGGACATATCAGGAACAGATGTAAAAAAAACACAGATTTTTACATACTGTCCCTGGTTTTACTGAGCTTGGCAACCCTGATGGGGCCCCCTAGTGGCATGGTGGCATGGTGCCCTCGGGCAGTGCCCGAGTGTCTTAATGGTCAGTCCGCCCCTGCAGAGGCCCTTTCCTGGATGGAGGCACTGCCAACTTTATTATCAAACCCACGCTTCCACTTAGTGAAGGTTCTGGTTCTCTTATTTACCTACAGGCTTAGTGCAATATCCTATTTGTCCCCCCCCCCCCCAAAAAAAAAGAGGGTTACACTAGTAAACAGCCTGATGCTTGTCTGAGCACATACAACTACTGGATCACGAGAGATCAAAACATTTATGTTCTACAGTTTAACCCACTTGTCTCATATTTAGGCCTGCAGAAACATTAGGGTTGACTTACTAAAGGCAAATAAGCTGTTCAATTGGCAAGAAAAGTTGCACAGTGCAGGGAAATTTTCCCCAGAGCTTTGTAAAAGCAGTGAAATCTCACTTTTCAAAGCATACCCAATCACGTGTAAGGAGAATAAGAAAAAGTGCATTTCTGCTTGCACATGATTGAATGATGGGAGTTAGCAAAGCTTCTTATTCATTAAGCTCCTGGGAAAATTCCCATGAAAAGCACAACTTCCTTTCGCAACGTAAACAGTGCATTTGTCTTTAGTAAATCAGTCCCATTATGTCTGATCCTCAAAGGTTTAACAATAGGTTATTAAGGCCACAACCTTCACTTTATCTATAAAAAATTTAAAAATAAAATCAAAGTGCATAAATATCACATTAAGCTATATTTTTTTTTATTCTGCCTTTAACATGTTATCTGTATAAATAAACAAGATTATATACCTCAAAGAGCTTTCACACTAACAGATTCTTTATTTTATCTGTTTATAAATTACCAGCTAATCCCCCCTTCTCATGCCCAGGGTTCCAGATCATTAGCAACGCTCTTATATCGGCTTAAGTCGTTGTCATTGGCTTTCATGCAGGAGGATGAAGCAGCGCTCAATTGGGTGTTTATCTTTCATTCCTATTTAGAGGTGTTTTACTGATCCTGACTCATCTGCTTCATCTCTCTTTGCACCAAAAGGCCTTTCAACTCACTTAACAACCCTTCCAGCCTGAGAGCTCCAAAGTCCCTACACAGACAAGCACAAAAAAAGAAAAAAGGGGGAAAAAGGGAAAAAATAACAACATTTTAAGACAGAAAGTCAGCCAAGAACACCTCATTAAAAGAACAGCCTGATAAGCAGAAAACTGAGCTGAAACTTTCTGTACACTAAGAAAGCCTGGTTAGCAACTCATTCAGAGACATGTACAAAATAAAAGGGGATAATTTTGAATAATAACTCTAAAGACCAGAAGATATGCAATGCATCTGCATTAACACATATAATAGCTATGTTAGCAGCCTATATAAGAAAATACATAGTAGTCGCAGAACAACTGGTACTAACAGGGGCAGCCCGTCCATTATGGATGCAAGGATGCCGCTCCCTTATCCATGATTCCGGCCCCTTGCAGGACGCCGGATGCATGAATTACAGTAATGGGGTGATTTTTTGAAGCACGGATTAAAGCCAGAGGCTCTAATAGTCTTCAAAATAGGGTGGACTCGGGCGCACAGAATGCACTTGGAGTCCACCCAGGTGTGATACAATAGCGAATGGCTATTCACTATTGTAACATTGATCCTCCTCAGAAAGTAGGCTCGAGACCTGTCACAAAAGGACACAAAAGCCGCTGCCCGATGCTCAATGTCCTATACCTGATGCTTGCTTTCTAGATGAGGCAAATGCTGGACCAACTGGGAGACAGCGAGTGGTAGGTGCCGCCGGGGGGGTGGTTGTTTGCCGCTCCCCCCCAAAAAAAAATCACCAGCAGTCACTCGGAACTACAGAAGGTGATGGAATACAGCCATACCTCCCAACTTGAGATGAGACACTTTCTGGCACAAACTGTGTGGGCAGACATACCTCCACACCCTCCCCCCCCCCAGTTATGCAAATTACGAAGAAGAAATATAAAAAAATAAAAATAAATGTCAACACTACTTTTCCTTTATTATCTGCCCTGTAGCAGTAAATCTATGCTACAGGGTGGTTCTTAACTACTTAAAGGATCACTAAACAATTTTTTTTTTAGCTAAATAGCTTCCTTTACCTTACTGCAGTCCTGGTTTCATGTCCTCATTGTTTGTGTTTTGCTTTGACGTTGCTGTAATTCTGCTCTGATCTCCACACTTCCTGCTTGTCTGGCTCCTTATAAAAAATCTCATGGCAGCTTTTCACTGTGGTCCAAGCTGTCATTACTGTGTGTCTAAAACTCCTCATCAGATTCATTTTAAAAACAAAACACTGCCCTGGATTTGTTTGTTTTTGTTCTGTGTGTCTCTTTACTTCAAAGAAACCAGTTTAAAAGTAAAACTAAACTGCAGGCACATTTATGATTGATTTTTATCTATTTTTAATCATTTTTAAAAGGAATCAGTTAACTTTTACGTCTCTATACCCTGTAAACAGTCATTTCAGCAAAAAAAAATGTTTCCTTTAGTGACCCTTTAAGTATTACTTACTATAAGTGGAAAATGTAAACACTAATGTATCACTTCATACCAGTGTTCATTTAGTTGACTAAACTTTTACGACTAAAACAATTCAGATGCTTAAAATACAACTAAAACGGCATTTTAGTCAAAAGGCTATGAAGAATTTTGATGTAAAAAAAAATTAACACTGCACTACCACATGAAATGAAAAAATATTGGGCCAGATTCAGAAAGAATTAGATTCCCGCAGAGTATCAGAGATACTCTACGCCGCCGTACTTTACCTGGCTCTAGGAGGAATTCTGAGAGATTTTGGCCCGTAAGGTACGGCGGCGTAGTGTATTTCTCCCGGCGGAATCAAACTACGCGATTAGGGGGCGTGAGGCATTTAAATTAAGCGCGTCCCCGCGGCGATCGAACTGTGCATGCTCCGTTCAGAAATTTCCCGCCGTGCATTGCGCGAAATCACATCGTTAAGTAATTTTTTTTTGAGTAGCGTCGTTTACGGACATTCCTATTCCCGGACGACTTACGCAAAAAATAAAAAAAAAATTGAAAGTCGACACGGGAACGACGGCCATACTTAACATGGGGCGCGTAACGTTAGACCAGCTAATAGCTGGTTTAACTTTACGTAGCGAAAAAATGACGTACGCGATTGCGAACGACGCTCGTAACTTCGTGGATCTCCGGAAAAGGCTCATTTGCATACCCCGACGCTGAAAACGACGCAAACTCCACCCAGCGGCCGCAAAAAGATTGCAGCGTAGATCCGAAGGCGTACGAAGACGTAAGCCTGTCAGATCGAAGCCCAACGCCGCCGTATCATGGTTTGAGGATTCAAACTAGTGATACGGCGCGCAAAATTTGAAATTACTCATGTCTAACACCAGTTAGACAGGCGTAATGGCTCTCTGAATCTGGCCCATTATATATATATATATATATATATATATATATATTCTTAATATTGGTAATATATTCAGGTAATATGTGCAATGGCATTACAGCCAATGTTATTAGATTGCTACTCCAGGAGTATATAATGAGTTTCTAAGGTCTAGTGTGGAAGGTGTATGCACACTAGCTTAAAGAAACCTATTTACAAAATAGAAAACAAACATTTACAGCCCTTTTTAATAATGCATTACAATTTAACTAAACCCATTACATTTTAGTCGACTGTGTACTGGAGATTTTAGTCAACTAAAATGTAGAATTTTTTTGTCAACTAAAATATGACTAAAACTAAAACAAATTCAGATGACTAAAATTCAAAAACTAAAATGGCATTTTGGTTAAAAGACAAAAGGTCAATTTGATTATTAGGCGTAGGTTTAGTATGCGATTGCATAAGCAAAGCAATCTTATGAAGAAATAAGATTTTTTTCTTATCTGTGTTTTTCCCATAAAAAGTGTTGAATGAAATGTTCTGGAATCCACTAAAATTATCTGGAATTAAAACAGTACTTTTTTTTTGACAAAACATCTCCATTATAAAAGATGGCTAAAGTCCAAAAACTATACAAATTAGGCATAATAAATTTTTTAAGATTTTATAAAAACTATGACCATACCTTACAGAACATAACATATTTATTGTAAAGAGATGCCTGGACTACAGTATGGAACACTCTCGTTGCTCGTTTTTTTAAATAGGAAAAAGCATATCTTCCAATGTGAACAAACAGGACTTGGGAATAGCAGTCATGGCAGAAAGTGGTGCTTTACAATCTCTCCAAAGATGGGGGTTGTTGTTTTTTTTTAAGTTATCTTAGAACTGCACATCTCTGGACAGTCATATGAAGAAAAAATGGAATACAAATACAGGCCTGGCTGTTAGTCACCTGAAACACGAGGCACCATATACCATGAACAAATTACCATCTTTCCAAAGTATTTCATGCTAATGAATTACATATTTTTTTTTTATGTTTTAAGAAAACAAAATACTTTCTCGAAATAGAAGCAGACAGGAATGGGCATTTCTAAGTGCTGGGCCAACAAATCATTGGATAGCGAATACCAATCACTGGGGTGGTAATTAAACCATAAAGAAAGTATGTAGCACCACCATGTTAACTGTGTATAAGGAGTTTGCAAATTATTTAACAAATAAATGATGTATTCTCCTGAGGAATCCATGTGACCCTGTGGCGCAATGCGTAGGGGAGGGGTTTTGATGTTGTCATGACGCTCTCCAAGACACATCGAGTGGTAAATTATACGAGTGTGAGGATCTATTGTTTTACATGTTGATGAGGCATCCAGTATATGTATTTTATAGACTGGTGCACTGGAAGCACCGCAAAAAAGTGAATGGATATCTGTACAAATAAAAATAAAAAAAGGATTAAAGGGGTTGTAAACATGGGTGTTTTTTTACCTTAATGCAACCTTTGCATTAAGGTGAAAAAACACCTTGCACTCTCCGGCCCCCCTGAGCCCCCGTTTTACTTACCTGAGCCCCAAACTTCAGTGGACACGATCCCGCGTTGCTTTACCAAACAGCTTGTCGGCTCTTCATTGGTTAGATTGATAGCAATGCAGCCATTGGCACCCGCTGATGTCAATCAAACCAATGACACGGTGTGCCGGGGGCGGGGCCGAGTCATACATTTGGCGGCTATGGCCACTGACTGTATCACACAGGAGAGCACCCGCAAGGTAACCTCCTCAGGAGAGAGCTTCCCAGAATGGGTTAGCTTTTGCGGGGAGGAGCCGAGAGAGCTGCCGTGGGACCCCAGAAGAGGATGTTCAGGGCCACTCTGTGCAAAACAAACTGCACAGTGGAGGCAAGTATGACATGTTTATTTTATTTTTTTGTTTTTTTAAAACTGATCCTTTACTATCACTTTAAGCACTCTGTCCAGAGATTTTTCTTTTTATGTCTGGATGGATGGGAACATCTATGCTTGAGGCAAGAAAGCCATGATCAGGGGCGGACTGACCATTGCCACTAGGGGGGAGCCATCAGGGATGTCAGGCTTAGTAAAACCAGGCACAGTATGTAAAAATCGATGTTTTTTTTTACATCTGTCCCTGATATGTCCGATTCGACATGCTTTTGATGTGAAAATCCCGAGATTTTAGCTGCCCTGTCTCTGCACTGCCTCCTGGCATGGTGGCCATCTGTAAGCCCAGGGGCCCCATAATCTTCTATTGCCCGGGGGCCCCATGAGTTGTCAGTCCGCCCCTGGCCGTGATCCTATAAATGCGGTCATCTCTCCAGGGAGCACATCTAGTCCTCATTAATAGGACAAAAAAAAATTCTGACCATATGTAAAAGTGTGGTCAGGTTTCAAGGGGAGAGTACAGCTGGTGGAGGGTGCACAACAAGCACACATTTTAATGTGAGCACAGTGTAAGCAAGGGCGGATCCAGAGTCTAGTCTCGGGGGGGGCACTGCCAGAAAATAAGGTGTTGCTTACAGAACTCAATTAGGTGTCCGATGTGTCCGCTGCAATGTTGCAGTACTGCTAAAAAATCAATGATCCCCGCTATTACTAGTAAAACATATTTAAATATGAATGCCATAAATCTATCCCATGGTTTGTAGACGATTGTCAGGGACTGCAGACGTGGTACAAGAGATGGTCAGAGACTGCAGACATGGTACAAGAGGTGGTCAGAGACTGCAGAGGTGGTACAAGAGATGGTCAGAGACTGCAGAGGTGGTACAAGAGATGGTCAGAGACTGCAGAGGTGGTACAAGAGATGGTCAGAGACTGCAGAGGTGGTACAAGAGATGGTCAGAGACTGCAGACGTGGTACAAGAGATGGTCAGAGACTGCAGACGTGGTACAAGAGATGGTGAGAGACTGCAGACATGGTACAGGAGATGGTGAGAGACTGCAGGCATGGTACAAGGGATGGTCAGAGACTGCAGACGTGGTAGAGGAGATGGTCAGAGACTGCAGACGTGGTACAAGGAGATGGTCAGAGACTGCAGACGTGGTACAAGAGATGGTCAGAGACTGCAGATGTGGTACAAGGAAATGGTCAGAGACTGCAGACATGGTACAAGAGATGGTCAGAGACTGCAGACATGGTACAAGAGATGGTCAGAAACTGCAGACATGGTACAAGAGATGGTCAGAGACTGCAGGCGTGGTACAAGAGATGGTCAGAAACTGCAGACGTGGTACAAGACATGGTCAGAAACTGCAGACGTGGTACAAGGGATGGTGAGAGACTGCAGACGTGGTACAAGGGATGGTCAGAGACTGCAGACGTGGTACAAGGGATGGTCAGAGACTGCAGACGTGGTACAGGAGATGGTGAGAGACTGCAGATGTGGTACAGGAGATGGTGAGAGACTGCAGACGTGGTACAGGAGATGGTGAGAGACTGCAGACGTGGTACAGGAGATGGTGAGAGACTGCAGACGTGGTACAGGAGATGGTGAGAGACTGCAGACGTGATACAAGAGATGGTCAGAGAATGGAGACATGGTAAAAGAGATGGTCAGAAACTGCAGACATGGTACAAGAGATGGTCAGAGACTGCAGACATGGTACAAGAGATGGTCAGAAACTGCAGGCATGGTACAAGAGATGGTCAGGAAAACTGCAGACGTGGTACAAGGGATGGTCAGAGACTGCAGACGTGGTACAGGAGATGGTCAGAGACTGCAGGCATGGTACAAGAGATGGTCAGAGACTGCAGACGTGGTACAAGGAGATGGTCAGACTACAGACGTGGTACAAGGAGATGGTCAGAGACTGCAGACTTGGTACAAGGAGATGGTCAGAGACTGCAGACTTGGTACAAGGAGATGGTCAGAGACTGCAGATGTGGTACAAGAGATGGTCAGGAAAACTGCAGACGTGGTACAAGAGATGGTCAGGAAAACTGCAGACGTGGTACAAGGGATGGTCAGAGACTGCAGACGTGGTACAGGAGATGGTAAGAGACTGCAGGCATGGTACAAGAGATGGTCAGAGACTGCAGACATGGTACAAGGAGATGGTCAGAGACTGCAGACGTGGTACAAGAGTTGGTCAGAGACTGCAGACGTGGTACAGGAGATGGTCAGAGACTGCAGACGTGGTACAAGGGATGGTCAGAGACTGCAGACGTGGTACAAGGGATGGTCAGAGACTGCAGACGTGGTACAAGAGATGGTCAGAGACTGCAGACGTGGTACAGGAGATGGTGAGAGATTGCAGGCATGGTACAAGAGATGGTCAGAGACTGCAGACGTGGTACAAGAGATGGTCAGAGACTGCAGACGTGGTACAGGAGATGGTCAGAGACTGCAGACGTGGTACAAGGGATGGTCAGAGACTGCAGACGTGGTACAAGGGATGGTCAGAGACTGCAGACGTGGTACAAGGGATGGTCAGAGACTGCAGACGTGGTACAAGAGATGGTCAGAGACTGCAGACGTGGTACAAGGGATGGTCAGAGACTGCAGACGTGGTACAAGGGATGGTCAGAGACTGCAGACGTGGTACAAGAGATGGCCAGAGACTGAAGACGTGGTACAAGGGATGGTCAGAGACTGAAGACATGGTACAAGAGATCATTGCAGCCTCACTGTGCATATGAACGCAGCCCCACCTTTGTATATCAATGCAGTCCCACTTTTGTATATCAATGCAATCCCACTTTTGTCTATCAATGCACCCCCGCTTTTGTCTATGAATGCAGCCACACTGTGCACGGCACTCACCATGGCATTGCCTCGATCACACACAGCAGGCATCTCCTCTCCCGACGTGTGTCATGGAACAAACAGGAGCTGAAGGTCTGTGTTCGGTAGGATAGTGTGCTCTAGCAAGGTCCCCCCCTAGACAGGCTTGTGTGATAGACAAAACACTGATTGTCAGGAAAGGTTATTTGTTATTTGGGCTGCAGTACTGGCCTCCACCAGCGGGGAGTTCTTGGCAGTATGGAGCACACAGCCCTTCCTGCGTTCAGGTGTGACCTGAATGCAATCAGCACGCCTCTATAATACCCAGCGTGTGTAATCACTCCTCGCCCTGGTATCTGTCTACTAACCTGATCCTGAGATCTGATATCTGACCCTGAGCCTGCTGTCCCCTTTCTTGACTTCTGATCTGATCCGACCTGACCTGATCCCTCTCCTGGACATTCCCTTCCTGCCCATTCCCTGTCTGCAGCTTCTTCTGTGATCTCCTGGTATATGACCTCGGCTTGGCTTTTGGTTTATGATTACGGCCAGAGCTTTTTTTCTCAGAAAATAGGTACAGGAACTCAACCACGACCCGTTCAGATTTCACAAACAGTAGAAGGGTCTTAAAGGGGCATTAAATAGCAGAATTGCATTACATACAGAGTGCAGAGTTCAGGGGGTTACAAAGCTGTCACTTGTAAACACAGAAACCCGACTTCTGTGTTTACAAGTGATTGTGGTGAGCAGGCACCAAAGGGTCTGAGCCAAAGGTGGTGGAACTGAGTTCCCCCAAGTTCCCCCAGAAAAAAAGCCCTGATTACGGCATTTCCCCTTCACTTATATATGCTTTGTTTTTATTTGGTCACTGTTTGTCTTCACCTGTCTCGTTCACCTTGTAAATAAACACCTTTTATTACACTGCATACAGTGTTGGTCTCCTCTGTGTAGGCACACAGTACTGGTCTATTTAGAATCCCTGACACTGATTCAATCAGTGTTCCATCTCTATCTACTATCACACGAGCAGGTCTTGCACAGGCAGCACAGCCGAACACAGATCCAGCTCTCACACACAGCCAGAGATGCCCGATGTCATACACGCAGGAGAGAGGGGAGTGCTGCAGTCAGCAACAGCTCAAAGCAGCCTCAGGACAGGCAGCCTACCAGCCCTGGTGATGAGAGAGAGAGGGAGTGACAGACTCGGCAGCAGCAGCTGCAGGCACCGCAAAGCAGTTTAAAAAAATGATAAAAAAAAAGTTATAAAACATAAATAAAACAATATATAAAAAAAATAAAAATAAAACATTTATTAATAAAAGGGGGTTTGACACATGGGGCCTTGGGGACCTCTGAGCCCTTTAATAAAAATATATCTATATATAAAAAAAGAGAAAAAAATAAATAAAATATAAAAAAATTAAAAAAAAATTATAAAAAAGGAGGGTTGTCCTCCGGGGGCCCTGGGGACCTCTGTGCCCTTTAATAATAATACTACCAATAATAATAATAATAATAATAATTTTTATATATATATATATATATATATATATATATATATATATATATATATATATATATATATATATATATATATATATATATATATATATATATACACACATTTAATAAAAAAAGGGGGGTAGTCATCTGGGGCCCTGGGGATCTCTGGGCCCCTGGGGACCTCCAGACCCCTAAAAAAAAGGGGGGGTTGCCATACGGGGCCCTGGCGGCCTCCGGGACCCTGGGGACCTCCGGACTTCTAAAAAAAAAAAAAAAATGTTAAAAAAATATTTTTTTTTATAAAAAAATAAATAAAAAAAGAGGGGTTTGCCATCTGGGGCCCTGGTGGCCTCCGGGCCCCTGGGGACCTCCGGACCCCTAAAAAAAAAAAAAAAAAAAAAAAAAAATTTTTTTTTTTTTTTTTTTTTTTTAAAGCCAATGTGACATGATTGCCTCGGGGGGGGGCAATTTCCCCGTTGCCCCCCCCCTGGATCCGCCGTTGAGTGTAAGGTGATTCAACAAGAAGTCACACACAAATTCCTCCACACAAGTTTATTCATATTTTAACGCTATGTGGACACATTTCTTGGCACATTTCATTACATAATTCAGCCTCAAATGTATGGACTGGTTCTATAAATTTACATATTGTATATGACACCTTCCATCACAGGAGTTCAATGATGTTTTTTATGTTACTTTTTTATTTAGTTTATTAGTATTGTGGTTTTATGATATAATAGGAGGATTTATATATTGGGGGTGAAGTGCAGCACCTAAAGTTGTTTTATTGAGGTTTAGCACAATTATATGAGTGTGTGCAGGGTGTGAGCGATTAAACATACACAGTAGAGCTACACGATTCTGGATAAAATGAGAATCACAATTTTTAGCCTTATGCCGCGTACACACGATCATTTTTTGTGATGAAAAAAAACGACGTTTTCTGTGAAGTAAAAAACGACGTTTTTGAAACGTCACTTTTCAAAGAGGATGTTGCATACACACCATCGTTTTTTTCACAAAAAGCGAGGTTATGTTCACCACTCTTTTCCATTGAAGCTCGCTTCGTAACGAGCTTCTGGGCATGCGCGGGTTGAAAAACGTCGTTTTAAACGACGTTTTTGCTTCACGCGGTGACTTTTTGTGAAGCAAAAAACGACGTTTTGAAAAACGACACAAAAAATTCAAGCATGTTGGAATTTTTTTTTGCTCGTTTTTTTGAAGACAAAAAACGACGTTTTGCCCACACACCATCAATTTAAATGACGTTTTAAAAAACAACGTTTTTTTTCATCGCAAAAAACGACCGTGTGTACGCGGCATTAGAATAATGATCACAATTCCTGGCGTAACATCATCTTTCACATTATACAAAAATTGGGTTAAATTTACTGTTTGGTTTACTTTTAATTTATTAAACTGTATTTTTTCCCAAAAAACTGAAAGGCCACTGTGCAAATACAGTATAAAATAAAATATTGCAACAACCGCCATTGTATTCTCTAGGTTCTCTCCTAAGTGCTCTGCACTTGTTACATGAATTGTGGAAATGCTGGTTTAAGATCCTGAGATGGGTTGAATCAAGATTGCGATTTGTTTAACAATTAATTGTGCAGCTCTACACAGCAGGCAAAATAAATATAAAATATTATATACATATCTATTTTTTGCACAAAAATCATAGCTGTTCACAAGGACTGGACCCACGTAAGTCGAAAACAGTCATGTTAACAGGACTTAACAGGTGCCAAAGACACCTGTCTTACAAAAGAGGAAGGTTGGTGGCAACCAAACAAAATCAGGAATTAAAAGGCAAGGCAAATTTCTACCAGAATATGTAGGCCTTACAGGCTTATCAGGTAAAAACACTATGCCAATGCATTGAATAGAGTTTATTTACTTGTTGAATAATGTCACAGACATACAGGGGCCTACCCATGCTGTAGTAACACATTAAACCCTGCAGGAGTCACTGCCTTTCTACAGTGTTGGTACTGTCTCTCTATCTCCTCGCCTGAAGAAGTAACTGTATGTTCACTCTGAAGCACATTGCCAATGATGTATACCAGTTTTAACCTAACCTAAATAATTCCAATCTACCACCCAATTTTTTTTGCCTCTACTCTATGCTCTTGCAAACAATTACTCTATCACACTGATTCTCTCCCTGTTCCTAGTCATAGCAATGGTTACAATGGCAATGGTTACACTCCATGTCTCTAGTGGTAGTGGTCATTTCCCTTATCTAGCTGTAATTGTCTGCTTACTCCTGCACTCCCTCCCACTAAATAGAACTGTGTGCCAGCAGGAAGTGACACACTTCAAAGTTAGCCCTTTGACTGGCTGAATACATTTTGTAAAATGGTAAGCAGCACAATGCTAGAGACACAATGGTTAAAAAAAAAAAAAAAGTTGGGCCCCATGAGAGCATGGTTTCTAGTCTTATGTGTTTTTCTGTATTTGTCAAATTATATAGGTGTGTGTGTGTGTATGTATGTATGTATATATATTATATATATTCTCTGCATACTTATGTATTTATATTTTTTCAGTAGGAAATGGGACAGAATTGCTAGCTCATTGCATTTATCAAAGCTTGCAATCTTAACATCCATTACAGCTCTGACAACGTAATTAATTCCAGTCAATCAATCATGGGACAAGAACGCACAGGTGACCTCAATATAACACATAATCCGCAGCCAACTAGTCACAACAGCACTGAGAGAATTCCCTCAGAAAGGGGGATGAAGCCAGCCGTGTGTGGCTGAGAGAAACCTAGCTTGCACAAACCCATCGTCTGTGATCTCTCGGGGAGATGAAAGACCTCTGACAGGCTGGATTACACAGAACAATTATGTGTGCTGAAATCACAGGGAATCGGCTTTCAGACATACCTAATCATTGCCAATTAGCTGCGTCTCTTTGACATGTTAGAGGAACCGTGCCAGAAACTGCATGTAAGGGCTTAGGACTTTCTTAACCCTTTAATTTGCACATATCAAGGGAACGAGAGGTGTTGCACTGTTTGGGCAAATCTACCATAACAGACAAAAGGCCTAATGAATAAAGACTGTTGTTGAAATAGAAAGCAGGGAAGTCAGTTCATAGATTGAGAAATCCAAGTGTGTAGCCATACAGAGGTAGATTTCTCTTATTCAGCCCATGGCCCTGTATTAAGAATAGATCGAGGAATCTCCATCTCTGATGGCTATTGTATTCAGACAGTCACAACAACCTCAGCTCCCTGAATACCCTAAGGCCCCTTTCACATTGAGGAGTTTTTCAGGCGCTGCTATACCGCCTATAAAACTCCTTCACTGCATCCTCAATGTGAAAGCCGGAGGGCTTTCACACTGAGGTGATGCGCTGGTAGGAGAGAAAAAAATCTCCTGTCAGCAGCATCTTTGGAGCGGTGAGAGGAGCGGCGTGTATACCGCACCTTCACCGCTCCTTTCCATTGAAAACAATGGGAAACCGCGGCAATACCGCCCGCAATGCGCCTCTATAGAGGCGCATTGCGGGCGGTATTAACCCTTTCA
This sequence comes from Rana kukunoris, assembly GCA_029574335.1. Taxonomy (NCBI): domain Eukaryota; kingdom Metazoa; phylum Chordata; class Amphibia; order Anura; family Ranidae; genus Rana; species Rana kukunoris. Next base: position 136,234,809 of record CM056056.1, on the reverse strand, counting down.
CGACCGCTAGTGGGGGTTAATACCGCACCGCTAGCAGCAAATCCGACGGTATAGCGCTGCTATTTTTAGCGGCGCTATACCGCCAGCGCGGCTCTCGCCCCAATGTGAAAGGGGCCTTACAGTCACAGAATACCCTTACAGTGATTGAATATTCTAAACTTAAAGCCTAGTACACACCACTAGCTTTTATCTGTTCAACCCAGCAGGTCGAACAAAAAAAAAACCTGACACCCACTGGTCAAAGCCACTGCAATAACAATCCAATGTTAGTATTGATCTCCCCTGCTGAGCTATTATGTTCTGACAGGGGGACAGCCCCCCACCAGAAAACTTAATTTCTGTGCGGGAGCGGGAGCGGATTAGCTGCTAGTTTTTCAGCTTGCTTCTGCCGGACCTGCTGCTGTACACACGGGCTGAATGTCGGCTGTTTTTATTTTAAACCGGCCAATGTCGCCGACATTCGGCCCATGAGTACTAGGTTTTACAGTGACTGGTAGGCCAATCATTTCCACCTGGCTCAGTCAATTTTTAAAACAACTGTTGCCCAGAATTTGCACCATGCAGCAAGAATCGATTGAATTCAAGCTGTCTATGGACAGCTTAACTAGTTGTTGGAAAAGCCATGTTTTTGTTGACCCCCAAGATAACAAAATCAGCATTTACCAGTGCCTTGCATTTTTCCCTCAATGACAGAAATAGCGACACATACTGTATTTCAAGACTAATTTCCCCAGTGTTCTGCAAGGCAGTGTCTGGAGGGGAATTAAACAAAGTGAAGTGGTCGTCTCCCCTGGCTACGTCACTAACCACCGAATTCACTGTCACATGATCCTCTTCCAGCCACTGTCCTGATACCTGATCATCATCACATACACATGTACCGTCTGGCACTCCCGCCCAGACTTCTGTCCTATCCAAAAGTACAATCTCTGCACAGTACAGCCTGTAATATCCAGTTCCAACCAGAAGTACCCCATGCTACCAGTTCTCCAAACACAGGAGAGGACGTCAAGACATACAGCGGCTGTACACTCCAACCTTTTAATATTTCTATTAGCAGGTCTGTCACAAAATACACCACCTAATTTTTCCCTGTATGTATTGTGGACAACATTCCTGTTGTGCGTTTACACTCGCCTTAAGTCGTGAGAGGGTTATTTTCTGCAACAGCCAACACCCCTTGGCCTATAGGCTATTCAGCAGACAGCAGCAATAGTGTCCACTACACCTTTAGTCACAGTAATTTCCTTCAGCTCTGCTATTCATCTCTTGGCCCAGTCATCCCAATAGTTTATGCTCCACAGCACTGCATGTGCCCAAGAAGGCATAGACAGACCAATAGGCTCAACAGCATCTGAAAGACTTTTCTTGTTAGTACTATACTTCTCAACATTATCATAAATACATTGCTCATTAGCATTCCTGACTTCCACAGTTGCTAGGGGCAATGGCATCCATCTCTCAGTGGTCACCCCTGTCCTAGCTGACTGCAACAGCACATTTTCACCACTTGTCTCCCTGCTATACAGCAGACTGCCTGAAGACAAGTCCCTATGAGTCCTCATATTACATTGCAGCAACTCATCATTTACACTGCATCGCAACAAGTCCTTCTCAGAAGTGTATCTTCCCACTGGACTTGCCATCACATCATCGGCATGATATACATGATCAGTCTCTTTCACATAAGAAACAGTAATAGTCTTACCAATCTAGGTGACAGGTGTCTAAAACTTCAATCTAGGGCATCGTTCCTCCTTGGTTGTGCTCTCACAGGTCAATACCCCCACCTGGTTGCAGAGCAACATTCCAGGCCACACAGGTTTCCTGTTGCTAATGCTAATGGCAGGCACTTTACCAAAAACATTTTCACCGGCTGCTATGGGACTCCATTCTCCCTGTAGAGCTTTTCATGGCACCTTTCCCCATGCAATCACAGGATTAAGCAACAGATTTTTGGGCATCCCAGCCCTCTTTATGGGAACAGTAAGCAACCTCTTCATAGCGGCCCCACTATCCAGATGACTTTTCTCGGGCATCACAGCCCTCTTCACACTCACAGTTTCCAGCATGCGAGGATCTGGACCAGCGCCATCTGTGCCCAATGCCAATTTCTCCACTAACTCTCAGGGGTTCACTCCAAGTGTAGTGCCATAAGGACACCACACTTTTCTCAATTTCAGGGCTAGTTTTGCCCACTTTTATTTAAAATAAAGTTCAAAACAAACACAGAATATTCACTCACAGGGGTATTCAGTATTTCAGACCTGCTACCAAAGTAAACGATATTCAGCCCTCCTGGCTTGTAAAGTTGCTCTCCAGCTCAGGCCTTATGATTTAGGGCCTTGGTCTGTCTCCCACAGACGTGACACTCAGCACCTCCGTGCGTACAGCAAGTAGCCTCATGCTACAATGGCTCCCACCTCTCTCTCCTAGGTGAAGCCCTACTGACTCCCATACCCAGACCTCCTGTCTGCAGGGTGGAGTCGTCTCCAACTGAAAGCCTAGAACCTTGGTCTGGTGATTACTTAAAGCCCAGAACACAGCTGACTCCTTAGTGAACTGGCTGTTTATTAGACCTGGGCCCTGACAGGGTAGCGCCCTTCTAATATATACATACACACATATACAGTGGGGAAAATAATTGATCCCCTGCAGGTTTAGAAAGTTTGCCCACTTACAAAGAAATGGTGTATAATATTTATCATAGGTGTATGTTAAATGATAGAGACAGAATATTAACCAAAAACCCAGAAAAAACACATGATACATGTTATAAATTGAGTTACAGTTCAGTTAGTAGAAAGTATTTGAGCAAAGCAAGCAAGCAAGCAAAGCATGACTTAGTATTTGGTGGAGAAACCCTTGTTGGCAAACACAGAGGCAAGACATGTCTTTTAGTTAGTGACCAGATTTGCACACATCTCATGAGGGATTTTAGTCCACTCTTTACAAATCTTTTCTAAATTCTTAAGGTTTCTTGGTTGTTGCTTGATAATTTGAAGTTTTAGCAGTTTTTTGAGCCACTCTTTTGTTGCCTTGGCAGTATGTTTTGGGCCATTGTCATGCTGAAAGACCCAACCATGACCCATCTTCAGTGTTTTGGTGGAGGGCAGAAGGTTCTCATCCAAGATTTTACAATACATGGCCCTGTCCATTGGCCCCTGAATGCGGCAAAGTCGGTCTGTACCCTTAGCAGAGAAACAGCCCCAAAGCATAAAGTTTCCACCTCTCTGCTTGACTGTAGGTCATAGTCAGCAATTTTCTTTCTCCAAACACGGAGTCCTCCCCTGGTCCCCCTCCTCAAGAAGGCACATACAGTCATGCCAATGAACATCTAAATGTTTCAGGGAAGGATTAGTAGAAAGTGCTGTTGCCAGATAAGACCAAAATTGAGCTCTTGGCATTTTTTAGACTCGCAGTGTTTGGAGGGAAAAAAAATGCTGACTATGACCATAAGAACACCATCCCTACAGCCAAGCACAGAGGTGAAAACATGATGCTTTGGGGCTGTTACTCTGCTAAAAGGACAGGCCGATTTTACCACATTGACAGCCAAGAAACCTTAAGGATTTAGAGAAGATCTGTAAAGAAGAGTGTGTCAGGTCACCTGTGGCCAGGTGACAAGTGCACCCCGTTGGGGTCAGGGATGCACCACAGGGTAGTGAACCCTATAGCCGACTGCTGCTATCAGAGAGGAAGCTTGAACCCAAGATTCCCCAGGGCGTGGAGTCTATGACCCAGCTTTGTGTTCACCAGAGCCTCTAGTGGTGAGGATGGCCTTTGCCGCAGCTGGATCCAGAACAAGCGATAGTGATGGGTAAGCCGAGGTCAGGGCAACAGGCAGACAAGGGTAACCGAGGGACAGGCAAAAGGTCAGGGTCACAGGCAAACAGGAAAAGTCAGGGACCAGCCAAAAACGGTACACAGGAAGGTAATCGTAGCACACTGCAGACAGGAACTTAAGCTAACAACACAATTAAACAGCACTTCAGACCTGTGGTGCAACAGTTAATATAGACTTCCTGGCCTGGCCATACAGGAAGGAGAGGTGATAAAAAGGCAACCAGAACAGAGTCCGGCCTCTAATGAACAGATGGAGACAGGTAAGCTGCCAGACTTTATTGCATATCCAAGACAGAGTGGACCAAAATCCCTCCTGAGATGTGTGAAAACCTGGTCACCATCTATAAGAAACATCTTACCTCTGTGCTTGCCAACAAGCGTTTTTCCACCAAGTACTAAGTCATCTTTTGCTTGGGGATCAAATACTTACTTTACTCACTGAACTGCAACTTAATTTATAGCATTTGTTTTTTGTGTTTTTTTTTCTGGATTTTTGGATGATCTGTCTCTATCATTTAAAATAGACCTATGATAAAAATGATAGACCCTTCATTTCATTGTAAGTGGAAAAACTTACAAAATATGCAGGGGATCAAAAAATTATTATCCCTACTGTATGTGTATATATATCTCTATATATACACATATATACACACACCCAGAAGCACAATTAATAGAATGTTAGCTATTTAAACGTACAGTGCTATCAGTGAGGCATTCTTTCAAAGGTTAAACCAAGATCTGCCATTACGACCTCATGATCAATCCAAGCTCTTTAATCTATGACTACATTTTACCACCTAGTTGTGTCACTAGACCTGGAGTTGGAAAACGTAAATGCACACTAGCACTTGAAGACAGGTTTGTAGGGTTTGTGCAGACGACTGGTTAGAGTTCAACACTACAGCACTTAGACCCAACAATGAACTGACCAAGGACATTTTAACACTTCTAAGTGGTATCTAAATAGCTGTATGGCCCATTGGAATAAATGTGTACGTGCAAGAATGCATACACAGATGGTGACCTGTGGGTAGCTCTTTGACATGGAGGAAAATAAAGGCTGTAAAATCATACTTACACACATAAGATGTGTTATTGGAAGAATCTTTATCTTTGATTTGTTTAATGAAACGCTGCATTGCCTTTCAATTACTTTATTATAGGAATAATAATTTAATCTACTATAATTGAAGCAAGACTTCAACCTATAAGTCATATTAATATGTGTGTGCAACAGTTTACTGACAATATGCAGGTTTTAACTTATTGTTCCTTACTGTTCAAAAAGGCTTATAAATTCACACCACAAACTGAAATGAAAAATAATTTATGCTTTATAATTAATATCACACAAAATGTACACCTATCAGGACTCAAACTGCAATATTTTGGTGAGAATGTTCCTAAATCAGATGATTTTTTCTTTCTATCTGCTACCACAATCAATTCAGCATTATTGGGGTGTTGCCACTACAGAGCATGTCTTTGGATGTAACTCCTCTTTGTACTTTATTAGATCACTACCCTGCATGTGGACTTTGCAATGATACACGTTCTTGTGAAGCCAGGCACATTTTTTTTTTTTAGGCTATGAGTCGAGTCGACATTATCTGGGCATTATATGTGACAAATCTAACACAAGAGGGTAGTTATTCATTTACACTGTTGCATGTATTGGCTGGTGGGTCTGATATACACATTTGAGACTTGGCTCTGTGACATTGGAATACTATTTATTTTTATATATGGGAATATATTTACTGTATATTACTGTGAATTCTTTAGCGCCATACTTGCATTCTTAGGTGTTGTTCTGGAAATTTTATGAACGGGCAAGTCCTAACCCTTATATTAATTAGTGGTCCAAATTAAATAATTACTACTGCAGTAGGGCACAGACACAAAAGATACACTCAGCATCTTTTCCAAATAACTGTTCTGTTTATTCGATACAATTGAAGTTTTTTTATACACATGATTATGTAGGTATCATATTAATGTTACAAATTAACTTTTATAGTAACAAGGGGCGTAACATAGACAGGCTAATTCTAATCAGGATCTGAAAGAATGCAACATGTAATGAAAACATTATTAGTTCCATGAGAAAAAGAGTTTAACTGCTCCAAAGTCCCAGAGAACTAGATGACTGAATCCAAACACTTGGGTGCAATGATATGCAAGATTTGTAGAAAAAACTAGGATGGCCGCACTCCAAAAACAATGTTGTTCCTTTTTAATAAAACTGGTCACAAAACAAACATGTCACAGCAAAAAATCAGATGAGAAATCTGACACGTTTCACACTATCATACAGTGCTTATTCATAGATATGTGTTCACTATGCTTCAGTTTGTGAATAAACAGGAAACTGCTCAGCACAGAGCAGGTCTCAATCATTCACCCATGTCTAGATCAGTTAAGGCTGCAAAGAAAGGGACTGGGGAATCTCGAACGGCAGTCTCTGTGTATCTGTTGTAAAAGCCACACCCACTCCCTGTTATTCACTATGGGCCAGATTCAGGTAGAGTTACGCTGGAGTATCAGTGATATACGCCAGCATAACTCTCACTTTGAGCCGGCTTATCTGTTTTCTGTATGCAGAAAACAAAATACGTCGGGATTGAGTTCAGATACGAGCGGCGTAATTGTATTTCGCCGTCGTATCGCAACTGCAATTTTAAAATGGGCGCTCGGGGCGTTCCCGCTGATTTACGCCGAGAATATGTAAATCAGCGAGACACGGCAATTCACGATCGTACGCAGGCCCGACGCAGTGACATTCCGACGTTTCCGTAAGCGATACACGGCGTAAAGAAAAACATGCCCCCTAGGTGGAGTATCCTATGTTAAGTATGGCCGTCGTCATCGCGTCGAATTTAAAAAGTTTAGCGTCGTTTGCGTAAAACGTCCGTGAATGGGGATTGACGTCATTGACGTTCACTGACAGAATTTGGAGCATGCGCACTGACAGTCGACGCATGTGCAGTACGTTCGCCGCGGGATCGCGCCTAGTTTAAATAATACACGCCCCCTACCCGCCCAATTTGAATTCCGCCGGCTCATTTTCGCTATGCCGCCGCAACTTTAGGAGCAAGTGCTATGTGAATAACAGTACTTGCTCCTAAAGTTTCGGCGGAGTAACGTAAATGACAAACGTTAGTCCAAAATAAAGATCCGCTCTCCTACCTGAATCTGGCCCAATGTGTTTACAACCATGGGTGATTTTACCATAATGGTACTTTTGGGCAGCATTGGTAACCAAAATGGGGAATAAATTTGGCCATTTCAGTTAGGACTGGCTGAATTTCGATCCAAGTATTGGCAGGCTGATTATACCCAGATTGTATTTATCAGTCGAATTAGGTACAACTAGCCTGCCCATACATGGATAGATTCTTTTCTACATGGGATTACTGTCAACGTCTAAATTTGCTAGTAGTAATCATTGTATTTTGCCAGCCAGAATACAGTAGGGGGAATCAAGTGATTTTCTTTAAAGTAATCTATAGGCTGCTTTACAGGAGAACATGCCAGGCCAACTGTAGGATAACAGGGGCGCAGGGGATGATGAGAGGATTCAGTTTCTTTGTAGTTCAGAAAGAGTGAAATTATCTCTCGTTTGGTGGACTGTACAGTAGCTGAGAATATGAAACAGCTGCCTCCAGTACTGCATTCAGAATTCTGTTTTTTTTTTTTTTTTTTTTTAAATAATCACACAACACAAGGGGAAGAGCTTTTTTGTCATTGTTCTTGTGTAACTACTATAATAGTTCACTACCCGGATTTCTGGCCTACATACTTTCATCCTAGCTTTTTACCCTTTTTAAATAATGGTATAACATCTTTTGGTTATGAGTGCCACCTGGGCCAGGTGCTTTAACTTTATCTTGTTTATGTGTAACTGCACTTTTTACTACTTGAATAACATTCAGTTGGGAGCATTGGTTATCTCTCTCCACCATATTACGTTGGCATCAGCCAGTGTTTTGTGAAGACATACAAAAAATATGTATTTAACAGTTAAGCTTTTTATTTGCACACCCCAGTCATTTTGTTCTTGTTAGAATGTACATTATATACTTGTAACATTTTTAAAATTGTATTTACAGTATTAGCATTAGACTTTCAGTTTCTGTCTTTGGTAACTTTTTTTTATTACATTCCTTATACTCTATGAAAGGAATAACAGTATTTTCAAAAGAGATTTAGATTTTTTCCTTTGCTGTCTTATCATGTCTAAAACTTTCCTATTTAGTGCCAGTAACATTCTTTAAACAGGAAACAGGAGCAAGGTATACTACCCATTTAATGCTGGTGGGCGGCTACAACGCTCAACTCTGCCACGGATACCCAGTGCCGGTTCGGGCACTACAATGGTGAGTGTATTGGCTTTTTATCTTGTTTTTAATAAATATTTCTACATACTTCACTATGTTGAGCCCCCTTGTTGTTTTCTGAGGCTATGAGGAAATCCTGGATAAAAAAGGAGAACACTCATTTTTGCTGATAAAGAAATACTTTTGGCTTTATACCATCTAGAATCTGGTGAGCATTGCATCTAGCTATTGGTGACGGTGGCACGCAACTTGTGGGTGGAAGATACAAATGCACACTTGACATATCTGCTTGGACTTTCACTGTTTTTGCATACGGCTAAGCTGTTGGCTTAGTTTTGGAAATTTGTTTTATATACATTTTTTTCACAGGACTCGATATTATAATCGTATTTTTATTTTTTACTGAGAGCACATTATATATAATTGGGTTAAAGGGTATTATATAGAGTGATTTTTTGTTTATATACCCACCATTGATATGATACATTCTATATATTTTTGATTATGTGTTTAGCCTATTTTAGGTATTATACACTGCAGAATATGTTTGTTTGAGTATTTATATGATGATCAATTGGATTAATGGTCATATATTTTTTTTATTTATATATTTATTTAATCTATTTTTGCACATTTATGGATATAAGATCAGCGCAGTAACAATTCCCTTTTATTACAATAACACCTTCGTTGAAGGTACACAGTACTGTGGCAGATCACTTCAATTGTAAAAAAAAATTGCGCCGGTGACACTTATGACATATTGCTAGACTTGCCAGGCTTCACAAGTTTGTTGCACAATTGAAGCACGTCTGCATTGCAAGACTCCAGATCAACTTTCTTTGCAAACATTTTGCAAGTCTGCTGCAAGTTGTGATTCAGTTTTGTTGTGCAATAGTCATCCCACCACAGGGGTCACTGTGGCTGAATTTTCATGCTGTAGACTTGCAGAGCTCTTGCTGTAGACTCAACACTGCAACTTTGCCTTTGCTAGAGACTTGGCCCGCAAATTTGCTACAAATTGAAAACATCTCAACTAGAACTTGTGCTTCAAGTGCTCTGCAAGTGTGCAACTTGCCAGTAAAAATGTGCAGCAAGTTAACAGACTTATAATTCAATACTGCCACACATTTGTGGCACGTTATCTTTATCTTGCTATCTAGGTTAGAGCCAATTCCCACTAGTGCTACAGTGAGTGATCACACCACCTCAAAACCTAGGGGAAAAGAGTTACCATTAAAACCTACATAAAAATGTTCACATTAGTGCTTTGTGTTATAGGATATCACAGTGCATTTTTAAAAGTCCTGTTTGTTGCATCTTTCTTTTGGTTCTTGAAAAATGTGTGTTATATTATAGTCAATGGTAACAAAGGAAATGCACTAAAATCTTAAGGGGCACTTTAAGTTATATGTTAATGATTTCACATGCATTTGCACAGTGGAAACTGGAAAAAGAGGGGAAATGCATATAAAACAAGTATTGTGTTGCATAAAATGTAACCAAGGCCAGTTCAAAACAAATGTGTTTTCATGACAAAAAGGGTCCTAAATAAACTATATCTATGATGATTAAACTACACCACCTAGCTTGGGTTTGTCTGATCTTCAAAGTGTACATTCGACAAAACATTTTTTTTTGGTTTTGGATAGGAAAGGGTTTGCACACCTGTTGTGCTTTTATTGCTTTTTGTGTTACTGTTAAGTAGATTCCCCCAGATTTTTCTGTCCTTCCGCAAGGACATCCAAACCGACAATAATCAAAGAGCCAGACCAACAAATGAAGGCTTGGTTCACACCTATGCAAATTGGATGCAGTTGCCGCATTCAATTTGCATAGCAGGAGAATGTGACCGGCTTTCTGTGGAGCCGCTTCACATATCTTCGGGGGCGCCTGCGGAGCGCACTGCACAAAAACACTGTGCGTCTTTAGCTACGTTTCAGGGTTGAATTCAAGCAAAGATTCTGCCTGGATTTGTCCCTGAAACGAAGAATGGGGATCCGCAGCCGGTTCCAGTGTGAACCAAGCCTTAATATTAAGGGGAGGGGTCTATTATTAAGGGGAATCAATCACAGCCATTAAATACACATGCACTGGATGGTCGTCCACAAGAGAATGTTCATGAACGTCACTTTCTCTGGGTTAAAAATAGACCCCTATATGTAAAGTAACCCTTTGAGCAGTAACTTAATGGTTATTAAAGCAACAAAGCATTATTAAGAGACTAAAAAATGGCAAAACTGAGTGACAAAGTCATATAAACCTTGTGGCCTTGATAATCATAACAATATCTGCCTCTCAATAGTTTCACCTTAACTGCCTGTGCATAGTTGGTGTAACCCCACGCCCCAAAAATAAATATATAAAAGCTACTTGTAATTTATTTTAGTGTACACCATGCTGGATTTAAGGCTGAATGTATATCATGACTGTTTTATGTGGAATTACAACTATAACTATGCTATCATTAGCTTTATTGCTAAAACTAGAGTGTTATGCTTATTAATGAAGGCAAATACTGGTAATAAACCATCAACAGTACAAATGTAGTGTTTTCAGGTTTAAAGCAGATATTAAATAGAAAATGAGTTCCCTAGCATGTCTGTGAATTGTGGTTTAAGGGCTGAGATTATAAGCAATCCACAATTCCCATGCTGTTTTTTATGTCCTATTCAAGCAAAGCTATTCCTGTGTATTAAATGTTAACCACTTCCTGTGGCCATACGACTTTGTACGGCCGCAGTGTGGATCTAAATCTCCGGGAGGCCGTCTATATACGGCCTCCAGCCACTTGGGGGCGGGCGAGCACCGCCGGCGGCGGCACGCGCGCCTGCCGCATGACTGAGGGTCCGCTTTAACTTACTGGTTGAAAATCTATCTACAATTTTTAGTAAATTGTTTTACCCCTGACAAAAAGCGTGGTCCCGGAGCAAGGAACACTTGAACATGCACCCCGGCCAGGAGGGCCACACGCGGGGGGTGGTGGGACGACAGACCAGGATCGACGACCCTGGACTAATGACGTCTCTGTCCCTTAAGTACTCCTCCCCAGCATGCACAGCGGGACGATCAACTCCCTCTGATTGGCTGCCAAAGGGGAACACCCAAAACACCTTGACCTGACTGCTGCCACCCTCGGCCTGGCGTGGTAACAACACCTCAGACAAGAGTGGTCATTCACAGTACAGCCATGGCTGGAACAGAGGCCCAAATTTATTGAAAAATCATACAGTCTGAGCCAATTAACTCTCTGACTACCCTCTAAATTTAAAGCAGCGCCAGCTAAAAAGTAGTAGGCTGCTACATACAATGTAGTTGGAGGGAAGCTTCAGATTGGCAAAGATGTTTTTATTACAAATTATGTGAGTAGACTGCAGTTCCTCTTTAAACATTTCTGTGAACCTATTTCAGTCTATTCATTTATGCAAGATGGAGAAACTAAGTTCCCCTTGATTGTATAATTGCTTTGTAAATGGTATTAAACTACTTTCAGGTTGTCACCGGGATCAATTACCTTCCTTTACTGCTTAATCCCAGTTTGAGACCAAGCAGAGCCATAGGGGTAGATTCACGTAGAAATGCCTATCTATAGACATGCCTAGTGTCTGGCTTTTAAACTAGGCCACCGCAACTTTTCAGGCAAGTGCTTTATTCTCAAAGCACTTGCCTGTAAAGTTGAGGCAGCGTAGCATAAAAGAGCCGGCCGAATTCAAATTCGGCGGGTAGGGGGCGTGTATCATTTAAATGAAGCGCGTCCCCGCGCCGAACGAACTGCGCATGCGCCGGCCGTGATTGGTTACCAGTGCGCATGCTCCAAATCTCAACGTCAATTCGACGTGTAAATGACGTGAACGGCACTTACACAAAACCCTATTCGCAAACGTTTTACGTAAACAACGGGAAAAAAAAGCGCCGGCACGCCGTCCATACTTAACATTGCCTGCGCCTCATATAGCAGGCATAACATTATGACAGTACTACGCTAACGCAAACTACGTAATTGAATAGCGCCGGCCAGGTGTACGTTCGGGAATCGGCGTATAGGCTCATTTACATATTTTAGACGGGAACGCCACCTAGCGCCCAGCCTAAAATATGAAAATAAGATTAGACAGCGTAATAGACTTACTCATGTCTGATCTAAGGAAAATCTATGCTTAACTGATTTTATGAATCAGTGGCTTAGATTGGGCGCATAAAACGCAGAGATAAGATGGCTTATCTGGAGATAAGCCGTCTTATCTCCTACCTGAATCTACCCCATAATCTTTTTCTGAACAGCCCACCATATGGAATATTAACAATGATTAATTTGAACTAGATACAAATCTGCCCATGCATATAATTTTAAGCCAGCTACATTGTCCAGCTACACAGTTTGGACCCCATTTCATGCTATTTTTTTGTTTATATGGTCTAGATCAGAGATGTTAAACTCAATTTTGTTTTGGACCGCATCAGCATTATGGCTGCCCTCATAGGGCTGGTTGTATCTGTGTAGCAGATGATGCAAGTCTGAAACGGAGGGTTGCACACTGTTGGCATCATCCACAAGAAAATGTATTGGAGCCTGCTCCGATAGAACATTGTTCTGTCATGGTGTTCTGTCTGAGCAGTCTTCAATAAAGTTTCTTGTGGAATCTGTGGATCATACCAGGAGTGTAAAACCCTCCTTTTCAACTGGCATAGAATAACTATTAGGCTGCGTACACACGAGGAGACATGTCTGCTGAAACTGGTCTGCAGACCAGTTTCCGCGGACCTGTCCGATCGTGTGTACGACCTAGTGGACAGGTTTCCAGTGGACAAAAGTTTCTAAGCATGCTTAGAAACTTGTCCGCTGGAAACCTGTCCGTCGGACATGTCCGATGGTTAGTACGCCTAACCATTGGACCGAAATCCCGCGCATGCGTCAAATTGATTCGACGCATGCGTGGAAGCATTGAACTTTCTGGTTTGAGAACGTTGGTGTCTTCTACGTCACCGCGTTCTCTGTCCGCGGGGATTTTGGTCTGATGGTGTGTACCAAAATATCCCAGGAGACATGTCCGATGAAAACGGCGGTCCGTCGGACCTGTCTCATCGGACATGTCTCCTCGTGTGTACGCGGCCTTATTCTCATATTATTTATAAACACCACCTTATGCTGCGCACACAGAATATCCGACAAGAAAATTTGAGCTTTTGGTCAGAAATTCCGACCGTGTGTAGCCCCCATCGGACATTTTCTGCCGGAATTTCCGACCACAAAAATTTGAGTTAGTTCTCCAATTTTCCGATGGCAAAAGTTCTTAGTGGAAATTTCCGATCGTCTGTATGCAATTCCGAAGCGCAAAAATCCTATGCATTCTTGGAATCATTGAACTTCATTTTTCTCGGTGCATCATAGTGTTGTACGTCACCGTGTTCTTGACGGTCAGAATTTCCGACAACATTTGTGTGACCGTGTGTATGCAACACAAGTTTGAGTGAACATTTCATCGGAAAAAAATCCACGGTTTTCTTGTCGGAAATTCCGATCGTGTGTACGCGGCATTAGAGATGAGGTTGATGTGGCAGCTGCAGGAGAGGTGTGAGGGCCATGTGAAATGGCGGGGTGGGCCGAATTTGGCCTGTTTGACACATGAGATCTCTGATGAAGCTGGGAGGTGCAGCGTAACATGTAAGACCCGGAACCGGAAGTAGACGTGCAATCCAATCGTTTTACTCGTCTGTTTGTTTTACTTTAAATTTAAGTTGCTACTTTTTTCATTAAATCTTAATTTTACGTACTTCACTATGGTACCATCCTTCTTTATTTGAGCACTACTGGAACAGCTCCAACCACACACCCTGAAACGTTGGACCCACACTAGGACTACCACACCATCCCATACAGAGGATAGAGGGACATCTGCTGGAGATCCATCTAAAGTGTTATACACATTAAGGCTTTTCCCTTGCCTTAGCAAGGTAAGCGCAATGAGAGCTCACTTCATCCAAGAATATCACCTTTAAAATGTATCACAACACCACGGACGGAATTATTTGTCAATTTATTTGATATCTATTATTTATGCATTTGCACTTGGTTGCACGGTTTGCACTTTGTTGTTTTTGCCCTGGTTTGATGCCAGACTCTCAGTGGTAAATGTTTATGCGCTGATCACTTTTTACTTTATCTTATCAATATTTTTTACTTGTTGCTATAATAAATAGCCCAATAAAAAAAAAAAAAAAAAATTTTTTCTCAGTCTAGGCCGATACGTATTCTTCTACATATTTTTGGTAAAAAAAAAAAAAAAAAATCGCAATAAACGACTGGTTTGCGCAAAAGGTATAGCACCTACAAAATAGGGGACAGAATTTTTTTTTATTATTTTTTTACGAATGGCGGCGATCTGCGATTTTTACTGGGACTGCAACATTATGGCGGACACATCGGACACTTTTGGCACCATTCACATTTATACTGCGATCAGAGCTATACATATGCACTAATTACTGTATAAATGTGACTGGCATTGAAGGGGTTAACACTAGGGGGTGAGGAATGGGTTAAATGTGTACCCTGCATAGTGTTCTAACTGTGGGGGAAGGGGACTGACTGGGGGATATACCCCTCCCCAGCATGCCCCGCGAGGGAAACACTCTTCCAATTGGCTGCTGGGGAAAAGCGGTTCTGCCTGAACCCCTCTGGCGCCACCTGCCGCCCAGTGATAGGGCCGCATCTCTGGAGTGCAGAATGACCCACAGGACAATTCAGGGCTGACAGCTGCCAAATTTAAAGAAATCAACCTAGGTGAAAGCAAGTAAGTCTCTCACCTTACTTACTTTAGTGTAGCGCCCTTTCTGAAAGTAAGGGGGCGCTACAGTAACATATATTGTTGCTCTTTGATCTGGAACATTATTTCTAACTTTATGTTATCTACCTACTGCCACAGCCCAGCAAATTAATTATCCTAGGCAATATATACTGCCTGCACAGCTTGCCCTCCGGAAGATTTACCCCCTTCATGACCAGACCATTTTTTGCTATATGGCACTTTGTTACTTTAACTGACAATCATGCAGTCATGCAACACTGTACATAAATTATATTTGTGTAATTTATGTCATTTTAACCCACAGAGCTTTCTCTTGGTGGCACTTGATCACCACTGGGTTTTGTCTTTTTTGCGCTATAAACAATAAAAAAAGACTGACAATTTTGAAATACAAACATAATTTTTTTACTTTCTGCTGTAAAACCTATTCCCCCCCAAATAAAAAAAAATTTCTTCATACATTTAGGATAATATGTATTCTGCTACATATTTTTTGTAAAAAAAATCCCAATAAGCATACATTGATTGGTTTGTGCAAAAGTTATAGTGTCTACAGACTACAAGATATAAAATGGTATTTTAATACATTTTTTCTACTAGTAATGGTGGCGATGAGTGACTTATAGCTGGACTGAGATATTGCGGTGAACAATCTGACACTAACTGACACTTTGTGGAAACCAGTGACAGGAATACAGTCTGCATTGCTAAAAATATAAACTGTCACTGTACTGACACTGGCTGGGAAGGGATTAAACATCTAGGGCGATCAAAGAATTAAATGTGTGCCTAATCAGTGTTTTTGTGTTCACTGTAAGGTGCTTTCACTAAGGGATGTGCTGGCTCGGATACCCCCTGACCTGGAACAGCTGAATCACGGAAATATATACGTGATTCTGCCTAGCCGGCCCGTACTGTACCAATAAAGCTACTTGTGTTATTTTTTCCAACGCATCAGATTTTTCTGCAATTCTACATTCTGTAGGCTCCTTTTTTTGTAACCCAACATAAAGGTCTAAGACAGATACAGTACCTTCTCACCAATATATGTTACCATCAGTTGTTTATTAAAAACAAAAAGCAATCTCAGATTATGCTTTACGTGAATTTATTTCTCTATGCAGGCACTGCAAAAATATTATAAAAAAGGCGATGAGCCATTTTAATTGCAGGTTGCAGAGTTGTGAATAACCCATTGCCATGTCACCAAAGAGACATCAAACAAATTGCATGGGTAACTAGGAAAGCAACCCTATTTCCAGTTTGGCGGTGAAGTAGTTACACAGAGTTCGACCGAAACAATTTATGAACCGATCCCATCCTGTCTTCGTTTCTCCCCCTGTTAGATCTGATTTAGTGGGAAATAATATAAAATGAAGGAAAATAAGATCTGGCTCTCCGGGGAATATCAGCACAGGCTGTTTAGAGAAATTACGATTTTCTGTTTTCACTCCAAAACAGTTATTTTCTTTATGGGAGGGGCTCTTAAAAGCTTTTTCAGTTCTTGAAGAAATATGGAAAAAAAGAAACAGGCACTGGTGAAAATTAATTTAATTGCTCATATTTTTAAGGTGCAATGAGTGCAAAAGAGACAGGCCTGTGAAGGAGGGGCTTTTTCATCCTTCATTCGCTCCTGTTTGTAGGATAAAGGCAATGCAGTACGCAAAAGGGCAGAGCGCGTATAAGTCTGTCTGACGCTTCCTATAACTCTATTATATTACCATCTGGCTCTTTTATATGTAGTATTCGGGAGTGAATATAAAAAATGATCTAGAGCTGAAATTATTTCCTTGATAACACTTGTTTTAAACACCGCGACACTAAATAGCTGAAAAGTCTCAAAAGTGAATGCATAACGCGTATAAAAGCCACAAGCAAACCAACATAAATTCTTAAGATTAAAGCCATAACTCCTGGGGAAAGGTGGGAAAACGCATGCTCCGATAAATCTGTTTATAATAGTATTTGGGTTCCAGCAACAGCTTTCATTGTTCTCAAGTGAGTAACATATAAAACAATGCATTTCAAGTGTTATTGCAATTCCTTACGGGGCTCTGCTCTATCTACATATTGGCTGTCAAATGTATCTCCAGCAGCAGCGCAAACAAAAAGACAAACACTGGCCCTGCGTTAACTCTTTTTAACTCTCTTACTGTCAGGGTGGCATTTCTCTTGTAATTTCCTGAGGGAATGTGGCAGAGACAACAACACCACAAATGTTAAAGAGAATATTTTTCCCAATATCTGATTTCTGTTTGTAATCTTGCTGAGCTTCAGTAAATTACTTTCTAAATACATTTTACCTAAACTCCCAAAATAGTTTTTGTTTAAACAACATATCAAAATGGGTAATGGAGTCTGCTGATGGACTTGCGTGTATGTGTCTATTAGGAGCTTCTATGCTGCCAGTTCAGACACATTTGCAGAGTGCCCAAAGCAGTGATATCCAGTACCATTGTAAGCAGGAGAAGAAAACCAGAAACCAAGAGATTAAGATCATCTGCCCCTTGTGACTGAAAAAAGGCTATAGAGACCTATTTTCCACAGCCCTGTGAACCTGCATGCTTGTGCCATAGTTCCAAGATTGTGTCAAGATGAAAGGCCGCAGAGCCGTTCTCTCTTTTTCTCTCGCTGCTAACTTGCCAGACCTTGGAGCTTTCCTGAGAAAGGAACCTAAAGGTGAATTTAAAAAATCATTAGATTATAGGATAAAACTGAAGCAACTGTTCAGTATGCACTTAAAACAAGCAGAGCAATTTTCTGAATTCTTTAGGAAAATCTTGTTTATGATTCTAGCAAGGTTGAAGAACATATGGAACCAACAGTTCTGAATCTTCCAACCATTGCGATATCCTGTCTAGAGTGCATTTCTTTAGAATATAACATTTAATTGTGAACATCACAGGAAAAGGGCACAGTGGAGTTTGAGGAATTCTCTTGCCTTTGTGTGATCTGTCACAGAAAACTTGGCCCAGTGCAAGGCCCTGCACAGATGCTCCTGCTCTGAAGCTTCAAAAGCCATCTATAATGGACTACTGGATTCCTTCCATGCCTGCATCTAAGCACCAGAGGGAGCCTTTTATCCCATTGCAACTTTCTTGAAAGTTGCACTAACGTCCTTGGTGACTCTCGACTGCTGCATGAGTATCCTGTTTTTGTTATATGTTGTTTAATACTGTTTCGACTTTCTTGCACACTGCTATGCCCATTATGCCCTCCCCTTGTTTCATCAGTCTGAAGTTATTCAGTTGTCTGTCAATCTGAGTATGCGTTTCTTTTAAGACCCATTTTTGCTTACTGTGTTCTTACTGCAGATTTCCAGGATGGGTATATACATTTTTTCAGGTTTCACATTATCATTTGATCATTTTTCGAGACCCTGCTGCATAGGCTCATATTACATATTTTTTCCAGGATCTTAAGACTGAAACATTGTGATGGTTCACAGTTTTTTCATCATACCATAACATTCTTTCTCTTGCTAAACCTCCTATAATTCGCATATATACAATTATGTATATAGACGTGGAGTACTGATCCCTCTAAATTACCCTTTTGTCCTCTAGACCTCTCATACAGTTATGTTAGTCTTACTGATCTGGAATATGAAAGAAGTCTTTTTTACTCTGTGGTTTGCAAGTTACTTGTTACAACCAGCTTCCACTACTTCCTAGTATTGCACTACTTCGCCACCTGCTTTAACCCCTTGGAGCCTGCAGAAACCCCATTTACTTGAATGGGTCAAAATTGGCACAAATTCAGGGGGTATCATTTTTTCCACAGCTGCAAAGCAAAGCCTCACAGCCACATCAGGTGCACATTCCCCAGCAGTTACCTCTGCAGCTAAAGGGGGTAGCAGATGAAGGATGGTAAATCCCTCAACCTCATGTATTAATCAACCCCAATAGTGCAGCCACACGAGCAACAGTGTCACCAGGCCAGTGTAGCTAGAACCAGTGTTCCTGATTTACCTGTTTATTGACCATGTTTCTGCCTGTTGCCTGGACCGATTTGTTGCATGTATACTGACCATGTCTATGTCTCCCCCTGAACTGACCCATCTGCACCGACTATATGCTTGCAAGACACCAGTCCCAGCCTCCCCCGTCTGTGGACAACTGCACTGAGCCACAGGAACTCTTTCACATACTAGCCTTGCTCAGTGGCGTCACTAGGGTTGTTGTCACCTGGTGCGGTATAACATGGTGTCACCCCCCCCCCTCAATAATTTCCCCCCCCCTAATAACACTGCATATATTGGCAACATTAGTGCCGTTAATAACTTTCAATCAACTAGCAAATTTGAATAACAAAATCATATGAAAATAATAGAATTCAAAGCTTAAACTGTTAAAGAACTGTATTTGTTTTAACTGTGCCATGCCAAACGCAGCCACTGTGCCATCAATTGTCACCACTATGCCATACCATGCCAAACGCAGCCACTGTGCCATCAATTGTTACCACTGTGCCATCAATTGTTACCACTGTGCCATCAATTGTCACCACTGTGCCCAGCAATTGTCACCACTATTCCATGCCATCAAATGTAGCCACTGTGCCATCAATTGTCACCACTGTGCCCAGCAATTGTCGCCACTGTGCCCATCATTGCAGCCCCTCCTGTGCCCCATGTCCCAGTCTAAAGTCCCTGTCTGTGGGAAGGTGTGTTGTTGATGCTTGGTACAGTACCTTCCATGCCAGCAGGATATCCATGATCGCCATCAGCAGGCAGGGTCTTTTCTCGTTTTGGATGGAAACAGTACTCCTTCCAGAGGATCTGTTTGTTGTGAGATGGAGTGGTCCCTGGCCACCTGCACCTTCAGCCGTCCTCATTTTCTGCCTCCAGTCAGCCTGTCCTCTGAGCACATGGGTGGGGGCAAAGAGCAGAGGGGAGTGGAGATCACAGGGGTGGGGAGCGGAGAGCAATGGGGGGCTTGAGGGCACTGGTGGGGGGCAAAAATAACAGGGGTGGAGAGCACGGGAGGCTAAGGGGATGGCTAGAGACCACTAAGGGGGATCTTGAGAGCACTGGGGGGGGGGCAAAAAGGAACAGGGCTGAAGAGCACAGGGGCTGGAGAGCACTGGGGGTACAAAGAGCAGGGGGAGTGGAGAGCAATGGGGGGAGCTTGAGAGCACCAGTGGGGGCCAGAAAAAACAGGGGTGGAGAGCAGAACAGGGGTAGAGAGCACTGGGGGGTAGGGAGAACAGGGGTGGAGAGCACTGGGGAAGAACAGGGGTAGAGAGCACTGGGGGGGGATGGAGAGAACAGGGGTGGAGAGCACTGGGGGGGGGGTGTGGAGAACAGGGGTGGAGAGCACTGGGGGGGGGTGTGGAGAACAGGGGTGGAGAGCACTGGGGTAGAACAGGGGTGGAGAGCACAGGGGGGGTGGAGAGCACTGGGGGGGGGGGGGCACTGGGATGGTGGCTGGAGAAGGATGGGGGGGGATCAGTGGGGGCAGAAAGAACAGGGGTAGAGAAAACTGTGGGGGGGCTGGAGAGTGTGGTGGGTGAGAACACTGGGGGAAGCTTCAAGGAGTACCTGATAGGAGGAGAAGCAGGGGGGCTGCATATAGATTAATTGAGATGTCTATATTCCTCCATACAGCCGCAGAATGCTTGATTCTCCTCCTCTCCCTCCTGCAAGCATTCAGCGGCTGTATGGAGAAATATAGACAGCTCAATTCCTCTAAATGCAGCCTATATGCGATCAGGCTCCTATTAAGCACCTCTGGCTGGCTGTGCGGCCGCAATGACATGTCCTGTGTATCCTCACTGAGCTGGTCTGCCTGGGTCTGTGTTCGGCGATAACGCAGTAACACGGTCTCGTCCCCCTAGACCGGCTCGTGTGATAGGCTGAACACTGATTCTATCTACTATCACATGAGCCGGTCTAGGGGGGCGGGACTGTGTTAAAGCATCATCACCGAACACAGACCCAGCCAGCTCCGTGATGATGACAGGGCCGGCCTTAGGTGTTCAGGCACCATGTGCGAGATAATCCTGTGGCGCCCCCCAAATGGCCCCTGTAAAATTATAGGGTGGTATTGAGACGGTTGGGGTGATATAGGGCAGGTTGGGGTAATATAAGGCAGGTTGGGGTGATATAGGGCAGGCTGGGGTGGCATAGGGCAGGATGGGGTGGTATAGAGCAGGGTGTGGTGGCATAGAGCAGGTTGTGGTGGCATAGGGCAGGTTGGGGTGGTATAGGGCAGGCTGGGGTGGTATAGGGCAGGTTGGGGTTGTATAGGGCAGGTTGCGGTGGCATAGGGCAGGTTGCGGTTGTATAGAGCAGGTTGCAGTGGCATAGGGCATGTTGGGGTGGCATAGGGCAGGCTGGGTGGTAAAGGGCAGGTTGTGGTGGTATAGGGCAGGCTGGGGTGGTATAGGGCAGGCTGAGGTGTTATAGAGCATCTTGTGGTGGTATAGGGCAAGCTGGGGTGGCATAGGGCACGTTGGGATGGTATAGGGCAGGCTGGGGTGGCATAGGGCAGGATGGGGTGGTATAGGGCAGAATGGGGTGGTATAGGGCAGGTTGGGGTGGTATAGGGCAGGTTGCAGTGGCATAGGGTAGGTTGGGGTGGTATAGGGCAGGTTGGTGTGGCATAGGGCAGGCTGGGGTGATATAGGGCAGGTTGCGGTGGTATAGGGCAGACTGATGTAGCATAGGGCAGGTTGTGGTGGTATAGGGCAGGTTGGGGTGGCATAGGGCAGGTTGCAGTGGTATAGGGCAGGTTGTGGTGGCATAGGGCAGGTTGGGGTGGTATAGGGCAGGCTGGGGTTATATAGGGCAGGTTGGGGTTGTATAGGGCAGGTTGCGGTGGCATAGGGCAGGTTGCGGTGGTATAGAGCAGGTTGCAGTGGCATAGGGCATGTTGGGGTGGCATAGGGCAGGCTGGGTGGTATAGGGCAGGTTGTGGTGGTATAGGGCAGGCTGGGGTGGTATAGGGCAGGCTAAGGTGTTATAGAGCATCTTGTGGTGGTATAGGGCAAGCTGGGGTGGCATAGGGCATGTTGGGGTGGTATAGGGCAGGTTGGTGTGGCATAGGGCAGGCTGGGGTGATATAGGGCAGGTTGCGGTGGTATAGGGCAGGTTGGGGTGGCATAAGGCAGGTTGTGGTGGTATAGGGCAGGTTGGGGTGGTATAGGGCAGGCTGAGGTGGTAGAGGGCAGTTTGTGGTGCTATAGGGCAGGCTGTGGTGCTAAAGGGCAGGCTGGGGTGCTATAGGGCAGGCTGGGGTGCTATAGGGCAGGCTGGGGTGCTATAGGGCAGGCTGGGGTGATATAGGGCAGGCTGGGGTGATATAGGGCAGGCTGAGGTGATATAGGGCAGGCTAGAGTGGCATAGGGCAAGTTGCAGTGGCATAGGGCAGGCTGAGGCAGCATAGGGCAGGCTGGGGTGGTAAAGGGCAGGTTGTGGTGGCATAGGGCAGGTTAAGGTGGCATAGGGCAGGTTGGGGTGGTATAGGGCAGGTTGGGATGGTATAGGGCAGGATGCGGTGGCATAGGGCAGGCTGGGGTGATAGAGGGCAGGCTGGGGTGATAGAGGGCAGGCTGGGGTGATAGAGGGCATGTTGCTGTGGTATGGTGCCAGGTCATGGACTATATGTAGTGACATGTGCAGTAGTGCAGTAACTAACTTACAGCATGCCTGGAGATGCTGCTGTGTCCTCGTTTCTTTCATTCTCAGCTGTGGGATCAGCCAGAGTAAAGAAGACTGTGGGAGGAATTGAGGAAGCAGCCACACCCCCAGCTACACCCACAAACTCAGGCTGCCTCCGGAGACATTGGTTGGAGATCCCTGAGGGACAGCACTAGATGGGGGAGTGTTACAGGCAGGCAGCCCCCCCACCCCTCCGCACGGCCTGCGGGGGGGGGGGGGGCCAGAATGGATCTGGGAAACAGTGCAGAGGCTGTGAGCTGCGAGAGAGACACCAACAAGGGGAAGGAGGAGGGAGGGGTACCGTAACTTATAAAAATGACAACTTTGTGAAAAAAAATGTTATTTAATTTCTTAATTTTCCCAAAAAATGGCCAAAAAATTACAACTTAACCACTTAAGGACCGGACCAATATGCTGCTAAATGACCCAAGGGGTTTTTACAATTCGGCACTGCGTCGCTTTAACAGACAATTGCGCGGTCGTGCGACGTAGCTCCCAAACAGAATTTGCATCCTTTTCTTCCTACAAATGGAGCTTTCTTTTGATCGCTTAGTGACACTGGCAATAGGGAGTGAAAGGGTTAACTATGGCGGTGATCAAGGGGTTAAAACTTTATTAGGTTTAGGGTAGCCCCCGTACCCCCCCAACACTAACTGCCTGTCACACCGACACTAAATGCAGTGATCAGTACATATATTATCACTGCATTCAGTGACACTGTGACAGGGGGGTGTGGGGGGTGATCGCAAGGGGTTAATGTGCCTGCGTGTCCTGGTGTCAGTGTAGTGTTGTGCAGACTTACAGTGTGATGTAATCTCTCCTCAGCGCCTGTTGAAAAGATCGCCGAGAGCAGAGATCACATCACTTCCCTCTTCCTGTGTTTACACAGGAGGAGGAAGTGACACTGCAGGGAGCGCGCGCATTGGCTGGGAGCGATCCGGAGGGGGGCGGACAAAAACAAACCGCCGCCCCCTCGTCCCGGATCGCTCCTACAGCAAACCGGAACGCCGCATGTACCGGGGGGGGGGGGGTCCCGACCCACGTCAAGGCAGCCAAGTACAGGTACGTTGATGTGCCTGTCCGTGCCATTCTGCCGACGTAAATGTACATGTGGTGGTCCTTAGGTGGTAAAAAAAACTCACAATGCCTCTCCCAAATACCATAGATTGTCACTTTCCAAAAATGAGTCATTTGGAGGGTATTTGTATTGTCTTTGCATTTAAGGGCATCAAGAATTGAGATAGGCAGTCAGTACATCAGGAATAATCAATTTTCAAATACACACTGCATAACAGAAACTAAGAAAAATTTGTTTTGTTCAACATTTTCAGTATTTCTTGTTTATATAGCAAAAATAAAAACCCAGTGATGATTAAATACCACCAAAAAAGCTCTATCTGTCTCAAAAAATTATAACAAAACAAAAGAATAGAGAGCGCAC
The DNA here is from genome assembly GCA_029574335.1 of Rana kukunoris. Taxonomy (NCBI): domain Eukaryota; kingdom Metazoa; phylum Chordata; class Amphibia; order Anura; family Ranidae; genus Rana; species Rana kukunoris. The sequence continues at coordinate 136,210,710 of CM056056.1, read as the reverse complement.
ATCTTAAAGTGCAGTAACGTGGGGGGAGATTAAATGATGATAAACGACAATAAAGTGTTACACTCACAAACAAATAGGAGTGAGGGTGCGGTACGAGACAGGATGCTGAGCTGGTATGAAGTCTTTGCAAGGGATGTCTGGCTCCCCGCATGGCCACAGGCTGGGGAGAAGCGATGTCTGCTGCTGGAGGATCCAAAGCTGCAAGAGGAGATGGAGGAAGCACCAGGGTACAGGAACCACACCAGAAAGCCACCTGCTCTACACTATGATGTTAACTTGTTTTCAGGAATGCATTTCAAAGCAACCCAGCATCTTTGTCAATAGCAGTCACAGTATGGTTCTTACAACTTTTTTTCTGGTGAGCAGAAAAGACTATCCCAGGCAAAGAGCATAATAGAAAATATACTGCTCTGTTTTTTTATTCTTCATTCTTTAATGTATAGATTTCTCTCCTAACAACATTTAAGAAAATAGTTTAAATGCTTAAATCCCTCCTCCACCAACTGTATTCTGGTGGTACCCTGAAAGCTTTCGAGCAATTACGCAATGAATTTATGTAGGGCTGTTACTGATCAAAATTTTTGTGTTCGATTAATCGCTTTGTTTTTTAATCGATTAATCGACTAATTTCAATTAATTATAACGCACATACAGATCCAACTACTTTTAGCTGATCTCCTTGCAGGCTGATTCCCAGTGTAGCTACCAACCACTGGAAACATACATAGCAGGATACAAAAAACATACAAAGGCAGTGCCCGATGGGAATAGCATTAAAACTTTTATAGTCTTTAAGTAGGTAACCAAATAAATATTGCACTGGAGATAAAATCGATGTAGCTACATAAACTGTAAAAATGGTGCGAGTAATACAAAATGATACAAAAAGCAGTCATAGAAACATGTAGCCAAGTATGATACTGGTATAAAAATGTGTACAACGATACCACTGCTGAATCCAGATGAGGAGAGGTTAACATCAGTCTGTCGGCATGTAGATGTCCCATGAAGGGAACTATCACAACTTCCAGTGGATGGCTGTAGAATACCAGGTCTATAGAGGGAAGTGATAGAGGGAAGTGTAACAGCCCTTGCGTGTGGCAGATAGTAAGGTCCCGCCTGCATGCAGATATGAAGGCACAGCAAAGGAGCCTTCAGATGGACACGGCAAGTCCCGCCGGTGTCCGTGACGTTACCGGATCTCCGATGGAACTCCCTGAAGGCCCAGAAGCCGGTGGAAAGGTGAGTACCAAATTTAAAAGAATTTTAATCGATCAAAAAGATTTTGATCGATCAAATTTTTTTTAGGATTAATCGATTAATTAAAAGTTAATTTGCACAGCCCTAAATTTATGCTCTCCCATGTCCAGTTCTATCAGTATCTCCAGCTCCGGCATTCCCTACAGGCCAAGGAACAAGTGACACCTCTGTTCATATATTTTTTCCCAATGATACAAGATCTCGTCCAGGCTATTTCCCGCAGGGGATTGATCTCTAATATATATTCTGTACTAATGTCAACCAAATTTATTTAAAAGCAGGTCCTCATGGGTTGCGGATATAGGGGAGTTAGATGATGACCAATGGGATATGGCATTGGAATCCCTCCCAGTGATTTCAGTTTCTGCCTCCCAGGACTTCTCACAGCTCTTTATTCTCCATAGGTCCTACCGTACCCCAGTCAAATTGTTTGCATGCGGCATACGAGGCCCCCCTCTGTGTCCAAAGTGTGCAGTCTATACAGGTGACTTCATTCATATGACCTGGAGATGCCCCAAGATGGCGATATACTGGACTGAACCATTTCCGAGGTAGCCCAGCTTCCTATCCCTTTTACCCCGCTGGTATGCCTGTTGGGGCAATAGATGAGGAGATGTACCCTAGGGGTATCTATTGTATGGTTTCAAGATTGTTGTATTTCACCAGGAAGATGGTTGCAAGATTATGGATGTCTCATTCAGCACCTACCAAAGCCTAATCGATATAGAATGTCAACACTATCCTCCTCAGAGAGCAACTAGCATACCGTCATTGCAGATGCCTTCTCATCCTCGGATGAGAGGACATCTGTGATAGGCGGAACACTGAACAGAGGCCCTGCTGGGAAAATTTGTGTTCCGCCTATCACGGAACAGTCTGAGGAGGAAGCATGGCTTTTGAATCATGGATGCACACAGCCTGAAACCCCAAATCTAAAAACAAATTAAGGTAGGGAGATCGTCTTGGCCGCCACAGTGAGGTCGGCAAAGGCACAGTTGAGGCGTGTAATGACACAGTGGAGGCGTGTAATGGCACAGTGGAGGCATGTGATGGCACAGTGGAGGCATGTGATGGCACAGTGGAGGCATGTGATGGCACAGTGGAGGCATGTGATGGCACAGTGGAGGCATGTAATGACACAGTGGAGGCATGTAATGGCACAGTGGAGGCATGTAATGGCACAGTGGAGTCATGTAATGTAACGGCACAGTGGAGGCATGTAATGTGATGTAATGGCACAGTGAGATTTGAAAAAAGCTGAAAAAAGCCTGTTTCTGTCAGCCTTTTTTACTGTCAGCGGTTGTTCTGGCTACCCCTTAGCTTCCAGACAGACTAGTAGGAAGGGGGTCGTCTTATACGGCGAGTATATGCCAAAACAAACATTTTTCCTGGAAAAATAGTGGGTTGTCCTATACGCCCTGTCGTCTGGCAGCTAAGAAGCAGCTAAGAGGCCCATGATAACTCTGGAGGAGCTGCAGAGATCCACAGTTTAGGTGGGAGAATCTGTTCATAGGACAACAATAACTTGTGGAATTTACAAATTTGCCCTTTATGGAAGAATGGCAGGAAGAAAGCAAATGTTAAAAGAAAGCCATAAGAAGTCCCATTTTCAGTTTGCGAGAACAAATGTGGGGAACACAGCAAATATGTGGAAGAAGTTGCTCTGGTCAGATGAGACCAAATTGAACTTTTTGTGCTAAAAGCAAAACACTATGCGTGTGTTACGACACGTCTGTCTGGGGTCAAAATGTGTGGATCAGAACTACGGAGGCTTCTCAGGTTTAAACCTAGGTTTCACTTTCAATCACTGTAGAGAGTTAGGGTTCAGTCATCACAGCCTCATTGAAGTAAATTGCGCTTATTCCTTCATAAGCGTCACTGAGGATAGGTACAAATAGCACGGTCCATATGCAGGTAAGAACTACTAGGCAGGTAAGTTAGGCTTCCAGCAATACTTGGTAAAAATAGCATGGTTCACAGGCATATAAGAACTACTGAGCAGGTATGAGAGGCTTCCAGCAATACTTGCCTAAGCTGTCTGTCCTGGGCGTTCAAATAGGGCGCCGGGATGAGGAGGAGGAGCCGCGACTAGCTGGGACGCACTTCCACGTTCCAGCGTGGAACGCACCGGCCGCGCACAGGAAGTGACACATTCGGACAGCAGAGTGGAGCGCAGCTGTCAAGAATAGATGCAGCTGCACCCATTCTGCCAAAGGTAACCGCGGTGGCGTTACAGCGTGGCGGAAACCTAACACTGCACATCACCCTAAACACACCATCCTCACCGTGAAACATGGTGGTGACAGCATCATGTTGTGGGGATGATTTTCTTCAGTCGGAACAGGACAGCTAGTCAGAGTTGATGGTTAAAATTACCCAAAGTCCAGACCTAAATACAATTGAGAATCTGTGGCAAGATTTGAAAATTGCTGTTCACAGACGCTTTCCATCCAATCTGACAGAGCTTAAGCTATTTTGCAGAGAAGAATGGGCAAACTTTGCACTGTCTAGATGTGCAAAAATGGTAGAGACATAGCCCAAAAAACTTGCAGCTGTAATTCCAGCGAGAGGTGGTTCTACAAAGTATTGACTCGGGGGGGGCTGAATACAAATGCACGCCACACTTTTTAGATTTTTTTGGGAAAAAATATTGAAAAGCATTTATCATTTTCCTTATTATGTGCCACTTTGTGTTGGTCTATCACATAAAACTCCAATAAAATACATTTACGTTTTTGGTTGTTACATTACAAAATGTGGAAAATTTCAAGGGGTATGCATACTTATTAATAGCACTGTATGTTCTTCAGTTATCTGGGTCAAGCCTGTTGTCTTTCCTGTTAAATGGTTACAATGTAGATGTGTGGTGGATCTGTGGAAATGATTGACTAGTTTTTCCCACCAATTTTCCACAGATGGGGGGGGGGGGAGTCACTTGGGGCTCCCTGAAGGACTGGGAGCCTGAGGACTGTACAAATCTTGGACTTGGACTTGGACTTAGAACCTTTTAAGAATCTTTGTGAAAACATTGACTATATGGATTTTGCGCTACCTCAGGTGGATAAATCACCAATTATGTACGCTGCCTTTAATGGGTACAAACAAATTACCCTATGGGCAACTAAAGTACCTTGTACAGTAATTCATGTAAGAAGGTGCCTGCTAAGAACTGATCCTGTATGTTGCCTTTCTTCAGTAAAGTTGATGTTAACTGTTTAACGTATGATGTGAAGTTTCTTCTTAAGTGGTGTATTGCATGGTGTATCCAACTAACAGGGCTTGTAACAAGGGGAATGTAGGTTAGAGTAGATGCAGTACACTTCAGTTCAGTATGTAGTTTGCTGTCTAGTGTAAGCCATATAGCTAAGAACAACCATACATGTATTATAGTTTAATGCAACCAACCAGCCAGGGAATAAGTGACTTGGCTTAGGGTGACTGTTACTTTGGTAGTGAAGAGATCTTGTGCTTGTCCCCTTCACTAACAGCCAGCTCTCTGCATTTTTGCACCAAACCTGTGGCACAGAGTGCCTAGGGACCTAGCCTGGGCAACACAGGAGAGATGTAGAGGGGCCCCTGAGAGAGAGAGAGAGAGAGTGAACGAGAGCGAATGAGAGTGAACATGTAGTTACAGAGTGAGGTTAATTTCCTGTCTCCACTGGTAACTGTGGAGTGAGGTGACAGGTATTGTTGGGTTGGTGGATTCCGATGCAGTTTCTGCAGCACCGGTTTCTAAATGCTGCACCCCTAGGAGTTGGTGTTTTCTAATTGTAGTGGTGTTTAGTGTGCTTAGTTTTAAAAGTACAGTCAGTTAGCCAAGGATTAATAGAGGGTTAACTGTGTTCATTGTGGCTCGTTTCTAGGTTAGTTAGTATTATTTATTATTTTACAGGATTTATATAGCACCAACAGTTTGCGCAAGACTTTACAACATGAGGGCAGACAGTACAGTTACAATTCTATTCAATACAGTAGGAATCAGAGGGCCCTGCACCTTAGAGCTTACAATCTAAGCCTTAATGTTGATTTTCACATGGACGCAAACTCCTGTCTAGAACCTAGGCAATTAGCGAGTGTAATGTGAAAAATTGATTACTGCACTGTCCGTATGTCACTCTAAAATGTGATATTAATTGTGAAAGAGCAGCTGCAACTTAATGTGAGACACACACAATCAAAGAACTGGAAAATAATAGGCTGCGCTAGTTAAATTAACATATAAATATTAACAGTGTGTCAGACACAAGAGAGATGGTGAATTCTCTATATAGCCCGATGCTACATCAATATCAAATCGTGAAACTCGAGGGATAAATATGAATCAAAAAATAGAAGTAATAGGAGTGTCCAATCAACTCCAATATATTGCTGAAAGAATAGTCCACAAGGTAAACCACGACACCCAAGAAGCTGTGAGAGGGTATAGGAAAGATCCTCCACCAATGAAACTAGGAGATCCCCCAAAAACTTTGATCGCTGCCTGTTACTTCCAGGTCTAGCACGGTTCGCAGTGACGTCAGCACGCCGCTCCTCCCAAAGAGTCCTCGAATACTATTTGAGACGCTAGTATACCCACGGCAAAATTGTAAGTGCAATATTGTTGTTTTTATTAATAAATGTTTTTTAAAGAATTACACTATGGAAGCCTTTCTGTCCCTTTATGAGGAATGATTGAATACCATTTATACTGAGGACAACCTGAGTGAAGTTATCCAAGCACAGAGACCCGGGGCTGGGGAATAAGCCACAGGTGCATGAGATCGCCCTAATAAAAGATCCTAGTGAGCTGGTACGTGGCAGTAATTTCATTGGTGGAGGATCTTTCCTATACCCTCTTACAGCTTCTTGGGTGTCATGGTTTCATGTCACTACGAAATATAGGATTGAGAAATCATCACTTGGACTGTAATTTTGAACTGTTTACCTTGTGGACTATTCTTTCAGCAATCTATTGGAGTTGATTGGACACTCAAAGTGCTCTTACTACTTCTATTTTTTAATTCATATTTATCCCTTGAGTTTCATGATTTGATATTGATGTAGCATTGGGCTATATAGAGAATTCACCATCTCTCTTGTGTCTGAAGCACTGTTAATATTTATATGTCAATTTAATTTGATCTTATCACTTATTCTAGCGCAGCTTATTATTTTCCAATTAGCGAGTGTAGTTCTAGTTTACCTTACTGGGGTGCAAAAGCCTGCCCACAAATATACCTTGTGTAAAAGTGTACTTACCATTGAAGCTCAAAAAGAAAAGCTTCTGTTGATTAATTTTACCAGTTGTTATACCAGATTCTGATCATCTCATGTATGACATGCTGAGGATGTACCCATACAGGAAAATCCCTTCAATGGTAAACATATTTTTCAGAAAAAAAGTGTAATTTTTACAAAAATCACATAGAAGTTACTGGCCCAGATTCACAGAGCGATTACGCCTGCGCAACTGGTGTTGCGCGTGCGTAAGTCTAAATGTGCGCGTGCGTTTAGATGCGCGCGATTCAGAAAACGATTTACGCCAGAAATCTACTTTTTTTTGTCCGGCGTAATTTCGTTAGACAGACGCATCCGTCCGCGCAAAAATGCGCTAGACACACCATTGATTTGCTAGTCAAATATGCTAATGAGGGAGTTGCGGGGATCCACAAAAAAACGCAGTTGCTGCGCAGGCTACGCGATGTGCGCAACAGCAAAATGTCCTGTCTAAAGTTAGAGCACCTAAAAGCTGGTCTAAATTTTGAAAAAACGTCTACATCTCACAGAAAGCAACACCGTTACTGAGGAGCAGACCACACACACGTGTTGCACTACAATTTGACTGCCAACATGCCAGGGGCATCGTCGCTCATAGCTGCACTAGTGAATTTAGATGACCAAAGAAGGAGGGGGGCACAGAGGATGGCACGGAGGATGGCACGGGAGAGGATATACCGCACACGCATAGACCTCTTTGGCATGAGTGATTCTGAGGTGTATCGCATCTTCAGATTCCCCCCTCATGCCATCCTGGAATTAACCACAACCCTGCAGGAGGACATCACCAGCCCAACACAACGCTCACAAGCAGTGCAGCCACTGGTGAAGGTCCTGGCAACACTCCATGTCCTTGCCAGTGGCTCTTTTCAGCGTACAAGTGGAGTGGTGGCTGGGATGTCACAATCCACCATGTGCAGATGTGTGCACCAGGTTGTCCCTGCAATCCTCACACGCTTGGCCAACCAAATCATCAAACCCACCACTGAGGACCTGCGGCTGAAGGCAATGACCGATTTCTACAGAATTGCCAGATTCCCACGCACCATCGGGGCCAATGATTGCACACATGTGGCACTCCAGCCCCCCCATGAGACAGAGCACATGTACCACAATCGGAAGCATTGGCATTCCATCAACGTACAGGTGATAGTTGATGCCCAAGGCCTCATATGGCACGTCCGTGCCAAACACCCCGGATCCACCCATGACAGCTACATCTACAATCAATGCCACATCCGAATGGAATTCGATCAGAACGTGTATGGGAACACCTGGGTGGTTGGTGAGTGACATGGGAGTCAGGCATGACTATCCCCTCCCGTGATGCACACCTCACAAGTGGCACATGCATGACTAACATTCTCCTGTCTTTTCCCTTCCAGGTGACTCTGCATATGCACTGGGACCCCATCTCATGACTCCTATCCGGAACCCCCAAACCCCAGGGGAGGAAAGATACAATCAAGCACACATCAAAACCCGAGCAGTGGTGGAGCGCACCTTTGGCCTCCTGAAGTCACGTTTCCGATGCCTGGATAAGTCTGGGGGTACACTGTTGTATTCCCCAAACTTCGTGTGCCATATCATCGTTGCATGTTGCATGCTGCACAATCTCGCAGTGAGGAAGGGCCTGCAGGTTGAGCTACGTGATGACCTGACCCCCCAACCAGACAATCAACCCCTAACCGAGGATACCCCGTCTTCTGAGGGAAGAGCAGTCAGGAGGCAGCTCATATTGGGCATCTTTGCACGTTAAACACACACATTAATCATGGCACAATGAGAATGCATGCATGCACACCACTATGGTCCCTAGCACACACACCCCACATCCTCATCAAATTGGATTGGCACCAGTCCACCATGCAGGACTTGTGAGCAGCAACGCCACGCCAAGGCTCCAATTATGTCACTGTACATTCATACACCATTCACACGGACCTGGGAATCACTTCTCCCTGGTCCTGGGGAACCCTTCTCCACCAAAATTGAGGATGACACCCCTTTTCCAGCAGGAATGTCACCCCCACATTCAAACAGCATGCACAACCCAAAATTTTAAAAAAATGTCAGCAAAAAAAAAAAAAAAAATGCCAAAAATGTCAGCCAAAAAAAAAAAAAGGGGGAAAAAAAATTTATTGCCCTCTGCGTGAGCCACGCCTGGGGCGCCCCCGGCCACGGCCCCGGCCCCTCAGGGGAGACTCATGGGGGAGGGGCAAACCCGGGGAAGGAGGAGCAGCCCCTGATATCTGCCCACCTGGCGGCCTGCCCTCCAAGGCCACGGCAATTCTGTCCAGGGAAGCACCAAGTGTTGCCGTGTTGGCCTAGATAGCCTGGGTAAGGGCCCTCACATCCTGCCCAACGCCTGCTGCTGTAGTCTGCAGTTCATTTAGGCAGGTTGTGAAAGCCCGGGAGTGGGAGTCCAGGTTACCCAGCGTATCCTTCATGGAGGACAGGCTCTCCTCCACCCGCCCAAAAGTCTGGCAGAGCTGTCCCAGATGGCGGGTCTGGAGGGCCTGGTCCCTTCGCAGACTGGCGGGCAGGAGATTGGGCGCCCCCCTGGTGCTCTGGGATGACATCCTGCCTCCAGCTGATGGTTGTAGGCGGGGAGAAGGGGAGGCCCTTGTGAGGGGAGCCATGTTGGGGGAGGAGGGGGGGGCTCCCCCTTAGGGAGGGCAGGCTTCTGCCAGCCAGAGGGGAAGAGTCCGCACAAACCACTCGTCCAGTGCCTGACTCCTCCTCCTCATGATCGTCCTCCTCCTGATCGTCCTCCTCCTCATGATCGTCCTCCTCCTCATGATCGTCCTCCTCCTCATGATCGTCCTCCTCCTCATGATCGTCCTCCTCCTCATGATCGTCCTCCTCCTCTCGAACCTCCTCCGCGGACTCCGGCCTTGTTGGGGGGGCCTCATTAGGCTGCTGTCCTGGTGTTGGAGCGGTCAGGCCAGATGGCCCTGCACCCTCCTGCACATCTGTGGATGACACAAACCATTCACAGGTTGGAGGATCCACACACTTACCACATATTCCCTTTCACCCCCTCCCCCACACATGCTACACACCTGATAGAAAAAAAAACCTTACCTGGCACCGCGGGGACCGGACTTGTGTCAAAGCCTGGCAGGCCCTCCACTTCATGCCGGTGAAAGGTCAGGGCCACCACATGCTCCGTCGCTGTAAGCCTAATACGGCATGGTGGGCCCCCTCTTGTGCCCCTGGCATGGGCATGCATTGCGGCCAGTTTTTTTTTCACCAGACGCCGGAGATCATTTATTTTTTTGTCGATCCCAGACCGGGTCCGTGTCTCCCCCTCCCCCGATGAATTCACCTGCTCCGTGATCCTATCCAATATCTCCCTCCTCCTGGCCGGGGTGGTGGTGGCACTCTGCGGGCCGTGGAGAAAACGCCCATACTCGCTAATGGCCCGGGCAAGAATTCTTTTTTCCCCCACAGTAAAATTGAGCTTTCTTTTTCTCTCAGTCATACTTCCAAACAAACTCACTACCAGTCACCAAAAATCAGTCACAAATACAAGCACAACCAATCAGGCAAGAACACACACAAAGAGAAAACGAACACCCAAAAATCACACTAGCACTCAGCAAGAAACAGTCACAAACAAAAATTAAAGAAAAAATAAAGCAAGAAAACAAACGAACAAAAATATATCAATCAAACAAACAGTCTCTCAAACACTTATCAAAAAACACTTTCACAAATATACCAACAAGCACTTGATCACACAGAACACTAATCTGACAACTACAAGACACACTGCAACGAACAACAGGAACAAAAGCACTTGGTTAAATGGGAAGGGACACAAAGGGATGTACTTTTGCAATGCAAGTGCGTTTGTGTGTGTCTATTTATGCTGTCTGCGTAGTTCACGTTGCCCTAGACCATTTCCAATTTCACTGATTGCGCCGCTCCCGAGTTGTGAGCATGCGCACAGCGGAGCTGACATGGTCTCGTTCAAGCGCGCATGCGCGAGCCGGCCGGCCCTTCATTTGCATGGGGTCACGGCTCATTTCAATGTAACACGCCCACGTCCCTCCCAATTTGTATTACTCCTCCTTACGCCTCTGGAAAAAACCTTACGCTTGCGCAATTTCCTGCGCAAAAGCTACGTGAATCGGGGGATTACGCGGCTAGATGGCGCAAGTCTAACGTAATGGCGGTGCGCTACGCCGGACCGATAATGCGCCGATGTACGTGAATCTGGGCCACTGTATTTATTGGAGTAGAACACTCACTTTTTTACTCTGAAAATAGAGTGTAAACTGTGCCTGCGTGTTATACGCAGGGGGGTGTGGAAAGTTTTTTTCCTAAAACTTCCCTCTTAAAGTTAGGGTGCGTGTTATACGCTGATAAATACGGTATTTAATGTGGCCATCTTAGATAATAAAATATGATTGAACAAGCACTGAGAAATGTGAGCTGCACATTTATAGCAGAGTCGTTGAACGAGCACCGCTGTGCTTCCGCTCAAGCAAGTAATAACACTTTCTGTACTACTGAGTGTATGTTTCGGTGCAGTGTGTGTGAAGATTTACAGTTTGCTTCCCCCAAAAATAAATTTACCCCCTATAGAGCACCCACTTTGATCTTTTCCATTACTTCACAAAAAACTTGTGACTTTCTACAGTGCGAAGCAAATGGGTTGCTGGAGTTCTTCTTTAGTTATAATCCGATGAAAGATTCTGTTTAAGAAATTAAGAATCATATACGGATATGTGAATGTTTCTTGGCAACATTTCAAAAGATGATAAATCTTGTTTTGTTATCAGGATGTCCTTTCATAATCTGAACTATGACAAAGAACTGCATGTGGCACAGTTCCCTGTAGGCTCCAACCGCACACTATCCACCCTGTCCCAGGGCCACCACATGGCTACCTGGTGTTATTTCATGCATGACAGATGTTTCCATTGCCTACTCAGTGCATGCCCTTAAAAAAGCAGAGTTATGTAGTAACCATGATGACACAAAACAGGTATGACAGTTTGGAAAGGAGGGGGTGTCAGGAAAGATCTCAGTGTTGGAAGCAGTTCAATCAAAGTTAGCGTAACAATAATGCACCACTTCCTCATCCCTCATCACAAATGAAAAGAGATGGATGAAAATATGATAAATTAGCTTTCCTTGTGTTGATGTAAATCCTGTCCAGCATTCCAACAACACAATGTAAAACAGACCTGCTGGCTGAGAGTTTGCAAAGTATCCAGAACATCCCTACAAAGGGAACACATGCAACGTAGAGAACTTAACACTGTGATTGCCAGAAAACATGTTATCTACCAACATGCAAAGGTTTTATATCTGTGAAAACGGAAAAACAGTATAATTAAAAGTGTATCCATTGTTAAAATGTTTTCTAATATACTATTTTTTGTAAACCAACACCCCTCCCAGAGAGGCTCTATCAAACTACTCACTTTCATATCCTCTGTCCAAATACAGTTAAATTAAAATCTAGTCCACACTGCTTTGTTATACTCATTCAGTTACTGGGCCATCTTTTGTTCTGGCAAGCATAAGATGTATAAATTATGAACGGATGAAAGAGTAAACTTCAGCGCCCTAGGCAAGCTCATCAATCACATAGCGCATGTCGGAGGGAAATTGATGGAGACCCCATAGGTATCTCCTTGTTGTGTCTTCCTCTCATCATAGCAGCAGTTAATGGAAAATAACCTGTTAACAGGTATACCCTGCCACACTGGCATCACCAACCATCTAGCAGAGCTCATCTTCACAGACACTATTCCTCTGAGTGTGTAGCACTGCAAGTCTTTTGTTAAATCAGCCCCTTGTTTCACCAAAACATGATGAGCTAAGTTTACAAGTGGATAGGGTCTGTAAGATGCCAGATGGCACCTTTAACTGTATTGCTCCACAGTTTGCAGTGATGCTGGGCCCTTCAAAATAGCCCCACTTCTAAGGTTTAGGCACACCAACAATCTTCCCCACCACCACCATCATTTGAAAAACGACTCAGTCGATAGGTGGCCTGTTGCTACGTCCGAGTCACAAACAACTAATATTAGCTTTTGAACAATCTGCTTTTATCATAGTAGTGGATAAACATTTAGTGCAGCCTAACAGTATAATGAATAATATTAAAAGCATGCAAAGGTCATCAATGGTCTGTGCAAGTAAGAGGGGGACCACAGATGACAGAACTCGGGTTTATCTATTAAAGTGAACCTGTGATGTGTGAAGCAAGTTCACACTGTTATATTCACCTCTGCTCCAGAAGGTCTTACCTCTATTCATGACCAGGCCCTTTTTTCTTATTTAGCACTGTGTTACCGTAACTGGTAATTGCTTGGTCATGTAACACTGTACCCAAACACAATTTATAAAACATTTTTACACAAATAGAGCTTTCTTTTGATGGTATTTTATCGCCACTGTTTTATTTATTCTTAGTATATAAACAAAACAAGACTGAGAATTTTGAAAAAATATATATATATTTTTTACTTTGTTATAAAGCATATACAATATATATATATATATATATATATATATATATATATATATATATATATATATATATATATATATTTTTAAGAATAACATCTCTTCAAAAATTTAGGCCAAAATGTATTCTGCTACATGTCTGTGGTATAAAAAAATAACCAATAAGTGTATATTGATTGGTTTGCATAAATGTTATAGTGCCTACAAATTATAGTGTCTATACTGGAATTCTTTTTTTCTTTTTATACTATTAATGACGGTGATCATGGACTTATAGTGGGACTGGTACGGCGGTCAATCTGACACTAACTTACACTGGGTGGGAACCAACTGCTATTGACATCACCAGTGACACTAAGACAGTGATCAGTGATAATACTATCCATGTTAATTTTTGTAATGTTTGCTGCATTTTACTCGGTGTTAATTTTGTCGACTAAAACCGACTAAATCATTTTAGTCGACTACCTTAAGACCATTATAATGGACTAAAATATGACTAAAACTAAAATAATTGAGATGACTAAAATACAACTAAAATTAAAATTGCATTTTACTCAACAGTAGGGAACTGTAAAGTTCGGGTTCGTACCGAACTTTGTTTTTTTTTGGACCCGAATCCGAACCCGAATAATTTGCTGAAAGTTCAGGTTCGGGTTCAGAGTTCGGCTATCTAACGGCGTGCTGCACGGAAGCCAATCACTATTTGTTTTACTTGTGTGACCTAGAAACCATTGCAGCCATGCCTACTAATGGCATGGCTGTGATTGGCCAGTGCAGCATGTGACCGAGCATGTGACCCAGCCTCTATATTAGCTAAAGGCACACAGCACAGCTCGTCACTCTGCTTTAGTTAGGGTAGGATAAAGCTGCAGCTGCTCTCAGGGACAGATTTCGATAGGATTTTCCTGCTTCAAAATCGAATTACAATACTCAGCGATCGATCTACACAGCATTAGCTACATTAGGGAAAGGTTCCTGATTGATTGTGCTTATATGGAGAGAATTAGTTAGGAGTCAGTCCTACTTCACAAATCTAATTGCAGCAGCACTGCATATGTTCCTGTCAGATACTCTGCATATTGCACCAGCATTGCATATGTTCCTGTGACATACTCTGCATATTGCACCAGCATTGCATATGTTCCTGTCAGATACTCTGCATATTGCACTGCATATGTTCCTGTCAGCTACTCTGCATATTGCACCAGCAATGCATATGTTCCTGTAACATACTCTGCATTAGCTACTGTAGGGAAAGGTTCCTGATTTGTGTCAGTGGGAGAAATAGTGCCCCATCATTGGTATCATTGGGAGGAATAGTGTCCCATCATTTGTGTCAGTGGGAGAAATAGTGCCCCATCATTGGTATCAGTGGGAGAAATAGTGCCCCATCATTGGTATCAGTGGGAGGAATAGTGTCCCATCATTTGGTAAGGTTCCTGCTTGTCAAGATTAATTTTTTTATTTATTTGATTGCAGAGTACTTGCCATGCTCTTACCAACATTTTCCTGCCATTTGCAGCCCTCTAGCCCTTTCCCTTTAGTAGTCAAAAATGTGGGCCTTTTACCGAAGTTCGGCCGAACCCGCCGAACCCGAACATCCAGGTATCCACTCAACTCTACTGAACAGACCAAAATGGGACTAAAACTAAATTGAAATTTGACATCGCAATGAACACTGGTCTGTAGTGCATTTTCATACCTCAATACTATAAATAACATAATATTCCATTTTTCACTCCAGCCGTACTATATAATGAGTTTGGAAATTGTAGAGAAATGCTTAAATAATGCATTACAATTTACCTACACCCATTAGATTTTAGATTAATTAAATTAGTTTTAGCCAACTAAAAAGATTTTAGTTGACTCAAATGTACTAGAGATTTTAGTCGGCTAAATTATAGGACAGTTTAGTAGACTAAAATGTCCTGGAGATTTAGTCAACTAAATACAACTAAAACTCAAACAATTGCAGAAGACTAAAATGGGACTAAAACGCCAATTTAATCCTAAGACTAAAACTAAATCGAAATTTGCTGCCAAAATTAACACTGATTTTACTAAATGTCTTTTTGTTTCTTATCCCAGGGCTCTGGGCTGTGAAAGGACACAGCTGATCAGCAGATCCTAGCCATAGTTCATTGGCCGGTGCTGACAAACTTTTGCTATGTACAATCACAGTGAGTATCAACGGGAAATGGGGACATGCGTGCACCCTAATCCCGGAAACAAGAAGCGATATTCCAGTATGTTGCTTTATATGTACAGGTCATCCGTCTTTCCATCCACAGTACATAAATATTTTACTTTTCATATGTATACTACTATTAATTAGCGATCAGCAGTGAAATTAAAGTTTTAGGGCCAGATTCAGATACAATTATGTATCTATCCGGCGGCGTAGCGTATGCTCTTTACGCTACGCCTCCGCAAGTTTTATGGGCAAGTGCCTTATTCAGAAAGCACTTGCTCCGTAATTTGCGGCGGCGGCGTAGCGTAAAGTGTCCGGCGTAAGGGCGCCTAATTCAAATTAATAATGTGGGGGCGTGATTCATGTAAATGAATCATGACCCCACACAATTTACGTATTTTCTGAACGGCGCATGCGCCGTCCGTGGACGTATCCCAGTGCGCATGCATGAAATCACGTCGCAATTAGTCAATGTAAACGACATGAACGTCAATTAAGTCCAGCCCCATTCCCGAACGATTTAAGCATTTAACATTGGCTGCGCCTCATATAGCAGGGGTAACTTTACGCCAGACTAACGCTTACGCAAACGACGTAAACTACGACGCCCGGCCGCAAGTACATTCGTGAATCGCCGTATCTATCTCATTTGCATATTTTACGCGTAAAACGATGGAAGCGCCACCTAGCGGCCAGCGTAAATATGGGGGAACATGGTACCCAGTATAGTTACTGAACAGCTGCATACCTGGGGAGGGCTCTCATGATGATTTCATCTACAGTATATAGGAAGGAACTGACTGTATGGTATAGTATGGGGCAGATGTTCACATCTCTGTTTCTAGAAGGTCTTATTTCTATTAAACACTAACTGCAAGTGAGCATGTATTTGAGATCCAGGGGCCAATGTAAAGCTTCTGATATGAGACTGGTTGCTTCAGAGGGCAGCTTGGGTACATACCTAAAACAGCACAAATGTGTAGAATACATTTGCATGACCACACCATTTATTTTTTCATCTGCTGAAATCTGTCAAAGTGCTGAAAGTACAAATTAATATTTCCAATAACCACAATAATTAGTTGACAGTACATGACTCACTGCAGCTTTGCAGGAATACAGAGAAGAGAGTAATGTAAATGATGACATCCTCAGCATCTCTACTGCTAGTTCTGCTGATCATCCCACATACACATAGGTTACATATGCGGATCACAATAGCATGGGTGCGCAGAATGAGAGGAACAGATGTTCAAAAATCCTGCTCTTTTTAACCAGGTTGTAATAATTGGACTGCAGGAACAGTAAGTGGCCAATTTATGAAAAAAAAAAACGCATGTGAATGATCACAATTGCATAGCCATCATGAATAATCCCTCAAAGTGTCTATTATGGGTATTTTCCATGATTTCCAGCTCCATCTAATGGCCACAATGCAGTATTTTTATGAAATACTGCAATCAGGAAGTTACCACATTATGGCCACTAGATGGAGCTGAACAACATGGGAAATATACATATTGGATTTCGGAAATTATTTGTGATGGCTGTACAAATGTTAAAGCATTCGTATAGCTTCTTTTTTTTTTTTTTTAATTACCCCCCAGGCTGGGTTCACACTGCTGCGCAAAGTGGCTCACAGCAGGGGTCCGTTGCGTCCCTGTTCACCGTTTCAGGTATGATTTTGGTCCAAATTTTTGGCTGAATCCGGACCTGAAACAGACCAAAAGATGCACAGGACTTCTGTGCAATTTGCTCCGGAGCCACTCCAGAGATGTGCAAACCGGCTTTATTGAGAGCTGGTCACAATCTCATGACATGCGAATTGGATGCATGGAAACCCCATCCAATTCTTAATAGTGTGAACTAGTGTGAAATAGTGTTTAAATGCAGAGATTTTTTTTCGTCTTTTGGAAACTGAAGTGAAATTTGGTCAAAATAATATTTTATATATGTATTACATAAATGCCTTAACCTCCCTGGCGGTATGATTCTTTCAGATTTTAGGTGCTGAAAGCGGTACCATTATTTGCAAGGAAATTTGGCGTTTTATACTGTAGGCTTGTAATTCTTAGGAATAACTTACTTAAATCTGACCAAACAAAAGTCTAATAGACATGACATTTAAAAAAAAATATATATATAAATTATAATATAATAAATAATTATAAATAATTATAACAAATAACGTAATGTCGCAGGGAACGGAGATCGACGGCACACGGGGACGCTGTGTGAATCGAGCGAGCACCCGCTCGCTCACACAGCGTGTTGGCATCGCTGGATCCAGGAACAAGGTAAGTAAACCCTGTCTGTGCACTCAGCGAGGCGAGCCCGAGTCTGACTTGGGGTTACCGATCGCAGCATGAAAATGTAACCCCGAGTCAGACTCGGGAATACCGCCAGGGAGGTTAAGAAGGTTTTTAAAGCTACGTTCACACTAAAAGTGCCGGCCGGTAAAGCAGGCTTTGTTTTTAGTGCTGTTTAAGCGGTGCTTTTGGCTGCTTTGATGTTGCTTGCAGGACTTTTTGGTACCTCAGGCAAGCGCACCGCCCCAGTGTGAAAAGACACTGAAATTAGTGGGAGGTGGTTTTTAGGTGCTTTACAGAGGTTATTTTTTTAGCGCTTAAGGCCTGGTTCACACTAGTGCGATGCCAGACATTGCATGTGATTTGCACTGCATTTCTGTTCAGATCACATGCAGTGTCTGTGTGATGCAATTTCAGCCATACAAACTCGATGGCTAAACTCGCATTACATTCGCCCCAAAATGGTGCAGGACCCTTTTTTGGTCCCCACTGGAACCGGATCGCATGGGTGCTCACAGTCATGCGATCGGATTCCTGCACCATTTTACAGTTCACACTCTGATCTTCTGACCAATCTGGGGGTGTCGTTAACTTTACACACCCGCAGCGGTGTGAATCACTGTGCGATTCAAGTGCGATGCGGGGACCTGCACTGGATTTGCAGGGTTCTCGCATTGCACTAGTGTGAACCGGGCACAAGTGCCTGAAAACGGCCCCAGTGTGCAAGAGGTCTAAGTAGCAGTGTTAGCAGGTATGCTAAACTGCGAACCAGATGCCGGTAGTAGAAGTAAACCGGACACTGGTTTGGAAAACAATGTAGTGGGACAACAACTATAGAACAAGCAACACATATTATTTTATTTGACTGCATGCTATATTTACAGTGCCTTAAAAAGAAATCATATCCCTTGAAATTTTCTACATGTCAAGTTACAACCAAAAGCGTAAGTATTAAGGCTTGCCGTAGGTTAGCCTGTATTTGTGGGAGGAGTCTGGTGAGTACTTAAGGCTCCTCCCCACATCAGGTTCGGGTTGGCGCCATTTCTGGTTTTGATTCGGCCGGCGGACGTCACTTCTGGTTTCCAGGCAGAGGGGGGGTTCGGCTGCAGCTAAGTGTTTCTCTCCCTTACACCATGGGGGGACCTCATGCCCGCCTCCAGCTCATCCCCGAGTATTCTCTGCATCGGGGGGGCCGCCCGCCCGATTCTCGCGGCGCTCATAGTGGGGAGGGGGAGTCTGTCCGTCCTTCACCCTCTTTCTGCAGGGTATCAGGAAGGTGCCCGCCCGCTTCTCACGGTGCTCCAGCTGGAATAGGAGTAGGTCGTCTGTCCCTCCATCCACCCGTCGCTGGGCTCAATGCCACATGGTTGGGGGGGGAGTGCCGTCCGCCTCTCCCGGCCATCCCTGTGTTCCTTACGGCATTGGGGTTGCCGCCTGCCCGCTTTCCCGGCGCTCATGCTGGGGGGAGGGAGCCGCCATCCAGGTTCACCTCACTGAGCCCACGTGCATCATGGAGGGGACGCCCGCATGCCTCCTGGCTCGCACCTTCTCTGTGTACGGGCTCACGCTGGCGGGGGCGTCCATCCACCCCCTTACTTCTCCGTGGCACCCGCTCGTCCGCGCCGCTGCCGTGCAGGGGGGGTGTCGTCCACCCACTCTTCCAGGCTCTCGGCAGCGGGGGGGCTGTCCGTTCACAGGGTCACGCTGGCAGCATAATAGGGGTTGTTCACTTGTTCAGGGATCAAGCTGGCAGCATGGGGAGGGGGGGAGGAGCACGGTGCAGATACGTGTATGGTTGCTGCTCAGCGTGTTTCTGTCATGCGTTTTGCCCCAGTGTTTTCTGTCATGCGTTTCTGCCCCGAGAGTTTTTCTGTCATGCGTTTCTGCCCCGAGAGTTTTTCTGTCATGCGTTTCTGCCCCGAGAGTTTTTCTGTCATGCGTTTCTGCCCCGAGAGTTTCTGTCATGCGTTTCTGCCCCGAGAGTTTCTGTCATGCGTTTCTGCCCCGAGAGTTTCTGTCATGCGTCTCTGCCCAGAGTTTTCTGTCATGCGTTTCTGTCATGCGTTTCTGCCCAGCCTTTCTGTCATGCGTTTCTGCCCAGCCTTTCTGTCATGCGTTTCTGCCCAGCCTTTCTGTCATGCGTTTCTGCCCAGCCTTCTGTCATGCGTTTCTGCCCAGCCTTCTGTCATGCGTTTCTGCCCAGCCTTCTGTCATGCGTTTCTGCCCAGCGTTTCTGTCATGCGTTCCATCATAGCGTCAGAACGTTTGGGGCATGTGTAGCACACTCGTGTAAAGGCAGGGGTTTCTGTCTTAGCATTTCTGTCACAGCGTTCCTACCCCAGGGGTTGCGGTCACATCGTTTTCCGTCACAGCGTTTCTGCTCGAGGGGTTTCCATCACATTGTTGTCTGCCTGGGGGGTTTCCGTCACAGTGTTTCTGCCCCGGGGGGTTTCCGTCACAGTGTTTCTGCCCCGGGGGGTTTCCGTCACAGTGTTTCTGCCCCGGGGGGTTTCCGTCACAGTGTTTCTGCCCCGGGGGGTTTCCGTCACAGTGTTTCTGCCCCGGGGGGTTTCCGTCACAGCGTTTCTGCCCCGGGGGGTTTCCGTCACAGCGTTTCTGCCCCGGGGGGTTTCCGTCACAGCGTCCTGCCCCGGGGGGTTTCCGTCACAGCGTCCTGCCCCGGGGGGTTTCCGTCACAGCGTCCTGCCCCGGGGGGTTTCCGTCACAGCGTCCTGCCCCGGGGGGTTTCCGTCACAGCGTCCTGCCCCGGGGGGTTTCCGTCACAGCGTCCTGCCCCGGGGGTTTCCGTCACAGCGTCCTGCCCCGGGGGGGGGGGTTTCCGTCACAGCGTCCTGCCCCGGGGGTTTCCGTCACAGCTCCAGGTGGGTGCGGGGGGGGGGTGTTCCAGTCCTTGGGTCTGGCGGGGGGGGGGTGTCTGGTTTCCTAGCTCAGTATTCTGGCATAGCCTTGCTGCCCCAGGTTTCGGTCTTTGCGTTTTCAGTCTCTGCATTCTGTCATGGCGTTTCTGCCCACGTTTTTCTGTCTTTGCAGTTTCAATCTCAGCTTTCTCATAAGCGTTTCTGTCTTTCTTTTGCAGTCTCAGCATTCTGTCGTAGCGCTTCTGCCTCAGGTTTTCTGTCGGTGCTTTTCTGCCCCAATGGTCCAGTCTCAGCATGGACTGCCCCAGGTTTCTGCGTTGCAGTCTCAGCGTTTCTGTCATTACTTTTTCTGCCTCAGCGCTTCAGTCTCAGCGTTGACTGCCCCAGGATTCTGTCATTGCATTGCAGTGTCAGCTTTTCTGTCATTACATTTTATGCCTCAGTGGTTCAGTCTCAGCATTTCCGTCTTAGCATTTCCGTCTGCCCAGGATTATGTCTTTGCATTTCTGCCTCAGCGTTCAGGCGCAACGTTTCCCCCTCAGCGTTTCTGCCCCAGGGTTCTGTTATCGCATTTCCGCTTTAGGCATTATAGGCTCCGTGTTTCACTCACCATTTCTCTCATACCTTTTCTGCCCCAGGTTTCCTGTCATGGCATTTCGGCCTCAATGTGTTAGGCTCAGCATTTCTCTCATACCGTTTCTGGCCCACGTTATCTGGCTTACCGTTTCTGGCCCACGATTTCTGTCACAGCGTTTCTGGCCCACGATTTCTGTCACAGCCTTTCTGGCCTACGATTTTGTCACAGCGCTTCTGGCCCACGATTTCTGTCACAGCGTTTCTGGCCCACGATTTTTGTCATAGCGTTCTGGCCCACGATTTCTGTCACAGCGTACTGGCCCCACGATTTCTGTCACAGCGTTTCTGGCCCATGATTTCTGTCATAGCGTTCTGGCCCACGATTTCTGTCATATCGTTCTGGCCCATGATTTCTGTCATAGCTTTCTGTCATAGCGTTTCTGTCACACGATTTCTGTCATAGCGTTTCTGGCCCACGATTTCTGTCATAGCCATCTGGACCACGATTTCTGTCGTAGCGTTTCTGGCCCCCGATTTCTGTCGTAGCGTTTCTGGCCCCCGATTTCTGTCGTAGCGTTTCTGGCCCCCGATTTCTGTCGTTCTGTCCTGGCCCACGAATACTGTCCTGGCCCACGAGTACTGTCCTGGCCCACGAGTACTGTCCTGGCCCACGAGTACTGTCCTGGCCCACGAGTACTGTCCCGGCCCACGAGTACTGTCGTAGCGTTTCTGGCCCACGAGTACTGTCCAGGCATACGAGTACTGTCCTGGCCCCACGAGTACTGTCCTGGCCCCACGAGTACTGTCCTGGCCCCACGAGTACTGTCCTGGCCCCACGATTTCGGTCATAGCGTCTCTGGCCCCACGATTTCGGTCATAGAGTTTCTGGCCCCTCGATTTCGGTCATAGCGTTTCCGGGGGGTTTTCTGTCATAGCGTTGCAGTCTGCGTTTCTGTCATTCCTACCCCAGTCGCACGTTTCTGTCGTTTCTGCCCCAGCATGTCGGTCGTGTCATCTGTCTGTCACAGCGTGGTTGTTGTTTGTTGGTTATGTCTCATTGTTCTTTGTCATGTTGCAACTGGGTTAGTTAGCTAGAATTCGCATCTCGGGATCTGTCACGTCTACAGATCCATACGGGCTGAGGTTTCGTTTTAAATGATTGACGCCCACAATCTTCTCGCCCGTATACTATACGTCAACGATGCACGTTCACTCTTACACCTATACGACTACCCACCACCCTCCGTGGGTTCACTAGCCCTGAGGGTTCAGTTACCGCCTGTGTCTGCGCTGCAGGTCACTTGGGCGCATTTAACAATCACATAGGGGTGGGGGGCCGTCTTTAGTGCATTAATGCGCAGTGGTCTCGATGTTCCTGCTCATGTTCTCGTTCTTAGGTAGGTGCCGAGGGGGTCGTAATCGTTGCATGTCTGGTGATCTGTTGTCTTGTTTGCTAGTTTATGTTCCCAAATCCGAGTCTGGCTTGGTTCCCATGTGCCACGATGCTATTGCCAG
Source organism: Rana kukunoris (assembly GCA_029574335.1). Taxonomy (NCBI): domain Eukaryota; kingdom Metazoa; phylum Chordata; class Amphibia; order Anura; family Ranidae; genus Rana; species Rana kukunoris. Next base: position 136,188,226 of record CM056056.1, on the reverse strand, counting down.
TGCATCGGCCTTATCCGCCTTCCAGGTAGCTGACACTCAGTCTCCTACCTGTTGTCCTTTTGCAACTTACCCTCTCACTTCCCTACATCAGTGCAGGTATTTCCCGGTTGAAGGATTTCAATCCGCTTGGCCCTTGCTCCATTTCCCCATGCATCCTCTTGTCACAAGTAGTTCATTCCTTATGGTGGGGTTGTCTTGGGCATCAGGCTCGGTCCATTTTTCATGGGTCATTAAGTTCTGAGCGGTTCGCTGGTTCCATAGAGTGTTCCTTCTGTCACAAGTCATGGGTCAGTGGGTTCTTCTGTCGCAAAGGTTTCTTGTATGCTTGCCTTCCAGGCGCACGCTACTCCACTGGACGGTGTGTTCTCTACCCTTCTTCACCTACACATGTGTCTTTTGCCCTCTTCTAGGCATACCGACCAGCTAGGGCAAGGCACACCGGAGGGCCTTGGTTGCTAGGGTGATCACATTCCATACTCGAAGACTCTGACCACAAGTATTAAGGCTTGCCGTAGATTAGCCTGTATTTGTGGGAGGAGTCTGGTGAGTACTTAAGGCTCCTCCCCACATCAGGTTCGGGTTGGCGCCATTTCTGGTTTCCCACCCACCCGTTCCCCCAGTTTCACACACACCATCTCTCTTCGCACTTTTTCTCATTTCTCATATTCAGGGTATGCCCTCTTCTAGGCATACCGACCAGCTAGGCCAAGGCACACCTCAGGCCTTGGTTGCTAGGGTGATCACATTCCATACTCGAAGACTCTGACCACAAATGTATTTTAATGGGATTTTTTTATGATAGACCAACACAAACTGGCACATAATTGTCAAGTGGAAGGAAAATGCTAAATGTTTTATTTATTTTTTTACAAATGAATGTGTGAAAAGTGTGTTGTGCATTTGTATAGCCCCCTTTACTCTGATACTCCTAACTAAAATCTAGTGGAACCAATTGCCTTCAGAAGTTACCTAATTAGTAAATAGAGTACAACTGTGTGTAATTTAATCTCAGTATAAATACAACTGTTCTTTGAATCCCTCAGTGGTTTGTTAGAGAACATTAGTGAACAAACAGCATCATGAAGGCCAAAGAACACACCAGACAGGTCAGGGATAAAGTTCTGGAGAAGTGTAAAGCAGGGTTGGGTTATGAAAAAATATCCTAAGCTTTGAAAATCTCATGGAGCACTGTTCAATCCATCATCGGAAAATGGAAAGAATATGGCACAACTGCAAAGCTATCAAGACATGGCCGTCTACCTAAACCGACAGGCCAGGTAAGGAGAGTATTCATCAGAGAAGCAGCCTCTGGAGGAGCTGCAGAGATCCACAGCTCAGGTGGAGAATCTGTCCATAGGACAACTATTAGTCGTACATTCCACAAATGTGGCCTTTATGAAAGACCGGCAAGAGGAAAGCCATTGTTGAAAGAAAGCCAAAAGAAGAACAGTTTGCAAAAGCCATGTGGGGGGCACAACAAACATCTGGAAGAATGATGAGGCCAAAATGTTACTTTTTGGCCTAAAAGCAAAACGCTATGTGTGGCAGAAAACTAACACTGGACATCTCCCTGAACACATCATTCTCACCATGAAGCATGGTGGTGGCAGCATCATGTTGTGTGGATGCTTTTCTTCAGTAGGGAACGGGAAGCTGGTCAGAGTTGATGGGAAGATCCCAATACAGTGCAATCTTAGAAGAAAACCTGTATATCAGGCCTCACATTTTATTATATCAGAAAACTGGCCATCGATTAAAACATTGATACAAATAGGAGGTCCTTTTGAAGTCAATATCTGGCAGGCGTTGCAATTAAGTCACTTTTTTAGATCATTAGGCCCGGGAAGTAATTTTCATCGTCAGTTAACAATCTTTGAGTCGTACTGTAATGATTTAGAACCACTAGCCCGAGGGATCTCTAAAATGTATGGACTATTAAATAAACTTAGGGAGGATCAGGAGATACCAGGCCTTAACAAATGGGAGAAGGACCTAGATAGGACCTTCTCTGCATTACAACGTAAACAGATTATCTTTTTAACTCTAAACTCTTCAATCTGTACACGAACTCAAGAATTAAACTATAAAATCTTAATGCAGTGGTACCATACTCCAGTACGGCTCAAAAAATTCTGCAATGAAAATTCTGACAGATGTTGGAGATGTGGAGAAGAAAGCAGGACATTGATTCATATATTTTGGTTTTGTAAAAAAATAAGAGTTTATTGGTTGTCAATTATGTTAAAAATACCCAATGATCCCGCTTTTTTCCTACTTCACCTATCCGAGATCCCAGTTCAGACTTATCGGAACTCAGTACTCTGCCATTTGGTGAATGCAGCTAAAGCAGGTATACCCCTACGGTGGAGGGATACTACGTCACCAACAGTTTTAGAATGGATAAATAGAGTTAGAGATATAGAAGCTATGGAAGACCTAGTTCTCTCAGCTAAGGGTAAAAATAAACAATACAAAGAAACGTGGAAGAGCTGGAATTTATTTAAAAATTCAGACGAGGTGAAAAGATTAATGACTGAACCTGATTAACGAAAAATCGGATACGCGCAGGGAATTATAATGTAAAATATAATTTGAAGGATAAACTGACTTTCCTGTTATGATTTGTGGTTTAAGGGAGGGAGAGGATGGGGTCTCCCTTCTCTCTCCCCCTTTTTTTTTTTTTTTTCTTTTATTCTTTTTTTTTTTTTTTCTCTCTTCTTTTGGGGGGGGGGAGCAGGAAAAGGGCGGATGCATCACTTGTCTCTCTGTAAGAGAAAGTGAGGATTAAGAAAAGGGTTAGAGTGGGAAGATTTAGTGAGGGAGTATATGGGAGGGTCCAGAGCGAATATGTATGTATTTTTTTTGTCAAGAGGATTGTATTCATGTTTGTTTTTGGCAGTGTATTTGCCCTGTGCCTTTCCATACGCTGTTTTATGTAAAGAAAATAAAAAAACAAATAAACATATAAAGAACAAAAAAAAAGAAGAAAACCTGTTAGAGTCTGCAAAAGACTTGAGACTGGGGCAGAGGCTCACTTTCCAGCAGGACAACAACCCTAAACATACAGCCAGAGCTACAATGGAATGGTTTAGATCAAAGCATATTTGTGTTCAGACCTAAATCCAAATGAGAATCTGTGGCAATACTTGAAAATTGCTGTTCACAGACGCTCTTCATCCAATCTGACAGAGCTTGAGCTATTTTGCAAAGAAGAATGGGCAAAAATGTCTCTCTCTTGATGTGCAAGGCTGGTAGAGACATCCCCAAAAAGACTTGCAGCTGTAATTGCAGCAAAAGGTGGTTCTACAAACCATTGACTCAGGGGGGCTGAATCAATCCGACGCGCAAAATTCCAATGCATGCTCAGAAACAATTTGATGCGATTTTGAGGCACCGCAAATCTTCCTCTTATGGGCCTATGTTATTACGTATGTAAAAATCTAAAAAAACTGTATTAGCAATGCCTGATCTAATGCTGATTGCACAGGTTGTCTTCCAGATTTTAAGTGTACATAATGGTATCAAATAATGGATGGGAAGTAAGAGACAAGCCGCTCCAGATGAGATAATAAGGCCCAATAGACTCCACCCTGGCTCACGTGAAGCATACAATTGAAGAAGAAGAAATGGCTGCACACCATGCCTGGTCCTGGGTAAGGATGAGCACTGCGCTAATTACAGCCAGGGAGACATTTCCCGATGCTCGGCTGCAGAGATAGGGACAATGTCTCCATGCCTGTGATTAGCGCAGCGCCATGCACACTTCCTGGCGGGCTCTGCACGTGTACCATGCGAACACGCCAGAGCTCATCCTTAGTCCTGGGTCCTTTTACTGAATATATGCCAACTTGATTTACAAAAATGGTTGTGTAATGGTTATGATTAAAGAGGAGGTTCAGCCTCCTTCAGAAAAATACTGTAGCTGCTAACTTTTAATATTAGGACACTTACCTGTCCAGGGATCCCACGGTGTCTTCACCCCAGCCGGTTTTTCCATTGGCTCCCGGATGCTGGCACCGCCATTGCTTGTAAGGGAAACTGGCACGCTGTGCTTTGTTAATAGTCCGGCGGTGGGGGAAAGAGGAGGGGGGGCTGAACTTCTGTATGATCTTGCCTCGGCGAGATCACCCAGAAGAGGGAGCGGGTACCTGTCAAAACCAGGTACCCCCTCCCCTCCCTGAAAGGTGCAAAATGTGGCACTGGAGGGGGGAGGAGGCAGAAAAGCAGAGCTTACACTTTTGGGTGGAGCTCCACTTTAAGCGCAGTTTTCTTGTGTAAAACGTGTCAACCATTTGTAGCCTGTCGGTGTCCTGTGTGTATCAAGATGTAATATATTCAATAAAAGGACTCAGGACCAGCCGTAGTATTCAATCAAATAATAATCATATAATCAAATAATAGATGCCTTTGTTGTTTACATTTGTCTTAAAACACAGGCCTCTGTTATTTTATAGTGTTGTGCACACAGAAGTCTAAGTTTTAAGTATGAAGTCTGACAATAGGAGGGTCAGACATCCAATTGCTCTTGCAATCTGGTTCTCAACTCCAGAGTTATCCTCAGAAATCATAAATTGAATAAAAATGCAAATACAAATATTTCATGAGCAAGCCAGCACTAAGATTAGAATTTTTAAACTCTTGCATTGTTCAAAAGGTAACAGATTCTCTTTAAGCAAAATTAAAAACAAATATTGGTGTAATATGTCTTAATATAAGAACTTACATTTGAAAGCATATTTAGAAAACATGGTTTATATTGTCTTTAATGTGTTTGTGTTCAAAATATTATTGAATACAGTTTTATGTAGTATGATAATGTGAATGCTTAGTGTTATTAGTAATGTGTTTGTATAAGCGTCAATGTCCTGTGTAGAAACTGACAGCAACTGGGACTTGGTTAGGAGATGCCTTCATGCTGGGCCCACATTGTGTCACCTACTGATTTCTTTCCTACCTCTAAGCTCCTTGTGAAGCAGGCCATATGCCATTGCTTCAGCGGAGCCCACACGCCTTGGCACTGATGCTGTCTGTCCATCTCTTTCTCTCTCTCTCTCTAAGCATGAAAAGTTCCAGCACTGCAGAGAGCTGTCAACGTACCTATTAGCTTGATGTCTTCATTCGACCAGCCATCTGTGCCCGTCGAGGGACAGGAGAGACAGCCAGTGTCACATTGAGCTAGTGCCTTTTCCCTTGCAAGAAATGTCACCTGCTGGGTATTTAGGAGGGAAGGACACAGACAGAATGACCTGTCCAATACCAGCAGATGCTAGCTACCAGTGCTACAAAATCAATGCCTACTCCTGGGACTAATTAAGAAGAAATAAAGAGCAAAGAGAGAGAACATGTGTGCCATATTACCCACTACTTCATTCACATTTTAGGATCTCATCTTTGGCATGCAGCCTCTGACCTAGGAGAGATGCTCAAAGTAAGACATCACTTTTGGAGACATGCGCACGGCTTGAGCAAAACACTTTTCTGCAGCTCTACACTCAATGAATCTGCATGTAAATATATTGCAGTGTAAATTTAGCATTTGGCTAAGCGGTTGTACATTAAAATGGGATGATGATGAAGATTTAATATGACTCTTTTAGGAGTAAGAAAAAGGATGAGCACTTTTAAACGTGGCTCTGAGGTTCTGGGATCCAATGCAGTTGGGAACCTTTAGGCGTAGAATTTCATGTTTTTTTCCCATTTTGCCAGAAATATTTACATCTAGAGTAATTGCATTGGACTACAAGTGTCAGCTAGTCATAGACTGATGTAAAAGGTTCTACTTATGTAATGAAAGGTGTAAATTATGCTGGTGCTGCATACAGTTAATACTTAAAATGGATTTCCACCCAAAAGTGAAAGCTCTGCTTATCTGCTTCCTCCTCCCCCTCTGGTGCCACATTTGGCACCTTAGGGGGGAATGGGTACCTGGAAACATCGGTTGGGTTGCCAACATAGCTGGATTCCAGGACAGGTAAGTGTCCTAATATTAAAAATCAGCAGTTACAGTGTAAAAAGGCTGTTTAAACTAGTCTTCTCTGATCATCCCCTTCGTCCACTGTCCCTTTGGAATCACTCTACACATGCTCAGTTTGGTAGAGAATTCATGTTTTCCTCGGAGGGTTCATGTGACCAGCACAGGGCCAATCAGTACTGTTCAGACAGAGGTTCAGGGGTCCTGCAGCCTCATAGGACATTCAGAGTAGAGTTTAAACTCCTCCTTCAAGCTTTAACCCAACACTGATAGAAGTCACAAGACTGCCATATACTGATGATAAAAAAAGTTATTAAGCAGTTAATATTTACTAAAATAATTGCATTTACATGTTCTGCGTACTGTGGGAGACCAGATACAGTGAACGCAGTGTCCTAGGTTTAGTAAAACTTTAGGTAATAAATAGGTGTAGGACAAAAAAAAAAAGCTTCTGTATACAATTTAAATAAATAGATGCATTTTAAACCCTAACTGGTATCCAGCAGACAGTCCTAATTATAGTAGGATATTATTAAATTATGTACACATGGCTGCAACCTAAGAAATCACATTGTTACACAGAAACGTGTGCACATGAGGCCACACCATTATTTATCTTTACACACTCCAAGTTCTCTTATTTAGAGATGACAGTAAAAACAAGTGTGAGGTGTAACATCTGCTGGAAGTGTCATTTGCAGCTGTAGTGACAGGCCCTCACCTGACCCAGTGAGAGCCTGCAGGGACATTAATCATATAACAGACAGAACTGTTAAAGAAACAAGGGCTGCCTATATCCTGTTACGGACCTTGTCCCCTTTTTGTCACATGACCTGTGGCAAAACACAGCTTCCCATGGGAGCCAAAGCATTGTCAGTAACATGTAACCGAGAAGTAAATAAGTGCTGTTCTTTGCATTACCGTTCAATGCTCTGACTTCACAGTTATTAGCTCTGATCTGGTACAGTATTTCAAAGACTGTCACATTTTACATCTATAAACCTAGTCTGCAGTTCAAAGATCTTTAAACTGGTTAATTAGTACAAATAAATAATATAATGTTATAAAGCTTTATTTTTGCAAAAAAAAGTATGTTTTTTTAAACAGAGCACAATGCACTGCAATGTGATCTGAATCTGAAGACATCCAATTTAGGGAGCATAACGGCATAAGGACTCCACACATCTACAGATTTTGCTTTAGTATTGCGATATGTGCACACTGCATATGTAAGAAAAAGTTGTCTGGTAAGAAGCATTTGCTTAACCTTAATCTGTAACTTGCACAATTTACTAGTACAAATTTTCTTATGTATGTTGGTACGCAAAGAGAACATATTCAGCACAACTCTTAAAAAGTAACTTAGCAGAAGAGAGGAGTACACATGTACTTAGACCTGTTTTGATGGGACAATCCACTACTAAACCCTGATCTTTCTATCTCTATCAAACAGCACATATGTCTGTTGCACATTTCAGTTGGTTGATTTCATAAAATGTTCTTCAGGTAAAGTGCATGGTGTGCACCACATGTTAATAAATTAAACTTCACAAGAAGCCTTCCTGGTCACCACTAGTCAGCATGGTCCAAATCCAAGCAATCTGATTTCCACAGGCATCACAGCAACAAGCCAGCGGAATAGCCCCCTACCCCATACAAAAGAAAAATCCAAAGCACCCATTTAGGATGTGGAGCGGATTTGAATTTTTAGGCCATCCTACTATATAACAGCCATTAAAGCTCAACTCCAACAACAAGTACTGTATTTATTGGCGTAACACAATTTTTTTTACCCTGAAAATAGAGGGTAAACTGTGCCTACGTGTTATACACAGGGGGCTGTGGAAAGGTTTTTTCCTGAAACTTCTCTCTTAAAGTTAGGGTGCGTTTTCTACCCCTGTGCGTGTTATACACCAATAAATACGGTACATCATGCTTTCTGTTTTGGTTTTTATTTCAGTCTCTGACATACATTGGGGAGAAATACCCCCAATTCATGTTAGCCAGTACAGGAAATGGAGAGAACAATTAACAACTGGTGCAGAAAATGACAGAGAAATAAACAAAACAAAAGTTCTACCCATTCCACATTCTACTAAAAATATATTTTTGCACCTCCCCATTTGAGACATTTACAATCCCTTTCTGCCCTGGATGAAACGCTCCCCAACCAGTATACAGACAGTCAGAAAAACCTGACAATGGCTAACTGTTTTTTAATTTCTTTTAACTTTTTGGGTTGAAGTTGTGCTTTAATTATAATTTCCAATCTCAGATTTAAAGCCAAAATGCCTTACATTGCAATGCATGTTATAAAAATTGAGTTTCAATTTAGAGCATATTAAACGAATATTACATTTTCACATTCATGTTTTAAAGTATGAAGTTGTATAAACTTGGCAGCACATGTAAAAAGCACAAGAAAAGCTGTACCGTGCACATTTACAAGGCAGCACACAGGCAATAAGAGTTAAAAAGTAGAAAAACAAGAATACACACCAGATCAGATGTAATGTATACCACAAGGTCTGGGGATATTTCTATTTCTTAAAATTGGTAGCAGATATAAATCCTTAAGATTTTCAGAAAAATATATATGGGTGAATATGTACAATGGGGGGGGGGGGGGGGGGGTTAGGAAATAAACAAATATACTAATGGGGACGCATACAGTATGCTGACAAACATGGCACATTGGTGGTAAGCTTTGGCTGGTATAAATGAGTACATAATATAATCCTGTGGAGTCCCCCTCATCTGTGTTAGTTCTGAGATCTTTGATTGAACAGAGATCCCTACTTGGCTAAGCACAGTAACCTAGCAGTGCACACTATGATTTAGGAAAGGAAAACTTTTTTTCGTCCCAGTAAGGCCATTAACTTGTTCAATGCCAAGGGTTGCAAATAAAAACTGTGTGCCTGTCGTCAATAAAAATAAATAAAAAAAATGACAGGATGTGGGAAAGATCTTTCATTACATAGAGTATAAATAGTATGATTTATCAGGGCTGCCAATCTGAGTGATTGATTATTGCCTGCCAGACAGAAGAGTGACATATTAGAAAAGTTTTGTTAACAATGTCTATTGCTCGTCAGTCTGCCACCGAAGCTGGTGATTAATGTGTTGTCAGCCAGTAATCCCACACCCCAAGCTAATGAGGGAGGCATTTATCATCCTCATCGAGTGGCACATGTCAGCACGGAAGGAACTCAAGTACTGGAAACAATATCGTTTTCCTTATCCCGACTGACGGCTGTGACAAGTCTGGAAAAGCCACAAAGCTGCTTTGTGTGAGCACTAACTTAACAAAGAGAGAGAGGGAGTTAGAAAAAAAAAAAAAAGATAGAGTAAAGGAAAGAGGGGAAAAAAAGGCACTTTCATTTGCTTTCTTCTCACTGGTAGGGCTTGGCAAAACTCTGGCATTTAAGGAACAAGTTCAGGGGGTATGTGTACTTTTCTTGTATGTTTAACTCTTCTGCTTTGTTGTGTGCGCTGAAGTGTTTAACTAGGAGAAGACATACCTCCTTCTGTTATGGGACATAGTGATGAGTTTGATGTACAGTCATACATGGCTCTTTGCTGAGACAATGTTCACTTTACCACAGTCACTTGCTAATTTGAAAACTTAAAAAAAGTTCTTATAATGTAGTTACTACATTAATAATCCTATGATTGTAAAAACGATTTCGTAAGAATCCTTTTTTTTTTTTCATTATTCAATTCAATAATTTTTTATTGTTGTTTGCATATCAAAAGTAAAACAAATAAAACATGTAAGAATACTTTAGAGTTTCAAGGAATAAAATAAAGCAAGGTAATGAGCTAAAACCAGGAGGAAGATCAAAACTGTTATACTCTATAATGCCCAATAGCATTGACATTTTTTAACCTGTTACTTCCCACACAACACATATGTGCGGTGACAAAAGGGTGGCATCCAGCTCCTACACACCACACCTCTGGACCCCTTTACATTACACAGCACCCTGCACCTCTGGACCCCTTTACATTAGACAGCACCCTGCACCTCTGGACCCCTTTACATTAGACAGCACTCTGCACCTCTGGACCCAATTACATTACACAGCACCTTGAATTCCTGAACCCATTTACATTACACAGCACCCTGCACCTCTGGACCCCTTTACATTAGACAGCACCCTGCACCTCTGGAGCCCTTTACATTAGACAGCACTCTGCACCTCTGGGCCCCTTTACATTACACAGCCCCCCCCCCCAGTTTGCTACACAGACACCCCCTCTAACAGTTCTGGACCCCCTGCATGTTACACTAGGGGTAAACGTGACATGCAGCCCGCAGGCCACCACAGCCCACCGGTATGCCCTATGGCCAGTCCGGGCCTGACACAGGATGAGCTTTGAGGACTTCTCCTCTTCCTCCTCTCAGGCTAATGTTTCTGCACTAAGAGCAAGCTCACTGCATGCTCCCAGCACAGAGACCAAGCTGTCAAAGACAGTGCCCAGTACAGACTAACAATTGGTAGCCGGTGGTACTGGTTTCTTATCATGTGACAGCCAATAAAAGTAGCCATGAGATTGCCAATCCTTTTTAACCACTTCAGCCCGTAAGACTTTCCCCCTTAATGACCAGGTAATTTTTTGCGGTACGGTACTGAGCTCTTTTAACTGACAATTGCTCGGTAGTGCGACGCCGTACCCAAACAAAATTTACGTCTTTTTTTTTTCCCCACTCTTTGGCGGTATTTGATCACCTATGTGCTTTTTTATTTTTTGCGCTATATACAAAAAAAAAGAACGATCATTTTGAAAAAAAAAACAATATTTTTTTACCTTTTGCTATAATAAATATCCCCCCCCCCCCAAAAAAAAAAGATCAGCTTAGGCCCATATGTATTACTCTACATATTCTACGCCGCAAATGTCCCGACGTAGCATGATGGGCTCTCACCCAGGAGAGCCGACCTGCCGCCGTAGAACGACGGCGGCTGGTCGGCTAGTGGTTAAGGTCCTTATCACACATGCATTTATGGATCAATTTGGACAGGAGCCATTAACCCTACAAATACTTTAGGGATATCTTTATAAAGCAGTGAACTCAGCATTCACCAAACCTTCACTGTAGGTGAATTCATCACTGTATTTTAAAAATAGACCCCTCATTAACATTTTTTTTTTACTTTTAGTTAATCCATGAAGGGGACCAAGTGTATATATCACTTAGTCCTGTCCGGATCAGTGACCCCTCATTGGAAATTTGAAAACTTTTCTGGCTGTAGCTCTACTCCATTCAGCCCATATTATGAGTATTCCTGGGCGGTAATGTAGAGCCAGCACTAAGCCCCCACCCCATCTCTAAACTGACTGTGTTTATTTCAGAGTAGTAAAAGATCACTCAGCTCTGTGGCTCTGTGTGCCTATCTGTGGCTGACTGTACACATACACAGCTCCCTCGCTCATGGATCATACAGCCCCATATCACTGTGAGATAAAACCAGAGCCGGCCCTACCATGGGACCCAATGGTACCCATGGTACCAGGCGGCATATTGGAGGGAGCGGCAATCCGGCCGCCGGCCGGCAGAATTTGAAAGTCACTCTCACTCTCTTACATACGAGCGCCGCAGGGAGCCGTGCTGACAGCGTCGGCCGGCGCCTAGCAACCAGAAATACAGAGACCCAGTGAGTGATTTGTGATTACATCAGGAGGAGGAGGAGGAGCCGAGGAGGTTGCGACCGCCCCAGCATTCACAGCGTGCCGATCCTCTGCGCCAAATTGCTCCGCACAAGTCGACCGACTGTCTGCACCTCCTCCATGATCGGATTCGGATGATCCATCCTGATCGAGTCCTGGGTCTGTGCTTGCTGCCTGTGGACGTGGACCGGACGACGCCGACCACCACCTGTCTGACTGACAGTGTGAGCCCTCCCCCTCTAAGACAGTGAGTGACTCCTCTTAAATAAAATGCAACTAAACTAAAATGGAATCCATGAGCAATAAATAAGAGCTGCCCTGCCTAGGCCCCAGCACATGCCACACAGACATGGATGGTACTGTGCATCATGACTGACTCCTAAAGAAAAGGTAACTAAACTTACAGTTCAGTAGCTGTGGCATGTGCTGGGCCGGGCCTGGGCAGCTGTGCACTGCCTGTCTTATCTATCTGCAAACTAGTATTCATTTGTTTGTCCAGTGGCCGGCGACTGGTGCTCAAAATGTTTTGGGGGGAGGCGGCGCAAACGAAAAAAAAAACGATTGCAGCCTCACTGACTGTGCTCATCATATGCAACCACTGGGCCCATCAATTGTCACCACTGTGCCATGCCATTAAACGCAGACATGGTACCATCAGTTGTCACCACTGTGCCATGCCATCAAACGTAGCCACTGTGCCATGCCATCAAACGCAGCCACTGTGCCATGCCATCAAACGCAGCCACTGTGCCATGCCATCAAACGCAGCCACTGTGCCATCAATTGTCGCCACTGTGCCAATTGTTGCCACTGTGCCCTTTAATTGTCTACACTGTGCCAATTGTCGCCGCTGTGCCCTGTTATTACATTAATAAAATCCCTAAAAATAAAATTATTTTCTCGACCCATTGGGATAGACCCAACATTTTTACATCCCTTCAGTTTGCACAATTATTGCAGGCCTTCTGCCTCATTAAAATAAACAAATATGGGTTTACTCACTGTAACTTTGCATATGGTAAATCTGCTTCTCTGATAAATTAGATTTTATATCATGATATAAAACAATGAATGTGGGGGGGCCTTTTGGTGGGCGTATTTATTATATTTTTTTTTGGGGGGGGGGGCAGCATTTCATTCTTGGTCCCAGGCAGCACCATGTCTTGGGCCGGCACTGGATAAAACACTTTTATGAATGAGTGATCAGGGCTATTGGAACTAATGGCATGTATGACACTGTCCTGTAGCACTGAAAGATAATTCATTCGTGACTGTGACCCACACTTTATAAGGCTGCTGCTTACAAGGTGGCAGTATATAGTGAATGCATGGAGATTAGGCAGGTAGTTAGTGTAGTCTGCAGTCAGTCAGTGTAGTGTATATACAGCAGAGCGGGTACAAGGGGTGAGCGGGTGCCATGGTCGGAGTATGAGAGGGGGCAGGTTGTTAGCAGGCATAAGAGTATCATTATCCTATGCCAGGCATCACTAAATGGCCTCCCGCGGTCCGCGTCTGGCCCGAGCTCCTGCTCTTTCTGGACCGCCGCGATCGCGCAATTTAAATGCTGCTTTTGTCCCCAGCCTCCTCTGCCATCATTAGCAGAGCTGAGAGAAGCACAAGGCGGGACAATTCTGCACTAGGGGCAGGACCAGCACTGCTTGGAGAGTGGTAGCTGCCTGTCATGTTAATTGGGAGGTGATTGGCTGCTAGGAGCCGGTCCTATCAGCCAATCACCAATTCCCCAATATGAAAAGTCAACACGGCATCTCCTGTGCCCCGCCCAGTGCTGCTGTGCCTTCAGTTTAGGATTGTCCTGCTCTCTGCTCTGTGAAAGGTAGGAGAGTGAAGGGAGGAAAATATATGGAACTGTGAAGAATGGGAAGTGGGGGAATGGGGGCAATACTGTGTGGGGGTGATATGTGAAGGGGGCAATACTGTGTGGGGGTGATATGTGAAGGGGGCAATACTGTGTTGGGGCGATATGTGAAGGGGGCAATACTGTGTGGGGTGATATGTGAAGGGGGCAATACTGTGTGGGGGTGATATGTGAAGGGGGCAATACTGTGTGGGGGTGATATGTGAAGGGGGCAATACTGTGTGGGGGTGATATGTGAAGGGGCAATACTGTGTGGGGGTGATATGTGAAGGGGGCAATACTGTGTGGGGATGATATGTGAATGGGGAAATACTATGTGGGGGTGATATGTGAAGGGGGGATATGTGAAAGGGGCAATACTGTGTGGGGGATATGTGAAGGGGGCAATACTGTGTGGGGGTGATATGTGAAGGGGCAATACTGTGTGGGGGTGATATGTGAAGGGGGCAATACTGTGTGGGGATGATATGTGAATGGGGAAATACTATGTGGGGGTGATATGTGAAGGGGGGATATGTGAAAGGGGCAATACTGTGTGGGGGATATGTGAAGGGGGCAATTCTGTGTGGGGCGATATGTGAAGGGGCAATACTGTGTGGGGGTGATATGTGAAGGGGAAATACTGTGTGGGGGATATGTGAAGGGGCAATACTGGGTGGGGTGATATGTGAAGGGGGCAATACTGTGTGGGGTAATATGTGTGAGTGAACTCTGTTTCTATCGCATTAAACCTAATTGATTTTGTATTGTTTTAACTATATTCTTGTTTTGAAAGAACATTGATTCTTTCTTAAAAATGAGGGGGGGGCAGTTTGCCATCTTTGCCCTTGGAACCAAATAGCCTTGTCCCAGCACTGATATACAGTGTATATATAATAATAAAGTTCCGAGTATATAGTGTAACTAGTGTAGTCTAAAATACAGTTCAGAGCATATAGTGCAGTCAGTATATTATGAATAATGCAACTCAGAGTATATAGTGTAGTCTGTACAGTATATATAAAACAGTTTAGAGTATATAGTGCAGTCCATATAGTATATATAATACAGTTCAGAGTATATAGTGCAGTCAGTGTAGTATATATAATAAAGTGAAGAATATATAGTACAGTCAGTGTAGTGTATATAATACAGTGGAGAATATATAGTACAGTGTATACAATACAGTGCATTGAAGTGGCTATGGGGAACCCTAGGACGGAATTAAGAAAATAAAAATGGTGTGACGTCCCCCCAAAATCCATACCAGGCCCTTTGGGTCTGGTAAAGATTTTAAGGGGAACTCCACACAAAAATGTAAAAAAAAAAGAAAAGACATGCCCCCCCCAAAAAAATCCATACCAGACTCTTATCTGAGCAAGCAGCCTGGCAGGCAAAGAGGGCAGGGAATGAGCAGCCGCTTGCCCTCAACATGGGGAAGGTGCTTTGGGGTCACAAGGGCCTCTTTCTAACAACCGTGGCCGGGGGTTGTCAGGGTCTGCAGGGGGGGGGGCTTATTGAAATCAGAACAATGAGAACCCCAAATCCCGCTCCCCCTATGTGAATGGGTATCGGGTACATTCACCCGAAAAAGTATCAGAAAGTAAAAACGACAACAATTTTTGACAATTCCTTTTAATCGTGTCCCACGATGTCCATCTTTGATCATGCCGCCCAACAGATTCAGAGAATAGAAAAATTATAAAAAGCTTCTCCTTGATAAGAGGCCTCCCGGTGACTACTGTCTCTTGGCTTTAACAGCTGTTCTATAGGCATAGGCAGGGTTACTCGGTGACATAACGGAATGACTCAACCCTTCTGACGTAATGTGATGTCATGTGACATCAGAGGGGGCAGGGTAATCAGAGGGGGTGACTTATGTCAGCGGGTGGCCCTGCCCTTGCCTGAAAGAGCTGTCAAAGCAAAAAGACAACAGTCCCTGGGAGGCCTCCCATTGAGGCAGAGTTTTTTTTATTTTATTTTATTTCACGGGTACATTGGACAGTGTGATTGATGGTGGATGTACATTGCGGGACACTTTTTTTTAAAGGAATTGTCAAAAACTGTCTGTTGTGGTATTTTGTTTTTGACACTTTTTTGGTGAATGAATAGGGGTACAATGTACCCGATACCCATTCACATGGGGGGGCTGGGATCTGGGGGCTTGCTAAAGGGGGCTTCCAGGTTCCAATAAGCCCCCAGCTCACAGACCCCAACAACCAATGGCCAGGATTGTCAGGAAGAGGCTCTTGTCCCCATCAACATGGGGACAAGGTGCTTTGGGGTGGGGGGGGGGGTGCAGAGCCTCCTTGCCCCAAAGCACCCACCCCCCATGTTGAGGGCATGTGGCCTAGTATGGTTCAGGAGGGGGGCTCTTGCTCCAGGCTGCATGATGCATAGGTTCTGGTATGGATTTTGGGGGGGACCCCACGCCAATTTTTTCTTTGATTTTTCATCTTAATTGCCAGGGGTCGGCAATACATTACATTAAATACATTAAATGGCATTTTCTCCATTGTCATTTTTGCTGTGGCGCTGTTCTACACATTTTACAGATGCGTCATTTTACAGGCAGACTAAGAGGATGCCCATCCACGATATTTAAAGGTATATAAAAATGTATTTTTTTTTACTTTAAGCATTATTAAAACCACTGCTCCTGAAAAAACAATTGTTTTAAAACCTTTTTGCATTAATACATGTCCCCCAGGGCAGTACCTGGGTCCCCATACACTTTTTATGACAATAACTTGCATATAAGCCTTTAAAATTAAGATTTTAGATTTGTCATGTTCGTGTCCCATAGACTTTTGTAGGGTTTGCATGTTCACTAGAACTTTTTGCCTGTTCGAGGTGTTCTGGAGCGAACTGAACCAGGGGGTGATCGGGCCATCCCTACTGCTGAGTTGCTTTTGCGTGGACCTGTAATAAGAAGCACAACAGCACACATTCAAGCATATATCCTTGTGCATGAGTCCATATAAGGGGTTTTATTTGTGTTGCTCTGGATAAACCCGACACTTAAGCACACACAATTTGCCAGGAGTGCCAGAAGCAAAACCAGGATACAACAAACTGGTATTATATATATATATATATATATATATATATATATATATATATATATATATATATATATATTACTGCAAGTCTAAAAGTAATGTTAGTGAGTTAAAGCTCACCCCAGTCCTCAAGGTGCCCCAACAGGTCATGTTTTCAGGATTTCCCCCAGATGAAACGGCTTTGGTAATTACTAAGACCCCTTTCACACTGAGGTGTTTTTCAGGCGCTTTGGTGTTAAATAAAGTGTCTGTAAAGTGCCTGAAAAAAGCCTCATCTGCAAACCCAATGTAAAAAGACTGAGTGCTTTCACAGCCCTTTAACAATGCCAGCACCCAAAAAATGCTGGTAAAGCTCCACTAAGACCCCTTTCACAGTGGGGCGTTTTTTAGGCGCTTTGGAGTTAAAAAGCGCCTCAATGGGAAGGGGCGATTTAGGAGCAGTGTATTTACTGATCCTAAAGCGCTGCAAAGAAGCTGCTTGCAGGACTTTTTTTTGACTCCCTGCCAGTACAGCGCTTCGGTGTGAAAGCACTCGGGCTTTCACATTGGGATTGCAGATGCAGCTTCTTTCAGGCGTTTTTTTAACACCAAGACCCCTTTGACACTGGAGCATTTTTCAGGTGCTTTAGTGTGAAAGCACTCGGGCTTTCACATTGGGATTGCAGATGAGGCTTCTTTCAGGCGCTTTACAGACACTTTGTTTAACGCTTAAGCACCTGAAAAATGCCCCAGTGTGAAAGGGGTCTAAGGCAGTGTAACTGATTAAATCACCTGTACAAAATAATGGAAAGCCTGAAAACATGACCTGTTGGGCGCCTTGAGGACTGGAGTTCAGAAACACTGAGTTAAAGGACAATCATTTTGCACCAAAATAATGTTTTTAATAAACACAATCCCTATAATACCTATATTAGTGGGTGTGGTAATTTGGTTTATTAAGTTTTGTTTACTTAATTTAGCCCTTCTAATTTATGTTTTATTATTGCCTTTTGGTTAAAAGTCATATCTGGCACTAGATGTTTGGCATGGTTACATGTTAAATGCATTCCAACTGACAATTATATAGTGTAAACAATCAGCTTCTCAGCTGTGTATACATTCATTTATTTCATTCCTTGCCCAGCTGTCTACCCACTAGCCAACTTAATGAAATGTGATTTTATAGGCTGGAAGTTTTATTACATGTAAAACTTCCTTTGTGGTTAGCATTTCTGCAAATGCAAGAAAAGGTTAAAGTTTCTACAAAAGAGGAAAAAAAATAAACCAGCATGCGTCTTGTATTTAAAGAGTAATGCTTTTTTATTAGGGACACATGGGTCTCACTGCACACACATTAAATGTCATGTCACAAATGGAGCCTTTTAAATCATGCTTATACTCATTTTTGACCTGACTCCTGGGGTTTCCCCAGATCCAAAATACTTCTTTGTAAATTTGGCTTTTTAGGTGCCATCATAAATCACTTTCAAAGAATATTATTTCTTCATTTTATTGCAGCAGAAGAAAAGGATCATTGTGGTGCATCATTTAGGAAGCCCTTTGGAAGCAAGGATAAAAGTGCCTTGTAATGTTTGATTCCCAGACTTAGAAAGATAATACCAGTTTAAGGGCCAAAATAGTGTCCATGACATAGGCTTGCTTATACAGTTGCAAGAAAAAGTACGTGAACCCTTTTGGAATGATATGGATTTCTGCTTAAACAGTCTGCTTAAACTAATAACACACAAAGAATTAAATGTTACAATGTTTTATATTGATTACACCATGTAAACATTCACAGTGCAGGTGAAAAAAGTATGTGAACCCCTAGACTAATGACATCTCCAAGCGCTAATTGGAGTGAGGCGTCAGCCAACTGGAGTTCAATCAATGAGATGAGATTGGAGATGTTGCTTACAGCTGCCCTGCCCTATAAAAAACATACACCAGTTCTGGGTTTGCTTTTCACAAGCAGCATTGCCTGATGTGAATGATGCCTCGCACAGAAGAACTCTCAGAAGACCTACGATTAAGAATTGTTGACTTGCATAAAGCTGGAAAGGGTTATAAAAGTATCTCCAAAAGCTTTGCTGTTCATCAGTCCACAGTAAGACAAATTGTCTATAAATGGAGAAAGTTCAGCACTGCTGCTACTCTCCCTAGGAGTGTCCGTCCTGCAAAGATGACTGCAAGAGCACAGCGCAGACTGCTCAATGAGGTGAAGAAGAATCCTAGAGTGTCAGCTAAAGACTTACAAAAGTCTCTGGCATATGCTAACATCCCTGTTAGCGAATCTATGATACGAAAAACACTAAATAAAAATGGATTTTATGAGAGGATACCACAGAGAAAGCCACTGCTGTCCAAAAAAAACATTGCTGCACGTTTACAGTTTGAACTCTGGATGTTCCACAGCAGTACTGGCAAAATATTCTGTGGACAGATGAAACCAAAGTTGAGTTGTTTGGAAGACACACACAACACTATGTGTGGAGAAAAAGAGGCACAGCACACCAACATCAAAACCTCATCCCAACTGTGAAGTATGATGGTGGGGGCATCATGGTTTGGGGCTGCTTTGGACAGATTGCTATCATCGAAGGAAAATTGTATTCCCAAACAACCTTCCCGGTGGTTGTCGAGGTCTGCGAGGCAGGGGGGTTACCGGAATCTGGAAGCCCCCTTTAACAAGGGGACCCTCAGATCCCGGCCCCCTCATGTGAATGAGTATGGGGCATATTGTTCCCCTACCAAATCACTAAACAAAAAGTAGTGTAGTGTTAAAAACAACAGTAGTTTTTGACAAGTCTTTTATTACTATGTTCTTCTTCATCTCCGGTCTTCCTCCATCTTCTACACATCTTCTTCCTCCATTCTTCTCCTCCTCCCCTGCTTCTTTTTCCGCTCTTCTTTTTTCTTTGGTGTCCTCCTTCTTTTGCCACTGCTCCTGCCGACGACCCTCCTCCGATGCTGCGTCTCGCTGATCTGTCAGTGCAGATGTCCTGCATTTCTTAAATAACGATGGGGGTATGGCAATCAGATTACATAACACGGCGGCCACGCCCCTTGTGGTATCACTGCCTAGGGCAAGATGGGTCCATTATGTCAGGGGCGTAGCCTCCGTGTGATGTAATCTGATTGCCACACCCCCATCTTTATTTAAGAAATGCGGGACATCGGCACCGACAAATCAGCGGGATCAGGAGGGTCATGGGCGGGAGCTGTGGCAGAGTAACAAGGACACAGAAGAAAACCGGAAGAAGAAGCAGGGGGAGAAGGTGAAGAACAGAGGAAGAAGATGCAGAAGAAGATGGAGGAAGACCAGAGAAGAAGAAGATATTAATAAAAAAAAAATGTCAAAAACTGTTTACTGTTGCTTTTAACACTACTACTTTTTTTTGTTGGTGAATATGTAGGGGTACAGGGGGCCAGGGTCTGGGGGCCCCCTTGTTAAAGGGGGCTTCCAGATTCCGATAAGCCCCTGCCCACAGACGCCGACAACCAACGGGCAAGGGTTGTCGGGAAAAGGCCCCAGTCCATATCAACATGGGGCAAGGTGCTTTGTGGTGGGGGGCGCAGAACCCCCCCTGCCTCAAAGCACCCATCCCCCATATTGAGGGCATGCAGCCTGGTATGGTTCAGGAGGGGGGCGCTAGCTCGCCCCCCCCTTTCCTGACCTGCCGGGCTGCATGCTCGAATAAGGGTCTGGTATGTTATTTTTCACAATTTTTTTTTAGCCAGCATTTTGTTTTTACATTCAGAGGGAAGCCAGCTGACAGCTGATGACTAATCTGTTGTTAAGGACGCAAAATGCAAATCTGGGCAAAATCGCGATAAAACGTGGTACTGCGTTTAAATTCAAGTCTATTGAAGTCTATTACATGCAAATGCTGCATTTTGTGGGAAAAATGTCCTCGACCCTTTTTAAAAATGCAGAAGCTCAAAAATCCATTGATGTGAACATGTTCATAGGAACCCATGAAAAAAAAAATGTACCTGCATTTTTGCAAAATGCATTAAAAAACGCACGAGTATGAATCAAGCCTTTCAACTTGTGAGTCTGCAAACAGCTTGTAACCACCTATGACTTAGAAATAATTTTACAAACATTTTTTTCTTTAGTAGGGCTAACAACTTGCAACATGAAAGTTTTTACAAATTAAATAAATAGAGGAGAAGGCATTAAACTTTCAAAACAATCATTAAGTAAGACAACTAAAATTATGCATATATTTAACCTACAGATATTCCAGGTCAAACCTAGTGCAGTGGTAAGCTTGCAACTTTGTCAGTGGTTAGAAACTTAATTGTGAACCAGCCACTAGGCCATCTGGAGTACTCAACATTCCTCTGTATATAGAGGCACAGCTGGAAAGTGCAGTAATTCATAGCTTTGCTTTGATTTTTAGGGCCAGACTTTATTGCAAGTTTTATGAATATCCTCACTTAAGCACAGGTGAATGGCTCAATCATTCTGACAGACTAGCCTGTCCTAATGACAGATGCCACTGTGTTCAGTCAGAAGGGTACTTGTGCAATAGCTGAAAATTAACCTGGACGTGAAAAGCTAGCAGAGCTTAGAAACTACAGACAGAAACAGGGATGCTGCCAATCAGTGACCAACTTCTTGGAGATTATTCATATCACTCAAAATAGACAGTCAATTGCAGCCTTGTAAACAATCTAGAAATTATACCTAGATATAATATTTTGTTTGTTAAAAAATGACATTATTAACTACGCACTGGAAATACAACTGGATTTAATTAAATGTATAAGGCACGAATTTGCCCTTTTTTTCTCTCATAATAGAGTTACCCTCTTCTCTTAAAGCCCATCTCCAAACAAATGTTGCTCGACTCCCATCCGCTCACCCACAAAGGGTCATGTGATCATCTATGGCGGCTGTCACGGGAGTGAATACTGGTAATCTTAATTTCCATGAAAAGTCTTTAGGACCTTGCCAACAGACAAGCAATGGGAAGTATTCATGTCTTCATGTAGCAGTGTGGCCACCCATAGAAGGACCTTTCCACTCTGCAGTCCAAAAGAAAGACTCAGGACCTGATGTATTCTGCGATTACATATTCAGATATGTATTTCAGGCATTTAGAATGTAGATGGAAGGGGTATAAAGTTTAGTGGTCACTGGCTGGATACCAGCTTTAAACAAACTCTGTCACCAACTTAAAAATAAATAAAAATAATAATAGAATCCCTGCTTACAATGTTTTTTCCTTTTGGTTAATTATTTGTATAATTAACTTGCAATGTGCTTTTGAACTTGCTAGAAAATCTGACTACTCCAGCATGGTCTATTCGCTAGTACAGCCCCCTCTCCCTCTCTCCTTGCATGTCATAGCCCACTTCTCTTCTAGGATAGTCTAGTTACTGTCTTTGCTGGCCAAACGACTCCACCCCTCCCTTATAGTTCTACATAAACTTTTATGTAGCTGTTGATGGAGGGGCAAAGAGGAATACTATAGAGTGTCACTTGAAAAACAGCTTTGAGTCTAATGGAGGGGCTGACATCACATCCAAGATGGTGGTACCAAGAAGCAGTCTCGTGCTTTTCAGAAGTTTACACAAGGTAGACTTTTACAGGTGCGTAGCTTGTATAACATTTTATATTCAATCTAATCTTATGTTATGGGCAGATATTTCTTGAAATTAATGCTTTGGCGACAGAGGAGTTCATTTACTAAAACTAGGGAGTGCAAAATCTGGCCCAGCTCTGCAAAGAAACAGTTTCCAGGTTATTTTGTCAAAGAGTACTGAACAAGCTGAAGTTGGCAGTTATTTGTCTACCATGCACAGCTTCACCAGATTTTTCACTCTCCAATTTTAGTAAGATCTCATGCATACTTCTAAATGCTTTTCTCTGTTTAGGCGTGTCACCTTCAAATAGTGCCTACACCGTCACCGGATAAAATGGCCACTCACCAGATGGACCCAAAAATCTGCCTTTGGTTCATATGGATAACCACTCCCTCTCTCAGGTTTATCAGCAATCACTCCCAATCATAGACACATGTACATACTTTTTGTTTTTTGAGTAACAAGTTCACAGGATCAGTCGTCGTAAAATGTTTATATAAATATAAGTTAGCTCAATTTACTTCACAAATACACATATTTACAAAGTATGCATAGAGTTCCAGCGGGATGGCCTGTCATTAGACTCAGACAGGGTGACCTTGCTACACAGGGATACACCAAAATGGTGGAGACTCGTAAACAACGCAGGCCACTGTTAGACCTCTAGAGGCAAATTGTCATGCTATACAGAATATAAGGCATAGCCGCCTCTAGAGGTCTAAAAGCAGCCTGCATTGTTTACGAGTCGCCGCCATTTTGTTGTAGCCACAGCTAACACCAGTCGCAGTAAAAGCACACAGCGGCCCCGGAGAGACAGAATAACTCCCGCACACACAGGAGCGGCCCCGAGCACACCCGCACACACCGGAGCAGCCCCGGAACAGTAAGTGATTTAAGTCTTCTGCTGCCTGTTGGTGACTTCACTCTGTGACACCAGTGTTCTCTGAGAAAGCACTTTACACCCTCTCCCTAATGCTGCCAGCACTGGACACTATCCTAGAATGACAAGCCTGAACTTTAGGAAGTGGTGGTCCACAGAGGTCTGAGGGGTTTAGTCGCAAAGATATGGTCCCTGGGGAAGCTTGGAATTGCATGGATTTATGACTCAAATAAAAAAAAAAAAAATACACTTCTTACACATCAACTGCAGTGCTCTGTGCTGAAATAACCACTGTTGATCAAAAGTCTCCTTATACAGACTTACAATGCAGAGGAATAGAGGGGATAAGTCTGACCAGGTCTAATACTGGTTGCTTAGAACATTAAAGAAATTTACCGTACCAGTAGCTGCTGCATTTCTCACCCTAGGCTTTTACTTGAGTCAATACGTTTTCCCATTTTTTGTGGTAAAATTAGGTGGGTGGGCTTAGACTCGAGGATATGCGGTAGTTATTTATAGTTGTTAGATCCACGCTTAGGAAATATTCATGGGCTGCTGCCTCCCCTGGAGGTCCCTAAAGAAGGAATCTAAACTGTGTAAAATGTATATGATGTTGGGGTGTGTGGCGCTGCCCTCCACTCAAATCGTGGTATGGGTAGAGAAGTGGTTAAGGGTTTAACAACCATCTACACATGGGTAATTGTATCCAATCTGGTAGTGAACCTTTAAAGAAAACTTTTTACAAAATAGTGGTGTCAGGTGAAGTCTGTTGCTGCATGCCACCTATAAAGAGTGAGTTGGTGTTCAAGTCGCTCTTCTGGGGGGGGGCAGTCAGCAATGGATGTGTGTACAACATGTGATTAATGTTAAATCAATACTCCCTTTAATACCTTTAGAACAGGTTTTTTCCTCAAAGTTGCAAAATTATGGTTAATATCCTAAAAAAGCGATCCAAAATTAAAAGCCCCTTCTACGGGTTATAGCAACCTATGTATATTAGATGTAAATAATCAAGTGCACTAAATCCTAAGTGTATCCAGAACGAAACCAGATATTAAAACAACTTGTGCTATATATCAAAAGAGCTGTGCATACAAAACATACACATAATTGCCCTGTCTTCAAACACCAGTGAGCAATGAAAGGTGAAAGGTAAATGAATAAATGTGTCCTGTGTATCCTTTCCCACCAGGGGGGAAATTGTATATGTCCCAAAAAATGCAAGAAGTATCCACTGGTAGTCGCCGATACCACTTTTTTAGGACCGAGTACAAGAACCGATACCTTTTTTCAAGTAGTCGCCGATACCGAATACCGATACTTTTTTTAAATGTGTCCCCAAATGCAACCATGTCCCCCACATATGCAGCCATGTCCCCCACATATGCAGCCATGTCCCTCCAGCCATGTCCCCCACATGTGCAGCCATGTCCCTCCAGCCATGTCCCCCACATATGCAGCCATTTCCCCCCAGCCATGTCCCCCACATATGCAGCCATGTCCCTCACATATGCAGCCATTTCCCCCCAGCCATGTCCCCCACATATGCAGCCATTTCCCCCCAGCCATGTCCCCCACATATGCAACCATTTCCCCCCAGCCATGTCCCCCACATATGCAGCCATTTCCCCCCAGCCATGTCCCCCACATATGCAGCCTTGTCCCTCCAGCCATGTCCCTCCAGCCATGTCCCTCCAGGCATGTCCCTCCAGCCATGTCCCTCCAGCCATGTCCCTCCAGCCATGTCCCTCCAGCCATGTCCCTCCAGCCATGTCCCCCATACCTAGCCGCCGCCGCCGCACAGAGAACATCGCAGCATTAATTTGAATAGCTGTTTTGCCCGCGCGTATAGACACTCCCCCTTACTCGGGTTTGGACAGATCACGATCAAACCCTTACTCGGGTTTGGACAGATCACGATCACCCATTAAATCCCGAGCAAAGGAGAGTGTCTATACGCAGCGGGAACACTACAGCTATTCAAATGGCAGCGGTGGCCACTGATTTCAAAGCCAGGCCGGTGGAAAAAGCTGTGTATTCACCGCTTCCACACCGCCCCAAATATGCTTTTTCTAACGTCCTGCAGGCGGACCGCTCTTGCAATCGGGCTTTCACACTTGGGCTGCAGGGGAGGCATTTTTCAGGGGCTTTATAGGCGCTATTTTTAGCCCTTTAGCACCTGAAAAACACATCAGTATGAAAGTAGTCAAAGTGATTTGTTTGCACCAATAGGGTCTTTGCAAGTGTTTTCGTATCATATAACCCTTTCCCCCCATATCAACTTTCATTCCACTTCCCAGTGCTTTAACTAATATTAGAGTTTTAATATTTACACTTGAAAACAATCCTCATAATTGTTCTTTAAGTCCAGTATACTATTTTAGTGTTAGCCTTTCTTTTTACACAGTTCATTGTTTGTTATTATATAATGGATACATTTCTGGTACACCTGGGCCACCATAATTACATGCACTAACAAATGTATGTACTATACCTTGAAAATTCTTGAACAAAAATATATTTGGACCAAAAAAAATAAAAAATAGTTTCTGATCACTGGGGCAGAGATCTTATGGAAAAATAGTTCCTAATCTAGATAACCCAATAGGCAGCTAAGTGGAGTCTCTGGGATTGATGTCTGGAATACAGCGGATATAATTTTGTTTCTTCCTAATAGTGAAATACTTAGGGCAACACCACAGCATATAAATTAAGTCTGCCAGGCCTCTAGCACAATGGTGATAATCTAGGGACAGGGTGCAATATACCCTATGTAAGATAAAAAGGTGTTTAAGTTTTTGAGAGGGGAGACACATTTCAGATAGCTTCTAATGCTGCCACCCACTAGTAATATGATTCAGGACCCAAGTGTATTTCCCAGTTTTTGTTGTATTTGCATATACCAACCCTTTTTCATATCTATGTGAGCTAGGAGGGAAATAAGGGGCATATTTGTCAAGGTAAGCTTTTCAATACAGGTCTGACAGCTCAGGGCATGTCACAGTTCTGTAGATACAGAAAAAAATGTGGCTAGGAAGCTGAATTTTATCCTGTAACATACAAAAAGTTTTATGTTTCAATGTTTTTATTAGAAAAGTTACAGTGACAAGAAACAGAACTAGTCATTGTGCAGTCACAACAGCATTTGGGATTTGAATACCAAGGGTTCTGATGCCCAAAACCTGTAAGGGCCCTTTCACGCGGTGCAAACCATTTTTCGGTCCGCACCGTGTGTGTCCGTCGGCTCAGCGGGGGGTCCCGCTCAGCCGTCGGCGGACAGGGCGGTCCCCGCACACTGTGCAGGGACCGCCCTGTCTCTCCTCCGCTATGCCCTATGGGGAATTGGATGGAAACGGACCGTCTGTCCGTTTGCATCCGATCCGATCCACGGGACGGAAGAAAAATAGGGTTTTCTTCCGTCCGCAAAACGGATCCAGGCGGACGCGGATAGTAGGCGGACGTTAGCGGATGCATCATCCGCTAACGGATCCGCTCCCATAGGGCCCATTCTAAGTCAGTTTACGGACTTAGAAAAAGCGGACCGTTCGTCCGCACGTGTGAAAGGGCCCTAATTGGGATAACATGAAAGCATCATCAGAAAAAAAACAAAAACAAACAAAACAAAAACAAAATGGAGAATTTATAAACAAACAAATTCCCTCAGCTTCGGGTAATCGACCGACAATGATCCTATCAATATAAACAAACCCGAAAAGATGATGCCAGAGCCGAACAAACCAACATGGGCTTAATCCGGTCAGAGTGATAAAGATATAAAAGGGATAGCAGGAACAATGAAATAAGGGAGAGAAAATAAGATAAAGGGAAAAGAAGTAAGAGAGGGGAAAAGGTGGAGAAAAAAAAGGGGGGGGGAGCCACGAATCGGCACTTCAAGTCTCAAAACTGGAAATTAGAACTAGGCCACACGCATTCTGGTATCATTTGTAAGGTAGCAGAGCCAAGGATCCCACACGTTATGAAACAACTTCATTTTATCTTGTGTCAGGGATGTCAGCTTCTCATTCAACATCAACCAAGATAATTTGACCTTAAGCTGTTCAAATGGGAGAGCAGCTGACTTCCAGTTTCTGGCTATAGTGATCTATGCCGAAATAAATATAAATGTTAGTAGTCGTCTGCTGCATTTAGAGGCTTCCACCACCCCACTCCCCAGCAGTGCTTGTTTCGCTGACTTGGGCAGATTTATCTGGGTAAGGGAATAAATAAAATGATATACCCTAATCCAGAACCTCCTGACCTTGGGACACGTCCCAAAAAGTTTTAAACACATTAATAATATGCAGTTGACATATAAAGAAAAGTCTTTGAGCATACCATCCATTAAACCCTTGTAACTTATTAAGGTCTTTGTAGTATATGTTGTTCGAGATTGGGGTAAACTTACAACCTTCATATCAAATTACGCTTTTTAAACAGATCTGGTATTATTGGTCCTGACAGAGCCAAATATAGCCAATGAAGCCTGACTACAATCTTTG
This sequence comes from Rana kukunoris, assembly GCA_029574335.1. Taxonomy (NCBI): domain Eukaryota; kingdom Metazoa; phylum Chordata; class Amphibia; order Anura; family Ranidae; genus Rana; species Rana kukunoris. The sequence goes on along the minus strand of CM056056.1, from coordinate 136,160,709 downwards.
TAGATAAAACTGTGTAAAATTAAGGACAGCTTTGTTGTGGGATTCTAAAAATGTAAAGGACCACTTAAATAAGCACTGAGAATAAACAATTAAACAATTATGGCCATAGAACTATAGTAATGTATTTTATTTACTCAACTACATTGCTGACACTTGTAGTATAAAAAGTGGTATTACATATTGCCCTGTCTAGACACAGCACAGGGGAACAATGCAAATGTCTATGCAGCCTTTTTCTGTCTAATTGCGATTAGTGACAATTACAGGGATCTGTGCAGAAATTAACATGAGAGCAAGCACTAATTGTGGTGTATTTTCTACAGTATTGATGGCCCCCTGCCTGCTGTTGGAAAATGTACCAACAGAAATCAACGCAAGAGCAAAACAAAACAAAACATCTCATTAGACCTTCTGCTTCCATCATTGGCTGACCTTGTCGGCTAACCTACCATTACTTAATGATTGCATGTGATAAAACTTCTCCAGAAGCACACTGTGTGTTATAACATGCATTATGTTTGCTAACAGTTTATTTTAATTTCTGTAGATATTAAACACATTAAGAACAGCAGCAGAAATATGGTTAATATTAACATTGTTGGACTAGTCCTACATTAATTAGGCTTCATTAAGTTCAGTTTACACATTCAGCCATTCTAGATGGGGATACACAGGAGCATCGAATCTTTTGTATTAGAAGATTTTTTTGTTTCAGATTCAGTGGCCTGCTATGGTTCTGAGGTCATAGTGCAATTATAATCATATGTAAAACACAGATCCAGTTATGTCTTTCTAGCTATGAACGCGACAAACAGTGATGACATTTTTTTTTTTTTGCAAATTGTCAATTGTCAATTTATTTTTATACCTAATAAAGTATTAAATGCGTGTGTAATGTAGGTGTACACCCTGGGACACTTGTCTGACCTTTGGACAGCCATCCGATACTACCTATATAGGCTCAAATGTTGACGTCCAGCACAGGAACCAGTGTATTGGCGACCTGTTGTGTGCGGATGGTATCTTATCCTGTCATTTGGGAAAAAGGTTGTTGTTCCAGCTGGCTGCAGGGTCATTCATTCTCGATGATGTATAACTACACCTGTGACGCCTAATCCAAGTTTGAAATATGCTTTATTTTGACCTCACAGTTACTACAAGATTCTTTCAAATCTCGAGAACTCTCTGAACAAGTTCCTTGTCGGTTTTGTTATACCGCCCGCTATATGTGCCTTTTGGATGCATCTATCGAGAGACCATCTGTTATATAACCACTTGTTCTCTGTTACATACTTTTCCACAAAATCCTTGTCATCATCCTGAAGAAGCCTCACGGCGAAACGTGCGTCGGCGACCTCTAAGGATTTTGTATACAGTGGTCATTTCCTTGATTTTTAACATACTTCCTTGGCCTCAAAGTCCGACCATCAATATCTACCTGTAGTCATTGTTCTTCCTCTACTATACCTAATAAAGGTATCATCTTGCTTTTGCATGAGTTCCACACACTATTCCTTCTCTTTCATTGTTCATCTACAGTATGTTACATCAGGCATGCGAAGACCACAATCAATATTCGTTTTTTATAGACTTAATTATCTTTATCAACATCAAAAGTTAAACATTTTAGAGCACTTGGGAATATATAGGATATTTTCATTTCATTATTGAATGTAAGGAAATATTAATTATATTCTTGAATTTGGCAAACCTATCTATAAAGGTTACACTAACATCTAAATTTCACCAGCTGAATAGCTTGACACACCTGGGTCCTAAATTATGATATGAGCCAGGGGCCTTTGAGCTTTAATCTCACATCCTCTTTTCTAGATTTATTATTCCTCAACTCCTAGGCCTACCCCTGGAGGTAACGTGCCATCCTATTACCTCTGCATCCAAACTCTCCAACCATCACAACCCTTCATGTGTACTTAATCCCACTATACAACTTCAGTAATGGAGAGATTAATTTAATTAATTTAATATGGCTAGGTTGGCCCTGCCTTTGTAGAGCAGTGTCCGGTTGCTACACCACTAAAGTGTGGTCTTGTGGAGAACTCTCTGTTTCAAGGTTTTCTTCAGATGTGTGCTTTAAGTTTGGTATTCTCTCACCTTATTTTCTTTGGGCTTCACCACTCTCATGAATGCTCCTCTGGAACCTGCCACTTCACGCTCTTTGTTTGTCACTTTCCTGGTATCCAAAAACTTTAGATTAGGAAGTTTGTTCAGGACAAAGTACCTGAAAAAAAGAGAGCTACAAATGAACATTTGTCATTGTCAAAGTTTGCCCTATGATTCACATGCACATCCATCTCTTCACACAATGAAAGTGACAACTGGCTACTACAGCACCTGGTTATTGAGAAGGTTTTGGGAACCATGATAAACTAAACAATTCCATTGGAAGCACGTGTAGTATATTCATAAACACTGACAATGACAACATATGAAATGATATTATAGTATAATGTATTTTACCCACCAGGTACATTTCATAAACACATTCAAGAAGCAGTGTTACAAACTATCAGCTATATACAGTGCCTTGAAAAAATATTCATATCCCTTGAAATTTTTCAAATTTTGTCATGTTACAACCAAAAACGTGAATGTATTCTATTGGGTTTTTAAGTCGTAGACCAACACAAAGTGGCACATAATTGTGAAGTGGAAGGAAAATGATAAATGGTTTCCAACATTTTTTACAAATAAATATGTGAAAAGTGTGGGGTGCATTTTTAACACTTTGTAGAACCACCTTTCACTGTAATTATGGTTGCAAGTCTTTTTGGGGATGTCTCTACCAGCTGTGGACATCTAGGAGAGTGACACCTTTGCACATTCTTCTTTGCAAAATAGTTCAAGCTCTGTCAGATTGGATGGAGAGTGTCTGTGAACAACAATCTTCAAGTCTTGCCACATATTCTCAATTAGATTTAGGTCTGGAATTTGACTGGGCCATTCTAGCACATAAAAAAGCTTTGATCTAAAACAGAGTTCTCAACTGGTGGCCCTCAAGCTGTTGCAAAACTACAAGTCCCATGAGGCATTGCAAGGCTGAAAGTTATAAGTATATCTCCCACAGGCAGAGGCATGATGGGACTTGTAGTTTTGCAACAGCTGGAGGGCTGCCAGTTTTAGACCCCTGATCTAAACCATTCTATTGCAGCTTTGGCTGTATATTTAGGGTCATTGTCCTGCTGGTAGGTGAACCTCTGCACCATTCTCAAGTCTTTTGCAGACTCGAACATATTTTCTTCTAAGATAGCCCTGTATTTAGCTCCATCCATCTTCCCATCAACTCTGACCAGCTTCCCTGTCCCTGCTGAAGAAAAGCATCCCCACAAGATAATTCACAGTGGGGATGGTGTGTTCAGGGTGATGTGCAGTGTTAGTATCATTTGCTTTTAGGTGAAAAAGTAAAATTTTGGTCTCATATGACCAGAGCACCTTCTTCCCCAAGTTTTCTGTGTCCACCACATGGATTCTCACAAACTGCAAGCAGGACTTCTTATGGCTTTCTTTCAACAATGGCTTTCTTTTTGCCACTCTTCCATAAAGGCCAGATTCGTGGAGTGCACAAATAATAGTTGTCCTGTGGACAGATTCTCACACCTGAGCTGTGGATCTCTGCAGCTCCTCCAGAGTTACCATGAGCCTCTTGGCTGTTTCTCTTTTTAATTCTGTTCTTGTGCGGCCTGTCAGTTTAGGTAGACGGCCATGTCTTGGAAGGTTTGCAGTTGTGCCATAGTCTTTCCATTTTCGGATGATGGATTTAACAGTGCGTCATGAGATGTTCAAAGATAGTTTTTTTTAATAACTTAACCCTGCTTTAAAAACTTCTCCACGACTTTATCCCTGACCTGTCTGGTGTGTTCCTTGGCCTTCATGATACTGTTTGTTCACTAAGGTTCTCTAATAAACCCCTGCAGGCTTCAAAGAACAGCTGTATTTATATTAAGACCAAATTACACACAGGTGGCCCTCTTTACTAATTAGGTGACCTCTGAAGGCAATTGGTTCCACTAATATCAGAGTAAAGGGGGCTGAATACAAATGTACACCACACTTTTCCGTTACTTATTTGTAAAAAAAAAAAAAAAAAGGAAAACCATTTATTATTTTCCTTCCAATTCACAATTACGTGCCACTTTGTGTTGGTCTATCAAATAAAATCCCAATAAAATACATTTACGTTGTTGGTTGTAGCATGACACAATGTGGGAAAATGTAATCAGTACGAATACTTTTTTAAAGCACTGTATTCTATATAATATAGTAGAAATACACCAAAGGCACTTCTCTACTGATGAAAGGAGCAGCAAACATTCAGGTGAGTGAACCAGGTGGGGCAAGTACTAAACATGGATTTTAATGATTAGATGAAAGAGCCCATCCAAAGGGGACAGTAGTGACAAAGGCGCCGGCAGAAACAGAAGCAAGGTTGTCATCACTGGCTGGGTACGGATCACAGCACAGAACGAAAGGAGGACTCAGCCACTCTCATTCAGTTTGGAGACGCAGGAGGACAAGGGATGACAGCTTCTGTCTACTCAAGACTTTCTGTCTAGGGAATTTAGTACTTGCAAAAGGTGAAGCGTGAAGAGCAGGCAAGTGATATCCTGTGACTGTAAGGCTAACAGTGGCTGTCTCTGCCTACCAGACATTCTACCATTTAACCTGTACATAGACACATGTACTCATCTAACTAGCTCAGCTTTTATTACTGCAATATGCCTGCCATTTTCATAATAAGCCTGCTCTGCGCACAACTCTTTTATTTTGGTACCAAAGCAAAATGTTGCAGTTTGTCAAATGAAAGTACACAACAAACTCAAAGCACAGTCAACTTGGCTGTCCTTCAAAAAATATTTTTGAGTTAGTTCTTTCTTATACTAAGTATCACAAAGTTCAACTGACAAAGCCTGTAATAAATCGATGGCAGCCCCTGTGACGCACCATAGATTATTACTCATTCTGTCTAAAAATGTAAGCTGCAATGAATTAGTGGGGTGAGATGCTTTTTGTCAAACTGTGATACATGTCATACCTGCATTCAAAGAAGTTAGATATCAAAACTGGCCAAAACATTTTCTGCTTAAACAAAAATGATATGTCACCTTACTAAAGAGAAAAATTTGTGATGAATAGCAGAGATGAATGTCTAGGACAAGTATAGGAACACTGAGGCACAGCACTCATCCACATGTTTGTTGTGGCTCTTCCATTTGCATTGCATAAAATTCCAGCTCCAGATCACTACACATCCTGCTCTGCATTTACCCCCTCAGCTTCCTGGTTATAATTCAGACACACCAACAGACAGGGCATTGTTTTGTAGCCAAATATTTAACTGCTTCAGGTGCTGAAACAAAACTTCAAAATGAAAGAACTGAAGGCTTAGCCAGCTGGTTTGTTCAGCTACCCCCTTTGATGTCATCTAATACATGTGAAATTGGCCTTGAGCATATTCCCCTCAAACAAGGAATACTTCACTTGTGAAGTTCACCTAGACCACAGTGAACTTTATTCTCAGGTTAAGTATTGTTACTGTAGTGAGAAAAGTTCTGTAAATGTCAAATTCTTCTTGTTAACAATGACATTGGTGCCACTAAAGTTATTCTGTAATTACTGTTCTGTTAACAATAAAACTGCAGGTCACATCTGACAGAACATGGCTACATGTGTCACTCTCATCATAATCAAACATTCTTCCGTGCAATAATAATAAACATTAAAGCTAAACTACAAGCAAATTTAAACAAGGAAAATTAAGTGAGCTCCTTATTTATACGATAATCTTTTAAGGAGAATATTTTGGAAAGGGATGGGGCAGCATGATTTTCTGAGTACCGTCGAAAGACATTACAAAGTTGGTTTAAAATCAATATTTTATCTTATTTCACATACAGTTACAATGAAAAAGCGCCCTGTTGGGTAAAAAAAAAAAAAAAAAAAAAAACAATAATTCATCTTTGATGACCCTTACACCCTCACTGGAGCAGCACTCACCCCAATATCCAGCACAGCCTAAACTTTTATTGGATAAGCATTGTATTAACAATACATACAATAGTTATTTTTGACAATCCAAAATGAGCTCACTTGAAAAATCACCTTTCATGTTGTGAATTATGTCTGTTTGTCGTCTCTCTCTTTCCACAACTTCCTGGAATCTCTGCATGCTTTGTAGCTTCTCATCTGCTTATTATTTTAATTTACTTTTCAATTCTAAGGACCAAGGCTTGTTGTTAGAGAATAGCAGTTGATACCAATACCCCACCCCCCTTGGAGTTAAGTGCAACAATAGAACATTCAGTAGCTCTGCATACAGGACAAATGTCACAGGTGCCAATACAGAGTACAGCATTTTCCAGCTTAAAGTGGTTCTAAAGCCTTGAGATTTCTTTTAGCTTATTGCCCCCTCACCTCCCTATATTTACCTGAACCCTATCGCGATCCAGCACTGTGCATAAAAGCCACGGCTCTCTGGGCTTTGTCCCTCATCCATGGGCAGATCGATAGCCATTGGCTCCCGCTCCGCTCCATCCGGTGGTGAGGGAGCAGGGCCGGGTCCCGTTGTCTGTGTCAATGGATGCAGCAACGGAGCTTGGGAGTGAGCCCGCACGAGTCCCTCATGGGAATCAGTTTCCTTTCTGTGTCTACCTTAAATAGTTGTGTGCAACCAGACCATCAAGATATACAATATCCAAGGATGAGTTTACCCTGAGTTAAGCTTACTTTAGGTTATGTGTGGTGTCAGTCAGTTTATTTATAAATGGCACAAAGAAATATATTGATGTATTGTTGGAAGAACTGACAATGCTTGAATGCTCCATCTGAGAAAGAAGGTCTCTTGACCATTTCATCTAAACGGTATCATAAAAGAGATCAGTGTTTGACATATACAGGTGAATATGTTCTGTTCCATGAAAACCAATCAGCAAGGAGCAAAACCTGTACTTGGAGTGGGCCTTTACTTTCTGACATCTTCTAAAATGGTCTTACTTAATTTTACTGTCACAGGCTTTAAGCTCATTCTATTAGCAGGGTATTGATCTGAACACCAGGTAGGAAAACTGAAAAATTGTTTTATTCCCTGTCTAGAAATAAAACTGCCTCTCCCCCAGGTGAAACTTTAGATATCAGTATACAGAACTGTATCTATTTTTATATAACAACTGGTAAATAAAGATATTGACATTAATCATATAAATATTTTATATATATTTTAAATATAATTGCATCTCTTTTCATGGCAATTTATTTGTTTTCTTAATGTGTTTTTCGAAGTATCTACTGATTGCCTATCACATCTGTGTATCCCAAGTATCCTAGGGCAGATGGAATCCATATGAGCAAGGACCCCCCCAGACCATGATTTAGTATAGGTACTTAAATAGCGCTGACAATTTACGCAGAGCTTTACATATATTATACATTCACATAAGTCCCTGCCATCAACTTACAATCTACGGTCCCTAACTCACATTCATACATACACACACTACACATTCACCTGGAAAAAAAGTATCAAAAAATAAACACACTACATAGGTTTTTAAAATCTTTTATTAGTCAGCTCCAGGGGTCTATTTTTGTCTTCTCCGGTCTCTTTTGCTCTCCACACTCCCCGGTTCTTCTCCCGCTCTCTGGTGCCTTCTGCCGGGCTGCGCCACCGATATCTTCTTTGTAGCATGCTGGGACTGTGACGTCATAAGAGGCCTATATAAATCGGTGCGAGCCGCGCACCCAGCTATACAGCGGGAGAGAGCGTCGAGTCAACACCAGAAAAAAAGAAGAGAGAAGAAGAAGGTGACGGAAGAAGACCGGGCTGGCCGACGCTAGTACGAGAGCTACAAATAAGATAGCGGTGGCGCAGCCCGGGAGAAGGCACCAGAGAGCGGGAGAAGAACCGGGGAGCGTGGAGAGCAGAAGGGAGCAGAGAAGATGGAAGAAGACCCCTGAAGTCAGAAGAAGACCCCGGGAGAACGGAGAAGTTGGAAGAAGACCCCCAGAGCCGAAGTAGGATCAAAGTCAGACCAAAGTAGTACAGGGAGCATTTGCAAATTCGCTCCGACATGTGTCGGACCAGTTAAGACGGCTCCCATAGGAAACATTGATTTTCACACGTCATGCGACATAAGCTCCCAATGTCGGAGCGTTTGTCGGACTAGTGTGAACCCGGCCTAAGCCTAATGGAGTATGTGAATGTTGTGCATATTAAAGGGAGCAGAGGCAGAAAAGCATTTATGGCTGATGGGAACCATTGATTCCAGAAGTGAGAAAAGCCTTTGGAAGAAATCAGAGTTGCAGAGAATTCTGCCTTTGTCAGACAGGCTGCATGGAAGCCCAAATCAGGGGGCTGGGATATTGTCAGTGTAAGAACTCTGGAACAAGGGAACAGCTATTAACCTGAGAGGAACTCAAGAGTTTCCTCAGGATCTATAGCAGAACTCTCGGTACTTGTCTCATGTGCTTCCGCACCAAAGCACCTGCAATTCACCATTGCCAAGTGAGGATCTTCCCCTTCAGTGTACTCACAGAATGGGGGTAAACTGAGGGTGATTCAGCATGTCCAATGTGAATCTCAACAACACAGGCTTAGCGCTTAGTTACTTTGGTGTTGTCAGTGAGGTTATTAGGCATCAGGTGAGACAACAAACGATCATCTTGCATTGTTAATGAAGAATGGTGTCCGGAACTGCACTGGAGGAGTCTTATAAGCACTACCTTACTAGCCAGAGGGGAGCTTCTGGTAGATCAAAAGTTTCTGGGACCAAAAGTTTGGGCACCCCAGGTAAAAATTTGTATTAATGTGCATAACGAAGCCAAGGAAAGATGGAAAAATCTCCAAAAGGCATCAAATTACAGATTAGACATTCTTATAATATGTCAAAAAAAGTTAGATTTTATTTCCATCATTTACACTTTTGAAATTACAGAAAACAAAAAAATGGCGTCTGCAAAAGTTTGGGCACCCTGCAGAGTTAATATCTTGTACTGCCCCCTTTGGCAAGTATCACACCTTGGAAACGCTTGTGTAGCCAGCCAAGAGTCTTTCAATTCTTGTTTGAGGTATCTTTGCCCATTTTTTCTTACAAAAGTCTTCCAGTTCTTTGAGATTTCTGGGCTGTCTGTCACGCACTGCTCTTTTAATGTCTATCTATAGATTTTCAATTATGTTGAGGTCAGGAGATTGTGAAGGCCATGGCAAAACCTTCAGTTAACGCCTCTTGATGTAATCCCCCATGGATTTTGAGGTGTGTTTAGGATCATTATCCATTTGTAGATGACATCCTCTCTTTAACTTTAGCTTTTTCACAGATGGCATCAAGTTACCATCCAAAATTTGCTGAAATTGTATTGAATCCTTTTTTCCTTCTACTCGTGAAATGTTCCCTGTGCCACTGGCTGCAATACAACCCCAAAGCATGATTGATCCACCCCCATGCTTAACAGTTGGACAGAGGTTTTTTTCATTAAATTCATTGCTCATTCCGGCCATAAAGTTCTATTTTAACCTCGTCGGTCCACAGAACTTGTTTCCAAAATGCATTAGGCTTGTCTATATGTTCATTTGCAAAGTTCAAACGCTGATGTTTGTGGTGAGGACGTAGAAGAGGCTTTCTTCTGATGACACTTTCATGAAGACCATATTTGTACAAGTATCTCTTTATAGTAGAATAGTGTACCACAACTCCAGTGTCTGCCAGATCTTTCTGGAGGGATCATGCAGTCAAATGTGGGTTTTGATTTGCTTTTCTCACAATCCTGCGAGCTGCTCTGTCTGATATTTTTCTTGGTCTTCCAGATCTTTAACTTCTGCTGTTCCTGATGACTGCAATTTCTTAATTACATTCCGAACAGAGGATATGGACATCTGAAAACGCTTTGCTATCTTCTTATAGCCTTCTCCAGCTTAGTGAGCTTCAACTATTTTCAGTTTCAGTTTTCTAGACAACTGCTTAGAAGAACCCATGGTGCTGATTGTTGGGGCAAGGTCAGATGAGTCTGGGCATTTAAAACCTTTGAGATTGACATCACCTGATCTTCCCAGACGATGATTGAGAACAATCCATGACACTGGCAAGGTCTCAGCTTTGCAAAGGGGGCAGTGCATGCTATAAATTCTGCAGGGTACCCAAACTTTTGCAGACACCATTTTTTTGTTTTCTGTAATTTTGAAAGTGTAAATGATGGAAATAAAAACTTTTTTTGACATATAAAAAAATCTAATCTGTAATTTAATGCCTTTTGGTGCTTCGTTATGCACATTAATACAAATTTTTACCTGGGGTGCCCAAACTTTCAATCCCCACTGTAATGTTGTACTGTAAACTGTGCCCTCAAAACTGCTTGGGTTCTTAGCACTGTGGTGTTCCTCGGAGGATAAAAGAATATAAAGTTGTGTGTACTACATATCCAAGTAACAATTTAACAAGAGATGTATAGCCAGGAACTGGTATGTAAAGGTACAGGGAAATCTTGCTTTGCCTTCTCAATGTCGCTGGTCCCCTTCTTGGTCTAGGCCTCACCTATCACAGTAAGAATTCCCCTAAAGGGGTCTTTGAAGACAGGTTTCAAAGGAATGAACCACAGTCCTGGATGTGGACAGCACCCTGTGGACTGTGTTGCCAACCGTTCGTTAATTTACGGACAGTCCAGTAATTTCATCCCATTTTCGGGGTGTCCGTGAATGTCCATTACGAACAGCCGGTGCCAGTAAGAATGACAGCTGCGGGCCGGCCATGCAACTGCAATTGGCCAGCATACATGTCAATCACACAGAACAGCTGACAGCCTGCCAGTGTACATTATCCAGGTCGTGGGCCTTACTCGGCCAATCAACGAAAGGTCAGCCGCCCTGTCCGTCCCGCCCACCTTGCTGTTTCAGACAACCACACAGGTCAGACTCAGGTACTGTACTATCAACTTTTCTAGTGGTCTCCCGACTCCCACCCGCTTCTCCAATAGCGTAATTTGGGGAGAAGATAGCCAGTGTTAAGAACTAATGGGCTGACGACCTCGTGGTGTGGACGGTGCCGGCGCTTGTGAAATGTCCTCAGCTCTGTAAAGTGGGAGACTGAAGGGGTCAGGAGTCAGAACTGGCAGGAGAGGTGATGATATGACGTACATATTGGCTTTGTGATGGGCACATGGATATCTGTCAGGCTATAGCAACCTGACATGTCTGGAGAACTTAGTGCCAGTGTGCTCTCATGGTCATAGGCTGGCAGAGCATGCTGGGACTTGTAGTTCTAACATATTTCTTAAAGCAGAAATGGGCAAGCTGTGTCTTCCTGTTGTTGGGGTGGGGTCCCAGCATGTGCTTCCCTCCTCCACCCTGGGGATGCATTTCTCTGGCAGCAGGAGGTCTACACATTGGGGGACATCTGTTAAGGCATTGGGTTTTTTTGTGTAATGCGGACAAAGTTCCAGGCAAAGGTCTGAAAATGCGACAAAATGTCATTTGCACCATCGGTGGCATTGCTACTTTAGAGCAGCAGATGGGTGAATATCAGAATAATGCAGTCTGACCATCTCCTGTCCGCAGCTTCTGACCATCTCCTGTTCTTCTATACTGTCCGCAGCCTCTGACCATCTCCTGTTCTTCTATCCTGTCCGCAGCCTCTGACCATCTCCTGTTCTTCTATCCTGTCCGCAGCCTCTGACCATCTCCTGTTCTTCTATCCTGTCTGCAGCCTCTGACTATCTCCTGTCCTTGTATCCTGTCTGCAGCCTCTGACCATCTCCTGTTCTTCTATCCTGCCCGCAGTCTCTGACCATCTCCTGTTCTTGTATCATGTCCGCAGCCTCTGACCATCTCCTGTTCTTGTATCCTGTCCACAGCCTCTGACCATCTCCTGCCCGCAGCCTCTGACCATCTCCTGCTCTTCTATCCTGTCTGCAGCCTCTGACCATTTTCTACATCATGTCTGCAGTCTAGGAGGGGAGTCAGGAGAAGAGTCATGAGTGGGAGCGCTGCAGGGATCATGGGGGTTAGGGGAGACCATAGGAAAATCAGAGCCACCAAGCTGGAGCCATCTGACTGAGCCCTGCATGGTGCACCTGAGAGGAGGTCAGTGACAGCGCCGCCAGGCCAGTGTGGGGGGGGGGTTGCTGATGTAAGGGGAGTGAATACAATAATGTAAGGGGCACTGATATAAAGGTTCCCCCCTATATTAGTAACTCCTCTTACCTTAGTGTATTGACTCTGCGGAAGGTAGTCTCTGGTCACCAGAGCCTCCCCTTACATCAGAGTTCCCCCTTAGATCATAATCTACAGTGTTCCCCTTTACATAAGAGTTCCCTTTCACTGTAAGGGGGGTCCCTGCAGGCTCTGATGTAAGGGGGGAACCCAGTGCTGGCCGGGTTATAGTGACCTGACCTTCATGTAAATGGAGAAATATGTTTTTTGACTTTTGTTTAACTTAAACACATTGCTAATAGCACTAGTTATGTGTTTTTATGAGGTTTCAAATATTTATTACCACCGTGAGAAGAAGTGCCTAACAGTAATTTTAGGTACTTTTTTGCAGCGTCAGTAAAAAATCGGTGCCGTTCGTAAATTTTGGCATCCTTGCCAGTAAATTTCACTTGAGGGGGTTGGCAACGCTGCCTATGGATAACTTCGTACAATGCACCATGTGCTAAGGTAAGTGCCTAACACAGGAGCCAGTGCCAGAGCAATAATTACAAGTTGGCCAATTGCCATGGGGTCTGGGTACAGTTCCCTAGGTTTACACCATGGGTAACGAAACAACAAACTACTAGTGAGCTATAAGGCAATAAGCAGTCAGATTTTGACAGAAGTGTCAGTTTAACCACTTAAAACCCGGACCAAAATGCTGCTAAAGGACCTTGCCCCTTTTTGCGATTCGGCACTGCGTCGTTTTAACTGACAATTGCGTGGTCGTGCGACGTGGCTCCCAAACAAAATTGGCGTCCTTTTCTCCCCACAAATAGAGCTTTCTTTTGGTGGTATTTGATCACCTCTGCGATATAAACAAAAATAGAATGTAAAATCCTTTGCGCTAAAACAATCAATAGTGAAACGAATAAATATTGCTAAGATTGCAGCAAAAACTAATAGTGTTTACCAATACACAAGTGTAGCATAGAATAAAAAAGTGAATTTGCGCAAAAAAACACACATCAATCAATATAAAACATATATGTGATAAATATTGAAATAAGCAATAAGTGAGAGAATAAATTAAATATAAAAGTCCATATGTGTCAGAAGTCCATAAAGTGCAAAACATGCAGTGCACCAAGATGCTTAAACGTAGCTGTGTAGCTCACAGTAAAGTGCAAGTGCTCCTCCGTGTAGTCAGCCTCACAGGCCTCTCACCTTGGTAGCATAAAACAATGCCGTGATAATGGGTCAAATTGCCCATGCCACTCCAGAAACAAACAGCCTCACAGGCCCCTTACCTCACTATAGACAAATAGTTGCATTCAAACAAATCCTCTGGATAAATCCACCGATAGTTGATATTACCAGGAACGTGTCAATCTTCCTTAGGTCCTGCAATATTCCCCTTAGCTATAATACTCCGGGAAACATAAAGAGAGATAGGCCTCCAATGGTGTAGTATGTAATAAAGTGCAAATTTATTGAAACAAAGTAATCTCCTTACATCAGTAAATTAAAAGCAGGCATCAAAATAAAACAAGGCGGCATCTGCCAAATATCTCACGTCACTTCCAGGTGTACGTCTGTATCCCTACGCGTTACGGCTCATGCCTTCATCTTCATCCCAGATGAAGGCATGAGCCGTAACGCTTCTGACACATATGGACTTTTATATTTAATTTATTCTCTCACTTATTGCTTATTGTCAAATATTTATCATTGTTTTTTATGATGTGTTTTTTTTTTGCGCAAATTCACTTTTTATTCTAAACAAAAAAGAGGACATTTTGAAAAAAATTCAATATTTTTTACTTTTTGCTGTAATAAATATCTCCAAAAATATATATACATTTTTTTTCCTCAGTTTAGGCCGATACGTATTCTTCTACCTATTTTAGGTAAAAAATCGCAATAAGCGTTTATCGGTTGGTTTTCGCAAAATTTATAGCGTTTACAAAATAAGGGATAGTTTTATTCCATTTTTATTACTTATTTTTTTTAATACTAATAGCGGCGATCAGCGTTTTTTTTTCTGACTGCGACATTATGGCGGACACTTCTGACAATTTTGACACATTTTTGGGACAATTGTCATTTGAAAATGACAGTTGCAGTTTGGGAGTTAACCACAAGGGGGCGCTGTGACTTTGAGTGTTCCCTGTGTGTGTTTACTACTGTAGGGGGGTGTGGCTGTAGGTGTGATGTCATCGATCACGTCCCCCTATAACAGGGATGACGCGATCGATGCTGCGGCCACAGTGAAGCACGGGGAAGCCGTGTTTACACACGGCTCTCCCAGTTCTTCAGCTCCAGCGGCGATCGGGTCCCACAGCTGGGTACTAGAAACCAACGTGTATATACGTTGATGTGCCCAGCCGTGCCATTCTGCCGACGTAAATGTGCAGTAGGCGGTCCTTAAGTGGTTAAGGAGGAAAGGAAATCTGGTAAAAAATAGAAAACAATCTTCTCCAACAGCAGGTATCCATCACCTAAGGACATTAACAAAAAGCTGGAGACTAGTGGTGTGGATGGCATTATATGGACACCCCCTGAGGTTTCCCATTAAGGTGTTGCATATAACCCAAGAATGAATTCCTGTGTCCTGTACTGTGTGGTTAAGATAAATAACATTTATATTGAAAACAGGATAACTGTACTCTATACCACATCAGAGATTTAGTGATAATATATAACCAATTGAAATGCTATATTGTGTTTACATAAAATCAACAATTTAAATGTAAAAGGCCACCAACCTGTATCGCTGATAATCATCTTCATCTTTCTCTTTGCTAACAAGTTCATTTGGACAAGCCTGGTTACCAAGCAAGCTCAGGTACTCCAAGGATGGGGCAGATGCGGCCAGTGAGTCTAGAAAATGGTCCAGCTCTGTCAGGTATCACAAGAAATGTTAAGGAATCTGCTACAAAACAATCCTTCTTCATTAAACAGCCCTAATACACCTTGGACAGACCGTCCCTCTGGAATAGCTCCATTTTATGACTGATGCAATGCCAAGCACTAAATGGCCACATGCAGCCCTTGGACCTAGGGTTGGGCAATAAATAAATAAATAAGCAATCAAAAGGTTCTATTGAAACATTGAAATAATCAATTTTTTAGTGGTAGGTTAGCTTTAATTGTTCAACTCTTATGGCACTACAGGCTGCTGGAAAGTAGGTAAAATCAGTATAAAATGTTCTAGTGCATAAGAGTACACAAACGAGACCTTTGGGTAGTGAGAACCAGTCATGCACAAGTGATAACCACCACACATTTTGGGCCATCAAAGCTTTGCTCCCTTTTCTCCACTGAAAAAAAATAATGTTTTCTATTCATCTCAACAATTTTCTTGCATATAAAAATATATATTTGTGTAACACCCACACATGGAACAATTCTTGTAAGTAATAATAAAAAATAAAAAAAAATGTACTTTTATTAGTCAACATGGCTTGATATTTTCAAGTAATGCAACCATTTTGAGTGCTGTCAATAACCGAGTTAATATATGTACAGTTAAATCCAAATAAATAATAGGTATTTGTGCCATAAGTGCTTGCTATGACACAAATAAAATCTCTGCACCATAACAAAAACTTCAGACTTTCCAAAATGCAAATAAAACTGTGATCGTTTAGGGGTTGTTCCCTTTTCTCTAAAATCAGAATAAAAAATTAAGTCATCATGTTTGCAATTCAAGCTGAATTGAAGAGAAGCATTGCAGCATTTCCCAGCAATTTGGTACAGAAAATTCAGATCTTCAGCATAATATAATTCGACCCTCAATTTTTCAGTTTTTTCATGGTTGTTTTCATCTTTTTTTTTTTTTCCATTGAAAGAACATTACTACTTAAATACAACCCCCCCCCCCCCCTCCCAAGTACTGGATGCTCTTTGGACATGCAGGCATGATCAAACCACTGGAAGGCATTTACATAACCAGGAGTACCTGGAACATACAGACATGCATGTTTATGAAGGAGGGAGAAAATAAATACTGCCACACCAAGATTATCCTAAACGATTATATTAACTGGAAAAATCCAAACTTTATAATCATATCTTCCCCAAAGGTGTTCAGGGTACAAGTAAAAAGTGATTATTTTTCACCATCCAGTTGTGCACACTCTGAATGAGCAACCTTCACTTTCTAGAATGGTGACTATAGTTATCAAAATGTATTAGAGAATAAATGGCCTGCCATTGTGAAGAGACACCAAATCCAAAAAAAGTACTACCTTTTTCTTCTGTGTTGTCATTTCCTTTTGATCAGATTAAAATAATTAAGGAGCAAATTTAAAAGCATTACATGGGACATTCAGCAAATATTCACTGCAGGTAAATCCTCCTGATGCAAGAGTTTTAAATTACAAAAAATGATCACCTGTGAATGTCACATTCAGTGCTTTATAAATATGCCCCAAATGATAAAATATGGAAAAATAATGGATTTTCAACCATTCAAGCAGGGTATCCAGTTGTATTAAAAGCAGTCTATGACAGCTAGGAAAATGAAATCCCTTATGTTTAAGGTATAATCATTTGTTTATGATCACCAATAATGCTAAATTGGTTTAGATTTAAAAGTTTTAGGTAATATTATTAATAAAAGCATTGTTGTGCTATACGTGGGAAAAGTGAAGCCTGATCACAATTGGGAAAATTTGAATCTGATAAATAAAACAGCTTTCTAAAACTTCCTAGCAACTGTTCTCTTTTGCAGTCCATAAGCTACTGCAAACTGTATTTATACCACCAGAGGGCTCACACAAATATTTCAAATGTTTATTTCTTTATTCTACCACTTCCTAAAGTCTTTTGATTGTGACTAAACTGCAGAAAAGTTGCTTGCTTCCATTAACAGATGTGTGTCGTCTGTTTAAACATATTTGCAATACTCATTTTTTCTTATAATATGTTCTTTTAACATTCCAATATGCTTTCACTTGCTATATAAGGATTTAAACTGCAAAACAGGTTTTCTAATATTTAATTTACTTTTTTAAGAGATGTGTATTAAATATGTATATAAAACAAACACTGGGCCAGATTCTCTAAGAAATCCGGCCGAGTAGCGTAAGCCATTTACACTACGCCGCCGCATCGTACTAGAGCAAGTGCCGTATTCTCTAAGCATTTGCTCCGTAGTTTGCGTTGGCGTAGCGAAAATGGCCCAGCGTAAGCCCGCGTAATTCAAAGGGGGCGGCTTCTATTTAAATGAAGTGCGCCCCCGCGTCGAACGAACTGCGCATGCGCCGGCCGGGGAAAAAGCCCAGTGCGCATGCTCCAGCTCACGTCGGAAAGCACAGTTGAAACCGACGTCAAAACGACGCGATCGTCACTACACAATGCCCTATTCGCGAACGAGTTAGTAAAACAACGTAAGCGACGGAAAAAGCCGACGCTGACCCGACGCCGACCCGACGCCATACTTAACATGGCATCCGACGGCACCTGACGGCATCCGACGGTACTTCGTAAGGTTACTCCTCATAGAAGCAGGGGTAACCTTACGTGAACGAAAACGACGTACGCGACGACGGGCGGCGTAAAAGCGATCGGGAATTGGCGTAGTAGCCTCATTTGCATAGGCAAATGAGAAAACAACGTGAAGTCCACCTAGTGGCCGGAGTTGTCATTACAACTACGATCCGCAAGTGTAATGGTATTACACTTGTCCGATGTTCAGGCGTATCTATGCCAAAGTGATGCTAAGAATCACTCGCATAGATACGAGCCAAAAAAACGGCGATACGACGGGGTATCTGAGATACTCCGTCGTAGCGCCGCTGAGAATCTGGCCCACTGTATTTATACTGACAGCTACAGTAGTAGCACATGAAAGTTAGTTATTTCAACCTAGTTATTTGTATGGCTAATCCACTGTAGGTTCTTATACTGCAAGTTGCTTTTAAGTGGAGTACTGCAAGGTTGGAATTTTGGACAAGAAAAGTTCGATGTGAGGTCGGAAATTCTGACAGCAAAAATTAGAGAGCTGGTTCTCAAATTTTCCAATGCAAAAAGTTATTGTTGGAAATTCAGATTGTATGCAATTCCAATGCGCACAAAAACATGCATGCTTGGAATCAATTTAACGCATGGTCTGAATCATTGAACTTAATTTTTCTCGGCTTGTTGTAGTGTTGTACGTCACCGCATTCTTGACGGTCGGAATTTTGTGTGACCGTGTGTATGTAACACAAGTTTAAGCCAAAATTCTGTCGGAAAAAAATCCACGGTTTTCTTGTGTGTATGCGGCATAAGACTATTAAGACAAAGGTCTTGGCGGATCCTTATTGCTATTGCTTAGAAATCTATTGAGAAGAATATATACAGTAAGGACACAGACAGGACTAAATATGTGATATTATAACCTTTCCTTACCCAACCCTTTAGCCAATAGTCTGCATGAACCCCTGAACATTGTTCTGTGCAGCTAAAAACAGGTAGATTGGAGGATGGTCAACTAACATTTGGACAGCTTTATTTTGCAGCAAAGAATATGGAAATTGGCTTTAAGGACATCATTTAAGAATTTGGTGTGAGCAACTGTAGGCCTAGACTATACAACAATATTTCTAAAAGCCATCAAGAAAGACTAAAAAGGCACCACAGCCTATCAGAGTTTGCAACGGTTGCGACCAAACACAGTGAATTTGTCTTTATTAGACCCCATGCCTTCTTTGCCCCAATGGAAAGTAGAGTTAAAAATCTGGAAGAATGGTCTTAGACATTCAGTAAAACCTTGGATTGCAAGCATAATTTTTTCCAGAAACATGCTTGTAATCCAAAGCAATTGTATATCAAAGCATTTTTTTTTACATGGTATAAAAGAGAAGAGAGGCACCTCTAAGGCCGCGTACACAAGATCAGACCAATTCGATGGTGTGTATGGCCTATCGGACCGCTGTCCGTCGGACCAAAGTTTTAAAACTTGCTTTAAAATCTGTCCGTTCGGACAGATTCGATGGTTAGTACTCAAAAAAAAAAAAAACGGACCAAAAACCCACGCATGCTCAGAATCAAGTCGACGCATTCTTGGAAGAATTGAACTTTGTTTTTTCAGCATATCGTTGTGTTCTACGTCACCGCGTTCTGGTCTGAAGGGATTTTTGGTCCGATAGTGTGTACACACATCAGACCATCAGACCACTTCAGCCTGGTCCGATGAAAACGGTCCGTTCGTGTGTACGTGGCCTAGGTGTAGCAATAAGTTGCTAAATGTTGTATCGTCATTAAATGTAACCATATTTCTACACTAAAGCCGCGTACACACGATCGGTTCAAACCGATGAAAACGGACTGAAGTTCGTTTTCATTGGTCCAAACTGATCGTGTGTAGGCCCCATCGGTCCGTTATCCTTCGGTCCAAAAACAGATGGCTTGCTTTAAAATTGAACCGATGGATGGCTAACCGATAGGTCAAAACCGATCGTTAGTACGCACGAGCATCGGTTAAAAATCCACACATGCTCATAATCAAGTCGACGCATGCTTGGAAGCATTCAACTTCGTTTTTTTCATCACGTCGTTGTGTTTTACGTCACCGCATTCTGACACGATCGGTTCATGAACCGATGGTGTGTAGGCACATCAGTCCATCAGTCAGCTTCATCGGTGAACCGATGAAAACGGTCCGTCGGACCGTTCTCATCGGATGGACCAATCGCGTGTACAGGGCTTTAGAGGCTCCTCTCTTCTTTTTTATACTTAGTTTTGACATAACGCTAATCTTATATCAAGACATGGCTTGTATATCAAGGCAAAATGTATTAAAACATTTTGCTTGTCTTGCAAAATGCTCTCAAACCAAGTTACTCTTAAACCAAGGTTTTACTATAGATGAACAGTGATGTAAAAATCAACAGTCAACAACAAACCTTCAAATCAAACTTTTTGCTATAGTTTCGGGTGCAATTTGAAAGAATGTTTGGCAGAATATAATGTTGACATCGCTATTCACAACTATTTGACTTGCTTAGAAAAGGATTAGTTGGGGCTCTGGAGCAATTCTGGGCCACAAGGCCTGCAGAATTGGAGTATGCGGTCTACTATAAACCTAGTAAAAATCATGCCATATTCAGCTAGTACCAGTGGTGGCAGATGTGGTATAACAAAGGATTCTAGGAGTTTAAGAATTGTTTTTCATTTGAGAAAAAGCTTGAATATTGCTCAATGATGAAACTTTTTCAGGAAAATTAAATACATGAAGACAGAAAAGGAGGTCTGTATAACTCTAATTTCCCAAGTAGTAAAAAGTCTAGCAAGTTGCCATACTAATCTATCACAAGAAAATAAAATCTGCAAAGGGTTTACTTATTTGATGTTTTCAGTGATTTTCAAGGAGACCAAGCAGAATATTTCTTATAACAATAACAACATACTAAGCAAAAGACAAAGAGTGTTGTGTATGCACAATGTACAATGTAGTAAAGCTAGCAAATATCTGTTCATGAACCCTTCAAGTCTAATGCCGCGTACACACGGTCGTTTTATGCGATGAAAAAAAACGACGTTTTTTAAAACGTAATTTAAATTGATCGTGTGTGGGCAAAACGTCGTTTTTTGTCTTCAAAAACACGACCAAAAAAAAATTCCAACATGTTTGAATTTTTTGTGTCGTTTTTCAAAACGTTGTTTTTTGTTTCACAAAAAGTCACCGTGTGTAGCAAAAACGTTGTTCAAAACGACGTTTTTCAACCCGCGCATGCCCAGAAGCTAGTTATGAAGCGAGCTTCAATGGAAAAGAGTGGTGAACGTAACCTTGCTTTTTGTGAAAAAACGATGGTGTGTATGCAAAATTGTCTTTGAAAAGTGACATTTCAAAAACGTCGTTTTTTACTTCACAGAAAACGTTGTTTTTTTTCATCGCAAAAAACGACCGTGTGTACGCGGCATAACTGTTCACAAAGTGTCCATAGGCCATTGATATGCACTGATCATTCAACTGATTAGACTGAAAGAATAACAGCTTAGCCTTTGTGGATCTACACATTTAACACTCATGAATGTTAAAAAGAAAAAAAAAAACTTGTTAAAAAGAGCAGGGGCCTTACTTTAATGTGAAAATTGTTCAACAATGTATCATCCTTTGAGCAGTAGCGTTTACATGTTTTAGATTTAAACCTAGCTTGCTAGGGAAAAAGCTATAACAGAAATACCCTATGTGCGTTTTGGATGTAGTCTGGCTATACAACAATACCATAAACATTGTGACCAATACATCACCTGTCTACCTATTCTTTGGTTTGACACATGTCACTAAGAGGTGATTTGTGTCCTTAAAGTCTTGAAATGGTATTACAGAAATCCATAGAACAATGGGCTGTGTTATACACATTTGTGTGCGATAGTCCTTTCGATCTATGCCCTGCTTAACAAGATTTCTGGTAGTTTATGTGCAGACATCAAGTCAACCCTTTTTTGGTATGAGGAAATAGAGACAAATGTAAAGTATGAACGTGATAAAAAATTGTGAAAAAAGGAGTATAAAGGCGCCCTTCCACCTTTTCACACCCCATTGCGCCAAAGAATAAAGAAAAAAAGAAAAAAAAAAGAGACCCTAAAGCAGCTACTTTAAATAAATAAATAGTGATGTAAAATAATTCTGAGTGAACAAAATAGCAGCGCTAAGTTCAGTGACTGAACAAAAATAAATAAATATACCCCTGTGAAAGAGTGTATCATACATATACTAAATCATACATATATTAAAAAAATGTGCATATATATAAACATATACATAAGGTGAACTGAGTAAATGTGATTAAATGTTCAAAACGTTCACCCAGTGGTCAAAAATAAATTGTAACAAGCCAAGTCTATAGGTGATTCAATTTCAAGTGATTAAACTTTCAGCTGTCCACTTAGTCCTCTTGAACAATCTTTTTTAAAACCTTCCACCACACCATAAGTGCTCAGTGACTCCACACCCTAAGGAATTGCGCTTACCAATAGGACATGCCTCACATTCACATGCTTGGCAATATCGCAGAGTCTCCAAAAGCATCAAACGACTCCACCAGTGCTCCAGCACCTTAGACCGCGTACACACGATCGAACATGTTCGATGAAACTGGTCCGCAGACCAGTTTCAGCGGACATGTTCGATCGTGTATACGGCCTATCGGACCCTTTTCCAGCAGACCAAAGTTTCAAAACATGCTTGAAAACATGTCCGCTGGAAACCTGTCCGTCGGACAGGTTCGATGGTTAGTACACATCGGACCAAAAACCCGCGCATGCTCAGAATCAAGTCGACGCATGCTTGAAATCATTGAACTTAGTTTTTTCATCACGTCGTTGTGTTCTACATCACCGCGTTCTGGTCCGAGGGGATTTTGGTCAGACCAACAGACCACTTCAGCCTGGTCCGATGAAAACGGTCCGTCGGACAAGTTTCATCGGACATGTCTGATCGTGTGTACGCGGCCTTAATGTTATTACACATGTAAAAATAAAAATGGCTCCAATAGTGAAGTATATCAAAACTGTTTATTTAAAAACAGCACAAGAGGCCTTCACACATTGCACTCACATCTATTAAAACAAACAGAGGCACTTCAACAGTAAACTCAGCAGTGAACTCCAAAACCAGAGACAAATGTGCAGGAAAACCTTGATGTATTATATTCTCAGAGGACACAATGTTTAACCATAGGTCTCACCCCCCGCTCCGATCGTTCTCCTCTTCACTTCAAAAGCACTGCACACTTGATGGTCGGTGGTCCGAACGTAATGAAACGCTGTGTAACTGTTCCTAGACCAGTTTCGTCCCTCAGGACTTCTTCAATGGGATCGGTTTCACAGTCTAATCCCCGCCCCTATATACCCCGTCCGTGCATTAACCCGGACGTGCATCGCAATGCATCTGTGCGTGCTCCGCGTTCCCATGATCAAACTGAATGTGTTCATGAACCCGGACGTACAACGTAATGCGTCTATACATACTCCGTGTCCCCACGACCATAAAACATCAGGTATGACCCCGCTTGCAATGATCATAGGAACCATGAGCATTGCATACCTACTAATACATAATACTTTTGAATGTTCTAAAACTTTTACAGCCCAGCCTGCATATCAGATGAAGTGCATTAGTATAACAATATTTAAAGTAGCTGCTTTAGGGTCTCTTTTTTTCTTTATTCTTTGGCGCAATGGTGTGTGAGAAGGTGGAAGGGCGCCTTTATATTCCTTTTTTCACCATTTTTTATTATCTTGATTGTTGTTTACCATATGCAGCCTTTGGATGCCATCAATCTCTGTATGTCTTTTTTCTTTAATCAGGAAATGGCAGAATGTGAAGTAAAATTCACAGGTGTATTGATAACGCTATAGACTCTGTTGGACTAACAGTTAACCCAGTCTAAATACATGGAGGGAATTGTAAGGGTTGGTTAAAAAACAAAAAACGCATGAAGTTGGAGATACTAAATGATATTTCCTGTATGTTTTTGGTTATCCAATTAGCCGTTCATCTATGTAATACATTATATGGGTGATTAGCGTCATGCCACTTTTTGAGTTTAACCTTTTTGACAGAATATGCGTTGTTAGTTATTACAGGGAGAGTATACGAATGTCTCCATGTGGTTAATGCACACATGGGATATATATGCTTTCTCTTCCCTTTTTCTCTCGCATTAAGTTGGAGATACTAAATGATAGTTCCTGTATGCTATTTGGTTATCCAATTAGCCGTTCATCTATGTAATGCACTAGATGGGTGATCGGCATTATGCAACTTTTTTAGTTTAAAATTCTTGATAGAATATTCGTTGTTAGTTATTATAGGGAGTATATATGATTATCTCCATGTGTTTAATACACACATGATATGTATATGAGTATATGCTTTCTTTCCCCCCCTTTTTTTTTCCCAACCCACATATGATTTTAGCGATTTTATATTTGCA
The DNA here is from genome assembly GCA_029574335.1 of Rana kukunoris. Classification (NCBI taxonomy): domain Eukaryota; kingdom Metazoa; phylum Chordata; class Amphibia; order Anura; family Ranidae; genus Rana; species Rana kukunoris. Next base: position 136,136,643 of record CM056056.1, on the reverse strand, counting down.
TCTTAGGTGATGTAATTTTATAATTTGGAGGGTATATTGTTATACTAATGCACTTCATCTGATATACAGGCTGGGCTGTAAAAGTTTTAGAGCATTCAAAAGTATTATGTATTAGTAGGTATGCAATGCTCATGGTTCCTATGATTATTGCAAGCGGGATCATACCTGATGTTTTATGGTCATGGGGACACGGAGTATGTATGCATTACGTTGTACGTTACACAGCGTTTCATTACGTTCAGACCACCGACCATCAAGTGTGCAGTGTTTTTGAAGTGAAGAGGTGCGGGGGGTGAGACCTATGGTTAAACATCGTGTCCGCCGAGACCATAATATATCAAGGTTTTCCTGCACAATTGTCTCTGGTTTTGGAGTTCACTGCTGAGTTTACTGTTGAAGTGGCTCTGTTTGTTTTAATAGATGTGAGTGCAATGTGTGAAGGCCTCATGTGCTGTTTTTAAATAAATAGTTTTGATATACTTCACTATTGGAGACATTTTTATTTTTACATGTGTAATAACATTGAGGTGCTGGAGCACTGGTGGAGTCGTTTGATGCTTTTGGAGACTCTGCGATATTGCCAAGCATGTGAATGTGAATGTGAGGCATGTCCTATTGGTAAGCGCAATTCCTTAGGGTGTGGAGTCACTAAGCACCTATGGTGTGGTGGAAGGTTTTAAAGAAGATTGTTCAAGAGGACTAAGTGGACACCTGAAAGTATAATCACTTGAAATTGAATCACTTATAGACTTGGCTTGTTACAATTTATTTTTGACCACTGGATGATTGTTTTGAACATTTAATCACAATTACTCAGTTCACCTTATGTATATGTTTATATATATATATATATATATATATATATATATATATATATGCGCACAATTTTTTAGTATATGTATGATACACTCTTTCACAAGGGTATATTTATTTATTTTTGTTCAGTCACTGAACTTAGCACTGCTATTTTGTTCACTCAGAATTATTTTACAAAGTATGAATGTGTCTAAATAAAACAAAGCCATTTCTGAGTACCCACCTTTGAAATAATACATATACGTACAAACAAAAACTACAAAATATAAGCCACACATTATTTTTGTTCCAATTATTTATACACAAGATAAATAGTAGATATTTGGGTAAATTATTCTTATCTAATAACAGGTTAGTAGCGATGCACCAAAATTTTGGCCGCCAAAACATACGAGCTGAAACTGTTTTCGGCATGCAGCCGAAAGAAGAAAAAAGAATTATTAATAAACCGCTTACCTGTAAAATCCTTTTCTTGAAGTACATCACGGGACACAGAGCGCATAGCCATTACACTTGGGTTATATGGGTACCTTCAGGTGTGGACACTGGTGTAATCAATTTCACAGGAAGTTTCCTCCCTATATAACCCCCTCCCACTGGGAGTGCTTCAGTTTTGTAGCAAGCAATTCCTCCGAGGTTACACAATGTTCCCCAAAAGAGGGGTGGGAGCTCTGTGTCCCATGATGTACTTCAAGAAAAGGATTTTACAGGTAAGCTGTTTATTAAAAATCCTTTTTTCTTTATCGTACATCACGGGACACAGAGCGCATAGCCATTACACTTGGGATGTCCTAAAGCAATGCTCTATGAAGGGAGGGAGACCGTAAGGCCAAGAATAGCCAAATAAAAACATTGTCAGGAGAAAAAATAGCTCCACCAACAGAGAAAAGGGGGCGTGAACCGGGCCAGAGGATTCTATACTGCTGCCCGTAGGACCGCCTGCCCAAAAGCTGCGTCCGTACCCTTTGCAACGTCCAACTTATAACATTTAGTAAACATATGTACGGAAGACCAGGTTGCCGCCTTGCAAACCTGTGCCATAGAGATCTGATGGCGTGCCGCCCAGGAGGCACTCATGGCCCTCGTAGAATGGGCTTTAACTGATAAGGGAGGTGGAACGCTCTTCAGACCATATGCCTGAAAAATCAGCTGCTTAATCCACCTAGCCAAGGAAGACTTGGCAGCCGGCTGACCCTTCTTGGGGCCATCTGGAAGAACAGAAAGCACATCTGTTTTCCGAATCTTCTCTGTAGCCTTGAGATAGACCCTCATGGCTCGAACCACGTCCAAAGTATGAAGCCGTCTTTCCTCTCTGGACTGGGGAGTAGGAAAGAAGGATGGTAGGACTAGGTCCTGATTCAAGTGAAAACTGGATATGACCTTAGGAAGGAAAGAAGGTTGAGGCCGCAGAACCACTCTGTCCTTATGCAGAATAAGGTATGGCTCCCTGCATGACAAGGCTGCCAGCTCGGAAACCCTTCTGGCTGAAGCCATAGCCACCAAGAAAACCAACTTTCGGGTTAGTAGCACAAGAGGGATTTCTGTCAGAGGTTCAAACGGCTGCCTTTGTAAAGCTGACAAGACCAGATTTAAATTCCAGGGGCAGAGGGGAGCTCTAATAGGGGGATTCACATGCAAGACCCCCTGCAAGAAGGTTTTCATAAGCGAATGGGTGGCCAAGGGTCTTTGAAACCATATTGATAAAGCCGACACCTGCCCCTTTAGAGTACTAAGAGCCAACCCTTTGTCAACGCCAACCTGGAGGAATCGCAAGTCAATAAAAAACTTTCGAGGATGCCATTTTTGAGACTCGCACCACTCCACATAGGTTCTCCAGACTCTGTAATAAATATTTCTGGAGACCGGTTTCCTAGCCTGAATCAACGTAGATATGACCTGATCTGAGAGGCCTCTGCCCTTAAGAATTAGGGATTCAGCCGCCAAGCCGTCAAATTTAGCTGCTGTGAAGCAGGATGGCAGATTGGGCCCTGAGACAGCAGATCTGGGCGCAGGGGGAGCGGCCACGGCGCCCCGACTGACATCTTCACGATGAGTGCGTACCAAGCCCTCCTGGGCCAGGCTGGGGCCACCAGGATCACAGGCCTGCGCTCCACCCGGATCCTCCATAGAAGGCGGGGAATCATCTGCAGTGGAGGGAACGCATACAGAAGAGAGAACTGGTGCCAAGGGCAAACCAAGGCATCGGTCCCGTAGGCCGAGGGATCCCTGGCTCGGGATATGAATTTGTCCAACTTTTTGTTGGATCTCGTTGCCATAATGTCCACATCTGGGACTCCGAATCTTTGGCAAATCTCTTGGAATACCTGGGGGTGAAGAGACCACTCCCCCGGGAGCAACTGTTGACGACTCAAAAAATCTGCTTGAGAATTGTCTATCCCTGGGATGAACACCGCCGAGATGCAGGGTACATGGGCTTCGGCCCATGAGAAAATCAGGTTTACTTCTCTTTGGGCTGCTGGGCTCTTCGTGCCCCCCTGGTGGTTTATGTATGCCACCGCAGTGGCGTTGTCGGACTGTATCCTTACTGGCAGACCCTGAAGGGGGAGAGTCCAGGCGATCAGGGCCAGCCGAGCAGCTCTGATTTCCAAGATATTGATGGGAAGCAGTTTTTCTGCCTCCGACCACTGCCCTTGCTGGGTCTGTTCTTCTAGAACTGCCCCCCACCTGACAGGCTGGCATCCGTGGATACTATCTTCCACGTGATGGGGCAAAAGGATTTCCCTTTTGACAAATTTTGAGAGACCAGCCACCAAGACAGGCTGCGCCGGCCCTTCGGGGAGAGCACTAACGGACGATCTAACGCCTGAATGGACTTGTTCCAAGCAGAGAGAATGGCTGCCTGAAGATATCTGGTATGGATCTGGGCGTAGGGTACAGCCTCGAAGGCGGCCACCATCTTCCCCAGCAGTCGCATACATAGGCGAATAGTCGGCCTCTTCTTGCCTAAGATCACTTGAACTGCTTGAGCTATTGATCTGATCTTTGCTTGAGGTAAAATTATCCTCTGGCAGTCTGTATCTAGCCGAAGGCATAGATATTCCAACTGCTTTGTGTGTTTCAATACCGATTTTTCTAGGTTTACAATCCACCCGAATTCCTCTAGATGCTGAACTGTGCGACCTACTGCCTGATTGAGGTTGGAAGCTGAGCTTTCGATAACCAGAAGATCGTCCAAGTATGCCAAGACTAAAATGCCTTCTGTCCTTAGGACGGCTAGCATCGGGGCTAACACCTTTGTGAATACCCGCGGAGCTGTTGCCAACCCGAAAGGGAGGGCTACGAACTGGTAATGGCGGTGATCTATCATAAAACGAAGAAACCTGTGATGTGCCGGGTAGATCGGCACGTGCAGATACGCATCTTTTATGTCTATAGATGCTAGGAAGTCGTCTTGATGTAGGCTGGCTGCCACCGAACGTATGGATTCCATACGAAAGGTCTGAATGTTTAGAAAGCGATTTAGGCGTTTGAGGTCTAAGATAGGCCTGACGTCGCCATTGGGCTTTGGTATTATGAAAAGGTTGGAGTAGAATCCCAGACCCCATTCCTGGGTTGGTACTTCTACAATTACTCCTTGGAGCAAGAGACGATCCAATGCTTTTACAAGAGAGGCCCTCTTTAATGGGTCGCTTGGAAGACTTGACCCCTGAAAATGAGGAGGGGGGACTTTCCGAAACTCTAGCTTGTAGCCCGTGGTTACCACGGATCTTACCCAAGAGTCGGGAATTCTGGCCTTCCACACTTCGGAGAAAAACCGAAGCCTTCCCCCCACCCAAGAGAGTGGGGGCGCCCCTTCATGAATCTGACTTGAGGACTGGTTTAACCGACTTGCGAGACCATGGCCTCTTGCCTGTCGTGGCTTGTCCTTGTGGGCGGCTATTAAATGCTGAACGCCCGGGAGGCCGTCGATACTGACGGGAAGTTGAAGGGGCCGAGCCTGCGAAGGCCTGTCGCTTAAATGCGGGCCCACGCGATCTTTTCTTGATAGGCAAGAAAGAACTTTTACCACTTGATATGGTCTGGATATATTTATCTAGGTCTTCACCGAATAGTCTCCCACCATGAAAGGGAAATCCTGCTAAAAGCTTTTTGCAGGGTGCCTCTGCTGACCAGTTTTTTAGCCACAAAAGGCGACGCATATGAACCAACAGCAGAGATAAACGGGACGCCTGTTGAACGGAGTCCTTAATAGCATCTACTGCAAAGCAGAGAGCTCTTGGGAGGTCAGCCAATTCACGAGATTGCTGAGCCGGTATGTCCCTTAATATCTGTTTAGTCTGATCCTTTAAAGCCTGACAAACGCCAATGGCTGCCACTGCTGGCTGAACCACGGCACCTACTGTGGTAAAAGAAGCCTTCAGTAGGGTCTCCAATTTTTTGTCGACTGGATCTTTAAACACCTGGACATTTTCCACCGGACAGGTCAGGGATTTATTTACGCAGGAAATGGCTGCGTCCACGGTAGGGAGTGCCCATTTCCTTGCAAATTCTTCTTCCATAGGATAGAGAATGGTGAACCTTTTAGGAGGGATAAAAATCCTATCAGGTCGAGCCCAATCCTGAAAAATCACGCTCTCCAGAAGGGGGTGAACCGGGAAAGACGCACCACTCAATGGTGCCTTCAAGGAACCTAAAGAGGATACCGCGGGGGCTAATTGTTCTGACACTGGAAGTTTAAAAGCAGTGCGAACCATATCCGTCAGAGACTGGATCCACAGACTCTCTGCTTGAGAAGCCGAAAAAATTTCATCTATAGTGGAATCTTCAATGTCTGACCCGTCAGGACTCAGGTCCGCTTGATCCCCCTGTGGGTCCAATTCCTCCGAAGAGAGGACCTCTGCATCCAAACACACCGTTCTAGGTGACGGGGATCTAGCCCGTTTGCCACCCGGCAAAGAGCGGGCAATTAAAGCAGTTAACCTTTTCTCTAGCCCACCCAGGGTGGATTCTAGCATTTCTTCCGTAACATAAACGGGAATGGGTTGATTGGGGGCCGCCTCTGCCCCTAGCACCCTCAATGGCTCCTGCACGATGCTGTTCGGTGGTCTATCTGGTGAGGGTGGGACCACTGGAGCCTGGCCCAAATCCTCTGACCCCGATGGAGACCCCTTTACTTTTTTGGCACCTTTTGCAGCCTTAGCTGGTCCTGATCCCTTGGGAGCCATTGCACAACCTTGAGACACCCCTACAGCCAACACCCAACTGTTGTAGCTAGAAGTGAAACAGTAATAAGGACAGGCTATGGTAAAAAAAAATCTAAATTTTCATACGCCTGAGAAGGCGGCAATACCGAGGAAAGTCCTGTGAGTATTGCCACACCAATGCCCGTTAGCTGGAGTCCAAGGTTGCACCGACTCAGATACTGCCAGATCTAAGGCTGAGTCCCTTTAAGAAAAAAATCTTTTTTTTTTTCTTTTTTTTTTTTTTTTTTCTGGTCAGTGTGGACTAAGTCCAGACCTGAAGATCCAAAAACCACCACTGGGTGTCACTGTTAGCCAGAACTGGCTCAGCTGCGCGCTCCATGTCCTCACTCTCCACTGCTCTCAGGAGGGAATGACCAGCCAGGAAATGCTTTTTTGCTTTATCTGAGACCTGACGCTGCTGGCCCGCCCCCCCCACGCACGCTGACGCTGTAAAAGGCGGCGCGCACGCGCACGCGCGCGCCCCCGCCCCCCCACGCTGAAACCAACATGGAGGAAGCAGAGAGCAGAGGAGAAGCCTGGACCAGCGCTAGTAACCCAACAGACACCCGGTAAGTCCACTAATCTTTGTAGTGCACACATAGAGGAAGCTGTCCCCCTAGGCTTCCTAGGAAACAGGAGTTTTGTCAGCACTTCCTCCCTATACACGTGGGGCTGCAGTATCAGGCTAACAGGCAAATCTGGGGGGAGTAGAAAAATACATATCTTTAAAAGCATATATATCTACATGTTATCGGGGTAAACATTAGTACATCCCATCCTGCCTCAAAAGACATAGTGGAGATAGTGGCTGATGCACAAGCATACCATTAGCCAACCCAGAACCCCCAGGGGGATACCTACTGTCGAACCAAGTCCCGCAGGTTCCCTCTTACCTGCTCCACGCCGCAGGGTATTGCAAAATGCAAGAGGCCCAGCCTTCCCCCATCTCCGTGGGTATTGTCTTGGACCTTCAGGGACCGGGGTCCTGTGTTAAGGAACCCACACCCCTGGACCTATATAGCATCCTGGCATCAGTAGCGTTTAGTTCTTGGAAGAGACTAAGGCACTGGAGCCCAGAATCCAGCCCTCCAAGGAGAGGCATTATAGGCAAAACCCCACTCCAGCAGGGCCCGGGTACCGTACACCTTGGCTTTGAAGCACTTCGGACGGATCCGGCTAGCTATCCTGGGTCCCGAGACCTCCGAGGGACAGCTAGACGTGACCAACACCTAAGACACTGGCGAAAAAACTGAAGCACTCCCAGTGGGAGGGGGGTTATATAGGGAGGAAACTTCCTGTGAAATTGATTACACCAGTGTCCACACCTGAAGGTACCCATATAACCCAAGTGTAATGGCTATGCGCTCTGTGTCCCGTGATGTACGATAAAGAAAAGGTGTTGATAAGGGCGCAAAAAGGGGGAGTGGCCCGGCCCTCTGTTGCCACCCATTGTGGGGTGTCATTCTGGCTGGTCAAGTTCCTGTCCTCCGCTCCCTCCACCTCTCCTTGCAGAGCGGTGATCTCCCTGTGTCATAGAGCTAAATTGTTGGAACCGCCATAGTAACAATGTCCCGCTTCCTGTGATAAATGGCACACTGCCAGGACATTGAATATGTGTGACATGATCTCAGGAGGCGGGACATTGTTACTGCGGCACTTTGATTCGGAAACTGGCAAGGCTGCATCTGACAGGCACTGGCAAGGTTGCATCTGACAGGCACTGGTGAGGCTGCATTTGATGGACACTGGTGAGGCTGCATTGATTTCTTGTATCATGTCTGCACTCTCTAACCATCTCCTGTATCATGTCAGATATGGTGCACTAAATGGAATTTTTGCTAATGCTATCAAGTTTAAGTAAGAAATTGCAGACATGATACAAGAGATGGTTAGAGACTGAGGACATTATTATTATTATTATTATTATTAATATTATTATACAGGTTTTATATAGCGCCAACAGTCTGTGCAGTGCTTTACAACATGGGGGGCAGAAAGTTACAATACAATTCAATACAGGAGGAATCTGAGGGCCCTGCTCATTAGAGCTTACAGTCTAGAAGGTAGGGTCAAGTGGAACAAAAAATAAAAATCTGTGGGGGATGATCAGAAAATACAGTTGTTAGGTATGGGTAGGATGGGCTTTTCTGAAGAGGAGGGTTTTCAGGGATCATCAAAATGCCAATAAAGTAGGAGATAATCAGACAGATTGAGGAAAGGAGTTCCATCGAATTGGAAAGGCTCTGGAAAAGTCCTGAAGGCGAGCATGGGAGTGTCGGCAGCATAGAGATGGTATCAGCTGACCCAGGGAGGAGGTGTAGATTGACAGTAGGAGAGGTCCAAGAACAGAACCTTGGGGGACCCCAACAGAGAAAAAGAGGATTAAGTATAATTGTAAGTAGCGCTAAAGGTGTGGTTGGATAAGTAGGAAAAGAACCAGCAAAGAGTACAGTCACAGAGAACAAAGGCGTTGAGTTTTTTGAGGAGGAGGGGGTGGTCCTCCATATCGAAGGCAGAAGGGAGGTCCAGGAGTAGGAGTACAGAATAGTGTCTATTGGTTTTGGCCATTAGTAGATCGTTTGTTAGTTTTGAGGACAAAATCCAGACTGAGGGGAATCAAGAAGGCTATTATAAGCAAGGTGGTCATGCGGTCAGTTGTAGACCAGACGTTCAAGGAGTTTTTGTTAAAAAGGGGATCAAGGAGATGAGACATAGGTTGTTAAGTTTGAGGGCTTTTTTAAGTATGGGGCCGGCAAGAGATTGCATGGGGTCAGGAAAGTGCATGTTTTAGAGAGTTGGGGAAGATGCCAGAAGAGAGGGAGAGAGTGAAGATGTGATTTAGAGGGTGTAGAATAGAGCCAGAGGGTGAACGTAGCATTTGCGAGGGAACAGGATCCAGAGGGCATGTGGTAAGATGGGTGTACAAGAGATGGTTAGAGACTGTGGACATGATACAAGAGATAGTTAGAGACTGTAGACATGATACAGGAGATAGTTAGACACTGTAGACTGCATTTTTCTTGAGCTTTTCTAGCACTAAAGAGGCCAATAATGGCCAACAATACATGTATATTAATTTAAATTGATATTAACCACTTAAGACCCGGACCTTTAGGCAGGTAAAGGGCCTGGCCAGTTTTTGCGATTCAGCACTGCGTCGCTTTAACTGATAATTGCGCAGTCGTGAGATGTGGCTCCCAAACAAAATTGACGTCCTTTTTTTCCCACAAATAGAGCTTTCTTTTGGTGGTATTTGATCACCTCTGCAGTTTTTATTTTTTGCGTTATAAAAAAAAATAGAGTGACAATTTTGAAAAAAATGCAATACTTTTTACTTTTTGCTATAATAAATATCCCCCAAAAATATATATAAAAAAAAATCCTCAGTTTAGGCCGATACGTATTCTTCTACCTATTTTTGGTAAAAAAAAAATGGCAATAAGCGTTTATCGATTGGTTTGCGCAAAATATATAGAGTTTACAAAATAGGGGATAGTTTTATTGCATTTTTATGTTTTTTTTTTTTTTTTACTACTAATGGCGGCTAGGGGGTGCTGAAGGGGTTAAGTGTTTCTAACTGTAGGGGGCGGGGCTGGATGCCATTGATTGTGTTTCCCTATATCAGGGAACACACGATCAATGACAGCGCCACAGTGAAGAACGGAGAAGCTGTGTTTACACACAGCTCTCCTCGTTCTTCAGCTACGGGGACCGATCGTGGGTTTCCAGCGGCGATCGGGTCCGCGGGTCCCAGCTGGGCACTTAAAGAGGATGTACAGGTACGTGCTTGTGCCCAGCCATGCCGTGCCATTCTGCCAACATATATCTGCAGGAGGTGGTCCTTAAGTGGTTAATTACAAAGTCAAATAAAATACAATTATATATAAAAATGTAAAAAAAATATTAAAACTGTAATTTTCGGTTTCTGTTTTCGCCAAAGTGAATCCTGCATTTTCAGTTTTGCCACCAAAATTTCCATTTGGTGCATTCTTACAGGTTAGTATAAGGCCCCGTACACACGGCAGAGATTCTCGGCAGAAACCAGCGAGAAGCTCGCTGGGATCCTCATTCTGCCGAGAACCTCGGCCGTGTGTACGGTTTCGGCGAGCATCCCGTCGGGAAAGCCGTTGAGCCAAAATAGAGAGCAGGTTCTCTATTTGCTCGATGGCCCATCGAGAACCATGGCTCGGCGCCTTTCCCGACGGCTTGGTTGACGATTTCGACGGCCGGGCGAGAACCTCGACGGGCGGAACGATGTGTTTGGCCTGTCGAGGTTCTCGTACGTGTGTACGCGGCCTCAGATGTCTGTGATAGTGACCCCTTGTAGATTGTCAACTCAGGGTTTCCCAGGGCGTGGAGTCTAAACCCCAGCCTGCTTCTTTACCAGGGCCCCTGATGGTGGGGATGGACTTGCAGCAAGCTGGAACCAGGTTACAGCCCACAGGTGTGGATACGGAGAGCACTCACATGTGCAGAGTAAAAACAGCAGGAGACAGAAGGAAATCCAGGAAACAAGGAAGGGAGAGTGGCAGGCAAGCACAGACGGAAGAAGAAGCCAGGGTCAGTACATCAGAAGTCAGACACTGAATACACAGCTTACTAGACATACAGAAGCTCAGTGCGTGTGTTATATAGGGAATCAAACTGGAAGGCAGGCCAGGAAGTGATGGAAGGAAAAGGAAATATAATTCCACAGAATAGCAGGAGATTCCCATTGGTGAGCACAGAAACCAAACAACACATGTAAAACAGGAATCAGAGGACCTAGGAGAAGCACCGCAGCAAGGAGGTAAGAATTACACAGGCAGGAAAACTGCAGGCTAAGTCACGACAGCACTGTAGATAATCAAGGGAGACTTCCTCGACACAGCTATACAATCCTTTTTTTGCACAACCATCGATTAATTGACAACTGACTTTTCTATGTAATAATTTAGAGAGACACATTTTACTTTTTCACTACCATACTTACATTATGCCATGGAAAGTGATCTACAAGACTAATTTATGTAAAAAGGATATCTGATTCTTATTGGCAGTCAATGTGTGTAGGAATGGAAGTAAAGGGAAGCAAACATGATTTCCCAGCAGGTTGTTGTCCAGTATTAGCTCTTCAAGACAAATGAAACCATCCAATCCATCCAAGGATCTGTATGAAGGAAACACAAATAGCAAAAGAACATGAAAAGCAGAGTCACAACAAATATACAGTACATACACTTTGTGGTGCCTAATACTTGCTACAGAGTATATGTGCTCTTTATATTTATAACAGTATCAGGATTCTGAAAATCCAAAGAAGACCTTCAAAACAAATATCAATGACCATTTAGACCCCACTGAAGCAGGTATGTTTTCTTAGCTACACACAAAAATAGATCACTGAATTTAATGTAAAGATTTAAAGTATCCAAAGCCAAAACTTTTATTATTATTATTTAGATATAATAAAGCCCCGCACACACAGGTAAAATTTTTGGGCGGCATTAACCGGTTCAATAGAAACCAGCCGACATTTGGCACGTGTGTACTGCAACTGGTTCGTCTGGCTTGTCATTTCTTTTTCGTTCAGCCCACTGGGTTGAACAAAAAAAAAAACTAGCAGTGTGTACTAGGCTTAAAGAATGGTTAAGACCTCAGGCAGATTTATTTTGTGTGTCACCAGTGTACCATTGGAAAGATGAGAGGAATTCTTCCATTTTGAAGGAGGGAGGAAGTATAAATAAATTTCCACTAGGTAAATGGGAGGAAGTGAGAGGCAATCTCACCAGAGTGAGGAAAATCCTCACTTAAAAAGATGGCGCTGGAAAGGATATCTTAATTGGAAGATTTATCTTCTATTGCTAGGCTTGTGACAATTCAAATGTTTGTATTTTCCTTAATGGTTTGTCATAGTGGTCATTCTGAGATAGAAAGAATGGATGACACAGACAGCAATAAATGATGACTACAAATTCTAACCTTTCCCCACTCCAACCAAAACTAAAGAAAAAAACTGGCTTTAGATGTACTTTAATGGAACTTTTTTCAATTCCATTTCAGCTTGTGTATTTTCTTAGTACTCACTGGCTAACATTTTTATATTTGCAGTGGTATATATATTGTATGTTGATGTTGTATAAGTGTGATTACAGCAAACAAGCCTGCTGATCCAATATAAAAAAGAATATTAAAAATAAATAAATCTTAGTCCTGCCCATTATAACGGAAACATGAAAACACATACCAACTATACGTATACGCCAAAACATTGTATTTAGTTTTCTAGGCTTCATTCAATGTAAAGATAATATATTAAGTAACGGTTTTATCCTGAGCTCTTGTGTTAAACTGTTGTGCAATGGGCTGCTAACCAAGCCTCATTCCTGCTCTCCAGCACACAGCACAACATTATTTTAATGCTTTGCAAAACCCAGCAGTGGCCAGTCATAAAGCAGATGTCTCACATATGTTGCATATATAAGTGTTGTTCATAACAGCAGAGTTGGACGGGAGACATACTTAACTGCCTATTGCCCCACTTACAGTAACAGAACAACAGGCAGCAATTCATTTTTTCCAGGATCTACAGATTCATTGGGGTTCAATTAATAAAGGAAAATAGCCAATTTGTATTCTCCCTACATGTGGTAGGAGATGAGACTTGGAGAAAGCATAGTACCCACAGATGAGGTTTGCAAGGTCACCTATTGGGATGCAGGAACTCATGAGCAGAAAAGAATGTTACTACACAGTTTTTTTTTTTTTTTTTCAAATATAATTTTAAAGCAATATTTTTTCTTTTGGGGGTAATGATTTTACACAAAGAAAAGCCGATCATTGTAAGTATCCCTGTCCGTGGTAAATGCTTTATCTAAACACTTTAACTGCTACATTTGCAGGAGAGCTTTTTTCTGTTTAAAACAGTAGACTTCCTGGTTGAATCATCAGTTGAAAATAAAGGGGAGAAAGTCTAAAAAAAGATTAATACAGCCATCACATCTAAAATGAAATATAATAAAGGTTTACTTCCAGGTTTAATACAGCTTTAAGATACGTCATAATGGTGTAACATTTGTTCTATACACCACAAAATACTGAAATGTAGCCAGGGCTGTTTCAAGGAATTTGGGGGGGCCCAAGCAAAATGGACATAGAGGCCCCCCCCAACCCCACGCACACATGAACGCAAAGCCTACAGAAACCACAGCATAGCGAATGCGATACAGTTTAAGTCCACCCACACTTTATATAAATAAAAAAAAATTACAGTGCAAATACTGCTGTTGCATATACTGTGCATAAAATTTGAACATCTTTAACAATTGAACATTTGCAAAAAGCACCACTGTACCATAAAATCAATTAATATACAGTGCAGAAAATAAGTATTTGAACACCCTGCTATTTTGCAAGTTCTCCCACTTGGAAATCATGGAGGGGTCTGAAATTGTTATCGTAGGTGCATGTCCACTGTGAGAGACATAATCAAAAAAAAAAATTCCAGAAATCACAATGTATGATTTTTTAAACTATTTATTTGTATGATACAGCTGCAAATAAGTATTTGAACACCTGAGAAAATCAATGTTAATATTTGGTACAGTAGCCTTTGTTTGCAATTACAGAGGTCAAACGTTTCTTGTAGTTTTTCACCAGGTTTGCACACACTGGAGGAGGGATTTTGGCCCACTCCTCCACACAGATCTTCTCTAGATCAGTCAGGTTTCTGGGCTGTCGCTGAGAAACACGGAGTTTGAGCTCCCTCCAAAGATTCTCTATTGGGTTTAGGTCTGGAGACTGGCTAGGCCACGCCAGAACCTTGATATGCTTCTTACAGAGCCACTCCTTGGTTATCCTGGCTGTGTGCTTCGGGTCATTGTCATGTTGGAAGACCCAGCCTCGACCCATCTTCAAAGCTCTAACTGAGGGAAGGAGGTTGTTGCCCAAAATCTTGCAATACATGGCCCCGGTCATCCTCTCCTTAATACAGTGCAGTCGCCCTGTCCCATGTGCAGAAAAACACCCCCAAAGCATGATGCTACCACCCCCATGCTTCACAGTAGGGATGGTGTTCTTGGGATGGTACTCATCATTCTTCTTCCTCCAAACACGGTTAGTGGAATTATGACCAAAAAGTTCTATTTTGGTCTCATCTGACCACATGACTTTCTCCCATGACTCCTCTGGATCATCCAAATGGTCATTGGCAAACTTAAAACGGGCCTTGACATGTGCTGGTTTAAGCAGGGGAACCTTCCGTGCCATGCATGATTTCAAAGCATGACGTCTTAGTGTATTACGAACAGTAACCTTGGAAACGGTGGTCCCAGCTCTTTTCAGGTCATTGACCAGCTCCTCCTGTGTAGTCCTGGGCTGATTTCTCACCTTTCTTAGGATCATTGAGACCCCACGAGGTGAGATTTTGCATGGAGCCCCAGTCCGAGGGAGATTGACAGTCATGTTTAGCTTCTTCCATTTTCTAATGATTGCTCCAACAGTAGACCTTTTTTCACCAAGCTGCTTGGCAATTTCCCCGTAGCCCTTATCAGCCTTGTGGAGGTGTACAATTTTGTCTCTAGTGTCTTTAGAAAGCTCTTTGGTCTTGGCCATGTTAGTAGTTGGATTCTTACTGATTGTATGGGGTGGACAGGTGTCTTTATGCAGCTAATGACCTCAAACAGGTGCATCTAATTTAGGATAATAAATGGAGTGGAGGTGGACATTTTAAAGGCAGACTAACAGGTCTTTGAGGGTCAGAATTCTAGCTGATAGACAGGTGTTCAAATACTTCTTTGCAGCTGTATCATACAAATAAATAGTTAAAAAATCATAAATTGTGATTTCTGGAATTTTTTTTTTGGATTATGTCTCTCACAGTGGACATGCACCTACGATGACAATTTCAGACCCCTCCATGATTTCCAAGTGGGAGAACTTGCAAAATAGCAGGGTGTTCAAATACTTATTTTCTGCACTGTACATTAAAAAAGTGCACAATAACTAAATCCAACATACTTGAAACACACACACACACACACACACACACACACACACACATACACACTCACATTAACATTTTTCAGTTCTCACAAACATGTGCAAATTATCTAAAACCGCTATTTGCGAGCCTTGTTTCCACCCCCCTCCCTACCGCACCACTCAGCAGGAGATTCAGTTTCCTGTTCCTGGCCCGAGTGAAAGGAAGTGAGTACTCAGGGTGCACTTCCTGTCAGTCTGGCCCGGGAACAGGAAACTGAATCTCCTGTACATCGCGGTACCTGTCCGGACTGACAGGAGGAAGGAAGAGGAACTCAGTCACGCTACAGGGAAGGGGAAGAAGTGACGAGAGAGGCAACAGTGCTGCAGCTGCCTGAGGCTCTCTATAGAGCACTCAGGTAGGCTGCAGCATTTATAGTAAGCGCAGAAAAGGCCCTGCTTGGGGCCCCAGGTCAGCTTGGTTTGCTTGCCTTGTCGCAACAGGTCTGAATGTAGCATAGCAAGAGTGTGAAGGGCCTGAATTTGCAAGATTGGCTCATGTATGCCCAAATTTAGCAAGGGTTAGGATGCCTGCCTCCAAGTACAGCAGAAGTTGTACTGCTCAGTTGCATCGCACAATGCTGTCCTTAAACTTAGTAAGTTGGATTGAAGGGCTAAATTATGTGTAAACTAGTTCAGCATGAAACAATAAATAGTAAAACATAAAAAAAAAATCCAGTACACAAGTAGATCAAAATCAAACACTTTTATAAAGCAGGAAATATTCTAGGTTACGTTTATTGTCTATAAAATTAAATAGCATGGGGAACACTATAAGGTGGTAGAAAAGGATAACAAACAATGTCCCAAAATCTAGTGAGATGTATTTGTCAATGTCTGGCATCTCCAAGCACCTAGTCTTTTGTAGACCCAACCTCCATTCCCAAGATAAATAAGGCTGTCACAGTTCACCTTCAATCCCTGGGCACAAATTTAAGATGTCATCCATCATTCACGCCTGAGTAAATACCAACCACCCCTCTATGCCTACTCCCCTGCAACATCAATAAATACAGTGTAGGATTGGAGGGTATAATTTTTAGCTTAACTCATTCATAGTTTAGCAGAACTTATTGGCTGTGAATATTTATTTTCCATTTATGTCTGTCCAGTTTTTCTCTGTTCAAAAAGTGCATCATGCCCAGTCATTAACACATATTTGTTAACTATAAAGGCATCACAAAAATCTGCAAAGACAGTTTACATTTCAAAAGAAAAATCTAGGACAATCAATCTGATTGATATGAATAGTATAAAAAGTGCAAAGCAACCTGATGATTTTAACTACAAACTAGAATATCCACTACAGTGTTAACCAGTCAGGTAACACAATAAATACAAGTTTAATGCTTGCTCTTAAGGAGGACCTTATTTCTCACAATGACAGCTGGAATATGGCTTGTTGCTCTGAACACAGTACAATTATTATTTTTAACAATTACACAGCATGGTGGCTTTAGTAGTTGGCACTTCTTCCTTGCAGCACTAGGGTCTTTGGTTCGAATTCTAACCAGGACGCTACCTGCATAGAATTTGCATATGCACCATGTGCTTGTGTGGGTTTCCTCTGTGTGCTCTAGGTTCCTCCCACATTCCAAAGACAAAGAAACGCTGGTAGATAAATTGGTTCTAAATTCATCCTAGTATATACAATGAGGGGAAAAAAGTATTTGATCCCCTGCTGAATTTGTATGTTTGCTCACTGACAAAGAAATGATCAATCTACAATTTTAATGACAGGTTTATTTTAATAGAGACAGAACAACAAAAATATCCTGATTTTGCAAAAGTTATAAATTAATTTGCATTTTAATGAGTGAAATAAGTATTTTACTACTTCACAAAACCTGACTTGGTTTCGAGCCTTCGCCTTTCACCTTGCACCCAGAAGTGACATCTTCCCTGCTGTTCCCATAGGCTGCAAATGCTGAAATCCACCTGTACAAGCTGTCAGCGACACTTCAGAGACACGGACATTTAGGAGAAAACCACCCTTGGATTTTTCATGCAGGATTACTATCATGCTTGTGTTTATGCTCCCTTTGCGAGTAGTTTCACTTTTGACTTATTAAATGGTTTACCAAAACTGCACTTAGAGGCAATGTGTTTCTTTTTCATTAAGGTTTCGAGGATGACGTTTTAGTAACTTGAACCTTAACCACTTGCCGACCAGCCGCCGCAGTTATACGGCGGCAGGTCGGCACTCCTGCGCGAGAGCCCGTAGCTCTACGTCGGGACTTTCGCGGCCACTAGGGGGCGCGCGCGCGCCGCCGGCGGCCCCCGCGCGCGCCCCCCGCTCGCCCCCGAAAAAGAAAAGCCGATCATTGTAAGTATCCCTGTCCGTGGTAAATGCTTTATCTAAACACTTTAACTGCTACAGTTGCAGGAGAGCTTTTTTCTGTTTAAAACAGTAGACTTCCTGGTTGAATCATAAAGTGCTCAAGTGCTCTGGTCTTTGGACAGCAATATGGTCCGGGGCTAAAGTGGTTAACCACTTGTCATCTGCCCGCCGTCAAATGACGGCGGGCAGACGACTCCATTGTTCTGACATCACGTCATATGACGTGATGTCCCTTTAAAGCCGCGGGCGGGCGCGCGCGCACACCCGCCGCTCCGCGGGGATCCCGTGCAAGTGCCCGGCGGCAACGATCGCCGCCGGGCACACGCGATTGCTCTGTAAGTGAGCTGGGACGTGCAGCTCTGTATGTAAACACAGAGCTGCACGTCCCTGTCAGGGAGAGAGGTGACAGATTGTGTTCCTTGTACATAGGGACACAATCGGTCACCTCCCCCAGTCACCCCCCCCTCCCCCTACAGTTAGAACACTCATAGGACACACATTTAACCCCTTCCCCGCCCCCTAGTGGTTAACCCCTTCACTGCCAGTCACATTTATACAGTAATCAATGCATATTTATAGCATTTTTCACTGTATAAATGTAAATGGTCCCAAAAATGTCAGAAAAGTGTCCGAAATGTCCGCCATAACGTCGCAGTCCCAATAAAAAAAATTGCAGATCGCCGCCATTAATAGTAAAAAAAAAAAAAAAAAAAATGCCATAAACTATCCCCTATTTTGTAAACGCTATAAATTTTGCGCAAACCAACCGATAAACGCTTATTGCATTTTTTTTTTACCAAAAATATGTATTAGAATACGTATCGGCCTAAACTGAGGGAAAAAATATTTTTTTTATATATTTTTTGGGGTTATTTATTATAGCAAAAAGGAAAAAATATTGCATTTTTTTAAAAATTGACGCTCTATTTTTGTTTATAGCGCAAAAAATAAAAACCGCAGAGGTGATCAAATACCACCAAAAGAAAGCTCTATTTGTGGGAAAAAAAGGACGCCAATTTTGTTTGGGAGCCACGTCGCACGACCGCGCAATTGTCAGTTAAAGCGACGCAGTGCGGGAAGCTTATATTTTGTCTGGGCAGGAAGGGGGTGTAGGTGCACAGTAGGTAAGTGGTTAAGCTCCCTCCACATATTTTCTATGGGAATAGGTCTGGACACTGGCGAGGCCACTCCAGGGCCTTAATGTGCTTCTTCTTTAGCCACTCCTTTGTTACCTTTTCCGTGTGTTTTGGGTCATTGTCATGCTGGAATACCAATCCATGACCCATTTTTAATGCCCTGGCTGAGGAAAGGAGGTTCTCACCCAAAATTTGACGATACATGGCCCAGTGAATCGGCCTTTTGATGCAGTGAAGTTGTTCTTTCCCCCAAAGCATAATGTTGCACCTCCATGTTTGACAGTGGAGATGGTGTTCTTGGGGCCAAGGAGCTTGATTTTGGTCTCACCTGACCACAACACTTTCACCCAGTTGTCCTCTAAATTATTCAGATGTTCATTATCAAACTTCAGATGGGTCTGTACATGTGTTTTCTTTAGCAGAGGGACATTGTGGGCGCTGCAGGATTTCAGTCATTCTTGGCATAATGTGTTACCAATTGTTTTCTTGGTGACTATGGCCCCAACTGCCTTGAGTTCATTTACAAGATTCTCCTATGTAATTCTGGGCTGATTCCTCACTGTTCTCATGAGCATTTAAACTCCACGAGGTGAGATCTTGCATGAAGCCCCAGACCGAGGGAGCTTGACAGTTATTTTGTGTTTATTCCATTTGCAAATAATCGCAAATGCTTGGCGATGGTCTTGTAGCCCATTTCAGCCTTGTGCAGGTCAACACTCTTGTCCCTGACATCATTGGACAGCTCTTTGGCCATGGTGGAGAGATTGGAATCTGATTGATTGCTTCTGTGAACATGGGTCTTTAAGAGAGTGCTCATAATCTCAGCTCGTTACCTGTATAGAAGACACCTTGCTGAACATAGGGGATCAAATACTTATTTCACTCACTAAAATGGGAATCAATTTATAACTTTTTGAAATGTTTTTTATTTTTCTGGATATTTTTGTTGTTGTTCTGTCTCTCACTTCTAAAATAAACCTACCATTAAAATTATAGACTTTTCATTTCTTTGTCAATGGGCAAACATACAAAATCAGCAGGGGATAAAATACTTACCCCCCCCCCCCACACACACACACACACACACAGTATGTGTGGTAGGAGCCTTAGATTGTAAGGACCTTGAGGGGAGGAACTGATAGGACTGTACAATATGTAAAGCACTGCATAAATTGTTGGTGCTTTATAAATACAGAAAATAAATAAGGTCCAGTGGGGGGGTTCGAATACAGAAAAATGCAGTTTGTTCCAAGCACAACATAAAGAATGTTACAAAATGTGTATTGATTTTTACAGGGCTGTTCAATAAAGCAATGCAAAGGAAAGGGAAGATGTGCAAGTGCACAACACAGCAATAGATTTGATTTCACTTTACTTGAAGGCTATCACTTAACCACTTCCCGCCCAAGGTACGTCAATGGACGTCCTTGACTTTGAGCGGGGATTTCTGCAGCTACAGGCATCATTCAGATATAGTCGTTTAAAGCTGGCGACTCTATGCACCGTAAGAATGATGAAATCGGCTGTTCCGCCACTTGATGGTTCTTACAGGTGAGAGGGGACGCCCCTCTTCAGTGCTTCTACCAACTCACCGATGTGATCGATGATTTGGAGAACAGATCCCCCAGCCCAGTGTTCCTACCATAGAGATTTCCGGCGGACCAGATGATCGCCAGAGTCTCTATGATCGTTCGGAGGTTGGGCTCGATGTCATGACGTCACGCTCACCCTCTGCATTAAAAAAACAGCGCCACCTCGGCTGGGAAGCTGTGATCATTTTTATTTCAGGTTTCCCAGCCTAGAGATAAGTTGTGGGGTGTTATTGACCCCATATCACACTGTAACAAGGACCTGTTATGCTTTTTCCTATTACAAGGGATGTTTACTTTCCTTGTAATAGGAATAAAAGTGATAATTTTTTTTTTAAAGTGTAAGTACCTTTCCAGATTCCTCATTCAGCCGGGTACTGCACTCTAGGGGGAAGCAGAGAGCAGAGAGCACAGCACACTCCTCAGCACTTTACTTTCACTTTTGAAGCCGACAAAGTTTATAATAGAATTAACAATAAAATAAATAATTAAAGTGCTCCTGTCTCTCGCACGCAGAAGTGAACGCATATGTAAGCCCAGACCACACATGTGAGGTATCGACGAGAGAGAAATAATTCTAGTCCTAGACCTCCTCTGTAACTCAAAACATGTAACCAGTAACAAATGTTAAAGCGTTACCCATGAGGATTTCTCACCCTGCTCTGCACATGCTCAGTTAGTCTCTATTCTCAGCACTGTGCCTAAAATCAGAGCCACTAGAGGTCAATCAGCTAACAGCTTTAATGCGGTTGTAAAGGCTCTAAATTTTTACCTTCATGCATTCTATGCATGAAGGTAAAAAACCTTTGCAGCAGCACCCCCCCCCCCACTTCTAATACTTACCTGAGCCTGATCTTTCTCCAGCGATGTGCACAAGTGCCTCAGCTCTCCAGGGATTCTCCCTCCTCATTGCCTGCTGTAAATCACAGCCAGTGAGCCAATGAGGAGAAAGGGGGTGGGGTCGAGCATGCGGGTCTGTGTATGAATAGATACACAGGGCCATGGCTCATGAATGTGCCTTCTTGGCTCCAACCATTGCAAGCTGCTTGCTCTGCAGGAGGCAGCGGGCAAGAATGCCGGTGAGAGACGCAAGAAGAGAATATCTTCCTGATATTCTCTCCTTTCTCCCTCACTTCAACACTGTAAAGCAGGGGTGTCAAACTCAATTTCATTGTGGGCCGTATCAGCATTATGATTGCCCTCAAAAGGGCCAGCTGTATCTGTAAGATTAGATGTCCAGTGCATCCCCTCCCCTTTACATTAGATGTCAAGAGCCTCCCCACCATCAGGAGTTGAGTTCGCCACTCTCCCTTACATCACAGTGCAACCCCTCCTTTCTTATGCTGCTGCTGGGAAGAAGCTGGATGTGTTGCTTGAAAGCAGAAAGTAAGGGTCTGAAGGAGGACCAGAGGAGGGCTGGAGCTCTCCTGCAGCTGCAGGAGAGGTGCAGCATGAAATGGCCTGGAGGGCCGGATTCAGCCCGTGGGCCTAGTGTTTGACAACTGTGCTGTAAAGCTTCTGTCAGCCTTCCTCTCTATCTGAACCAAGACATACAATAAAGGTTGGAATTGTATATATTTAAGTGAAGAAAGTGACAAACCTTTTGAGACCAAGGAGATGGGGAGAGTTTTCAATAAGGAAGTGAATGCTCCAGGCTACGACAAAATGGTGACTTCCGGCAAGAAGAAACAAGAGCAATGTTGGAGGCAATATACAGCACACACTCATTTTGATGGCATTATTATTATTGCGGAATGTACTGTATGTTCTTGCGTTAACAGCTCCCTGCCCAGCCTATTGTAAAATGATGGCCAAATGGGAGCTCTGCCATCCTGGGTGGACACCATAAGACATGCTCCTAGTCACATGCCTTGTGCACACCATAGGGACATGCTACGATGCAATCTGTCACCCACTGTGTCCTCAGGACACAGTGGATAACAGATCATTGCCAACATGTACTCTGACATACAGAAACCATGTATGATCCCCTCCCTTCGGAGACTGGGTCACAGGACTGTATTCTAACATAATAACGACCCAAAACACACCTCAAAGATGACCACTACCTTGCTAAAGAAGCTGAGGGTAAAGGTGATGGACTGGCCAAGCATGTCTCCAGACCTAAACCCTATTGAGCATCTGGGGGCATCCTCAAATGGAAGTTGGGGAGCGCAAGGTGGATGAGGACTCCAGTGGCAACCTGTAAAGCTCTGGTGAACTCTATGCCTAAGAGGGTTAAGGCAGTGCTAGAAAATAATGGTGGCCACACAAGATATTGATACTTTGAGCCCAATTTGGACATTTTCACTTAGGGGTGTACTCACTTTTGTTGCCAGTGGTTTAGACATTAATGTCTGTGTGTTGAGTTATTTTGAGGGGATAGCAAATTTTGAACTGTTATACAGGCTGTACACTCACCACTTTACATTGTAGCAAAGTGTCATTTCTCCAGTGTTGTCACATGAAAAGGTATAATAAAATATTAACAAAAATGTGAGGCGTGTACTCACTTTTGTGAGATACTGTATATCTGTTTACTTCTATCTTCAAAGCTCTAAGTGTCATTTCTTTCTGGGGCTTTGTTCCTCTGTTATCAGCACTCATCACTTCTGAGCAGTTTTCCTGACACATGAGATACATTTGTGACAGGAGGGAGGTCAACACAAAGCTTGTCTAAACAGAGCACTGCATGTTCCTCCATTTCTGTGGCTGTGTGTGAAGGGGAAACCCTTTCCTCCAATCAGCGCTCACACAGTGTATAAGAGCTCTAACTGCAGCTCTCTGCCCTCTTCTCTCTGCTCCTCATGCCGTGTACACACAAAAAAATTTCGGGTTGTAAAAAAAAATAAAAAAATATTTTTAATGTCATTAAAAATGATCGTGTGTGGGCTCCAGAGCATTTTTCACAATGTAAAAAAAGGCCATTAAAAATATAGAACATGCTCTAATTGTTCACAACGTTTTTAATAAAAAATGGTCGTGTGTGGGCTTTAAAGACGTGAAAAAAACGTGCATGCTCAGAAGCAAGTTATGAGACAGGAGCAATCGTTCTGGTAAAACTAGCGTTCGTAATGGAGATAGCACATTCATCACGCTGTAACAGACTGAAAAGCACAAATTGTCTTTTACTAACACAAAATCAGCAAAAGCAGCCCAAAGGGTGGCACCATCCGAATGGAACATCCCATTTATAGTGCCGTTGTACGTGTTGTACGTCACCACACTTTGCTACAGCATTTTTTTTCACGATCTTGTGTAGACAAGGCTGGTTTAACGATCAGGTTGAAAAAACGTTTTTTTTCTAGTCCATTAAAAAAAATTTTTACAACCCGAAAAACGGTCGATAAAGAAGGATTTGATCACAATTGTGCACTTTGGAATAAATGTAGGGAAGACATAGCTGTAGATAAACAAGCAAAGTCTTGTTATATACTTTAAGAATGTATTATCACTGAAAACTAATAACAACAACACCAATGTGTATTTAACTTTTTACAGTTTTTATTAGTTTTACTTGTTAAGTGACATACCTTGGGAAGTAAAACATTCCACCTAGATATAGCACAGGAAACGTTGTGCTTTGGTAAGGTGCTTATAGAAGTTTTGTTATTCACACAACAGTAACTTGCAGTAATAAGCTTCTTGATAGACTGATAATAGATACCGGACTTGCACATCTTAGACTGTCACCAGCACAATATTTAGGAGCCATGCTCAATTTCGGACCACTAAGCTGCTAAAATCCTTACTTGGCTTTCCTGGTTCTGTGACAGAAGATGATTATTTTCTTAGAGTCTGGGGCTCTTCTTCATGCCCCAAGTTTCACAATGTAAGTGAAGACAAGAGACAGCAAGATAGGCAAAGTGAGGCTGGGGGTGACAGGTGAGTTATAGACTGCCATGTAGGATTCACAGCTCTGTGTGTGCTGGGAGGTTAATATTCTCACATGTCATTAGGCCTGCTTGCTCCACTGATGGATCATTGAATCAGGCAGCAAATTATTCATTTTCTGTTGTAGAGGACACTGCACTTAAAAGGGAACTTGTCTGGGTCAAGGCAGTACTGCGCTTTGATTAATGACTTGGGATCACTAAAGGTGTCTAGTGGATAAGTTTGAAACTAGAACTCTTGTCTTGGCATGGATGATGGCTTGGTACTGAGTCCTATCCTGTATGCAAACTTCAATCTAACAACACGTTAGTTGGATAGTCAGAGCGGTTTGGGAAGTACTGCCAAACAAGGTGTCACCGTTACACAGCATTTTTAAAATTAAGACAGGTTTCTGTTTCAGTGTTATTCTTCTTAATAGTGAAGATGCTACTACTTTGTTCAAATTAATCACACAATCACCTCTAGTATTCATGAAAACTTGTAAAGCAATCTATCTTCGAAATGTTCAGCCATGTCTCTCTGTTAAAGCCAAGGTGTGACTATCTCAAGCTGTTTTGCAAGGAGAAATGGGCAAAAATGTCAGTCTCTCGATGTGCAAAACTAATCGAGACATACCCCAAGCGACTTAGAGCTGTAATCACAGCAAAAGTTGGCGCTACAAAGTATTAACTTAAGGGGGCTGAATAATTTTGCACGCCCAATTTCTCAGTTTTTTATTTGTTAAAAAAGATTGAAATATCCAATAAATTTAGTTCCACTTCACGATTGTGTCCCACTTGTTGATTCTTCAAAAAAATTACAGTTTTATATCTTTATGTTTGAAGCCTGAAATGTGGCAAAAGGTCGCAAAGTTCAAGGGGGCCGAATACTTTCGCAAGGCACTGTAAAAGAACATAATGAACTGTCTCTTACAATACACCTTCGTTCATTGTCAGCAGGAGTTCTATTTATTTTACTGAAAGCTGTTGAAAGGCTCCATGTAGAGTGAAACAGAAAGCGATACAGAAGGTGAAAATGCTTGTGCCATACATTCTTGAAAGGTAAAAGATCAGTGTGCTCAATTTCACTTTTAGGCTTCCTGCAGATGTTGAGAGAATTGAGTGGAAATGCTGCTTTATAAATTTTAAAATGTGTAACATTTCTATTTGATTTGCATAATGAGAGATGAAGATTCTTGCTGCACCTGGTCAATAAAACAAGCAATTAACCACTAAGGCATCTTTCCCACAGGCGCCTCCGTTGGACGGACTCCGCATGTTCAGTGGGGGATTGCTCTGCTGAGCAGGCAGATAACAGGTCTGTCTCCGCTCACTGTGCAGAGCGGATTGGGTGAAAACTGATCACCTGTCCGTTTTCACCTAAAGCTAGGAGTGAATGGAGGGTCCGATCAAATGCACCTGAAAAACTGACAGGTGGACTTGATTGGACAGCCCATGTGAAAGGGAGCTAAACAAAATGTCAGCCTTTGATCCAACCAGAACACTTTACTCATTACTCCCAGAGGCCCAACTGTGCCAAAGGGCTCTTACCCAATCAACATGACTTGCTGAAGTTTTCAAGGGTGTCAGAGACTTTGCAGATAGAGAATATCTTTAAATAAAATCTGGCTGGTAATTCAATCATATTACTTGAATTGTGGAAGTTACGTATTGCTCAAAATCAATGATGGAATCGCTTTATTTTTGTTTTGTGAAAATCTTTAATAAAAATTATTGAAACAGAAAAAATTGTTTTGATGCACATTGGGTAGATCTTCCATATTAGGATCACTAACAGCAATAGGAGCCTGCCAGTGGCTACAAATTTTACCCTATCAAAAAATATATACACATTTTGGGGCTGGAGCTTACTGTCATACAGAGGGCACTGCATGATTGTGATAATGCACACAGAAGTTCATATGAGAAATCTTTGTGACTACTTTGATTGGCTCAGACATCAGCAAGCAGGCTAGAAGCTGTCAGACGTTTCATCATAAACAAGATATCTGATAGTGTAGGTCACCTTTATTCGGAGAATAATTGGCTGTTATATTTACCTTTTAGGTGAATGACCCTTTATTGTCCTTACTGAGTCTGCTCATAATGTGCTTGGATGTTTTAGAGAAGGGCCTGGTTTAGCTGGCCAGAACAAGGGTGTGCCCTATTTAGGTTTGTGAATATTGTGCATTTTCTAATGGAAAGATAAGATTCAATACAAATTAGCTGGAAAATTTGCATTTGCATAACAAGGAAACCGAGACACTAAGAAATATTTTGTCTGTTAACATAATAGAAAATAAAAGAACATTAAAGTAGCCTAAGGAAAAACAATGGTCTGTGGTAGAACTTTTACTTTCTCTCGGGCCCTATTATCAGCTCATCCTTATTTTTACAGCCAACAGATTAAAATGCTAACAACGCAATCTTTGATCTCCCCGTTCGCTGACACAAATCCTATCTACGCCCCCAATGTGTTCTTCTGAGGTAATTAGTACTAATTAAAAGGTTTCCAACAGCCTTTGGTTCTCTTCCCCCTCCTGCCTCTCTCCAAGGAAAGAGCATTGTGCCTTTGAAATGCAAGAATCACTCACTGGCTGTTTAACTAAGGCGTCAAGTGGACTTCTGGAGCTCTATTATATTTGAGGAGGAAACACAAGCTTTCCTGTCCATGATAAGTGCATTGCTTGCCCTTGCAGTCCCTAATACAGCATATTGCGGGGAGGAAATTGTATTTCACTTCCACAGGCATAAATAATAATTCCAGGCAATTGTTAAAAACAACAATAAATGCAGTTATACATTTATTAGAAAATCAATAAATGCAATTAAAAGGGTAACTTCACTTTTGTCGAGGAAAAAAATCATCCCCCCCTGGGTGATCTACAGTATGTTCATTGCAAGAATTGTAACAAAATGTTTTTGTTACATTTCTACTTTTTGTTATTCTGAAGGAATTTGCGTCCATGTGCCAAGTGAATCTGTATGGGAGTGGTTTTATAATTATCAATCAGCTGCTGCATCTACAATAAACTGATTTGCATCTTAGGCCCTGTACACACTATCAGACATGTCTGATGAGACTTGTCTGACGGACCGTTTTCATCAGACAACTCTGAACTTGTCTGATGTGCGTACACACCATCGGACCAAAATCTGATCAGACCAGAGCGCGGTGACGTAGAACACGACGACATGATAAAAAAAAACGAAGTTCAATGCTTCCAAGCATGCGTCGACTTGATTCTGAGCATGCGCGGGTTTTTGGTCCGATGCTTTTGTGTACTAACCATCAGACAGGTTCCATCAGACAGGTTTTAAAGCATGTTTTAAAACTTTGGTCTGACGGACAACGGTCTGATGGGCCGTACACACCATCAAACTGGTCTGATGAAACTGGTCTGCAGACCAGTTTCATCAGACATGTCTGATCTTGTGTACAGGGCCTTAGAGCAGACTTCTGAGAAAATCAGTAAACCAATCACACAATCAGGAAATGACATATCTACGGGGGGTGTTCTGTACATATATTATTTTATTTGTTTTCCCCACAAAAATGGAGCTGACCTTTAAATGCAACTACTACAGTATAATATCTGATTTTGACTTGATTTTATTCTCACGTAATCCCCTGTACAATAGCATTATACTGGGAGAGGGAGGGCAAGACTGGAACCAATCTGGTGTACTGCATCCAAATATGCACACAAGAAACATTTTCAGAAGGAGAGAACAAAGATGACTTATGCCCCCTTACACACGATTGGAATTTCAGATAAATGGATAAATGGATAAATTCAGATGGATTTTTCTGATGGAATTCCGTTCAAGCTGTCTTGTAGACACACTGTCCCACCAGTTCCATACAGGCAAACGGAATTGGAACATGTTCTCTTTCTAAGTCAATCAGAATTTCCAATGGAAAAACTTTGATGGGGCACGCACACGGTTGGAATATCCGATGAAAAAATTCCGTCTGATTTTTTCCATCAGAAATTCTGATCGTGTGTACAAGGCATAACAGTCTGTTGCTGCTCCTTCACCCTTCAACCTTAAAGTGGTTCTAAAACCTAAACGTTTTTTACCTTAATGCATTGCATCACACAGAAGTGGCTTTCTATGAAGCACTGGTGCCATAGCAACTTTAAGAAAAGACACCAATCACCTTAATTCACTGTATGGAATGTGGAAAAGATACAGTCGATCACCTAGCTGAATTCATCATATCAGACATAGCAATATCCCTTTTTTATTTTAGATTTGTCACTGTATCTGTATGTTATTGGCACTTAACATTGTGGTCACTTTGCACATTATTGGTTTTTGTACTCATTCATTTATTTACCTATATTTCATCTTACATGTATTTGCTGTTCAAAAGCACACAACTTTTTTATATTTCTATTATTGGTTTCTACACATTGGCACTTGACAGCGCAACACCATTGCTCTATTATTTATTGCACTTCAATGAAAGTCGTCTTCAAGTCAAAGGGCAAAGTCAGATGCAAAGTAGGACGGTTGTTGTGTCGTACCAGTGTGAACCCAGTCTCAGGTGCATCTAGTTTGCATTTGGGATCAGTTTTGTATGAGTTGGTTTCACAGGTGCTTTAGACTTTTATTTTACCTCCCTTTAACTTGCATCTGAATGCCTTTTAGACTACATTGAGCTGATTTTGAATCTCCAGACACTGACTTGTATGGAAAAAAAAAAAACTCTGTCACAAACAAAAGTCTGGGTACACAGATCATAAAGCTGGCTACACATTATACTATTTTCTTGTTCAAATTCCTTTAAATTCACCTTTAACTATGTAGTACAAGCAAGGCTACCTGTAGGGGGGACAGCCCATGAACTTGTAAGGGCCCGCCCCGCCTGGCAGGGTTGGGAGAAGGCAGGGGCGCTCCATGGCTGTGCTGGATTTCTGAATGGTGCGAGTAAGCAGCTGCTGCTGCTCCGTTTTATTGAGCTCTGACTCTTTAATGTCACCTCTAGCTACTTCCTGCATGTGCACACCTCATGTGTGCTACCTGTACTGTATTGTGGACTGTGCTCGGCTCTCTATGTCTCAGCTACATGTGGAAATAAGAGATGAGACTAGGAAGACCACCTTGCAAGTAAGGGTTGTTGTACAAGTGAAGGATGTGTGTGCACATATGTGTGTGTATATTATGGTTGCCACCTCATCCCCTCAACCAAACACATATTAATTACACAGGTTCTGAGGCTAATTTAATAAAGATAGGGCACCAAGTGAGTTTAATTACCACCTTAATCAGCCACAGAATATGTGTAATTATTATGTGTTCGGTTTTAAAGGGGTAAGGGGACAACCCTAGTGTACGTGTGTGTCTGTGTACATGTACAGTATGCATGTTTTTGTGTGTGAGGAGGGCTGAGTGCTTACAGGTGTGGGGGGCTAAGTGCGTACAGGGGTGAGGGGAGGCTAAGTGCGTACAGGGGTGAGGAGGACTGAGTGCGTACAGGTGTGAGGAGATGGCTGAGTGCATACAGGTGTCAGGGTGGAACTGAGTGCATACAGGGGTGAGGCGGGAAGCCAAGTGCATACAGGTGTGAGGGGGTGCATACAGGGGTGAGGGGGGGCTGAGTGTGCACAGGTGTGAGAGGTGCTGAGAGCATAGAGGTGTAGGGGGGGGTGAGGGCGTACAGATGTGAGGGGGGCTTAGTGCGTATAGGTGTGGGGGGGCTGAGTGCCTACAGGTGTGGGGTAGCCGATTGCATACAGGTGTGAGGGGGGCTGAGTGCATACAGGTGTGGAGGGTGCGTACAGCTGTTGGATTGGGCCGTCTTTGTTGGATTGGGATGTCTCTTTGTTGAATATATTTGTTATTTTGTTTGAGTTTTTTTTTTTTTATTAAATCTCCTAGGGGACAATAGATTGGGATGGGAGTCATTAAAAAGGTGGTGCAGTTAGTGTAGGGTCCTGCTCAAGAGTCCACCTTGTCGTGGCCAAAATAGAATTCCTTACTGTTAAATCTTGAAACACAGATAACTTGGAATAGAATTTTCATTTTCATATATTACTTTATAAGAGTGAATTAAGTAAAGTAAAAGTGGGTGCACTGAAGGACTTGGTGGGATGGCCAGTCGGAATGCTGGTGGTCAGGACTGGGGGAGGGGGGCTAGGCCTAAAGCTGTGTAAGGGGCCCCAACATTTCTGATGGCTGCCCTGAGTATAAATGCTTGCCTGATTGCATACAATTTGAAAGTGTTTAGGTTTGACCTTGTATTATACGTATTATATGGTTTTGGTAAATCTAAAGGAAAACTGAATAATCTGTAGCCAGATGGTTAGTGAGTGGATATATTATGTAGTGCAGAGCAGTACAGTGCAATGTTAAAAGTAAGTGAACCTGGTGGGATAAATACAGTATATTGCATAAAAAAAATTAAAATAAATAGCACATGCATAGAATGTAATCCCCTTTAACACAGCTGCTAAGGAAAGTAGTTACTAAATATATAAAATTTTGTTCTACAAATCTGCATGATATTTGCTGCTGGACAATTATCCAAGTCAAGAAGCATCTACATGTTCAATCCATGGCTAGGTTAAAATATCAGCTAAATTGTTTTTGTCTTTAAAAGAAAGAGATACAGTAGAAGCATTTTCTTTCAGGGAATAAAAAAGAAAGAGAAAAGCAAGTGTATGTTAAAGACTATTTCACAGCATCTCATTCCTTCCGAAATGAGTATGTCAACCTGGCAGCTTCTATGGTATTCCAACCCCCCTTCTCTTTCTGACAGATAAATTATTGAATCAAAAGAAAGAATGCCATTAAACCCCCAGGTTACAGAGTGTCAGAAACAGTTTAAAAAGATCCCCCATTCATTCTCCAAAACATGCAGTGAATCTCACTAATGTGTGTTTATCATGTATAATGAGACAAAGTTAATAAAGGTAGTACAATTGCATACGGTGTAAGTCTAACTCCATCTCTCAAGATACCAAGGCTATTCACAAAGAAATAATGATGACAAAAAAGAAAGGAGAAAAAAAGAAATGCTTTCTTCAAAATGGAATTCAAGTGAAATGTAGACAGAAATTAGTTTTTTTTTTTGGGTAGTTGATGTACATTCTGAATAGTGCATTAAGATGAAATCAAGAACTTTTAGGTCAATTATACTGTCAGTGGGTCTGAAATGCATAGCTAAGCGCAGAACAGAAAATATAATAAGGCAGTTAGATGGAACATTAAGAAAAAAATGGGACCAGGAAATCCTTAAGGTTTTAAGCTCTTGATCTCAAGTCAAATATATATATTTTCCAGAAAAATAAACACATAATACACAATGATGACACCAGTGATTAGCAATAATGCAAGGCTGTACGTTTAACATGAAAGCTATAGTATGCGTATATGAATAATATACAGCTAGTTGAAAACATAATAAAACTCCAGTATAAAAAAGAGATGCAAAGGTTTTGGAAAAATATGTTGCAACCCATTAAAAAAATAAAAACTAAGCCTAAGAAACCCTTCCATTTTTTAAATAAAATAAATATCTTAGGTTGTAATGCAAAGTTTGACAACTTAGGGTACGGAGAAAAAAAAAAGGTATAAACTGTAGATTGCACTTACTTTCCATGGTAATTACCATAAAATATTTTGATTTTACATCTATGATATTTCTTCTATATATACACTGATAGATCACATACTACAAACTGATTTCCTAATACAAAGCAGCTTCTGCCCTTAAAACTATTGCATGCAAGAAAATGCAAAGTAGTGAGATACTTCGTAATCTGAAGATCCAAAATAAACACCAGCATGGGCAAAGACTTGTCTGAGTGGGAGAGTCCTGAATGTGATGTTCTGTACTATAAGGACAATGGTGCCACGGCTTTTAGTGATAACTTGCTGATCTTCATCTCCACGCAACAAACCAGTTTTGTTTTGGCTGCTGGCTATTGTAACACAACAAACTTCTAAGACAAGATCTCAAGTGGTAAATGTCAACAGCCAACACGGTAATTGTCGAAGTGTCTAATTTCAAAGTAGAGTTTTGTAAGTATCTTACACAAGTTCTCAAGGATCGGTAGAGATTATATATATATATATATATATATATATATATATATATATATATATATAGTACTATATGTAGCAGGTAAAGACAGAATCATTCCTCTGAAAATAAGGTATAGATCGTTCATCAATATAAATAACAAAGGCACAAGATACAGGTTTCCAAGTAAGTCCCCCAAAGGCTAGTGCAGATACTGTATATATTATATAACACGCATAGAGATTAACCCCTTGGTGCTGGCTGCTGCCGCTGCCTGTGAATGGGGACTGCTATGCCGGGAGGAAGGGACCGATGTGATTGGCTATCACATGATCAGAAAAGTCCAGATCGCAAACGGCGATCAGGAACTTTCCATGAGTCGCAGGTCACTGTGCCGGGAGCGCACAAGGCACGTGGTCTTGGGACTGTCAGGGCTATTGCACGCAAATAGGTGGCCACTCGCCACCAAGTCCCGGACGCATATTTGCATCCACTCAGCATGAAGAGGTTAACAAACTGACCAAATACAGTTAAAGTGGTTGTAAACCCTTACATACAGTATACCCGGTTAGGGAACTATCCTCAGGTGATACACAGAGATAAAATAAATCCTCCTACTTACGTTGTACCTGTGTATCTGCAGTCTTCTCTTTTTACACCCATTCAAAGTGTATACATAAGCTTGTTGTAGAGTTCAGAAAAAAAGGGGCGGAGAGCTGAAGTTACACTCTGCTGAGCTCAGTAAGGAGAGCTCTGGGAGCTGATTGGAGGGAAGAGACACACAGATCACAGGAATAGAGCTGAGGCTGTCAATCAGCTGGAGGTCCCTCCCCAGTCACCTTTTTTTTCTTGGTGTCAGGAAAACTTGTCAGAAGTGATTTATGCTGATAGCAGAAAAACAAAGCAACATACAGAAATGACAAATCATACTTTTAATTAAGAGAAGAACACACTATAGAGGGATATGCTTTGTTCATATTTTATGTCTGAGATTTTAAACCACTTTAAGGTTACAAAAAGGTGAAACAATTTCTTATTAAGTAAATGACATCTTGGGATTTGCACAGAATCCTGCACTTCAGTAACATATTCCAAATACTACTGTATCTACACTCCCATCTTCACAACTTAAAAGTTAATCATTCAATATTCTCAACATAAGTACTTAGAGGGTCATTTACACACAACACAGGAAGTGTGTAGAGGACACAGGACAGCTCTAAATGCTAAAAATACCCATTGATTAGGTAAGTACAAAACTTGTTTATGTTTATTGCTAGGGTTTACATATACCATGTTTCCCCGAAAATAAGACATATTCATTTTGGCTACAAAAAACACGCTAGGGCTTATTTTTAGGAGATGTCATATCTATTTACGGTATGTACAATAAACTACATTTATTCAAATATAGTCATGTCATCTTTTTCTGAAACAATAAACAAACAATAAAAAAATATCCTGATCCTTTAAAGCATGAGAGCCCATTCACATAGGGGCGACACGGCAAGGCAACCTGAAGACGACTTCAGAGGCGACTTGTAAAATGACTTCTGTATAGAAGTCAATGCAAGTCGCCCCCAAAGTTGTACAAGAACCTTTTTCCAAGTCACAGCGACGTGCGTCGCTTCTATTAGAACAGTTCTATTGAATAGAATGGGACGGGACGGGACTTTTCAAATGGCTGAGTCGCCCAAAGAGTCGCCCCATTATAGACAGCACAGTGTGTTTGCTGTGCCATTTTCCTCTCTCTATGTTCTAAAAAAAACATGGAATAAAACAATTAAATGATTTTTTTTTTAAAGTTCCTGTGTCCCTGTCTTCTCTCCCACTCTCCCCGTCAGCATAGGAGTCCTTGTAAAATGATGTAATCAGTTCTGTAAAACGATTATATAATGTGTAGTGTGTCTCCTTGTCTCCTGTGTAACTTTATTGTGGAAAATACCTTATTTACAGTGTCGCTTGGCGCTCATATGACCCATTGGACCTCTTCTTCCCTGTTCCGAATACTGCAGATGGAGGGGCTGAGATCCCCGCTGACATCAGCCCTGCCCTGCTCTGAGCACTGCAGAAGGAGGGGCCTCTGACAAGGAGAAGATGTCCGGCGGGTCAGGTGACCACCCAGCAGTGTTGTAAATGGGGTATTTTCCACAATAAATTTACATAGTGACACTGTACATTATATAATCTTTTTACAAAACGGATTACAAGGACTTTAACTAGGGCTTATTTTGCAGTCACCCCCTAAAATCAAGCTAGGTCTTATTTTCGGGAAAACAGGGTAGTACGCTTGAAATTGGATACTTACACACACTAGGAATGTAACCTTGTGTGGAACATGCTGATGATAGCTACTATATTTTCTGTTTGTAACTTGGATTGATAATTTTCGTTTTCCCTTATTTTTTGTTGGCTGATTATTGGATTCTTGAAACATGTGACCTTCGCGAAAAAACACATCAGTATGCAGCACCGCATGCAGATTTAAAATCATTTTATAGTGATTATTTAACCCCTTGACACAAGCTGCCACTGGCCCTTTAAGGGGTTTGCTGTGCTGGGAGGTGGGGGTGGGGCTTATGGCCACGTGACGGCCATGATTGGCTGTCACGCGATCGGAAAAGTCCAGATCGGAACTTTCCATGAGCCGCTGGTCACTGTGCCAGGAGCTCTATGCACGTTGACACTATTGCATGCAAATATGTGGCTATTACTAAACATTTCTAAATTTGCTGTCTTTTTTTATGATAAAGTTGGCATTACTCTTTGATATCATCCTCCATAAACAGACAAGTTGATTCTACACTAAAAATGTTTTATCAATTCCTACCAATAGCCTAAAAAAGTAACTATTTTAGCTATTTATTCTTTTTTTAACATATGGTATATCAATGCGTACACCCATGTGAGGCAGTGTTTACCTGCACAGGTGTTCCATCATTAACATATAGCAGTCACAATGATGTCAATTGGGATGCAGTAGCTGAACGGACACAGCCACTCCTCCCAATCTGACATACATGTGGGTCTGGTTGAGTATCCCTGAACTCACAGTGTGTGTGCATGGACACAAACTTGCACACACCTACACCCACATGGAAAATAAATTGAGCGCAGCCGCTATGTCCCAACTGACATCAGTGGGACTGACTGCATGGGACAAGGCCTCACATGGGCATATGAATCAATACGTCCCATGTGAACAAGGCTTTACTTGGGTAATCCTGACTACTCTGCAGGCAATGTGGATGTTTATTTACATTCTAGATTGGTTAATGAAGAACTGAGTATACCTCATGAGATTAACCATTCCAATATCATAGAAATTCATAAAGAGGTAACTTTGAGGCCTCATGCACACTGGACGTTAAAATAATGTTATAAAAATGCCAGTAGCTTTGCAGTGAGTTTTTCAGCTTTTTTCAATGTTTTTGCAATAGCGGGTTTTAGCGCGTTTTAGCGTTTTTCTGCCTTAGCATTTTTTTTGTAAATAGATTTTTTCTTTTTCAATGGATCAAAAAAGGCTGGCGAGTGAAGTTTTTGAGCGTTTATCAGCATTT
The DNA here is from genome assembly GCA_029574335.1 of Rana kukunoris. Classification (NCBI taxonomy): domain Eukaryota; kingdom Metazoa; phylum Chordata; class Amphibia; order Anura; family Ranidae; genus Rana; species Rana kukunoris. The sequence goes on along the minus strand of CM056056.1, from coordinate 136,101,072 downwards.
ATCAACGTTTATCAGCATTAAAGCATTTTTACAGCTAAAAAACGTCTCTCAGAACCCACTCTTTTTTTTTTTTACTGTTAAAAAACGCCACTGCCCAAAACTGCTGATAACATCCTATGTGTGCATGGGCACATAGGATAACATGATGGAGAGTTTAGTGACTGTAGAAAAAACTGTCTATGCCAAAAACAGCTGCTGTAAACATGTCAAAAAACATCCAGTGTGCATGAGGCCTTACTATTAAGGAAAAGGGTAAACATACTGGTATTCACTTTGGGCAAAAGCTACCCAACCTTGAGGGTATGTATTTATGAAATCTATTTCCAAAATAATTCAGGATCTTTATATAGAGGTATGAAAAATAATTTCAGTATTTGTTTGCAGGATGAAGACCAGTGTAAAATGTATGTCAACATGGTTTTTACATGCATTATACATCATTTGTTTGCTAATTATAAGCTATTAGCCAGCTCATACTTGACACCTTTCAGGCTGTGGCATTTGTTCAGTTCTAATTCTGGTGATGTGGTGCAATGTACTGCTTTTGCACAAATTTGCTGGTTGCTTGGCAAAATCCTGCCGTACTGGAAATCTTTATTTATAATCTGTGAAATTCTAACCTCAGCTTGTTCAATTAAGCTTTAAAATAAAACATGGAAGCTGATTGGTTTCTTTGCAGAAGTGAGCCTGATTTTGCACGCTCCAGCTTTAGTAAATAAACCCCAGTGTGGTCTTACTGCATCAACAGGGTCTCTCACAGGCAGAGATTTGAATGAGGACAGGTGCTTTCAGATGTATTGTCCAAGCTCTTCTGCAGAAACAAAAAGAAACACGCAACGCTGAGGACAGAAAACACAGTGGATGGCCAGGGAAACTTAGTGCAACAGATACAAAATATAAAGAAAAAAAAGAAGAGAAGGTGCCTCCAGGGTAAACGACACAAAGCTTTAATAAATAATACGTTAACAGCATCCACTTGCATATACAGTAAATAGTGGAAATCCGGCATGTAGATCTTGTGAATGATCCCTAGAGTGACGTCCTTCCGCACTGGATGTTTAGCCATTGTTCCTTTTGTGCCCCTCTGTGTAGCACCGTCCGTGTTAGAAGCTAAACATCCAGTGATTAGCTGCTACACAAAGCTTATTAAAGCTTTGTGTCGTTTAACCTGGAGGCGCCTTCTGTTCTTTTTTTTCTTTATACATGTTGGAGTTCTGCTTTCATCTCCCCCATTTTGGAAGGCTTGCCCGGAATAACAGACTTTTAAGGATTTGTAAAAAACGGACATACAAACTTCAATATATCACTAATCTTCAGCGCTGCTACCTCATTTTTTTGTCTAAATACAAAATATATCATGCTAACTTTCTTGCATGATTGGTAGATGTCCCGCTGCACCATCAGCCAAGACTTGGCAGAAACCAACAGGACCATGGTATACCCATCTACAGTACAGAGAAGTCTGGTCAGAAGTGGTCTTTATGGAAGACTTACAGTTAAAAAAAGTCATACCTGCGACATGAAACAAAGCCAAGCTACTTGCCTATGCATGTAAATACAAGAATTGGTGTGAAGTAAAATGAACCGATGAGTCCAAATATGGACTAAAGAGTGGTAGAGGAATTGTAGGAATTTCAGTGACCTAACAAAACAAATATAAGGACAATCTAATTGGTGCATTGCATGTTTTTTATATTTCCCACTTTATACCTTTGCTGGAAGTGTTAGTCTATTCACAATTATTCCTTATATCAAAGTACATGTGCTTCTTTGAATAGTAATCTTTTGCGTTTACATTTTTATGTTATGCTTATGTTGTACTGTAGATACTTGGAATTTTATTATGTATACTGATGTAAACCAAAGACATACCATCCTCTCACAGTCAGACCTCAACCCTTATGCCGCACACAATCGGCCCCTCCAGACTTTTTCTGTTGGAATTTGACAGCAAAAATTTGAGAGCTGGTTCTCACATTTTCCAATGGGAAAAGTTCTTGTCGGAAATTCCTTGAATTCATTGAACTTAATTTTTCTCGGCTCGTCGTAGTGTTTTACGTCACTGCGTTTATGACGTTCGGAATTTCAGACAACATTTGTGTGTCCGTGTGTATGCAACACAAGTTTGAGCCAAAATTCAGTTGTAAAAAAATGTACGGTCCAGTTGTCGGAAATTCCGATCGCGTGTACGCGGCATTAGTCATAAGACAAATTCAGGTCTTTTACTCATGCAGCGTCATCTGACATCTGCTCCACCATATCCCAGGCATATGCTTCTTTCTAAAAATATTGGGGAACCAACTCAATGAATGACTCAAGGGGAGATATCTGAAAAAAAGCCTGAGTATCATTTAAAAAAGGTGATAAGCCAATACCCTTTTTCAATGATCCTGCAAAAAAAAAAAAAAAAAATGCATTTTTTTTGTTTTTTTAATTTAACTAGTGTATTATTTCTGTGATTGTTCCAAGTGTTGTTTTTTTTTTTTTTTACCAGTCCATTATTGAATAATGTAGATACGTTATAAGTTATAATAACATTCAGCAGCATATTCAAATCTCAGGGTTCTGTTGCAAGCTGTAAAACAACTGTAAAGACATTACATTATACACTAATGGACTTTCCTTGTTCAGTTCAACACCATGAGATGAATTATATTTAATATCCAAGGGTAATGAGGAACACTGTTGGAGAAAGGGGTGTAAGGCATAGCTTATGATTAATATCAATGGTGCCACAAAAATATGTAGCACAAATTCATAAAGCAAAGGACAGCTGAGGTGCGACAGAACACATTCCTATTCTCACCCTCAAACATTTAAATGAACACTCCTTGAGAGCAAAGTACAAAATGGTAACCTTGAGGCGCTGAGTGGCAGTAAGAATTATGGGTTATTGTACTGTCAGTGTTCTAGACAACTGAATGATGGGTTACTGTGTTATTTAGACAATCAAAAACTTGGAAGCGAATGTGACAGATTCTGCAGAGTGAAAGCTTCTGACATGCAACATGAGCATTTGTAAAGGGACAAAATGTTATAAAAAATGATTTGCCATGAAAAAAATACATGGTGCTTTATGGCATTAAAAAAAAAAAAAACGAACAACTTACAAAATACATTTGGGTTATTTTCAGTTTTTGCACAGTGAATCTGACATATACACTTAGGTCCCAGATAACAGCAAGGAGGAGTATGTAGGTTATTATGTAAATTAATTTCTGTGAAAAAACTGCAGATGGCATAGACTTTAGTTAATCGAATGCCCCACTGTCACAGAATGTATAACAATAGACTTTTGTGCAATCACAAAATAATAAAACACAACATACTATGTCCACCCCACGCAGTTATCCTATTAGCTGCTGCTTGCACAACAAGGTGTATCACACACCTTATGTAAAGTACTATGCAAAACAATAACTAAAAAATGGTCCAGTGGGCTGGAAAATTTCTACTCAATGTGATGCACAACTGAAATACACAACACAGTGATAAAGACATGTCCCACAGTATACACAGAAAACTATTATCTATAATACTAATATTTAATATTTACAATTTGTATTTATTTATTTTATTTAAATGTATTTTATCTTATAAATCGTTTTTTTTTCTAACCACTTCCTTCATATGACGTAATCGGTTTCTCGGCCATCTAGGGAGCCGATATGTGTGCTCGGTGGCCGCGATGTCCGCCGGGCACCCGTGATGGCCTGTAACAGAGCAGGGACGTGGATCTGTGTAAACACACAGATCCATGTCCTGTCAGGGTAGAGGACACCGATTGTGTGTTCCCAGTACAGAGGAACACCAATCGGTCTCCTCCCCTTGTGAGTCCCCTCCCCCTACAGTTAGAATCACTCCCTAGGTAACACATTAAACCCCTTGATCGCCCCCTAGTGTTAACTCCTTCCCTGCCAGTGACATTTATACAGTAAGCAGTACATTTTTATAGCACTGATCGCTATATAAATGTCACAGTCATGATACAAATCACAGATCGCCACCATTACTAATAATAAAAAAAAATGCAATAAATCTATCCCCTATTTTGTAAACCATTCAATATACGCTTATTGCAATTTTTTTTACCCAAAATATGTATACAAGAATACATATCGGCCTAAACCGAGGACTTTTTATTTTATTAATTGGGATATTTATTATAAAACTTTTTACTCTTCTTTTGTTTATAGCCTAAGGGTGATCAAATACCACCAAAAGAAAGCCACATGATTGGTGTAATGGGGGGAGCCAGTAACGCTACAATGCTACAGACCAGAAATAAGGTTTTGTTTGCTTAGAGCTTGGCTGCATGGACAAACATCTTTAACCTCTTAAGACCCGCACCTTTAGGCAGCTAAAGGACCCGGACAGTTTTTGCGATTCGGCACTGCATCGCTTTAACTGACAATTGCGCGGTCATGCGACGTGGCTTCCAAACAAAATTGGCGTCCCTTTTTCCCACAAATAGAGCTTTCTTTTAGTGGTATTTGATTACCTCTGCGATTTTTTTTGTGCTATAAACAAAAATAAAGCGACAATTTTGAAAAAAATGCTATATTTTTTACCTTTTGCTATAATAAATATCCCCCAAAAACATATCAATTTTTATTTTTTGCTCAGTTTAGGCCGATACGTATTCTTCTACCTATTTTTGGTAAAAAAAAAATCGCAATAAGCCTTTATCGATTGGTTTGCGCAAAATGTGTAGTGTTTACAAAATAGGGGATAGTTTTATTGCATTTTTATATATTTTTTTTTTTTACTACTAATGGCAGGGATCAGCAATTTTTTTCATGACTGCGACGTTATGGCGGCCACTTCGGACAATTTTGACACATTTTTGGGACCATTGTCATTTTCACAGCAAAAAATGCATTAAAAATGCATTGTTTACTGTGGAAATTACAATTGCAGTTTGGGAGTTAACCACAAGGGGGCGCTGAAGGGGTTAAGTGTGACCTCATCTGTGTTTCGAACTGTAGGTGTGATGTCATTGATTGTGTGGTAACACACGATCAATGACGGCGCCACGATGAAAAACAGGGAAGCTGTGTTTACACACAGCTCTCCCCGTTCTTCAGCTCCGGGGACCGATCGCGGGACTCCAGCGGCGATCGGGTCCGCAGGTCCTGCAGCCGCAGTCACGGAGGTCTAGAGCAGCAAATGAAACATGTCTTCTTCATACAATAATGACACATAATATTTTGCCAACAGTTTCCTCTTCCATCTACAGAGGAAATAATCTCTAACCAACACATTACAGGTACTGCTGTGTCTCATGATCAAAAAAGGGCATACAATGTGACGCCAATGAAAGTATAGGAAAAGGGGGGTTATTTACAAAAGGCAAATCCACTTTGCACTACAAGTGCAAACTTCAAGTGCAAAGTGCACTTGGAAGTGCAGTTGCTGTAGATCTAAGGGGGGCATGCAAGTAAAATAAAAAACACCATTTTAGCTTGCACATGATTGGATGATAAAATCAGCAGAGCTTCCTGTCATTTCAGATCTACCCCTCAGATATACAGTGACTGCACTTCCAAGTGCACTTTCAGTACAATTTCAAGTGTAGTTTGCACTTGTAGTGCAAAGTGTATTTGCCTTTTGTAAATAACCCCCAAAGTCTGCAAAGTTAAGGGTTTCCATAGCCATGTAGTAGCAAGTAAAATAAATGAGAAAGGATGTTTATTAATAAGTTATTAGTGTTTATTGTATTGATAAGTGCCAACATTCAGGCAATGTGTAAAATTATGTATTATATAGCCTAATTTTGCACATTGCCTTTAGTATAAGCAATTTCAAAACATTAGTAACATGCCTAGGTATTGTATTTAATGCCTGGGGAAAATATATAGCATATTCAAATAAACACAGACATTTCATGCTAGCCTACAAGCATTCTATAGGTTGCTTAGTAACACATTACCATAGGTGTGCGCACAGGGTGTGCCAGGTGTGCCTGGGCACACCCTAATCATCCTGTGCTGCGCAGATTTCCCCTGCTGCTTGGCTGCAGAGAAAGGGACTGGGGAATCTCTGTCTATAGTTCATTTCTCTCTCTAAAAATTGAGACATCAGGGAACTGTTTAGACCCCTGATATTTCACCATAGCCAGCCAATAGGGCTTTAAAAAACAGCGGGGAAAAAATGTATTGTAAATAAAATAAAAAAATATAAAACAAAATTGTAAAAGAATAAAAATAAAAAATATATAAAAATAAACTACTGACCCCAAGCTTTGCCCTATTGACACCATCCACTGCCCTACTGATATCGTCCACTGCTCTACTGGTACTGTCCATTGCCCTACTGCTACATGTCTGTTTGAGCTTTGGAGTGCACACCCTAATGCAATAGGCTGGGCACACCTATGCACTTTACCTATAACATATACAGTAGATCCAATAATTTCTGTGGTCATTTTGGAAGCTGTACTTTTGGAGTATTTAGCAAATATATCTTAATGTTAGCATATAGTATAAATGTTAAGACAGTAATTCTTGTAACAATAATTTTGCAATTTTGCTTTTAAAAGTATACCTACATATAAATAACTAAATATTTCATCTCTTTAGACCCCTTTCACGCTGGGCGACGTATCCATTAGCTGCGCTTTTCAGCTAGCACCCAAGGAAAGGGTTAATAGTGCCCACTTTACAGGCACTTCGGCAGCGCTGTCCAATCATTTCAATGGGCAGAGGTGACTTTTTTCCTGTCCTGAAAGCGCTAAACCCCAGTGTGAAAGCACTCTGGTGTGAAAGCACTCAGGTTTTATTGCTGTCTGTTTCCACATGGGCATCCAAGACGACTTATATATGTTGACTACAAACCCACATGCTAAGAATACATTTTATTAAAGCTGAACTCCAGGCAAACAAATACACATTTGAACTCCCAAAATATTTGTATCCCTGTCCATCCAGTCCTAAGAGTTACCTAAAGCGTCAAGGCAGCAGACAGACTGAGTGAGTGAGAAACTTATATAGCACTGCACATGCGAACTGAATCGCCTCTGGGAGCTTGGTGTCCATTTCTTTTTTGTCCTCAGAAGAGATGGGTTTTGATCTTTCTTCTGAAGGCCAAGTGATTCACCTCCAACCGGATGCTGGTTGGTAAAGCATTCCATAGTCTAGGTCCTTGGACCGCAAATCTTCTTTCTCCTTTGGACTTGTATCTGGCTTTGGGTATCTGGAGTAGATTTTGGTTGGTGGATCGCAGAACACGATTGGGGTTGTGAGCTTTTAGTTTTTCGCATAGATATTGGGAGGCATTTTCTAAAATACACTTATGCATAAGACAGAGTGCTTTGAAAGTGATTCAGTCTTTTACTGGCAAACAATGAAGGGATCTCAGTGAAGGTGAGATTGATTCCCAAGGTTTTTTCCCAGTCACAAGTCTAGTGGCCGTATTTTGAACAACTTACAGACAAGTGATTTGGTACTTTGGGAGTCCAAGATAGAGGGCATTTGCATAGTCAAGTCTGGACTTGATAATTGTTCCCACTACGACTGCCATGTCTTGTTTTGGGATAAAGGGAATGAGTCGGCGTAGTAGGTGCAGCAGATGGTGCGATCCGCAAACTACTGACCCTATTTGTGCATCTATTGTCATGTAGGTGTCAAAGATGACTCCAAGACTTTTGACTTTGGTGCTAGGGTGATGATTTTGCCCAGAATGGGCGGGGGTATCCATGTTGTTGCATGATGATTCTTTTGATTGGCGTGAAACAGGAGAAGTTCTGTTTTCGAGCCGTTGAGTTTAAGATAACTCTTTGTCATCCAATTTTCTATCAAAGTAAGGCATTTCTCTAGTCCGAGATAATGATCCTTTTTGTTGCAGATACGAAAATACAGTTGCGTGTCATCCACGTAGGAGTGGTAGAGTAACTTCTGGTTACTGATCATTTCAAAAAGAGGGCGGAGATAGATATTGAACAGGACGGGCGACAAAGGGGATCTCTGAGGGACTCCGCATGCCACCGTGCGTTTTTCAGAAGTGAAAGGCCCCAATTTCCTTATTTGTGATCGGTTTTCCAAGAAGGAGGAGAACCAAGATAAATCACATTCCACGACTCTGGCTACTTCAGCTAGCCGAGTCAGTAACAGTTTGTGGTCTATCGAGTCAAAAGCCGCACTTAGATCCAACAGTACTAGAAGACAAGATTCTCCTTCGTCTGCTGCCTCCAGTTAAGGAATACGCCCGATCCTCGACTTGCCCCCAGTCCTTTGACTGGAAAGTAAAGGATAAACAAATACACCTCTCCATTTTACACTTCAATGCTTCATAACACTATAAAGTATATGGGCAGTTGCATAGGTAAAGCATTTGTGTATTCTGAACTCCACCAAGCTCTACTCTCCCGTCCTTGAGAGTGGCAAGTGTTGACCAGGCTTCCACATGTGTATGGTTGTGGTAGAGCTACACACATGATCCCAATGTTAAGAGTAGTGTCCTGTCTGACCAAAGGATTTCAAACAGGTTAGGAAAGAGTCAATAAAATGGTGATAAGTGCTTAGCACAAATGTCTGCAAAATCTCCAGAAAGGTGTAAATCCACAAATAAAGTGTAGTGGTGACACAAAAAAACACTTGGTGATGAATTATAGGTGGCTAATGGTCATTAAAGGTGTCAGAAAACTCTGTATAAAAGTGATCAAAAAATGTCCTAAATAAAGAATAGAATATGATTAAAATTTTTCATATGGATAAAAAACAATAGAAAAAAACGATCGTCTGTGTGGAAGTCCATCGGCATAGGCGTGCGCACAGGGTGTGCCAGGTGTGCCCAGGCACACCCTAATCACCCTGTGCAGAACAGATCCCCCTACTGACCTGGCTCCCCCTGCTTCCCCCCACAGCACTGCCAGCTTCCCTCCTCTCCCTCCGGTTGTTGTTGTGGATGTTTTAGGATGAGTGGGGGAAGGGGCCAGTAAATATGCCATTTACTGGCCCCTTCCCTTTCTGAATCAACATCATGAGTGATCGGTAGAGTGTGTTTGAGCTTTGGGGTGCACACCCTAAAGCCAAAGGCTGTGCACACCTATGTCCATCGGTCATAAATCCGCGCATGCTCAGAATCAAGTCGATGCATGCTCGGAAGCATTGAACTTTATTTTTATCAGCACACCATAGTGTTTTACGTCACTGCGTTTTGTCACGGTCGGATTTTTGACTGATGGTGTGTAGTCAAGACTGATGAAAGTCAGCTTCATCGAATATCCGACGAAAAAATCCAACGGATTAGATTTCATCAGATATCCGATCGTGTGTACAAGGCTTTAGTGGTGTGGGCTGAATTTTTAGCATCAGTTAACGGGCAGTCCTTTTTTCAGACAGATTTTATTTTTGCTCCTGATTTTCATTTGTCCACGAACGTGGCGGGCTCCAAGGGTTTTGTGGCGATTTGGAGATCACAATGGAGTTCTGGAGCTTGGCCGGAGGCGTCAATTAGACAGAAGGCTACTAGAAACATTGTGCTTCTGAAGCTAATTCCAATTTTAGTGGCCAGGTCGAAAATAAAGGGGTCCTCTTTGCTGTCAAATGTCTTTCTTCTAGCTCTCTCTTTGTGGTTAAGATTCTATCATCTGTTTTTTTTTTATGTTTGAAATTTCACATCTGGATTAGGACACACACCCGGGGTTTTGAATACCATAGTGGACTCCCTTTCCCATTTCCAGATGCAGCGTTTTTGTCAATTGCTTCTTGGGGCAGATGCGGAGGGGACGCAGTGCCCGGCTTACCATTGGGAGCTGATTCAATGCTGGTGGTTGAAGCCATTAAACTCTCAGCTGCTTCCTGTACATGGGCAGATTACTCCGCCGTTTGCAGGAAGTGGTTTCCGTTTTACTGATATTTCTGATTTGGCTTGGGAGGCTCCCAAGGAGCAGGCTGGAAAAAACCTTAGCGGGCGTATGCTTTTTCTTCTGGATGAGGGGTCTCCCGCCCTGCTCTAGTTTTTTTTTTAAGGTAAAACAGGCCTTGAAGGAGGACAACGGATGGCAGGCAGCCTATCGGTTTACCCCTTCTTTGGTGCTTTTGCGATGCCACGCTGTGGGTTTGTTTTACCGGCTATGAGGGTTTACTATTTTGGGTGTCTCGTGTTTTATTTTGGAGCCTTCCGGATTTCTGACCTGCTTCCTTGGTCCAAAAAGAGCTCTTTTGGTATGCTGTCGGCGCATGTGCTAGTTGACCATGGTCAAGTACGCCTTTTTTTGAGGCGATCAAAAACCGGCCAACTGGGTCGTGGGGCATAGGTGGTGTTGCCGGCATGGGGAGACGATTCAGTGTGTCCGGTGGCACTGGGGACTGGTTTTCTTGCTGCATGTCTGCTTGGGTTGAGCCATTTTCTCAGTCATTTGGATCGGTCTCCCCTAAGTACAAGTTTTCATACGTCTTAAAATGCTGTCTTGAGAAATTGGGTTTACAGGATTTGAAGTTTTCCTCCCAATCCTTTACAATAGGGGCATCTGACACTGCTGAAATGGGTTTGCCGGCCAAAGCCATAATGGATTTGGGATGGTGGAGATCCAATTGTTTTAAGAGATATGTCAGACCTAACCTGTCACTTTGATTTCCCAGGTTTTCAGCATTGCGTGTGGATTCTGGGCCACTCCTACACACAATATATTGGGCACGGAAGAGTGCGGCTCAACGCAGGTACTGTCAACTTATCCTTCACTCTGTATTAGAAGGGTATGAGAGGTCTGCTATGGCAACATTTATTTTTTCACTTGTCGCAATTACATCAGTTTTGGCCCCTGCCTACAATCCTAATAGTCCATCTGGGAGGGCAATGATTTAGGTTCTGTGCATACTTCGGATCTTTTATTTGTGATCAAACGGGACCTTTATCGGTTCTATTTGACTTCCCCGGGTACAATCATTGTTTTTTCTGAAACTGTTCCCCGCTTTGCTTGGCTGTTCTCCCTGTTTCATAGTATGATGGAGAAAATGAGGAAGAGGGTCAATCGGGTGATGGCTAAACACGTGGCACTTTTGGGGGGTTTTGCTTATTGGCACGTGGATCTTGAATGGGGCATCCTGGAGCTGTATAGGCAAGACGGGATCCACCTTTTTGGATGTGGGTGCCAATATATTTAATCTTGGGCTGCAGAGCAGCATCGAAATGGCTGTGTATTTGGTTACACAAGTCCGGCTGGTGGGGATGCATTTCTTTGTTCAATTAAGGTTGAGTAGCCTGTGTTCTGGAGACTGGGCAAAGGTTTGCTCTATTTTTTTATTTCATCTGAATATTGAATTATTATGTTTAATTGTATGAATATTTTAAACCAATAAAATACCACGGCCAATTTTTGTGAAATATGATGTGTGTGTATTACTAAGCTATAAGGTTGTATAAGGGGAACTAAGGTAATGGGCAAGGTGTGGCCTGTGGTCCCATGTACAAAAGGGGGCGCACCATCTGAGCCCACTTTCTTGGGACGGCGGTCACCCAGCCCTGTTTAATGGCATGATGCAGATTAGCTGTATATGCTTTGAGCATTTAGGATGGTGGGTGTACTGTCACTTTAAATATATGCATTGAGTTTCAGGTGGTCTAACTGGAACCCAAGGAAGTTTCTGGTTGTCTCTGGGGAAGTGATAAAAGGGGCTGCTGAGGGTCTCTACTTTCTCTCTACCGTGGCCAATTTTCGCCAAATATGTTGTGTGTGTGTATTACTAAGCTATAAGGTTGTATCCGGGGGAACTAAGGTAATGGACAAGGTGTGGCCTGCGGTTCCAAGAGAAAGCAGAGTGACAGATGAGCTCATCACTGTGCTGCTTCTCCTTTCACTGCCCAGTCATAAGCTGGAATGAGCCCATGTTCACCTGGGTTCAGAGGAAATAGTTTTAATGATGCCAGCCATCAGACTGAGGACATCAAGTGGCAGAAAAAAATAAATACATTTTGTGGGGCGGTTGTAGGGCAGATTTGTTTCCTAAAGCAATAGTGGATGATTCCACCCCCTACTCGGGATCTGCTGTGACATCTTAATTTTAGTTTTTCAACCAAGCACATGGTGTTGAAGCAAGTTCTATATATGTTCCCAATCCGATTACCATCTTTTAAAAATTTTAAAGCCTTCATATTTCTTTTTCGAATTTTACTCACTTTCAAATGGAATCTAGCTTTTTACAGTTTGTAGTGTCAATGTACTCACATTTAATTATGTATCAGGCAGTTTACCATAAATACCAGAATTTGAATTTCTCCCAAGTAATGCATTAATACGTTCAAAACCATTAATTCTTGCCCTCTTTTTGTAATAAATGAGGATTCACAATAAATAAACGACAATTTTTCAATATAGGAACCAAGATAACATGCATCAAGGAGAACTGAAAGTCAAACCACTTACCCGGCAGGCTAATACTACAGTGTTGAAATATTAACCTTTCTGAGAAGATGGTGGGCTTTATACTGAACATTTTTTTTCTAATTAGCCTGCAACGAAGTGTAATGCATACTATCCACTAGCTTCAGTTGGAACTTCTACAATATATTTTTTATGTGGCAATGGTTTATAGTGTTTTCTTAATTTTATAAGAGTAAAGCTCTGCGTAAATATATATGAGAGAGTCAGTATAGCCCAAACTAACTAATGATTGTTTACCTACCAGCAGATATTTTTTTAGATTTCTAAGAAGCTCTCACCAGAAATAGTTATTACACTGGGTCTCACTCTTCTGATGTTTTTTTTTGTATTGTATATTATGGAGTATGCAATGGGGGGAGTGGGAACATTAGATGGTGAGTGGGAAAATTCTAAATTTCAGGGACACTGTGAACTATGGTGGTAAGATCTTACCACTGCAGTCCCCAGAAGATAGAAGATGCCATTGGGTGGTTCAACCCTCCAGCATTTAGCAGCAAGTATTCACCAACAACAAAGATATAAGAAGTCAGTTGGTTATACTAGTCTATTAGATTCTATATAAAAAGGTTCATTGCAATCCCACTGGAGCAGAACTATCCCACAAAACAGAAAAAAGGAAGAAGTTAGTAACCAAGTTGCCTCTCTCCACAACAGTTAATTTCCAGGCTCCAGGAAGTCTATCACACTCAAGCCACTGCTCAGTAGCAGGTAGTCCTCTACTGAAGCTGAAGGTCAGGGGTCAACTGCAGTCTCTGACTGAATCTACCACAGTGTTTTCACAATCCCCAAAAATTGGCTTATGAATCCTCAACACACCCGTCAGAAGAGCATGTACCCACTTAAGCAGAACTGCTCAGGGACCACAGAATGTGGTCAGTAGGGATGAGCTTCGCATTCGATACGAACGCATGTTCGACTCGAACATTGCCTGTTCGACTCGAACATTGCCTGTTCGATCGTTCGTCGAAAAACGAACAAAACAGGTCGTTCGTGCCAAATTCGAATGACGTGCATAATTCACTGCGGCGTTGCGCGCTGATGATTGGCCAAGCATGCACCATGACCCCGCATGCTTGGCCAATCACAGCGCCCAAAAAACAAAGAGCCATAATTGGCCAAAGCCTGGGTGCTTTGTCCAATTATGGCTCAGGGCTTTAGAACACGCCCCACACTATAAAAGGCCGCCTCCCGGGTGGCCTTGTGTAGTGTGTTCCGGCTTGCTTACAGAGAAATCAGACAGACAGTCAGTTAGAGAGAGATAGATAGAGACACAGGGCCAGATTCACGAACACTTGCGCTGGAGTATTTGGATATGCGCCGCGTAACTGTGCTGATGCGCCGACGTTTCTATGTGCCCGTACCCACCAAACTAGATGCGCCCAATAACGGCTCATTTGCGACCGGCGGAACGTTCCGACGCCAGAGTATCGTCAGCGTTTATTTTCGCTGGGCGCATCAGTCGCGCCCATTGATTTCCCCTGCAAATATGCAAATGAGGGAGATTTCCCAATTCACGAACGGATTAGCACCATACGCTGGCTACATGCGCCGCGCGTATCTGATCCGTCCAGCGCAAAGTTATTTCTACAAAAGGCTGCTTTATCTTTACTCCAGACGGTCACAGGTCAGCAGGAGAGCAGCTACAGCAGCGTTACCGACGATAGGAGCTTGCTGAGCACCCCCACTTGCAAGGACAACACCTCTGTGTGCCAACATGCCAGGGGCACTCGTGGTCCTAGAACTACTGATGGGTCCCCTGGAACCAAGAAGGCGGGCACGTGAGAGGATATACCGCACTCGTATGAACCTCTTTGGCATGGGGGATGAGGAGGTGTATCGCCTCTTCAGATTCAGCCCTGATGCAATACTTGAACTAACCACAACCCTGCAGGATGACATCACCAGCAAGACACACCGATCACAAGCAGTGCAGCCACTGGTGAAGGTCCTGGCAACACTCCATTTCCTTGCAAGTGGATCATTCCAGCGTACAAGTGGAGTGGTGGCTGGGATGTCACAATCCTCCATAAGCAGATGTGTGCACCAGGTTGTCCCTGCAATCCTCAGACGCATGTCCAACCAGTTCATCAGACCCACCACTGAGGAGCTGCGGCAGAAGGCAATGACAGATTTCTACAACATTGCCAGATTCCCACGCACTGTGGGGGCCATTGATTGCACACATGTGGCCCTACAGCCCCCCAGTGCCACAGAGCACATATACCGCAATCGGAAGCATTGGCATTCCATCAACGTACAGGTGATAGCCGATGCCCAACGCCTCATATGGCACGTCCGTGCCAAACACCCCGGGTCCAGCCATGACAGTTTCATATACCGTCAGAGCCCCATCCCAGCAGAATTTAACCAGAACATGTATGGGGACAGCTGGCTGGTTGGTGAGTGACAAGGGAGTCAGGCATGACTATCCCCTCCCGTCATGCACAACAGAAATCGCACATGCATGACTAACATTCTCCTGTCTTTTACCTTACAGGTGACTCTGCATATGCATTGGGACCCCATCTAATGACTCCTTTCCGGAACCCCCAAACCAGAGGAGAGAGAAAATACAATGAAGCACACATCAAAACCCGTGCAGTGGTTGAGCAAACATTTGGGCTCCTGAAGTCCCGTTTCCGCTGCCTGGATAAGTCCGGGGGGGCCCTATTGTATTCCCCTACCTTTGTGTGTCAGATCATCGGTGCATGTTGCATACTACATAACTTTGCTATGAAAAAAGGCCTGCATATTGACATACGTGATGACCTGACCCCCGACCCACACAGTCCCCCCCTGCCAGAGGACACCCAGTCTGCTGATGGAAGAGCAGTCAGGAGGGTCCTCGCCGTAGGCATCTTTGGACACTAACCCAAAACATTAATTACACAGACAGTGCACGCGTGTACACCACTGATGTCCCTAGATCACACACACCACATGCACATCGCATTGGATTAGCCCAAGTCCAGCATGTAGGAGTTGGGAGCAGTAACGCCAGCGTCAAGGCCCCAATGATGTCACTGTCCATTCACACACCTTTCACACGTCATTCATACAGCCGTGGGGTTCACTTCACCACCACGGCCGAGGGTGACACCCCTTACTTTCAGGAGTGCCACCCTCTCACATTCACACACCATTCACACTGTCCCCTGCACTCCTGACCGTGTGCAGTACAAAAATAAATTAGAAAGATCATATCCTGATCAATACAAGAAAAATAATCTCATAACCTGAGAAAAAAAAAAAATAAACTCATGACCTGAGTATGTCAAAAATAATAATATAAAACCAGCAACAAAAAAAAGGCCTCATCGGGGATGCCGGGGGCTTCTTCTGGGGGCCCCTCTCTGGCTCCGCAGCTGCCTGGATGGAGTGGGTGGGGGTGGGGGGGCATCTGGAGGTGGCTGATCCCCAGGTGGGCCACTCCTGGCAGGTGTGGCCTGCGTGCCCTCCAAGGCCCTGGCTATCCGTCCAAGGTATGTGTTCGTCTGGGCCTGCATCCGGAGCTGACGGGTCATCTGGTAATGCTGGGCCCGCCGACTCAGCCTCCCCTGCTCACGGATGGCAGCACTGTTCCCATGGATGGCAGCAGTGTTGGCCTGGACGGCTGCAGTAAGGTGCTGGATATCCCCCTGCACCTCCCCCAAAGTGGTGACCACTGCAGCGCAGTTAGAGCTGACATCCTGCACTGCGTTGCTGAGGTTGGCAACGGAGCCCAGGCTGTCAGACACTTTCTGCAAGTGGTCCGCTATGGCCCCCATTTGTTCTGTCTGTCTGGCGTGATCCCTCGCCAACTGGTCCTGGACACCATCAGACACCCCCCTGGTCTTCTGGGTCGCCTTCCTGGGGCCCGAAGATGGATGTCCTCGGGTGGAAGGTGTCGCCCTTGAGGGGCTTCCAAGGATGGGGGAGGGGACGACAGACGGGCCAGGAGAAGGGGAGGAGACAGACAAGACTAATGAAAAGTCCTGCTCTGCCACAGCAGGATCTTCCACAACCACCTCGGCAGGTGTGGTGTGGCCACTCTCCTCCTCCACAACCTCTTCACCACCCAGTGGCTCGGGCACATGATGGCGTGGGGGGGATGGGGTGGAATGCAGGCTGACAGATGATGGCCCAGCTCCGTCATCTGTGGATGACACAAAGCAGACACATGTTGGTGGTCCCACACACTTGGCACATGTCCCCCCCCCACCCCCCCAAATGCAAAACATCAAATAGGGGATTATAAAACACTTACCTGTCCTTGTGCCTTCCTCCACGGAGTCATAGCCTGCGACCCCCTCCACCTGCTCCCTCTCCAGGCAGCGAGCAACCACCTCCTCCTCTGCGGTCAGGGTGACAGGACATGGGGGACCACCACCTGTGCCCCTCTCATGCCTCCTGATGGAGGCCACCTTGTCCCTCACCTTGCGCCGCAGGTCATTTATTTTCTTTTGTATGTCCCCAGCAGTCCGGGTGGAGTAGCCCAGGACATTGACCCTGGCAGCAATCGACTCCAGGATGCCCTGCTTCCTCTCCCGGCTGGTCTTGCGGCTTTTTTTGCCATGGAGAAATTCATTCTCCGTCTCCATAGCCGAGATAATGACAGAGACCTCCTGGGTATTAAAATTGAGGTTCCTCCTCTCTCTGGGGGTAGCGGGAGCAGCCATTACAGAGCAAAAGTATCTTCCCTGGGGTGGGGGGAAACGGAACTACTTTTGCGCCGGAATGGCGTTTCCGCCAGCGCTTTTAAGCGCCCAGCGGAACGCATTGCGCTGACGTTTCCCAGGAAGTGGTGCCGACGGAAGTTGTGAGCATGCGCACAAGGGGGCGAGGGGAGCCGCACTCACTGCGCATGCTCCGTGGATGATGCGCTGAACGTAAGCCTCTGCGCCGGCCTCCGCCCATCATTTACATATGATCACACCCACTTCCACTTGCGTCGGGTTACGCCAGCGCATTATCGTTACTCTGGCGCAAGTTTACGCGCAACTGCTATGTGAATTACAGGAATTGCGCTGAAAGGGTCTTCAGAGTAACGTAAATGAGAAGCGTTACTCCAGAGGAAAGATACTCTCATCTACCTGAATCTGGCCCACAGTGTCTAGATAGATAGATAGATAGATAGATAGATAGATAGATAGATAGATAGATAGATAGAGACACAGTGTATAGATAGATAGATAGATAGATTGTGCTGTGGTGTGTTTTTGCCCATAAACTCAGTCAATCATACTGCACGTTTGCTGTTTTTGGCCAGAAACTCAGTCAATCTTACTATACGTTTGTTGTGTTTTTGCCCATAAATTCAGTCGATCATACTGCATGTTTGCTGTTTTTGGCCATAAACTCAGTCGATCTTACTATACGCTTGCTGTGTTTTTGCCCATAAACACAGTCGATCATACAGCACGTTGCACGTTTGCTGTGTTTTTTTGCCCATAAACTCAGTCGATCTTAATATAAGTTTGCTGTGTTTTTGCCCATAAACTCAGTCGATCATACTGCATGTTTGCTGTTTTTGGCCATAAACTCAGTCGATCATACTGCACGTTTGCTGTTTTTGGCCATAAACTCAGTCGATCTTACTATACGTTTGCTCTGTTTTTGCCTATAAACGCAGTCGATCATACTGCACGTTTGCTGTGTTTTTGCCCATAAACGCAGTCGATCATACTGCACGTTTGCTGTGTTTTTGTCCATAAACGCAGTCGATCATACTGCACGTTTGCTGTTTTTGGCCATAAACTCAGTCGATCTCGCTATACGTTTGCTGTGTTTTTGCCCATAAACGCACTCGATCATACTGCACGTTTGCAGTGTTTTTGCCTATAAACGCAGTCGATCTTACTATACGTTTGCTGTGTTTTTGCCCATAAACTCAATCGATCATACTGCACGTTTGCTGTTTTTGGCCATAAACTCAGTCGATCTTACTATACGTTTGCTGTGTTTTTGCCCATAAACGCAGTCGATCATACAGCATGTTGCACGTTTGCTGTGTTTTTGCCCATAAACTCAGTCGATCTTACTATACGTTTGCTGTGTTTTTGCCCATAAACTCAGTCGATCATACTGCACGTTTGCTGATAGATAGATAGATAGATAGATAGATAGATAGATAGATAGATAGATAGATAGATAGATAGATAGATAGATAGATAGATAGATAGAGCAGGAAGGCTAGTAGTCAGTATAGTTAAATTTACATTGTGTAGAGAATATATATACATCCTTAGGAGTTGTACATATATTTATACACTGTATAGCTTAGCTAGATCTGCTATTAGTATTTGTCAGGCAGGAGATTGTGCTGTGCTGTGTTTTTGCCCATAAACTCAGTCAATCATACTGCACGTTTGCTGTTTTTGGCCAGAAACTCAGTCGATCTTACTATACGCTTGCTGTGTTTTTGCCCATAAACACAGTCGATCATACAGCACGTTGCACGTTTGCTGTGTTTTTGCCCATAAACTCAGTCGATCATACTGCATGTGTGCTGTTTTTGGCCATAAACTCAGTCGATCTTACTATACGCTTGCTGTGTTTTTGCCCATAAACGCAGTCAATCATATAGCACGTTGCACGTTTGCTGTGTTTTTGCCCATAAACTCAGCCGATCTTAATATAAGTTTGCTGTGTTTTTGCCCATAAACTCAGTCGATCATAGTGCACGTTTGCTGTGTTTTTGCCCATAAACGCAGTCGATCTTACTATACGTTTGCTGTGTTTTTGCCCATAAACGCAGTCGATCATACTGCACGTTTGCTGTGTTTTTGCCCATAAACGCAGTCGATCATACTGCACGTTTGCTGTGTTTTTGCCCATAAACGCAGTCGATCATACTGCACGTTTGCTGTTTTTGGCCATAAACTCAGTCGATCTTACTATACGTTTGCTGTGTTTTTGCCTATAAACGCAGTCGATCATACTGCACGTTTGCTGTGTTTTTGCCCATAAACGCAGTCGATCATACTACACGTTTGCTGTGTTTTTGTCCATAAACGCAGTCGATCATACTGCACGTTTGCTGTGTTTGCCCATAAACGCAGTCGATCATACTGCACGTTTGCTGTGTTTTTGCCCATAAACTCAGTCGATCATACTGCACGTTTGCTGTTTTTGCCCATAAACGCACTCGATCATACTGCACGTTTGCTGTGTTTTTGCCTATAAACGCAGTCGATCTTACTATACGTTTGCTATGTTTTTGCCCATAAACGCAGTCGATCATACTGCACGTTTGCTGTTTTTATCCATAAACGCAGTCGATCATACTGCACGTTTGCTGCTTTTGCCCATAAACGCAGTCGATCATACTGCACGTTTGCTGTGTTTTTGCCTATAAACGCAGTCGATCTTACTATAAGTTTGCTGTTTTTTGCCCATAAACTCCGTCGATCATACTGCACCTTTGCTGTTTTTGGCCATAAACGCAGTCGATGTTACTATAAGTTTGCTGTGTTTTTGCCCATAAACTCAGTCGATCATACTGCATGTTTGCTGTTTTTGGCCACAAACTCAGTCGATCTTACTATATGTTTGCTGTGTTTTTGCCCATAAACGCAGTCGATCATACTGCACGTTTGCTGTAATTTTGCCCATAAACGCAGTCGATCTTACTATAAGTTTGCTGTGTTTGCCCATAAACGCAGGCGATCATACTGCACGTTTGCTGTGTTTGCCCATAAACACAGTCGATCATACTGCACGTTTGCTGTGTTTTTGTCCATAAACGCAGTCGATCTTACTATACGTTTGCTGTGTTTTTTCCCATAAACTCAGTCGATAATACTGCAAGTTTGCTGTTTTTGGCCATAAACTCAGTCGATCTTACTATACGTTTGCTGTGTTTTTGCCCATAAACGCAGTCAATCATACAGAATGTTGCACGTTTGCTGTGTTTTTGCCCATAAACTCAGTCGATCATACTGCACGTTTGCTGTTTTTGCCCATAAACGCAGTCGATCATACTGCACGTTTGCTGTGTTTTTGCCCATAAATGCAGTGGATCTTACTATACGTTTGCTGTGTTTTTGCCCAACAATTAATTCGATGATACTGCACGTTTGCTGTGTTTTTGCCCATAAACGCAGTCGATCTTACTATACGTTTGCTGTGTTTTTGCCCAACAATTAATTCGATCATACTGCACGTTTGCTGTGTTTTTGCCCATAAACGCAGTCGATCTTACTATACGTTTGCTGTGTTTTTGCCCATAAACGCAGTCGATCATACTGCACGTTTGCTGTGTTTTTGCCCATAAACGCAGTCGATCATACTGAACGTTTGCTGTGTTTTTGCCCATAAACGCAGTTCCTCTTACTGGACAGGTGTGTTTATTTCTGATTTTGTCCTGTGTAGGCTATTAAAATGTCTGGAAGGACAACAAAGAAAGGCAGAGAGTCACAAGGGCAAGCAGGCTCTGCATCTAGAGGCAACGCTGGTGGTGAACGCGGTGCATCCTTTTCAGCACGTGGCCGTGGCCGCTTGTCCTTCTTTTCGGGAGCTGGCCGTGTTGAGCCTCAACATGCAGAGAAATTAGTAGAGTGGATGACCAAGCCGTCCTCATCCTCCTCATCCTCTCTCACCCAGGCTGAGCTTAGTTTATCTGGCAAAGCAGCTTCCAAGGCGTCCTCTTCCTTGTGCACAATGGCATCACACAATCCTTCTCTAGTCACACCGTGTCCTCCTGAGGAGTCCCCCGAACTGTTTCAACACAGTGTTGGGTACATGCTGAATGAAGATGTGCAGCGTTTTGAAGGCTCCGATGATCGAATACAGATAGAGGAAGGCATTGATGTGAGCCCAGGGAGAGGGGGTGGCCGAGAGGGACAGCAATCTGGCAGTGATGTTCCCCCAGCTGAAGCATACTGCCAGGTTTTTGACAGTGATGAGGAGGGAGGGGATGATGAGGTCACTGACTCTACCTGGGTGCCTGATAGGAGAGAGGAGGAGGAGGAGGAGGACAAGGCACAGGCACATCTTCCAAAGAGGCAGGATGCCCTCCAGGGATCAGCTTAAGGGCACACCAACTGCATTACAGCACACATCTACGCTTGTGCATGGCGTTGCTGTGTCTGACCGGTACAGCAAAAGTTCTTTGGTGTGGGCCTTTTTTGAAACATGTCCATTAGATCGTACCTTTGCTATTTGCAACATATGTCGCAAACGTATCTCGCGTGGCCAAAACATCACCCGCCTGGGTACCACATGCTTGTCCAGACGTATGTCGACCTGCCATGCAACTTGTTGGCAAGCACACCAGAAAGACCCACATCAAAGACAAAAGCGTACCTCCCCTTGCCCTTCTGGGACCTCCAACCCCACTAGACCCCCAGTCCTCTCTGAAGCCTGCAGTGAAGGTGTAGAAATAGGTGTGTCACAACCTAGTAGTAGTAGTACATGCGGGCAATCTACTGATAGTACCAGACAAATTTCCCTGCCCCAGCTGCTGCAGCGCCGAAAGAAGTATTCTCCCAGCCATCCACATGCCCAGCGGTTGAATGCTAGCTTAGTGAAATTGCTAGCACTTCAACTGCTACCTTTTCAGTTGGTAGATTCTGCCCCCTTCCGTGAGTTTGTGGAATGTGCAGTACCTCAGTGGCAAGTACCAAAACGCCACTTTCTCACGGAAGGCGATTCCGGCTCTCTACCGGCATGTGGAAGGCAATGTCCATGCCTTGCTGGACAGGGTGGTCAGTGGTAAGGTGCATCTTACCGCTGACTCATGGTCCAGCAAGCATGGCAAGGGACGTTACCTGTCTTTTACGGCGCATTGGGTGACTCTGCTGGCAGCTGGGAAGGACGCAGGGCAAGGTACAGTAGTTTTGGAGGTTGTTCCGCCACCACGCCTCCAAAACACTACTACTGGTTGTTGTGACACACCTCTCTCCTCCACCCCCTCCTCTTCTTCTTCCTCTGGTGAGGTTTTCTCAGAACCAGCTGCGCTCCGTAGGCGTACAAGGGGCTACGCAGGAATGCAGGCCAAGAGATGCCATGCGATGCTAGAGCTGGTGTGCTTGGGAGACAGGAGCCACACTGGAGAAGAGGTTTTGTCAGCTCTGCAGGGTCAGGCTCAGAGGTGGTTGACGCCACGCCAGCTGAAGCCTGGAATGGTGGTCAGCGATAATGGCACCAACCTCCTCTCTGCCCTGCGACAGGGAAAACTCACCCATGTGCCCTGTTTTGCGCATGTCCTGAATTTGGTGGTGCAGCGGTTCTTGGGCAGGTACCCGGGCTTACAGGATGTCCTGAAGCAGGCTAGGAAAGTCTGTGTGCATTTCCGGAGGTCATATAATGCCACTGCTCGGCTGACAGACCTCCAAAGGTCTGACCGGTTCCAGCAACCATCGTCAGCGTCTGGTTTACATGGTCCGGGAATACCTAGGGGCAAGATCCGACTTGGACACCTTCCCCACCGAAAATCCTCTGGCTTACTGGGTCTTGAGGATGGATCACTGGCCAGAGCTTGCACAGCATGCAATTGAGCTACTGGCTTGCCCTGCATCCAGTGTTCTTTCAGAACGCACATTCAGTGCTGCTGGAGGCTTAGTGACCAATCACAGGGTGCGCCTCTCCACCGACTCTGTTGATCGACTGACCTTCATCAAAATGAATCAGGCTTGGATCAACACCAGCTACCAAGCACCTGATGTTACTGAGTAATATTTTTTTGTTGAAATGTCGGATCCCTATTAGACTGCGTATGCTGATGCTGAGTGACTGTCCTCTTATGCTGCTGATGGAATATCCTTCTCCTCCTCACTTTTCTTGCTGATAGCTAGTAAGAAATGTTGTGTTTCTGGGCTCTGCCACCAGTGCCTAAGGCACACTTTTTCAGCCCCTGTTTAACAGGGGCACCTAATAACGATTTTTGATGCAATACTTTGCACATGGCTCTTTGTTGTGCTCCAATTGGAGTTATTGGGAGGGGTTGCAGTGTTGTGTTGTGCCTAAGGCCCAATTTTTATGCCCCTGTTTAACAGGGGCGCCTAATAACAATTTTTGATGCAGTACTTTGCACGTGGCTCTTTGTTGTGCTCCAATTAGAGTTTGTTTGAGGGGTGCCCTTTTTTCTACAATTTTTCTTTCACAAAACAATAATGGCCCCCCACCACCGCTAAAATATTCAACATATTGTTGCCACACAGCACGTGCGCAAGCAGTATTAAATTACTTTTTTCTTATAGTACTCTCATGTTGTGCAGGGACATTTATAAACACGTGCCACTACTATAGACAGCCAGCAGGTGTGATATTTAAAGGAATTTTTCTTTTTTTTTTTCACTTTAAGCATCATTAAAACGGCTGCTCCAGAAAAAACATCAGTTTTTAAAACTTTTTTTTCCATTGATGCATGTTCCCTGGGGCAAGGCCCGGGTTCTGAAAGACGTTTTCCAACATTATATTGAATATTGGTCTTTAAAATTATCGTTTTTGAATTCGAACGTTCGAGTCCCATAGACTTCAATGGGGTTCTAAATGTTCACGAGAACCCGCGGTCTGTTCGAACGTTCTGGTACGAACCAAACGCGGGTATGTTCGGCTCATCCCTAGTGGTCAGCAGCAGTTGCATCAGGTGTGCCCAGGGTTCTCTCAGTCACTGGCGTTCAGCTTATTGTCCCTCCAGTCTCTGTACACCAACCAACCCTGTATTCCTGCAGCCTTCTCCCTCTGCAACAACTACACATCTGCTCAGCTATGCAAAGTGGCATCTCTTAGTCCCCTCTGGCAATCCTGCAGCAGCCTGTCACAGTGGCTCTACATTCTCTAGCAAAAAAGCCTTTGCTGCAAAACACTTCCCCTCCCTAATTCTGGTGTGCCAGCTAAAAATCCCAACACTGCACTCCAGCCCAGGCTGCTTCTTGGGCTGATCACAGGCTCAGCAAATATGGCGGCTCCCGTGTTGAAAACATTGCATAGATAACATTTGGCCTTCAATACAGCTTTGTATTACAGACATTAATGTTTTAAGGTTGTATTAAAGTAAAAAAAAATGATTCTTCCATATTTTTTTATGGTGTCTACCATCTTCCATTATTTAAAAGCCTGTACTGCCTGTTGTTTCAGGTATCAAAGTCCTCCTCCCCAATGGATCAGTAGTCTTTCTAGAGTAGAATTGCAGTGTTCACTACCCAAGCAGGAGGAAATCCTGAAGATTGCATGGAGGCCATAGAAACTACCCCTGAACCTGGTTTCATCTGGCTAGGATTCTCTTAGTGACTTTCTGGCGGGTTCAAGTGAATTACCTGCACCTTAATATCACTTGTAGATGTAGGCTCTCATCTTTAAATGGGCCATAGTTCCAGGAGTGCACAGGTGTGGGAGGTGGCTTAGCCCATTTTTGTGTTCAGTATGAACACTTGCTGGGCAGGAGCTGATGCTTGGCAGATCTGTTCTTCTATCCAGGTGTCTCTGGCATGTTGTTCACTATGTTTAACCCTGACTGTCAATGCTGCTCTCTATACTACTTGGCGATGGTGACAGGATCTATCTTGTTTGCCTGGCTAGTTCCTCCAGAAGTGGTCATACACAGCAAAAGGACCAAAAGGGAATCTCAGCCTATGAGCACCCTCTCTGTTGAATGGGTCCATCTAACCTTCCCATGCAATGACAATTTGACTTTGTTGTCTCTCCAGTCTCTTCACACTCACTTTTCCTTCCCCCATGCAGCAGCAGCAGTCTTTTCACATATGTGCTCCAGCTCTGCAGAAGTGGCGCCGTCAGCAGCCTGTCACACTGACCCTGTATTTTCTGGCAACACAGTCTACCTCTCTCACTCAGCTGCAGCATGTGTCTTTCCCCTGGTTCTGATGCTCCATTCAAGCCCAATCAATGCTTCTTGCATCCATCACAGTCAATTTGGCAATGATTTGGCCTTGACCAATATGAACGCCCTTCTGTATTGGAGACACTGCATAGATAAACATTGCCCATGGTATCCTTCAAGATGGCAACTGCAGATTTGCATTACAGACTCATCCCCCCTATCTTCCTGGCAAACTCTCACAAAAGTGAGAGGGAGAGCTGTGGATGGTGTCATAAGCCTAGGGTAATAACCAGACAAGAAACAGAAAGTGGGCTGTGTAAGGTATTTTTACTCCCAGGAGAAAAAAATATGTTTTACTATCCAAAGTTTAAACAAGGGCAGTATATTTAGTAGATGGAAAGTTGAAAACATGACTGAAGGTCTGCTTTAATGCATTCTATGCATTAACCACTTAAGGACCCCCGCACGCACATATACGGCCACAGAATGGCTCGTACAGGCACAAGGGCGTAAATTTACGTCCCCGCTTTCGTGCGGTTCGGGGGTCCCCCTGGCTCCGGGAGCGATCCGGGACGAGCGGGCGGATGTCGGCTTTACCCGCCCCCCCGCGATCGCTCCCAGCCAATGCGCGCGCTCCCCCTTTGTGTCACTTCCTCCTCCTGTGTAAACACAGGAAGGGGGAAGTGATGTAATCTCCCATCGCAGCGGTATTTCCAACCGCTGCGATGGGAGAAACACCTCACAGTAAGTGTGCACCAACATTACACTGACACACACTCACATAGGCATACTTAACCCCTTGCGATCTGCCCCCCCACCCCCCCTGTCACAGTGTCACTGAATGCAGTGATCTAATCACTGCATTTAGTGTCAGTGTGACAGGCAGTGTAAAATCAGTTAGTGTTAGGTTCAGGATAGCCCCCCCACCCCCCCTAATAAAGTTTTAACCCCCTGATCACTGCCCTAGTTAACCCTTTCACTCCCTATTGCCAGCATCACTAAGCGATCATTTTTCTGATCGCTGTATTAGTGTCGCTGTTCCCGCTAGGTAGCTATTTTTTTTATCGCGATTTTTTTTTTTTTTACTAAAGACATGTGGCTAAATAAATTTTGGCCTAAATGTTTGACTAAAATTTCGTTTATTTGATTTTTTTTTAACAAAAAGTAAAAAATAGTGTTTTTTTTTTCAAAAATGTCGCTCTATTTTTGTATATAGCGCAAAAAATAAAAATCGCAGAGGTGATCAAATACCACCAAAAGAAAGCTCTATTTGTGGGAAGAAAAGGACGCAAATTTTGTTTGGGAGCCACGTCGCACGACCGCGCAATTGTCTGTTAAAGCGACGCAGTGCCGAATCGCAAAAACACCTTGGGTCATTTACCAGCGTATTGGTCCGGGTCTTAAGTGGTTAAAGGAACACTAAAGTTTTTTTTTTTTTTATTAGATCAATTGATTGCTGTAAGCTAGAGCATTTAAATATCACTTACCTAATTTTTCCTTTTGACCTCCAAAATACAGTAATCCAGGTTTGAAAATGCCATTTCCTGTCTCTCTTCTTCTTGCTTTCCACCAGCACCTGAGCTGTTTGGCATGGTGGAAAGCAGAATGTGCTCACCCCCTCCCTATGACTACAGCCCTGCGTGAAGATGCACTCTTATCCCTCACAGGCATGGAAGCTAAGCCTAATGGAAACTGTAGTTCCCATTAGGCCGTGATGTAGCAAGAATGAATGCGCACCGCAAACCAGGAAGTCAGTGAGAATAATGATTCAGGAGTGACAGAGGTAAATAAAACGGCTCGATTTCAACAGGTATCAAACTAGTTATAATGCAAAACATTACTTTTTACTTTATCAGCTACTGTCAGACTTTAATTTAAGAGGAAAGTATTTTTGTCTTTACAACCCCTTTAAGGTGAACAACCTTCTGTGCTTTAGCTGCCCCCAGACCCCCCCCCCCTTCTAACCTGAACCCAATATGCTAAGAAGCATTAATCTACATATTGTGGTAACTAGCCAGTTAAATCCAGAAATGTCAAGGGCTCAAAGATGTCTTTTAATTGTATTCCCATTAAATTCATAGCAGCTTTTTTACCTCATATGTTCCATGTATATGCTGGAAATATCACACCCATTTGTTTCAACATAAAAACTGACATTGTATTTAAAGCATAAAACAGGTATAAATACTGGTGATACATACACAGAGTACCTGCATTGTGTTTATTGACAGCAAAATAAGTGATTCACTGTCACTGGACATTTATTCACCATCCTAAGAAATAGGAAAGCCCAGTCATGGTGAAGTAGAAGTACACATACCAGACCACAGTAAGTGCACGGTAATTAAGCTGGTTGCCATGTTAATATTACTTGCAGAAGATTCTTCAGTGTTACTGAAAAATCCAGCTGTGCTATATTGTTAAAAAGGCCAAAAAATTATTTGCAGCGTCAATACAATACAACCAATATTGTAATTCCCTTTCCGAGTGTCTTATATACAAGGGTTAAGGATTCACAGACTGTAATGTCAGACACCAGCCAAATCACTTCCCGTAATGAAATGGAAACGACCCATCACTGGGTATATTGCATATACATGACACTTTTCAAATTGTGTAAGTATGTGGACAATATATTATATGGTCATTATGTTCAAGTAATGGCAAATATAGGAAACATGAATAACAATCTTTGTCTCATAGCTCAGAGAGAGATAATGATTTCAAGGTCATTCCATTAGTGATCATCGCTGTTCTTAAGCGAAACACATATAACCCCAATCCAATTAATGAAAGGGAGGAGTAAGAGAGGGCAATTCCCACACATGCTAATAGTGAATTGATGTCCTACAGTTTACTTTGTAATGTGCGCATAATACTTTATAATGACAAAAACTTATCAAGGCACAACTGTTGCCAAAAGTACGGACTAGTTAATCAAACACAGACTTGGCAAAAAATATGAAAGTCTACACAGACAAAACCATTGTATTATATATACATTTTAAAATTCTGGGCCACTTGTTAAACTATAGGTAAAATAATTTGCAAAAGTTTCTCTTCGTACATGGTTAATAGGGCTGAGCCGAACACCCCTCCCCCCCCCCCGCTCGGTTCGCACCAGAACCTTCGAACGGACCGAACGTTCGCGCGAACATTTAGAACCCCATTGACGCCTATGGGACTTGAACGTTCGAATTCAAAAGTGCTCATTTTAAAGCCCAATATGCAAGTTATTGTCGGAAAACATCTCTGAGAACCTGGGTCTTTCCCCAGGGAACATATATCAATGGAAAAAAGTTTAAAAAAACTGGAGTTTTTTCAGGAGCAAGACCAGGTTTCTCAAAGACGTTATCACAGGCAAACTATAGACACCCAGCAGGTACAATATTTAAAGGATTTATTTTTTATTTTTTTATTTAAGCATCATTTAAATCACTGCTCATGCATCAGGAGCAGTGATTTGAATGATGTTTAAATAAAAAAAATGAAAAATTCCTTTAAATATTGTACCTGCTGGGTGTCTATACCTGTGAATGTCTTTAAATAGCACAATCACCTGCCTGCCAGTAAATTAGGAAGAACTGATCTAGCTAAGCTATACAGTGTATAAATATATGTACAACACCTGGGATGTATATATATCCTCTACACACTGTACCATTAACTGTCTAGCCTGCCTGCTCTATCTACCTGCAAAAAATTACACACTCTCTCTGTCTCTCTCTGTTCTATGTTAACTGCCGAAACACACTACACAAGGCCGCCCTACAGGCGGCCTTTTATAGTGAGGGGCGTGTACTAAACCCCCTGAGCCTTAATTGGCCAAAGCCACCCTGGCTTTGGCCAATTATGGCCCTCCGTTTCTTGCGCTCTGTGATTGGCCAAGCATGCGGGTCATAGTGCACGCTTGGCCAATCATCAGCCTGCAATGTCGCAGTGAATTATGGGCCATGACGCGCCACTCGAATTTGGCGCAAACAGCCTATAACATTTGAATTTCGAACAGACGATGAGTCGACGATTTCGAACAGACGTTTGAGTCGAACATACGTTCGAATCGAACGCGGAGCTCATCCCTAATGGTTAACTATGCATATACTGTACCGTTATATTAAGCATTATAAAGAAAACAATATTTTAGCTACTAGTGGGCTATATTATTCATTGGCTTTTTATATCTATGAGAGACACAAATATCTAAAATTCCCTGTGGTAGCAGGTATCTCCATTATTCTCACAAGGCCACAATAAAGATGATAAACCTTCCTACCTACAAATAAAACTTCCTTATTGTGTTTCTCCACATTAGAGAGAATACATCTACACCCCATAACATCTTTTGGCTCATCATGGCTTCAGCGTTTGGCCAGAATGAGGAACCTGGTGGTGATAATATTTACAAGAGATAAATGAAGAAAATGGAATACAACTTACCAGCAGCCATTTCAAACTACAGTAAAAGTAAAATTAGTATTAACTACCTAAAGAAATTAATCTTTACCACCACATCAATGTCTTAGGGATCCCTCCCTGGGTATCCTTATACCAGTGATGGCAAACCTTTTTGAGCCCGAGTGTCCAAACTGCTACACAAAACCAACTTATTTTTTTCAAAGTACCAACACTGCAATTAGTAACAGCCACAGATAATGGCTGCAAGGGCATGTCACCAATTCCAGAGACACGGCAACAACTCTTTCTCCAAACAGATGTCCTCTCACTCTCGGTTGTAAAACAAAAAATAGTGCGCTACCACATAAATACCCAAAAAGGGGTGAAAATGTGTTAAGTGAAAAACCTTAAATGACATAAATGACAGAATATCTGGAAAAATAGATACAATGTCCCAAACAAGCAATTAGGGATCCAAAAAATGATCAAAGTAACTTCACAATTCCTGGTATCCACAATTGCAAAAGAATGACAACTTGTCTGCAGGTAAGATTGTCTGTTCCTCAAAGCAAAATAAGGCCATCATCGCCGCTTACCAGATCTGTTGGATTTCAGGTTATAAAGATCAAAAGGGCATGTCAGAACACGATCAGCATCTGAGGATGCCAATGAAGGTGCAGATGTCCCATCCGTGCTATGCAAAGCTACTTTTTTAATGAATATTAAACATCAAATGGATATCCAAACTTGCTCACCATACCGGTATTATTAATAGGAGCAGAAAGAGAAAGGCTTCATGGTGCAGTTAGTTTAAAAGATGTATTGCTCCAAATCAGAACATAACACCAAGCAAAAAACAAAGTTCCAAACAAAATTCAAAAAGCACAACCAGAGCAAGTAGCCTGGCCGTCTTAAGTATAATAGCATCTAGGATAGTGACTCCACCCAATGCATTTCCCCACATAAGGATTCTTCGGGGAAAGGAGATCATGATATTATTAATTTGCACCACATTTGTTCACTTGTTCATTTATTTATTTAGTTTATAGGGTTTAGCGCAGATTTTAGCGTAGCAACACCCACCACTGGCACTGCATTTGGAAGGATCCTCGCAGCCGATCTGTCCCCTGGCTCACAGTTTGCTGCTCCAGTCTCTCTCACTTACAGCAATGAATCCTCTCTCTCTCTCTCTCTTCTCTCTCTTCCTCTCTGGGTGGTGATGCTGGGCTGGACATTAAAATGGACCCATAGTCTTCCAGGACTACAGATTCCATGGTGCACTTGTCCTGGGTCCTCATTGGTCCCTGGCTGCAGCCCATGGGAAGGCAGGAGTTATCAGAAGGATGGTGAGCAAGGTAAATACACTGACAGCCTTTGTTTGCTTCTCCCTTTGTCTCAGCTCCCCTGCATTTCTCACTCCTGCAGCTTTGCCATGCGGGGGGAGGGAGGATTAGTAAGTGCAGACAGTGGTGCCACATCCGACGGCTTCTCAGTATAGCGAGCGTGCCCCCAGAGGGAGCTGTGTGCAAGCTGTGGTACGCATGCCATAGGTTTGCCAACACTACCCTATACTAAAACTCTGTAATACTACAATAGACATAGACATAGGGATCCTGATTCCTCTGCACTTTTCTGGACCTAGTCCACTTCTTCAGGAGTGTAAGAGAGGACACTTTCTTATAAATACCTAAAGACTAGACATAAGACATATACTTCAAAACAAATAGTGCATAACATTTAATAGTAAACGTTAAATACTTTCCCTGTTAATACTTAGTACATTCCAAAAACAGGCTCCAGAACACGTGACCAGCGTTTAGGGTTCCCCTTGGCGAGCGCATGGGCATTGTAAGAAAAAACAAGGGAGGAACATGGGGCATGTATTTTCAAAATAGGTGTGGTACGTATGCATGCCATACTTTTTTTAAGCACTGGGCAACTGCAATTCAACGCAACATGCTGGTGTGAACTGCATTCATAGGGAACCATTATTTTTTGGTTAACATGCGTTGGGAATGGGCTCACAAACTCACCCTAGAACATCTGTTCAAGAGGTCTAAGCAGGCATGTATATCAAGACATGAGCGATTCCAATCACTACTTTTCTAATTCTCTCAGGTTATTCATCTGCATCCATAATCCATTAAAAATAATAAAGCGAAATCCAGTAATCTCTATTTAAAAAACACTTTATTTATAAACCTACTCCAATATATTCATAAAGCAAAAGAATAATTATCCCAAAAAACATAGTTTCTGCCTCCTTCAGAGATCAGGGTCCCATACAGCCAATATAGGCAGTAACTAGATCCACTAGATCCAGAAAGTGCCACTCATGCCACCAATTCTCAGCAGCTCCTGCGATAAACAATATAATGTCACGTGGCAAGCTCCACCCTAAAGTGTTGCATTCCTGGGCAGGGATTTCATCATGACTCTCTGAAGAAGTCCCTGCCCAGGGAAGCAATGTGTTAAGTGGAACTTACCATGGGACATTATCCTGTCTATCACAAAAGCTGTTTTGAGTATTGATAAGGTACAATGAGATGATTGTTTAGAACAGAAATGGAAGGGTCAATTACAGGACTAGCCCACTTTTGTTAGCAAACTATTTCTCTACTTGATAGAGTACAGCAGAGTTATTTGGATGGAGGGAAAATTCTTTCAGGAGTGAACCATATGTTATAGATTGCACCGTCTATCTGTTTATGAACAGGGAATGTTTTGCCAATTTTTGCAGGTCTATTTGTAATCAAAGGAGCTTGGCGAAACAACATGCATAGCCAAGGCTTTTGTGGACAGGGACAATGAGCTTACCAACATTAGCAAGTAAGTTGCGTGAAAATCCCTCATGGGATAATGGCATAATGAAGGGAATGAATTTTCTGTGGCTTCCTCCAACACTACCTCAATGTCCTCTTCCTCCCCTTTTGATTCTGCATCATCTAGGACTGACATATCAAGGTCTGAATCTGGTTACCAAACAGAAGTAGGAGAAGAAGCGGAATGTTTATGAGCCCTGGACAAAGATGACTTTACCCTGTCCAAGATATTGTGAGATAGATGCAGAAAATTCATATAGAGCTAGAATCTCATGCTGAGTCCATTGTTAAAACTGGACCCGGCTTGGGTGCAAGGGATGCATTGCCATGCTAAAGATAAGTGTCATGGGGCCTTTGGCAGAACGAATGCTTAGAATTGGCTCCTGTATGTGTGACATCGGACATAGCTACAAGTGAAGAAGTTCCCCTGTGGAGTACTCACGAGGCAGAGTGTGAGGAATAGGGTAAGGGTATGCGAAGAAGTATGCAAAAACCCAAGTGTAGCCGGTCCTGCAACAAATTCTCATAGCAAGAGAGTAGGAGGAAGTGCTTGAGTAACTTATAAGGGCTCTAGGCAGAAATTACATTAAAGTGTGCCACCAGTGGTATGATGTACCACCTATTCGTCCATCAGAGACCTGAGGTCTGAGTGGTTAAATTTGAGAGGCAAGTTTAAAGCGTTTGCACTGTGAAGTAAATACATCCAATTAAAGCCCCGTACACACCATCGGAATTTCCGATGGAAAAGGTCAGACGGAATTTTTCCATTGGAAATTCCAACCGTGTGTATGCCCCATCAGAATTTTTTCCGAGGAATTCCATCAGAGTTTAGATAGAGAACCGGCCAGATTCAGGAACAGTTAGGCTGGCGGATCCAGTGATCCGCCAGCCTAACTGTGACTTTAAGCCGGCGTTTCTGTTTTCTGTAACCAGAAAACAAGAAACGCCGGGTTGAAGCTCCGATGCGAGCAGCGTAACTGAGTTTCGCCATCGCATCGTTACTTCAACTTAAAAATGGCGCCGGGGGCGTTCCCGCCGATTTCCGCTCATAAAATATGTTAATGAGCGGAAATCGGCAATTCACGATCGCATTCCGGCGCGACGCAGTGACGTTACGACGTTTCCGGACGGGATACGCGGCGCATAGTTATACCTACATGGGGTTGGAATATCCTATGTTAGGTATAGGCGTCGTCATCGCGTCGGAAAAAAATAAAAAAAAGGTCGCTTGCGTAAAACGTTCATGAATGGGAATGTGACGTCATTGACGTTCATTCACAAAATTTGGAGCATGCGCACGGGGATGTTTTAACACTCGACGCATGCGCAGTACGTTCGCGGCGGGAACGCGCTTCGTTTAAATACTACACGCCCCGTACCCGCCCAATTTGAATTCCGCCGGCTCATTTGCGATGCGCTGCCGCAACTTTAGGAGCAAGTGCTTCGTGAATGACAGCACTTGCTCCTAAAATTTCTGCAGCGTAACGCAAATGAGAAGCGTTACTCCGGAGCAAAGATGCTCCCATCTACCTGAATCTGGCCCAACATGTTCTCTTTTACTCCAATGAAATTCTAAAGCCTGATCGTGTTTACGGGGGGTTAACACTTAGGCCACGTAAACACGATCAGACCGGTCCGATGAAACTGGTCCGACGGACCGTTTTCATCGGACCAGGCTGAAATGGTCTGATGTGTGTACACACCATCGGACCAAAAATCCAATCAGACCAGAACGCGGTCACGTAGAACACAATGAGGTGCTGAAAAAATGAAGTTCAATGCTTCCAAGCATGCGTAGACTTGATTCTGAGCATGCGCGGGTTTTTGGTCCGATGCTTTTGGGTACTAACCATCGAATCTGTCCGATGGACAGGTGTCCGACGGACAGATTTAAAAGCAAGTTTTAAAACTTTGGTCCAACGGACAACGGTCCGACAGGCCGTACACAGCATTGAAACCGGTCTGATCGTGTGTACGTGGCCTTAGAGTTAGAGGGAGACCCTGCTTTATCTGTTCATGACACTGGCTTCGACCGTCAAGGTGGGCATAACTTTTAAGGGATTTTCAGGGACTGGATTCCATAGCGATGAACCATTGGTACTGGACCTGTATAGCACCCTGCAGCTAGCTCAATGTGTTGCACCAAGTACTCAATAATATTAATATACTTAATACTTGTAAAAATAATAAAGTTATATCTAGTGATGAATATATGTAACACACATATAGAAAAGTCCAAATAATATCTTCAGACTCCTAGAATAATAAAGTGAAATCCATATATAGTCACTTACACACTATGCTCTTGAAAGTAAAGAAATATTCTTCCACTTTTTAAAGTTCACCTACGGGAACATGTTGCATGTTCCCAATGCTGCAGCCGCTGCCCAATCCCTGCACATGTGACAGCAGTATGGGAAAACGTTCCCCATAGTAACTGTTATATTCTGAATTTAAGGCGGCCGGGCAGGGCTCCGCTCACACAGCCTTGTCATTCATTCACAAAGCACTCTGTGTGAATGAACTACAAGCCCCAACCTCCTTTGTGGCCATCGGCTTATAGATTCTTTCTGTCAGATTGTATATGCTTGCCCGTATAGGATGTATGGGCACACAGATACTCTGACAGAACTTCAGGAGACCTGCATGGCACCAGCGATTTGCTGCTAAAAAGGTAACTTATCCTTTAAAGAGGAAATAAACTCAGAAGAAATATTCTCAATAATCATATGGCCACTATATATAGCATTTATAAACTCACCAGGATAAGAATTAGTGTTCCAGGATCTTTCTTACCGTTTCTGCAGCTCTGTATCTTTTTTATCTGTTCCTGCCTAAGCCAGCGCCACGTTTGCGGTTGCCTTCCGATTCCAGCCTCATCTGTACTTTCACTCTTTTCTCTCGGAACAAGCTAGAATCTCGGGTATGCTCAGTAAAGATTAACCAAGCCTCATTTTAGTATACTGTTACCATGGCAAAGGACCAGCAAACCAATAACAGCATACATGCAAATATCCTCCCAGTGTTAAACATGTCCTTGTTCACACCCCCTGTGATGTAGCTGGTCACATGGGGAGTTTCAAAAACACAGAGACCTCATGGGATTGTGATGCCATGGAGCTCTGCTATCAGAGGCACGGCACATAGATACATGTAAATAGACTGACATCTTGCTGAGTGTGCCATGAATGATGGACAAAATGCGTATTCGCAAGTGACATTACCGAAACAGATATCGGCGATATCTCCTAAAAAGCGCAGTTTGTGACATTTTTAAAGCCACCTACAAATTGCTTTAAATGAGGGAAAGTTGGGCTGGGGAGTTTACAACCACTTTAAAAATGAGTTGCACAAAGTGCCAAGGTGGGTTCCCTAAGCAGGATTCAGTGGTCACACTGCTTCTGCTTGGGCATTAAAAGACAGTAAGGGTTCTAAAAAATTCTAAAAAATTCTAAAAATTCTAATTCTAAATTCTGAATTCTAAAAAATAATAGAAACAGGGGGGGAAAAAAACTACCAAAACTAGTAGAGCTGATTGCTCAGGGGAGATGAAGAGGTCAATTACTTTCAGACACTAAAAAAAAAAAAAAAAATTCAGAGTTGGTTAGGGTTATAGGGGGTGGCATCCCAGAGGAGTGTGCCCTCAAAATCTTGTCATTTCCCGTCACCTGAAGGTACAAGCCTATAACTCTGGGTGTATGAATAATTTGCCTGTGTCCTGTACTGTACGATTAATACGAAATACTAGAAAACTTAATCACTACACACAATAATACACAACAAACTACAGATTGAAAGACTCCAGGGGGGAAGGAAATGATCATCAGATGGGTGAACTGAAAAATTCAGTTTTCCTAGCATTACCAATGAGTGTTGGCTACAGTTTGGGGATACTCTGGGAGATTTCTTTCAACAAATAGCACAACCCAGGAGTCTTAGCAAATATAATTGCTTCCCATGGTGCTGTATTCTGCTTCCTGGCAAGACTTAGATAAAAGCATGTGGCTCCACCCAGCAGTCATTACACAGTTAACTAATAGTTTTGCCACTTGGCAAACGTTCAGTCAAAATGCTGGCAGAGAGCCTGTTGTTTACTGAAGCTCAGGAAGAGGCATCTGCAGCATTACAGAAAGCATATTGTAAGAGGCAACACATACAAATTAAACCTCTTGAGCTATGAAGAAACGGCAGAGGAAATTTATAACTCATTTAATAAAACTTGAAGGGAATGTGCAAGTGAGAATTAAAGCTCGTTTTCAATCAAGTAAACAAAAAGGAATGGCAAATTTCTGGAGTTTTTATGTCAAGATCACTGGCATAGCATAGCTAATAATATAGTGGTGCATTCCACAGTACAGCTTATCAACAGTCTGCTGTAGTATGTTTATATTCTGTAACGCAAATATTTAGTGTATTAACCTTCTGGCAAAAAATTGCTAAAAGTAAGTTAAATTTAAAACCCAGGTGTCTTTTCTGCACCTTTTTGTACATTTTCATTTGTTTCTGATTGGTTCCCTTTTTACATATCCTGCATTAGTGTAAAAGGGAGGCTTATGTTGTAGGTGGGGAGGTAGAGATTGGCTAAAACTTGTATTATATTTAAAGGGGTTGTAAAGGAAACATTATTTTTTTTCATAATAAGCATCCTTTACCTGCAGACATTCCTCTTTTCACTTCCTCATTGTTCATTTTTGCTTATATATATATTTTTGCTTATATATTTTAATTATAAAAAAAAAACTGAAGCATAGTGTACTATGTTTGTTTATAAGACATCAGGTGTCTGTTTATACCCTTTATGTTACACCAAAGCCCCTCCAACGAGGCTCCTAAAAGATTGAAAACAATAAAAACAAAAAATAATTACAAAATAAAAATTGTAAAAAAATATTGTAAATAATAATTTCAAAAATAAAATTTAAGAAAATAAAAAAACTTCTGATACTGCCCGCTGCCCTACTGGCACCAGGCTCTGCTCTACTCACACCTTCCACTGCTCTGCTGATATACACGCATGTGTGTTTGTGCTCTGGGGTACACATCCTAATACATCAGGCTGCACGCACCAATGTAAAAAAAAAAAGGGGAGTGGGAATACGACCCGAGGTGTCCTTCCCTTCAAATGCCTTAAAACTGTGGTTTAACCTGATATAACTGTATTAGAACAATTGTTCTAATACAGTTATATCAGGTTAAACCGCAGTTTGATCCTTTTCCTTCATTGAAGGCAAGGACACCTTGGGTCTTATTCCCACTTCCCTTTTATTTTGACTACTTCTCCTGTTTTGATAAGGAAGGACCACTAGCCTAGTAGGTGAGTCGGTAACATGCTACCTGAATTGACCAACAATATTGGTCATCAGGACCCCCCAATGTTTGGTAAGCTGCAATATAAGAAATGTTTACTTTTGGATTTAATACTGTTTTAACAGTTGATGCATCATCAATGTGTTGATGTGTTTATTACAAATGAAAATGAGTTAAAGAGAAGTTTGATGAAAAAAATATATTAAATTTGAAAACTTTTAGGGCAAAAAACGTAATTTTGCTAAGGAAAATCCACCTTTCCAGCATTTACAAAAGTGTAAAGACCACTCAAAACCAGATTAATATTGTGTACATTTTTACTGAATCCCTCTGTGAGTTCTTTTTACATTCTAAAGGTTAAGGGGAAAGGGGTTCAACAATACTAAAACACATTTTGAGTGCATCTTCTCTACTGGAGTAGGAAACATGACATAAAACATATAAATGGGTGCAAAGACAAAAACTCCAATGAACACTAAAAATGTGTGTTTAGGACACTTTGCATTATTAAACCCTCGTATTCAAAAGAAGTGTCTCTAGAATTTAGAACATAGGCAGACATAAAAGACACAAATGAACCTTAAAGCAGAGGTTCACCTAAAAATCAACTTTCTGCAATTAGATCCAGCATACTGCTGACATCTGCAGTATGCTGGTCTTTTCTTTTTTTTTTTGCACTTATCGTTTTAGCCGGGTTTCTTATCTGGCTCTGAGCGGGGATTTCTGCGGGGAGTAGGCATTCCCGAAGGCAAGCGTAGTAGATTGACGGGCTTGGATAGCATGTCACGCCTTCTGAAAATAGCCGAGGCGACACTCAGCTGTTTACGGCGCTATACAGCGCGTGCGTCTGCCGTGTAGAGCTGACTGCGCAGGCGCCGTAAATTGCTGAGCGTCACTTCGGCTATTTTCGGAAGCCGTGACGCTATATACAAGCGGATGTCAGCAGTATGCTGGATCTAATTGCAGAAAGTTGATTTTTGGGCGAACCCCCACTTTAACCACCTCCCGCTGCTGTCTTCTGAATCTAAATGCTGGGAGGCGGAGGCAGGTATTTAAATCACGTGACTGCTGTGATTAGCTTTCACATGATCAAAATCGTCTGATCACAACTATGCATCGGGAGCTTTCTGTGACACTTTAGTTATTACTCTGGAAGTGTACACCTAGCACATTAAACCGTTTCCCTATAAATGCATGCAGTATATGTGGCCTCTTAACGTTAACGGCCACCCATCGAGAGGCCATATAAATGCAGCCAGTGAGCGGGAGTTGTTAATGTATTTCTCTGTATATCATTTTATATATTTTCAAACACAAGCATAGTTAAAGTGTAACTAAAGGCAACATATTGTTTTTCGTTTTGGACAGACTGGAGTGGGATTAGAACACCTGTCAGTATTTATTTCTGTCTGTGCCCCCCGTTTAGGGAGATTCACCCTCTATATTGGTCCTGTTTACTGTCATCATCGAAAGTGAAAGTAATAGAAAATCTTACATTTTGGGTTGACACCAGGACAGTAAACAGAGAGGAGATTTTCCAATGGAGACACTAGTTCTGGTGACACACTGTTATCACCTTGGAGAGATTTTCTCTCACTTCCAATTTTGGTTAAGGGCCAGGAAGTGGAGGGAAATCTCCCCTATGGGACACAGATGGAAAACAAAACTGACTGGGTTTTTAGCCCTCCCTTACTCCAAAATGAGAATTATTTTTTTAAATACACTTTAAGGACCTGCATTTGACCTGGGATACACCTCATGCAGTAGAGCTGGAGTGTGGGAGGAAGAAGAAGCACAAGGAGTCAATCAGTTCACGTGCTGATAGAAAAAAAAAATTGTGACAGAGAAATGAGCTAATCACTGTGTTGCTTCCCCTTTCACGGTCTAGTTACAGGCTGGAGCCATTAGGACAGCCAGAGCTCAGAAGAAACGGATGGAATGATGAATGCCATTAGATTGAGATTATCCAGTAGAAGAAAAAAAAGTTCTGCTGGGAAAACCCTAAACTGTAAAAAAAAAATTGCGGCAAAAGCTGGTTTTGTTATGTCATTTTTTAATCGGCTTTTCACGTCAATCTTATCTTAGGCTGAAGTTCTGCTTTAACCCCTTCAATACTGGGCTTTTATACTTGCCTCAATACCGGGCCTATTCTGGCACTTCTCTTCTACATGTATAAATCATCATTCTTTTGCTAGAAAATTACTCAGAACCCCCAAACATTATATATATTTTTTTAGCAGACACCATAGGGAATAAAATGATGGTAATTGCAATGTTTTTCTCACACGGTATTTGCACAATAATTTTTCAAATGCTTTTTTTGGAAAAAAAATGGTTTCATGAATTAAAAAAATAAAAAATCATTAAGCCAAACTTTTTTGTAAAATATGAAAACGTATGTTACGCCAAGTAAAAAGATACATGTCACGCTTTAAAATTGCACACACTCATGGAATGGTGCAAAACTTTGGTACTTAAAAATCTCCATAGGCGACGCTTTGAAAATGTTTACAGGTTACCAGTTTAGATTTACAGAGGAGGTCTAGTGCTAGAATTGTTGCTGGAACTCCAACACACGCAGCGATACCTCACATATGTGGTTTGAACGGCATTTACACTTTTTTTTTTTTATTATCACTTTTATTCCTATTACAAGGAATGTAAACATCCCTTGTAATAGGAAAGGTGTGGCAGGTCCTCTTTATGGAGAGATACAGGGTCAATAAGACCCCACGTCTCTCCTCCAGGCTGGAAAGCATGAGCTTGTGAAAAAAAAATCACCAATCTCATGCTTACTAGCCGCAACCGCGGATTTGTTTACTTCCGGGCATGACGTCATCTCTATGCTTCCTAGACGATTCTTTCTCCGGGCCCCCGATGGCACTGGAGAACCCGGAGAAGCACCAGATGGTGGTGTCCCTTCCTGCCGCCTATAAGAACGATCAAGAGGCGGAACTGCTGCTATGATCGTTCTTATCGTGCACAGAATCGCCGGCAGAAAAGAATGATATCTAAATGATGCCTCTAGCTGCAGGCATCATTCAGATATCACTGAACAAAGCCCAGGATGTCATATGACGTCCACGCGGGATGGGAGATCCCCTGTGTGGACGTCATATGACAATGTGCAGTAGTGAAGTGGTTAAAGTGTTTGTCAAGCCAACAGTAAGGCCTCTTGCACCCACTGTACTGATGTAAGAGCATCAGACATTCCTGGCAAAAAATTTGAGAATGGGCTGTAGATCACTTGTACATATTTAAATGCTTTTGCGAGTATTCACATAAAAGCATAAACATTCTTTTAGCTTTGTTTTAATAAAAGAAGTTTGCCATATGCATGTTTTTATGTATATTTGCAAGTATGCAAACAAATATACTGACCCACAACTCAGATCTTGGATTTCTGTAATTTTGTCTTTCTAATTAATATGCGCCTAGCTCAATACCTGTTATATAAGTAAGGTCCACTAATAATAGATGAAGATCCACCCAAATGGGTGACAGAGGTATGTGAAGAGATTCACATTGGATTGCCGATTTTTGCTATTGAATACATACATATAGAAAATAGAATATAGAATACATATAGAAAATAATCACCTTTTGTTGCTTTGCAGCCTGAAATTACGATGTATACCGTTTTCACTTTATCCAGCTGTATTTACTCAGTGGAACTTATAACATCCAAGTCAAAGATATACACAGTAGTTGAAGGAGAAAAATGTGAATGTCCTTTGCATGGCCTAGTTAGAGCCCAGACCTAAAACCCAGTGAAAATCCATGGAATGACTTTAAGACTGCAGTCCAAAAACGGTCACCATTAAATTTAGTTGAATTTGAGCAGTTCTGCAAAGAAGATTGGGGAAATAGTGCAAAGTCTAGATATGTAGAGTTAGTAGAGACTTATCCCAATAGACTAAAGGCTGTAATTAAAGCAAAACGTGGTTCAACAAAATACTGACACAAGATCCTTTTTCTAACTCAGTGATTCTGTTTTTGAAGATTTTTTATTTTATTCTGACATGGCATTATATCTTTCACTTGGATGTTATAAGTTCTACTGCATATGTAGCGCTACCCCCGAAGGAGCCACAGGTAGTTTGCCCAGGTCTTCCCCACTTTGCACCAGTAGTAGCAGGGCTAAGCTCCTCAGGTGCAAGCCAGTTATGTCAGAATGTGGCAGTCCAAAAGTAGTAGAACTGATCAAAACAAACAGTTGGACAAGCTCTTCAGAACACTAGCCAGTGTTCCCTTTGTTCAGACCCTCAGCTGACTATATAGCACACCAGAAGTGATTAAAAGCACAAGTCTATAGATCCCTTATGTTGTCTATACTCACAAAATGTCCAGGGACAGCTGGTAGCCTCTTTCAAATTTCCAAGCAACACACTATACCAGACCAGATCTTGAATAGACAGCCTATTCAGACAGATCTCTGAGAGGTGTTCGCCTAGCAATGCACTGTATGCACAGTGCATTCTAAGCCCTGTTTGGGTAAAGCTTTGCCCAATCAGGGCACAGTGAATACTTAACAACCAATGAGTAATCAGCTGTCAATGGGCTTCCCCGCTGACAGCTGAATAATAATAAAAACATTACCAGCAATAAAAAAGTGAAAAAAAATGGCGTCTTTGGGTCTGGTATGGATTTTAAGTGGAACCCCATGCAATTTTGTTTATAAAATGGCTTGGGGTCTCCCCAAAACCCAAACCAGACCCCTATTATGCAGCATGGCAGGTCAAGAAAGGGCGGAGGAGCGTCCTCCTGAACCATACCAGGCCACATGCCCACAACATGGGGGGAGCTTTAGGGTGGGGGGGTCTGGATATCCAGCGACGTGTCAGAGTCCCCACTGCTTAACAACCAATGAGTCATCAGCTGTCAATGGGCTTC
Source organism: Rana kukunoris (assembly GCA_029574335.1). Classification (NCBI taxonomy): domain Eukaryota; kingdom Metazoa; phylum Chordata; class Amphibia; order Anura; family Ranidae; genus Rana; species Rana kukunoris. The sequence goes on along the minus strand of CM056056.1, from coordinate 136,058,513 downwards.
CCCGGTGACAGCTGAATAATAATAAAAACATTACCAGCAATAAAAAAGTGAAAAAAATGGAGTGGGATGCCCCCCCCCCCCCGCCAATCCATACCAGGTCCTTTGGGTCTGGTATGGATTTTAAATGGAGCCCCATGCTATTGTTTTTTTAAATGGCTTGGGGTCCCCCCAAAACCCAACCCAGACCCCTATCATGCAGCATGGCAGGTCAAGAAGACAAGACTTTGCCAAGGATGCACTCTTTCCTGTGCAGGTAAGCTGGGGCAGCCACAAGCCAGAATTAGGGACTAGGAACAGTAAGCAAATGTTTGCACTTTATTCTTTGTTATCATGTTAATTTATTTAAGTAAAGCTTTTTCTGGGAGGGAAGTAGTGGTGATAGGATATTCACAGTCAGATATAAACCATACTGAAGAGTACAATATCCCTGGTTGGCAATGCATGGACACCAAGGAGCCTCTAGGGGGTGTGCTAGAAGAAATGTAAAAGGTTCAAGTGAAAATATGAGCACCAGACCAATGTTTGAGGAATTTATTTAATTAAAAGAAGAACATACATATTATAGTTTGAAGATAAATAAACCTCTTGTTATTTCAACAATTGATGTGGTGTGTGTTTTTTTTTCTAAACTTTTGGATATTATTTCATGTGACGCCATCTAAACTACAAAATAGCAGTTGTTCATATACTGCTCTTGCTTTTTGTACATGAAAGTCTCATGAGTCCTCAGTGTCAAGAACCACACTTTGGATATGGGTCTGGGCGACAGTAGATGCTGTTCTTTTTACTGTTAATAACAAGAAAAGTACAGCTAACCCCCCCCCCCCCCAAAAAAAAAACAACGTCATCTATGTGTCATTTGTAACACTGGGATCCTCTGGTCTCCTTCCAGACTCTAAAGACGTGCTTTGTGTGTAAATTGGCTCCTGTCTAAATTGGTCTTAGTATGTGTATGTATGAATGTGAGTTAGGGACCTTAGATTGTAAGCTCCTTGAGGGCAGGAAGGAGAGGTAAGAATGCTCTGGTGGAGGTGGCTGGCCTAGGGTCTCTGTGGATGGAGAGCAGGGGGGGAGTCATCCAGCAGCTGTCAGAATTCTCCAATACAATACATGCAGGAGCGAGGAGGGAGTAAGGCGTACTATGTTCCAGGTTCACGCAGGAACACACAAGGCCGATGGAATCAGTGCATTTCAGAGCATGCACAGTTCCTTCCTTAGACCTACGCCCATATATTCCAGATGGGCTTATGAGAGGTAAACGAGAGGAGTAAGGGGAGGCGTATGGGCTTGGTGAATAGATGATTGATGGAAATGGGAATTGTATTGTTGCAGACATGCTGGGAGTGTGGCCAGTGGGTTTGAGTTTTTAAGGATAATCTGCGTTGGCTCTGAGAATGTCATGACACTGGTGAGTCCAGTAGTCGTAAGCTGGAAGCTAGATTATTGCTCTTCATAGGGAATATAAGTGGTGATGGATTTCATGGTGGCATGTGTTATGCTGTTGAACTGTACCCTGTGTGGCTAATGCGTAATTAGTAAATTATCTGGTTGCGCTGGAGGGACATCTATCTGTATGTCAGACATTGTGACAGTTTATAGTATAGTGTTTATTTCTAGTTGTTCATTGATACCTCCTGGTGAGAGTACATATAGGGCATATATCAGTATGTTTACCTTTGGCAGAGGTGCTGGAATCTCTCTACCGTGGGGAAACTGGCTGTTATGGATGCGATGAGCCACACTTTTAGGCCTTTGGGTGGATTTAAATTGGTATTGCGCAAAGTGTTGGGGAACACTGTGGTCACCTCTGCCAGCTTCAATGAATCGATGGTGCTCTCCAGAATGCTTGCGCAGGAGGCATATGATGCTACCTACGTAATGGAGGCCGCATGGGGCAGGACAGACAATAAACTACATGGTCTGTGGAGCAGTTGTAGAATCCTTGAATTTTGTAAGTTTTCCCTTTTACTGTAATCTCGTTTTGCCCATGGTGTACAAAACTGCATGTGAGGCAGAGGATTTTTTGGCATTGGTACATCCCGAAGATGGAGAAGAACTTTAGCGATATACCAGAAAGCTCCGCTTATGGTTAAGATTTTCAATCTATCGACCACCCTACTCACACAGGGAATCACATTTGCACCCACCATACAACACAACACTTTCCAGTTGTTCAAAGACCTAAACAAATGTACCTGCTACATTACTGCAAAAGTATTTTATAATATAAAAGTAACCAAGAACAGACCCTTATATTATCATATTGAAACAACCAACCCCCTCCCGTCAAGTCTTATTATAGACGAAAATAGCTCTAGAAATATTAGAGGAACTATACCAGGAAGGAACTGTACCCCGCCCCCCCATAACCCCGAGGACCCCGAACTTGATGCACTCCTATATACCCAACATCTCATTAGCTCCCCAGCAGTGAAGCATACAACTTTACACCATTTGTCTAATTTCTACCCCACACAATCCAAGGGGCCGTGCCTTGAAACCTTCTACCGCATGGTCTATTCGGAGCTACTTCTAATGTGCCAAAAAGAACAAAACCCCCATAAAAACCACAACCTCATACATTCATAGAGATCAGCCCTCATCTCACGCAAAACAAACGATAAAATCATCACAAATCATAAAACCAGCAGACAAGGGTGGTAGCATTGTACTACAAGACATGGATGACTACATCAAGGAGGCCATTGGATTACTTGGAGATTCACAAACATTCATCAAACTGCCCAATGACCGCCTACCAGGCTTTACCACTGAAGCCGGGGTCTTGGTAAACCAGGCACTTAAAGACAACGTCATCAACAAAAATAAAAGCATCCTTTCTAGTCAAAAAATACCACCGTACTTTTACCATTTACCCAAATTACACAAATGCACTATCAATCTCCCAGAGAGGCCCATAGTGGCCTCAATGAACAGTATTACCAATGTTTTTTCCCAGTACGTAGAATTTTTCCTGCAACCCTTTGTAGCTAACCTCCAATCCTACATTAAGGATGGAATAGTTAACTACTTATCTACTTAAATTACTAGACCCATATCAATGGGAGCCCAATTACTCCTGGCACTCCCTGGAAGTTCAATTATTGTACACATCCATCCCCCATAATGTCGGCATGCAGGCCATACAAAACTTCCTGTTGGATGATCCATCTATTCACCCCAACCAAGTACAATTCATCCTAGATGCCACACTTTTCTGTTTGTTTGTACATATCCACATTGCTAAAGTTTATCTACATCATCAGGATGTACCAATGCTGCCTCACATGCAGTTTTGTACACCACAGGAATTCAATAATTCTACAACTGCTCCACAGACCATGTAGTCTATTGCCTGTCCTGAACCATACGCCCCCCTATGCAAGTGTTTTGGAGAGCACCGCCGATTCATTGAAGCTAGCAGAGATGACCACAGTGTTCCAGACACTTTGCGAAATACCACTTTAAATCCACCCAAAGGCCTAAAAGTTTGGATCATCAAATCCATACCAACCAGTTTCCCCATGGGAGAGAGATTCAAGCACCTCTGCAAAAGGGAACCATACTGATACATGCCCTAGACGTACTCTCACCAGGAGATATCAATGAAGAACTGGAAATAAACACTATATTATAAACTGTCACAATGTCCGACATACACATAGATGTCCCTCTGTCGCAACCAGATAATTTACTAATCACGCATAAGCCACACAGCGTAAAGTTCAACAGCATAACACATGCAACCATGAAATCCATCACCACTTATATTCCTATGACGAGCCACAATCTAGCCTCCAGCTTACGCCTACTGGACTTACAAGTGTCATGACATTCTCAGAGCCAACGTAGATTATCCTCAAAAACCGACACCCACTACTATCCCCAGGTCTTCTAAGCAATCAGTTCATCCACAAGAAATATACAATCCCCCATCCTGGATCATTATACTATGTATGCCTGCAAAATCTAACAGCGATTATAACCTCCTCATTAAAAACATACTCTCCTTCATTTTTTTCCCAAGTTTATACTTAAATTTTTCAACCAGTATCTAATATCACACAATCTGTGTGTCTATTGCTACCCTGGCCGCACTCCCAGCATGTCTGCAACAATACAATCCCCATTTCTATCAATCATCTATTCACCTAGCCCATACGCCTTCCCCTTACTCCTCTCGCACACCTCTCATAAGCCCATCTGGAAAATATGAGTGTAGGTCTGAAGAAGTAGCCGCACATGCTTCGAAATGCGTTACCGCCCATCGCCCTTCACTGACGCCATCGGCCTTGTGTGTTCTAGCGTGAAACCGGAACACAGGCCGCCTCACTGCCTCCTCACTCCTGCACGTATTGAAGAATTCTGACAGCTGCTGGACAGCTCCCTCCTGCTCTCCATCCGCGGACAGAGGAAGAACTAGGATCACACATGAGGACTCCATGTTACATGCTTTTATTCTGTAATTCCTGTAAGTGTTTTTTAGAGGCCCCTTTCTTTCTTCTACATTTGTCGTTGAGGGACTGATGTTTATGTACAATATACTGTAAATGTAAAGTGCTAAAGCAAACAAAAAAAAGAAAGCAAAAACTTCATATGGAATTGAAAAATAAATTTTAAAAAATAATAAGTAATGTAATTTGAAAGTGGAAACATAATTTACTTTACTAAATGTAACTTACATCTGGCATAATGAGAAGTGCATGTGTATTGGCTTTTGTATCTTATGAATATTTTCTTCATAATATTAAGACACAAAAGCCAAACCAGTTATCTTTATTGTTGTATTCTTACACTACTTTAAAACAGAAAATATTCTATAAAAAAAAATATGTATATATGCTGCAACTACATCAAAAATGGTAATTTTAGGGGCAGTCCAGTGGTGTTTACACAGGCCAGTCCTAAATATTGTAGCTCAAAACCCCAGGAAAATTTTGCTGTTTCTTTTTTTTTTTACTTGTAAGTATTCATTTTCCTGTTCTTTCGCCTGCCTTTGCAGTCTAATCTCCCTCTGTCTCCTTTTTATTTTATGGCTTCCCTCCCCCTTCTCTCTTTCTCTCTCCCTCACTTTCTGCAGAACTGTGTCCTGACCTTGCTGTTTCTATGCCCCATCCATCTTGGGCTGCTTAGCCATTTCGCTGGCTTCATACAGAGCAGATTAACACGATTCATCACTGCAATCATCGCCGATTCATCACCCTTTCCAATGAATGTTTTGACATCCAGTTAATTTTCTGCTGATGATTTATCAAATTATAATTACCGTGCTCTGAAGGACTCATTTATTATGTTGATACATGATAATGATGCCAAAGTGGATTGAATTTTAAGTAAGTTCTTTGCGATTATAACATATGCGTTATTGTGAGTAATGTTATACAATTTAGTTTTTTACAGCCTGGAAACTCCTGGGACTCTCTTAATGTTATAATAATCAATGCAAAAAAGTCAGATTGGTAATTCAATTTTTTTTGTACAAATTGTTTGGCTAGGGAGCAAGAAGCATGAAAAGTTCAATTAAATTTTGAGCTCTGGTTTAAAGATGCTGGATAATTAAGGCTTGCAATCATTTATTTGGGGTGCTTAAGGGGAAACCCCAGACAAAAAACTATTAAAACAGATGACATTACATTTCTGCTAAAAAGAGTCTACAACCAAAGCTTACAATGGTCTTTATTTGTGATCCCCAAAATGAACCCTGTAGAACATGCTTTGTAAATGTAACGGTGGTTATTTTGCTGTTTAAAAAAAAATGACATTTTAGAAATATGACTTGAAAACCCTGCCACAATGTTTTTTGGCACAAACAAAAAAAAAAGAAAAGAAAAAACTGAAAAAAAATAAAATAAACTGGGAATGCCTTAATTAGAAACACTGCCACCTACCACAGTGTTCGGGTATTACAAATAAGGAAGGACATTGCTTGCCTTGTGTTAATACACTGAATATTACATTTTTATTTTTTCATGAGCACTGTTAGTGTAAGAATAAAACATGAAAGGTGTGAATCAAGTCAACCCCATTTCACAGTATAGCATTTTAAATTGCTGTCCAATATGACATCCAGGGCTGTTAGGTTAAAGTTCACAGCATTTGTCTCTAAAGTGCATACTTCACAGATTGCCATTAAGAATCCACTAGGGGGTCAGAAACAATAAAAAACTGGTCTCCTCCACAGGAATATCTGGCTAATGCACTGCACAGAGAAAACCCACATGATTTAAAGCAAGGCAGAACCTTGGCTGTTTTGGCAAAACTCTGGATGCTGGTATCTTCCTGCCACAGACACAAACAACAGTAAAGACTGCTAGATAGTCCCACATACGTTTTGTGCAAAGATTTTATCAGTATAAATAAAAAAAAAATACAATCAAATATTATAATTTCTGATACAATTTGCATGACTGATACATTTAGAAAAAATCGAACTAATTTCATATAACATAACCGCACACCGGAGCCAAGCCATTCTATATTTCCATGTTACCATATTAGGAATAACATGTTGGTTAGAAGGACTTCTTTAAAATTGATTTGTCCCATGTCCTTCACCATACATCAGACAGCAGCTGCTAGTATGTTCTTTCTTCCATAGTTAGGCCCGTTTCTAGCTTAACCCATGTTTAACTTTGCTGCAATCCTTCAGCTTTTATCAATCCTCATTCAGCAGCTCACAGATATATTAAAAGTGAGCCAGGGCAAGAAAAGGGCGTTCCTGTGGCCTGCTACCTCATACATCAGCTCCTCATAGGCCTGTCGGTGACAATGAAAAGATTTCACTGTGTCTAGCAGTAGAAACTCATTCCCTCTCTCATCCATCATACTAAAGCCAGAAGCAATTCCACTGACCTCATCTGTAATGCCTGGCCGATCATGGGAGATTTCTTAAAGGCAGCCTTCATTATTGTTAGTTACAAGGAATAAGTCTGTGCTATTAGATAAGGAGTCTAAATTGTGCACAGATAAATGAGGTATCCTTGCCTCTTACCACTTTGTATTTAACAAATGAATATAAAATGTTTTCGGGAATATGCTGTAAAACTGCTATTTTGCAGAGTATAATAACAAAGTAAGATAAGAATAGAGGCCTATTTCTTAAGAACGATATGATACAATCAACTAAGACTCACCATACACCAACCAATTATTTTAAATGATATTATTATATTAAAAGACAATCATTTATTATTTACAAAAACATTCATATGTTCTTAAAAGATCTAATAAAACCTGGATGGATTTTTCTTATTTATATGGTAGAGTGAGCAGAAACAAAGGTCATGAGTTATGAATATCTTCTCTTTAGCCAGTCACTAGGAGGTTTATTGCCAATGATGCATGCTGTGAAAAAAAATATATATTTCAGGTGAATTTCCAGAAGGGTCTTTTTTCTTTTGGGCGGTTGCCAATCTGGGCTTTGCCTGGAGAGGAAACCAGAGTTGGTCTAGAGAGGACGTTAGCGTAAGAGGAGTCTGGTCTTTTGCCCCTGAACTCCTGGCCAGGGGAGGAGGATCTTGTTTCCCAGGCCAGCTGCCTGGAGAGGGAACTGCTGAGCATAGGACCTAAATTTAGAGCTAAGGAAACAGAAACGGTCCTGTGTCTGTGGGGGAATGTCCTTTCTGCATGATGATTTTGGGGTAAAGCAGGTAAGGCCTACTTTGAGCTTGGCTGCTTTCAAAGGCCAGCTATTTACTTTGCTTTAAGAAAAGTGTGGAGCTGTATTTTGCCTTTTTTGGGGTATCCAGTGCCATAACCCTTTCTCCAGAGTTTATTATGCTAAATAAATAATTTAAACATGCTAGAGTAATGGGCATTACATTTCCTTTTATCCCACAATAAGTCAATAATTCCCCCTGAAAGTTGAAATGCATGCTATATGCCTTACTTTTTAGGGGTGGGGAACAAACTTTTTAAAACAATAGTACAGGTACTGGATCACTGAACAATCACATAATACAGATTTTACACTTGCACATAAGCCATTCCTTCAAGTATAATATCAAAGAACATAGTGAAAAGGACATACAACTAGTATTTGTGGTTTGAAATACAGCTTTTGAAATGGTCACCACACAAACAGAATAGCATAGAATACCAGAACACAAAATAGATTTCTGGCCGATATAACTGACCAAAGAGCAGATGACGGAGTACCCGCATGTAGATAAAAATAGGGAAAAACTCAAAAAGAAGGCCCACCAATCCGGCAGAAGGTGCCCAAATTAATCAGCTGATGAAGAAAAAGAGTAAGAAAAGGAGAGCAAAACAGTGATAGGGGGTGGAAAAGAAGAGAATGGGGACAAAAGAAACAAGAGGGGGAGGTAGAGCCCCAGAGGCTGGTGCTAAAGAATGTATGACATTTAAATAAAGCTCCAAGAAGAGTACTATCAATTGGAATAGTGGAAAGTGGTCAGGTCAAGGTTGCCAGGTACGCAAGACTTTGTCATATGTGCACTAATGATCGCTGTAAGTTTTTCATTAATCATTGTGCCCTGTACACAGTGTTTAACCTCATTGAAGCTAAGAAACTCCGATTTCCATGCCCTAAGTATAATATCTTCATGATAACCCCTTTAAGTATTATATATATAAATATATATATATATACATATACATACACACACACACACTATATTTTCGTATTTAAACTGTTTTGAAAACACTGCCACATAAAGGGTAACTACAAAATCAGTGGTGAATTAAAAAAGTTTTAGAAATATTTAGGCCTTCAAGCCTCCTACAAGCACCTACACAGTGTTTGTTTTATGAAGTATAGTTAACCACTTAAGACCCGGACCAATACGCTGGTAAATGACCCAAGGTGTTTTTGCGATTCGGCACTGCGTCGCTTTAACAGACAATTGCGCGGTCGTGCGACGTGGCTCCCAAACAAAATTTGCGTCCTTTTCTTCCCACAAATAGAGCTTTCTTTTGGTGGTATTTGATCACCTCTGCGATTTTTATTTTTTGCGCTATATACAAAAATAGAGCGACATTTTTGAAAAAAAAACACTATTTTTTACTTTTTGTTAAAAAAAAATCAAATAAACTAAATTTTGGTCAAACATTTAGGCCAAAATTTATTTAGCCACATGTCTTTAGTAAAAAAAAAAAATCGCAATAAAAAAAAAATAGCTATCTAGCGGGAACAGCGACACTAATACAGCGATCAGAAAAATGATCGCTTAGTGACGCTGGCAATAGGGAGTGAAAGGGTTAACTAGGGCGGTGATCAGGGGGTTAAAACTTTATTAGGGGGGGTGGGGGGGCTATCCTGAACCTAACACTAACTGTTTTTTACAGTGCCTGTCACACTGACACTAAATGCAGTGATTAAATCACTGCATTCAGTAACACTGTGACAGGGGGGTGGGGGGGGCGATCACAAGGGGTTAATATGCCTATGTGAGTGTGTGTCAGTGTTGTGTTGGTGCACACTTACTTGTGATGTCTTCTCTCATCAGCAGCGCTGGGAAACAGCGCTGCGATGAGAGAATACATCATTTCCTCCTTCCTGTGTAAACACAGGAGGAGGAAGTGACAGGCTGGGAGCGCGCTCCCATTGGCTGGGAGCGATCGCGGGGGGGGCGGATATCACGGACATCCGCCCGCAGATCCCGGATCGCTCCCAGAGGTAGGGAGACCCCCGCACGCCGCGGAGGGGGTCCCGATGGGACCCCCGAACCGCACTCAGGCGGGGACGTAAATTTACGCCCTTGTGCCTGTACGAGCCATGTTGTGGCCGTATATGTGCGTGCGGGGGTCTTTAAGTGGTTAATGTAACTACATATTTGGGCTTAAAAAAAATAATTCACAAGTTCACCCCCTGGAAAAAGGGGTTCTTCATAATAACACCAATTACAAAGTATGCACACATTAACCTGACATTTTTGGCTGGGTCTTGTGGAAAATGGCATTACTCTCTTGTGCTATATGTTCCCTCCCAAATCCCCCACATTCCTTAATGAACAATTTCTGTACTCATGATAATCATTGTGATGATCATGGTCATAATTAGGGATGAGCCGAACACCCCCGCGTTCGGTTCACACCAGAACCGTCGAACAGACCGACCGTTCGTGTGAACATTTAGAACCCCATTGAAGTCTATGGGACTCGAACGTTCAAATTCAAAAACGATCATTTTAAAGACCAATATTCAATTTATTGTTGGAAAACGTCTTTGAGAACCCGGCTCTTGCCCCAGGGAACATGTATCAATGGAAAAAATTAAAAAAACGGTTGTTTTTTCAGGAGCAGGACTCCTGAAAAAAAGACCGTTTTTAAAACTTGTTTCCATTGATACATGTTCCCTGGGGCAAGACCCGGGTTCTCAAAGACGTTTTCACAGGCAAACTATAGACACCCAGCAGGCACAATATTTAAAGGAATTTTTTTTTTTTATTTAAACATTATTAAAATCACTGCTCCAGGAGCAGTGATTTTAATGATGCTTAAATAAAAAATTAAAAAATTAAAAATTCCTTTAAATATTGTACCTGGGTGTCTATACCTGTGATAACGTCTTTAAATAGCACAATCACCTGCCTGCCAGTAAATTAGGAATAGCTGATCTAGCTAAGCTATACACTGTATAAAATATATGTACAACTCCTAGGGATGTATATATATCCTCTACACACTGTAAATTAAGCTAAACTGACTAGCCTGCCTGCCTGCTCTATCTAGCTATCTAAAAAGACAATCTCTCTGTCTGCTCTCATTAACAACTGCAACACACTACACGAGGCCGCCCAGCAGGTGGCCTTATATAGTGTGGGGCGTGTGCTAAAGCCCTGAGCCATAATTGCCCAAAGCCACCCTGGCTTTGGCCAATTATGGCTCTCTGTTTTTTGCGCGCTGTGATTGGCCAAGCATGCAGGGTCATAGTGCATGTTTGGCCAATCATCAGCGCGCAATGCCGCAGTGAATTATGGGCTGTTGCACGTCACTCGAATTTGGCGCGAACGACCCGTTTTGTTCGAATTTTATCTAACGTACGAACAGACAATGTTCGAGTCGAACATACGTTCGTATCAAACGCGGAGCTCATCCCTAGTCATAATTCTACAATATGTAAATGAACAATGATTGGTCAATGAACTATACAATTAAGATACCTCTGTTCCTGTATCAGAGGACTACATGATCAATAGTGCCCGAAGGAAGAACTATTTTGTGACTTATAGCAACAAAAAAAAAATCTTTATGGGTTTTACAGCAGTATAGAAAAAAGTAAGAAGTGCACTGGTTGTCCTGGCAAACAAGAATGCTTTTTCTTTTTAAGACATTTTAATCATGAAGCATGGGTTAGCAAGTGCGTTGTTTCTAGTATTATAGGTAGAGATATTTTTTCTTCGGATTCTTCCATTTAATTTGTTGTAAAGTAGTCTTCAGCATATTTCTCAACATAATAAACAAGCAAGTTCACATGTACAGCAAACTTAGATTACATCAGGAAAAAGGCAGAAGGTGAAATGTGGTGCATTATTTAAGGGACACATAGCAGAGAGAGAGATTGTATTATAGTAACTCTGAGTAGTATATTATAACCTTAACTACAACCTTCCCATAGTCTTTGGCATGTCCTACTGCAAAAAAAGATGAGAGAAAGATATAGAATTCCTTTTTTCTCTTCTCTAATGTTGTGTCTATAACCCCTAAAACATCAGTTTGTCGCCCTTGTGATCTCCCAAGAAAAGAAGGGGTCAGCCTGATGTGCATTAATCATTTTTGACAGCTACATGCTTGAAGATGCCATTTTCAATTAGGCAGAGCCTTACAGTCATAGAAAGAAAACAGTACATGCTAATCAATCAATCTCATGTTCCCAGATTAGAGCAGAACAAAACACAAGATATTATCTCCATGAATACATAAATATGACATGAACATCTGCCTGTGTGACCCATCCAGAAATGTTCAAAAAGCCACAGACATTAAAAGATTTTGCAGACAGTATTCATTATACTATCATATGTATGCCCAGTTTTGGAATGTGTTTTCATTCTTTTATAACTTTACACTGTAATGAGAATGAAAAATTGCGCATACTACAGTATTAAAATGACCGAGGACCATTGTCAAAATAAATATTCAAACACTTTGAATTTACCATTTGAAATGCATATAGGGAACACAGTTTGTGTTTTCATTCAGACATAATTACACACAAAGCTACCCCACTGTGAGTCTCCTAACAGTGAACAGATGCTCTGGGAATACTAGTTGCAGAGCCATGTAAACGTGCAGGCCAGATCATCCCCACTCCTTATACTTAAGATTCTTGCTGTCTCTGACAAGAACAGTATAATGTTTAGGCACATCAGACACTGAAAAAAAAAATGCACAGAATAGAAACTATAAAGTAGAAAACTTTTTTGCCATCTGTGTCTGTTTGGGGAAATTTTCCTTAATTTCCAAAGCCAAAAAAGTAAGTGAGAGAACATCCCTCCAAAGTGAGGTAATCAAAATGACTGTCCCCATTGGAATATTTATTCTCGATTATTGCTTTAGTGACTACTCAAATTGTGTGATTTTCTAATGCCGCATACACACGATCATTTTTGGGCATGAAAAAAAAACTTTGTTTTTCAGGATGTCCAAAAAACAAAGTTTTTGCAACTTCATCATTAAAAACGATGTTGCCCACACACCATCGTTTTTGAAAAATGATGAACAAAGCGCGGTGACGTACAACTTGTACGACAGCACTCTAAAGCAGGGGTCCTCAAACTTTTTAAACAGGGGGCCAGTTCACTGTCCCTCAGACCGTTGGAGGGCCGGGTCCTTCACTGCCACCGCCCCCCCCACCTCCCGCCAAAAAAAACTGAAAGTCCCCCAACCCATGCCCATCACTGCAGCCTCACTTTCAATGCCTCCTTACTATGCCCTCATTGCAGCCCCCTCACCATCATTACAAGCCCCCCCTCACCATTATTACAAGCCCCTTTCACCATTGCAGCCCCCCACCATCATTACAAGCCCCCCTCACCATTATCACAAGCCCCCTCACCATTGCAGCACCCCACCATCATTACAAGCCCCCTCACCATTATCAAAAGCACCATCACCATTGCAGCACCCCACCATCATTACAAGCCCCCCTCACCATTGCAACCCCCCCTCACCATTATCACAAGCCCCCTCACCATTGCAGCACCCCACCATCATTACAAGCTCCCCACACTATTGCAGCTCCCACCATTATCACAAGCCCCCACCATAATTACAAGCCCCCCTCACTATTATCACAAGCCCCCTCACCATTGCAGCTCCCCCACCATCATTACAAGCCCCCTCACCATTGCAGCTCCCCCACCATCATTACAAGCCCCCCTCACCATTGCAGCCCCCCACCATCATTACAAGCCCCCCCCACCATCATTACAAAACCCACCACCATCATACAAGCCCCCCCTCACCATTGAAGCCCCCCACCATTATTACAAGCCCATTGCAGCCTTACTGTGCCAAACGATGTCTGAGCTGTCTGTGTGTGTATCAGAAGCTCATTTAAAAGTTTGGGCATGCTGTGAAAAGTCACTGTGTCAGAAGCTCATTGAAAAGTTCAGGCGCGCTGTGTGATAATAGTCCTGCCCTCCTCCTGGACTAGCTCATGTGATAGAGGGAACACTGCGTCTATCACACGAGCCGGTCTAAGAGGAGGGCGGGACTACTATCACACAGCGCGCCTGAACTTTTCAATGAGCTTCTGACACAGTGACTTTTCACAGCGCGCCCAAACTTTTCAATGAGCTTCTGACACAGCAGTCTACCGGCCCTGCATGCAGTGGGCCGGATAAAGGTGCTCGGCGGGCCGCATGCGGCCCGCGGGCCGTAGTTTGAGGTCCCCTGCTCTAAAGGGAAAGTTCTATTCGCCTTCGGGCTGCTTTTAGCTGATTCCTTGTTAGTTAAAGACGATTCGCGCTTTTCTGTCTGTTACAGCGTGATGAATGCGCTTACTCCACTATGAATGGTAGTTTTACCAGAAGGAGCGCTCCCATCTCATAACTTGCTTCTGAGCATACGCGGGTTTAAAACGTCGTTTTAGCCCACACACGATCATTTTTTACAACCCGAAAAAGGACATTTTTTTTAAACGACGTTAAAAAATGCAGCATGTTAGATTTTTTTTTTTTGTAGTTTTTCAGAACAGTCACTGTGTCAGAAGCTCATTGAAAAGTTCAGGCGCGCTGTGTGATAATAGTCCTGCCCTCCTCCTGGACTAGCTCATGTGATAGAGGGAACACTGCGTCTATCACACGAGCCGGTCTAAGAGGAGGGCGGGACTACTATCACACAGCGCGCCTGAACTTTTCAATGAGCTTCTGACACAGTGACTTTTCACAGCGCGCCCAAACTTTTCAATGAGCTTCTGACACAGCAGTCTACCGGCCCTGCATGCAGTGGGCCGGATAAAGGTGCTCGGCGGGCCGCATGCGGCCCGCGGGCCGTAGTTTGAGGTCCCCTGCTCTAAAGGGAAAGTTCTATTCGCCTTCGGGCTGCTTTTAGCTGATTCCTTGTTAGTTAAAGACGATTCGCGCTTTTCTGTCTGTTACAGCGTGATGAATGCGCTTACTCCACTATGAATGGTAGTTTTACCAGAAGGAGCGCTCCCATCTCATAACTTGCTTCTGAGCATACGCGGGTTTAAAACGTCGTTTTAGCCCACACACGATCATTTTTTACAACCCGAAAAAGGACATTTTTTTTAAACGACGTTAAAAAATGCAGCATGTTAGATTTTTTTTTTTTGTAGTTTTTCAGAACATGAAAAACGATCTGAAGCCCACACACGATCATTTTAAATGACGTTTTTAAAAACGTCTTTTTTTTCATGCCGAAAAATGATCGTGTGTACCCGGCATTACACTTTCGACCATGACATATAGAGAGTATAAATCACCCCAACATTGTCACAGACAGAAAACAGAACCTAAGTGTAATAGGTCAAAGAGAGCGCTAAATGAAACATCCTTAAAGTGAATGTGAACGATCACCTTGTAAAACAACCTATTAAGTTTAAAACCGTAATGAAAGGCAAGACATTTCTGTATATGAAAAATACATTATAACTACCTGTTTTCCCTTCTGTTCTCAGCTGCATAAGAGCTGGGGGGAGGAGCAGAAGCAGCAGCACACAAAGCTTCCAGTGAATGGCTTTGCAACAATGGGCGTGTCAGGACAAGTCTGATCATTTGAGGAGAGCACACTGAAATCCCAGCATAGCTAGAGAACTGACCACGGTGTGTACTCCTGCTTTGTGTGGTCAGTTTTTTTAGGAAAGCAGAGGAAATGGGGACTTCACATAAAGGAAGCACAGTGATTTCACTTAAAGGAAGCATAAAAAGAGAACAGGAGACTTTCTCGTACAAGTACGTGTACAGAAGGCACATATCAGGAGAATGAAGTGTTGGGGTAACAATCGCTTTAAGAGTACAACGTTATTATTGTTCAGTTTGTTACAACAAGCAGGGAAAAAGGACAATCAACACATTTTGAGGGCCACCCAAGCCCCCTTCATTAGGTCGCATTCACACCTGAGTGTTTTGTCGCCTGAAGCTCCAAAACGCTAGAGGGGAAAAAATACATTATTCTCTATGGAGATGGTTCACATCTCCACTCCAAAAACGCCTGAAGCTCAGACAAGTTCCGGACCCTTTTTTGTTGCGCGAATTGGGCGTTATAGAACATTTGTATTCCCAGAAAGTAATGGAAACGCTCGATTCAAGCATCTAGCGCGACAATGAGCGTTTCTACGGGCGTTTTGTCGCTTTAATCAATAGAACATTTCACCCAGGCAAAAAATCTACAAACATAGCAACAAGTGATGAAAGAGATGATAATTTTTCCTATTGGCTAAAATAAAAAACGTCAAAGTTCAAAAACGTCGGACAACACTGTATGCAAACACGCGAATACGTGTGAATACGCGTGACAAAAACGCTGGAAAAAACGACCGAAAACGCTACGCTCAGGTGTGAATGCAGCCTTAGGGTTTTGGTGAAACAGCAGAATGTTAAATGGACTCAACAATACTCCTAAGCAGACTAATCTGCAGGCAGATGTTAGAAACAGTCAGGGCTGGTGTTCACAGGAGAAATACTAAGGGTTTGGCACTCTCTTTTAACTATTACACTTGAATTTCTCAACTTGGGTGAATGGCCTTTTCTGGGGGATTCATGTTATTTGGTGGTAAGCTACCGAATACATGTCAATAAGACTCAAATAATAACTTTGTCTGCATTATGATAACCTGTGAAAATTTGTGTCGAGCCCTCCTCTAGCACTACCTCTTGAGCAATAAGATCCTGACAGATGTTTAAATCCCTCTCCAGTCTGTTTTTTTTTAAACTGGAAAAAAAAATGTTTTTCCTTTAGGCTGGGTTCACACCAGTCAGGTGCAAATTCCATGTCTGTTTTCGGCTTTTCACGTCAGTTTTTGATCAGGATCAGGTAAGGATTGCATCGGTATCAGGTCAGTTTTACATCAGTATTTTATCCTGTTCACAATGGAACACAACTGCGAATCAGATGCATGCCCATAGAAGATAATGGGCCTGAATTCGCACCTGAGCTTGACTGCACTGCCTAGAAAACGCACACATTTTTTCGTGCAATGCGGAGTGCGAATGCACTGCAGATATGTGAACAAGCCTCATTAAAAATTATTTATTTTGAAATGTCCTGCAAATTGGATGCGATGTAAGCCACATCCAATTCACATAGGTGTGAACCCAGCCTTAGTTATACGTTTTTAAAAACAGCATTAAGGGATTTTCAACTTACAAAAAATAATTCTGCATTTAACACAATTGCCAGGTAGCAGTGAGAATTTACTATTACTACTAATTTCACTTGTTTCGTGGACTGCTATTTGAATTGCTATCACGCACAGGGTACATAAGCTGAAATGTGACTGACTGAGATCAGACACTGATGCCGCGTACACACGATCATTTTTTGTGATGAAAAAAAACGACGTTTTCTGTGAAGTAAAAAACGACGTTTTTGAAACGTCACTTTTCAAAGACGATGTTGTATACACACCATCGTTTTTTTCACAAAAAGCGAGGTTACGTTCACCACTCTTTTCCATTGAAGCTCGCTTCATAACTAGCTTCTGGGCATGCACGGGTTGAAAAACGTCGTTTTAAACAACGTTTTTGCTACACACGGTGACTTTTTGAGAAACAAAAAATTACGTTTTGAAAAACGACACAAAAAATTCAAGCATGTTGGAATTTTTTTTGGGTCGTTTTTTTTTAAGACAAAAAACGACGTTTTGCCCACACACGATCAATTTAAATGACGTTTTAAAAAACAAAGTTTTTTTTCATCGCAAAAAACGACCGTGTGTACGCGGCATCAGAATATCTGCACTGGTTGATGTGATGATTGACACAAATCTCCATTTGCAGCTGCAACTAGACTGTATTTTTGCACTGGTTTTTGGTGGGGAAGATAATAAGATCACATACAGTGGTCAGGAAAAGGGAAGAAACTGTTCAAATCTTTTTTAAACTATCAAAAAACAGGCCTGGACCTTGATCCATTTTTTTGACCCAGGACATATATCTCATGGATGGGCTCTACATTTCTTAAACTGGTCATCAGTCCCTCAAAACAGTCCTGCATCCCTGAGGCATAGCCACTATGCCAGACCTAATAAATCCTTGTTGCTTAAAAATAGAAGCCACTAATGTGTTGCAACACGTCTAGCACTGTACCAAAAATCAGATGGTAAGTGCATTATCTGACTTTTTAGACCAGTGACGGATGTGCAATTTTAGAAGGAACCCATAGATTCACATTAATTCATGTTTTTATTACATCATCGTGTGTTGAAGGGTCCATCAAAATCAATGATAGTGTAAAGAGTTGAAATGTAAAGTGATATTTTAGTTACATGAATAGATTCGTGGGCTAGGTATCCTCATGGGGAGAACAGGTCCCTTTATGGTAACCTAATGGCTATAGTGGTTGTGCAGGCCCAGGAACCCAAGATATACCCATAGATCAATATAGTGCACAGGAGGTATACAGAACTGTCAGGTGGGTTAACTCTCATGCACCTAAAAAAAAGAAACATTTTTAAGTGATATATCACTTTAATTAATGCTTTATTTTGTGTACTGCCAATGTAATCGTTTTATATGTCTTGGTCTTTTGAGGAGCTGGTGATATAAGCAAAGGCTCACAGGTCCGTCCTAGAAAGGTTATGTCACCAATGCCTTCCAGGGAGATCATGTTTGCAAATTGCAAGATCTCACAAACCATTTTTTTTTTTTTAAACATGACAAGATTGGTATTTTTATGTGTATCATGGCAATGTGTACACAATAAAAAACTGCCCCTGATATTTTACAGTGCATGACCACACGCAGACTTAATTGTGGGTTGGCAGACAGTAAAAAAGAAGCCAACCTTTTTTTTATATATATATAAATGTTGACACATTGGTTTTCTAATTACATATCTTTAGTGTGCTCAGTTTTTTTAGGCTATACATATTGATAAAATGTCTGTTCCAAGTTTTCATTTGCACTTGATGTCCATTCAGGATCATTTTTGTATAGCGTGATCCAGTCTCCATTTTACGAAACTGAGGTATATGAATTGGTGTGTGTGTATATATATATATATATATATATATATATATGCACACACACACACAGTAAAACCTTGGATTGTGAGCATAATTCGCTCCAGAAACATGCTGGTAATCCAAAGCACTTGCATATCAAAGCAAATTTTCCCATAAGAAATAATGAAAACTCAAATGATTCATTCTACAACCATTTATTCATAGGTCCTTCAGTTTATAGTCCATATAAAAAGATTATAGCAATGTGATAATCTGTGTAACCATAAAATGTCCATCCACAAATGGCAGCCTCCTTAAGGGGATTAGAAGCAAAATCCAGCAGGAGCTACAAAGTATAAAAGAGAGTCGCCTCTAATGCCGTGTACACACGATCAATTTTCGGCATGGAGAAAAACTTAGTTTTTCAGCATGTCCAAAAAACAAAGGCCCAGATTCACAGAGCAATTACGCCTGTAACTGGTGTTAGACAGGAGTAATTTCAAATTTCGCGCGACGTATCACTAGTTTGAATCCTCAAACCATGCTACGGCAGCTTCGGGCTTCGATCCGAGAGGCTTACGTCTTCGTAAGCCTTCGGATCTACGCTGCGATATTTTTGCGGCCGCTGGGAGGAGTCCGCGTCGTTTTCTGCGTCGGGATATGCAAATGACTTTTTACGGCGATCCACGAAGATACGAGTGGTCTTCGCAATCGCTTACGTCATTGTTTTGCTACGTACTGTTAGACCAGCTATTTGCTGGTCTAACGGTGCGTAGCCCATGTTAAGTATGGCCGTCGTATCCGCGTCAAATTTAATTTTTTTTTATTTTTTTACGTAACTCGTTCGGGAATAGGAATGTCCGTAAACGACGCTACTCAAACAACGAATGACGTAACGACGTGATTTCGCGCAATGCACGGTGGGAAATTTCTGAACGGAGCATGCGCAGTTCGATCGCCGCGGGAACGCGCCTATTTTAAATGCTTCACGCCCCCTACTCGCGTAGATGGCTTGCGCCGGGAGAAATACACTACGCCGCCGTAGTTTACAGGACAACATCTACCGGGATTCCACGTAGAGCCAGGTAAAATACGGCGGCGTAGTGTATTTCTGATACTCTACGCAAATCTAATTGTATGTGAATCTGGGCCAAAGTTTTTCCAACGTCATCATTAAAAACGATGTTGCCCACACACCATCGTTTTTGAAAAATGATAACAAAAGCGCGGTGACGTACAACATGTACGACGACACTCTAAAGAGGAAGTTCTATTCGCCTTTGGGCTGCTTTTATCCGATTCCTTGTTAGTAAAAGATGATTCGCTCCTGTCTCATAACTTGCTTCTGAGCATGCGCAGATTTAAAACGTCGTTTTAGCCCACACACATTTTTTAAAACGACGTGAAAAAATGCAGCATGTTAGAATTTTTTTTGTTGTTTTTCAGAAGATGAAAAACGATGTGAAGCCCACACACAATCATTTTAAATCATGTTTTTAAAAACGTTGTTTTTTTTCATGATGAAAAAATTATCGGGTGTACACGGCATAAGTGTAGCAATATGGTTACATTTAATGAAGATACATTTAGCAACTCACATAGTTGATGATTAAAAGCTCTCACCGATGTCAGTTTGCAATCGTGACCGAGAAGACTACACTGCAGTAGAGCGATCTGAAAGCGAGGCTTGAACCGATTGTGGAGCGCAAAGTGGAAGGGATGACATCAATGGTGGTGAGGAGGATGATCTACGTGGACAGCTTTACCCCAGATGCCTGCATACTTAGATATGCCTGTTTTAATCAACAGCCATGCAAGTTTCTAAATGTTGTAACTTCATTAAATGTAACCATACTGCTACGCTTATGCTCCTCTCTTCTCTTTTATACACGGTTGTGGCATGACGCTACTTGTATATCAAGACATTGCTTGTATGTCAAGTCAAAATGTATTTAAAAAAAATAGCTTGTCTTGCAAAACACACTCAAACCAAGGTTTTACTGTGTGTGTGTGTATATATATATATGAATGAATGAATGAATGAAAAACTTATATAGCGCGGCACATGCGAACCAAATCGCCTCTGGGCGCTTGTTGTATCAGTCTCTCTTGACATCAAAAGAGCAGAGTTTTAATCCGTCTTCTGAAGGTCAGGTGGTTTTCCTCCAACCGAATGCAGGTTGGCAAAGCGTTCCAAAGTCTGGGACCTTGGACCGCAAACCTTCTTTCTCCTTTGGACTTGAGTCTGGCTTTGGGTACTTTGACCAAATGTTGGTCACTAGATCGCAGAATGCGATTGGGATTGAGGGGTTCTATTTTATCGCAAAGATATTGCGGGGCTTTCCCATGGATGCATTTATGAGTCAGACAGAGAGCTTTAAAAGCAATTCTGTCTTTTACTGGCAACCAGTGAAGGGATCTCAGCGACGGTGAGATTGCTTCCCAGGGTTTTTTCCCAGTCACCAGTCTGGCGGCCGTATTTTGTACGACTTGCAGACGTGCGATTTGGTACTTTGGGAGTCCGAGGTAGAGGGCATTTGCATAGTCCAGTCTGGAGTTCACAATTGTTCCCACCACGACTGGCACATCTTCTTTGGGAATGAATGGAATAAGTCTGCGGAGTAGGCGCAGCAGATGGTGAGATCCGCTGACTACTGACCCTATTTGTGCGTCCATTGTCATGTGGGTGTCAAAAATGATCCCGAGACTTTTGACTTTGGCGCTAGGGGAGATGATCTGGCCCAGAATGGGTGGAGGTGTCCAGGTTGTTGCCAGTTGACTCTTGCGACTGGCCTGAAACAGAAGAAGTTCTGTTTTAGAATTGTTGAGTTTGAGATAACTCCTAGTCATCCAGTTTTCAATCGAAGAGAGGCAATTCTCTAAGCTGAGATGATGATCCTTTCTATTGCAGATGCGAAAATACAGTTGCGTATCGTCTGCATATGAGTGATAAAGTAGTTGTTGACTACTGATGACTTCAAAGAGAGGTCGAAGATAGATGTTGAAGAGCACCGGTGACAGAGGTGAGCCTTGGGGGACTCCACATGACACCGTGCGTTTTCCAGAAGTGAACGGTCCCAATTTCACCGTTTGAGATCGGTTTCCCAAAAAGGAGGAAAACCATGGATATATACACACATAGATACATACAATATATATATACACACACACCAGCCTCTTTATTAGGTACACCAGTTCAATTGCTTGGTAACACAAATTGCAATCACATGGCAGCAACTCAATGCATTTAGGCATCTAGACGGGTGAAGATGACTTGCTAAAGTTCAAGCCAAGCATCAGAATGGGGAAGAAAGGGGATTTAAGTGACTTTGAACATGGCATTATTGTTAATGGCAGATGGGCTGGTCTTAGCATTTCAAAAACTGCCGATATACTCAGATTTTCATGCACAACCATCACTAGGGTTTACAGAGAATGGTCTGAAAGAGATAAAATATCCAGTGAGTGGCAATTGGGTGGACAACAATGCCTTGTTGATGTCAGAGGTCAGAGGAGTATGGGCAGAATGGTTCAGATGATAGAAAGGCAACAGTAACTCAAATAACCACTCATTACAACAAGATATGCAGAATACCATCTCTGAAATCACAACACATCGAACCTTGAAGCAGATTGGGCTACAGCAGCAGAATACCACATTGGGTGCCTCTTTTGTCAGCTTAGCACAGGAAACGGAGGCTAACATTTTCACAGGCTCGCCAAGATTGGAAAAACATTGCCTGGTCTGATGAGTCTCGATTTCAGCTGCGACATTCAGATGGTAGGTTCAAAATTTGGTGTAAACAACATGAAAGCATGGATCCGCCCTGTCTTGCATCAACAGTTCAGGCTGGTGATGTAATGGTCTGGAGGATAATTTCTTGGCACACTTTGGGCCCCTTAGTGCCAATTGAGCATTGTTTAAATGCCACAGCCTACCTGAATATTGTTGCTGACCATGTCCATCACTTTATAACTAGTGTACTCATGTTCTGAGGGCTACTTCCAGCAGGATAATGCACAATGTCACAAAGCTCAGATCATCTCAAACTGGTTTCTTGGACATGACAATGAGGTCACTTGACTCCAATGGCCTCCACAGTCACCAGATCTTAATTCAATAGAGCACCTTTGGGATGTGATGGAAAGGAGATTCACATCATGGAACAACTGTGTGATGTTATCATGTCAATATGGACCAAAATCTCAAAGGAATGTTTCCAACACCTTGTTAAATCTATGCAATGAAGAATTAAGGCCGTCCTGACGGCAAAAGGTGCTTCAACTTGGTACTAACAAGGTGTACCTAATAAAGTGGCCGGTGAGTGTATATATCCTCTCTACAAATATTTTCAATTAAAAATGAAAAAAAGTGAAGCAGTGTCATGAAAACTGTCATCTTAAAATAATGTAACAGTTCTATACTTTTTACATTTTGTAAAAGCTTTTTTCCGCAAGACTGAATGTTGTGTAAACCAGCAACACAAGTGGAAGTAAAATAAAGGGTCCGAAACGTTTAGAATAAATTCTAAAGCTTTCTATGTCTTTCTTCAATGGAAAAAAAACATGGTAAGCAAAAGCAAAATAGAGTTTACAAAAAATACACATTTCAAATTCTTTTTCAACTGTTATCTCCAAAATGGTCCATTTAACTTGTACACATCTATAATGTATATCATCAGTGACTATAGGAGGGACTTTTTTATATGATTTTTGACAATTTAACAAGTCCTACTGACAAATTAAATGCTTGTGTTGACAACTTAACTGTACTGCCAATCAGCGTTTTCAATTACTTTCATTGTCATTCAGAAAAAATACAACTTGGGGTCAGATAATGGTAGAAACTGAGGACACAAAATAATACCATTCAGGACTGAGAGGGAAAAACCATTTAACTCAACTGCAGAAACGCACTGTTTTCAGCACTTCAGTTTTGAAAGAACAAATGGCCAGCTGAGATGACAGAGATGTTACATGGCACATGTACAAACAATATGCTTGTACGTCAGGAAAACAACTCTATATGAAGAATGATGTTGGATAAAATGTTCAGGTATGCTTGTTTGGTTTCAAATCACACCATTTCACCTGGGTCACCATCACTAAAATGTATCTATATGATGGCATGGAAATAAACATCAGAAAAGAGACAAATAATTATCTTAATTAAAACATCCTTTTCCCTCCTTTCCACTAATGTTACATGTTTACAGGCAGAGTGGAACTACTAAAGCCATCAAGGTCACAGTGAAGGGATGATCTCAGCTTGAAATCCTGGAACAATTAGGGGTATCAGCTAGCAGTGTTTTTTTTTTTTTTTCAGGTGAGTGTGTGTGAAAAGCAAATGGCACATTGTTTCATGGGAGTAAATAATTTTTCCCATGGCAGAATTTGGAATGGAACTTACTATGGCAGGGTGGCCCGGCTGCACAAAATCACGTACCTTTTTGTGCAGGCGGTTTAGGGGGCGCGCTGCTCCTGCTGTGATCAGCAGGTCCAGCTGCCGCGACTCCACCGATTGTTCACAGGAGAGACGGATTAGCCAACTGCCTGTGTAAACAAGGCAAACGGTGGGTCTGTCAGGAAAGGAAAGAGAGATCTTGTGGTTCAGCTAAGCGGATCTCTCGTTTCTTTCAGTGTGACACTGCCCCAGACAATTAGTAAGCAAGCACCTCCCTAGGGATCATTTAATAATTTGATTTCCCCTGATGTTAACCCCTTCCCTGCCAGTGCCTCTGTGGGACCCTTTGTTCCAAAGAGACCTGCCTTTCAGACAAGCAACTTTGTTTAGGGACAAACTGGTCCAAAGTGAGTACAAAGGTTCCAACATACTTGACCAATGTAAAGGACTAAGGACATTCACATGTGGTGGCTGCAAGTACTGCAGATACATACATTTTTACAATTCCCGAGCCAGATTACCAAATGGACAAATCTATAGACCCCGTCACTATGCCAACTGCAAGTCCCATGGGGTAGTTTGCCTACTCATGTGTGAATGTCATTGCTTTTACTTAGGAAAAACTAAAAAATTGAGTTCTGGAAGAGGGCCTATAGACACATTTTGTCTATGAAAACCTGTAATCCAGAACTACCTCTTGGCCGTAATGTTAAACAGATGCATGATGGAAAATTTCCCAAAATACAGTTGTTAATACTAGATCGCATCCACCCCAGTTTACACGGATGGGACTGGAACAAACATCTCCTGCAACTAGAACTGAGGTGGATCTTTAATTTAAATGCCATGGTTCCTCCTGGCCTGAACGAGGCCATTAAAGCGGGGGTTCACCCAAAAAAAAAAAAAATTAACAATACTTTCAAGCGAGTTGTTAGAATGACAAATCGGCTGTTTGTTTTTTAAATCCTTGCCGTACATACCGTTTTATATATATATGTTCACCGCGGCTTTCGGGTATAATCTGCGGAACTGGGCATTCCTAATTGATTGACAGGCTTCCGACGGGCCCATACAGCGCGTCACGAGTTGCCCAAAGAAGCTGGACGTCGGTGCGCAGGCGCCGTATAGAGCCGACTCACAGTCTGGCTTCTTTTGGCAACACTTTAGTGTTCTCTGCATAGCCTTTTAAGCCCCGTACACACTAGTAGTATTTTTTAGTTCAACCTTGGGGCCAAATGAAAAAAACTGACAGCGCAGAAGGAGCCGTTGTACTAACAATCCAACGGTAATACTGCGGTCTCCCCTGCTGCTCTATTGTGTGGATGGCCCCCCAACCAAAACACTCCAATTGGCAGACTTTTTTCGTCATGCCCCTTTAACGACCGCCTTCTGTCGGGCTGACTCCAGTACATAGGGGCGAATGTCGGCCAGTTTCTATTGAGCAGGCCGATGCTCCCCGACATTCAGCCCATTTGTACTAGGCTTTAGAATATGTCAGAATATGTCAGAACTGTAACATTTAATTAATTTAATCAATATATCACGTAAATTACTTCTCTTTTCACTAAAGACCTCATCAATCAGAAGTGACTGACAAGAAAGTGCCTTATGCTCATTTCAGCCAGATTTAAGATGTTACTACACTCATGCTCCTAAGAAATGGTACTCATGCAGCACATTTTTCTTTAAACTTTTAAGGCCGAGTTCACACTGGTACTATATGACTGTTGAACTAGTGTCATCCTACTTTGCCCTGCAACATCGGTCTTACGTCAGTCCTACTTCCATGCGATTTGAATGAACAGAATAAGATTTTGCTCCAACTTTGAGATAGTCTGACTTGTCCTTTGACCAAAGCAATCCCATTGTGACAAAAAATAATTTGACTGCTGCTGTAACCATGTCGGATGTCACAAGCCAAGTATTTAGGACAAGGATCCAACTTTAACAATATTCAAAGGGCTGAAGTAGGACCAAGATTGGAGCAAAGTAGTGCAGGAATCTTTTTTAAAGTCGGATCAGTTAAAATGGCTCTCATAGGGAATCATTGATTTAAACATGTCATGTGACATGTGCTCCCAGAGTCGGAGTGTATGTTGAACCAGTGTGAACCAGGCCTTAACAAACTTCATATTTTCATAACGTGGCTAATTGCCAAATGGTAAAGGAATTACAATTTCTAGCTGTTGCTGCAATTACAATGTCAGAACCTGAAGATGCATTCATTCTATTTAACAGGCCCATTCGTAGTCTCTTTCTCACCTGAGGCTTCCAGACTTACAGTGTCATATTATAATAATAGCCATTGTTCATCCACCTATTTTCATCACAGCCATTGGCAACCAAGATTTTAATCTTCCCTCTCTCAGCTCCCATCATCTACAGTATTTCAGGTGACATCAAAATAAGGCACAGATTGTTAGCATATGACATGTTTGGGCTGAGCTGCTGGAAAGTTATTTTCTTCTATATCTATCATGTCTTCTGTCTTTGGCTATGAATATTTTTCTCTTTGTGGTGAAAGTGACAGACAAAATTGAAAAAGTAAAATATATATTGTGACAGGAATTCCGGTAAATCTGTGTGTGTTGTCCCAGTTGGGAGATATATTTCTGCCTTGTTTAGACAATACACCAATTACTATTGGGCGTCGGCTGCAGAGATGGCCAGAGAGGTTTGGGGCGTTAAAAGGTTTCAGCTGTTCAGAATTAAGCAATTAAAGCCCCTATAAAGACAGCCTAAGGATAATGACTGATCGTTGGATCCTGAGACTTTGGGAGTGAAGGAGCAGTCACAAGCACTTCTGAAGAGGTGAGGTGCTGATGGATATTTCTGTGTAGGACCAGCAGTGTCTGCCCAGCAGTAGGCTGTGCCAGACTTCATAGGTAGGTTCCTGTGTTGGGAAGGTAGACGCCCCAAGTGGCAAGGGTTTATTTTATGTTTTGTTTTGTTTATGCTGTTTTTGATGCTTGCACGTGTATCCAGCAAGATGGAAAAATAAACCATATCATTTGTTTTCAGTCATCCTCAAGTGCCTTTTTGTACAGTTCAGCGTGTAGTAAACCCATCCAGGGGGTCACACACACCCGCTACCGAGTTAATCCCTCACACATGGTGGAGTGCCGCAGGCAGTTAAAGTAAAACCAAAATGGAGGAGATGCTGAAACAGCTGATTATAGCAAATGCAGCTCACCGAGAGAGCATTGCAGCTCAACAACAGGCTCACCAAGAGAGCCTTGCAGCTCACCAAAAGAGCATTGCAGCTCAACGACAGGCTCATCAAGAGAGCCTTGCAGCTCACCGAGAGAGAATGGCAGGTTGGGAACAGAGACACAAGCAGCAAATGGAGGCCATCGTGAAACTATTTGAGAGAACAGAGGAAAAGGATAGCAAGCCCTCTCTGATTGAAAATCCAGAGGACCATAATGCTATGGAGGTTACCACGTCTGTTGTTGAGACGGAATCATCACCGGAGTGTAGTACTTCACCAGAGAAGCAAGAAGTGGAGCCAGAGGAGTGTGCCCTGGCAGAGCCTGAAACTCCCGAAGTAAAGGAGCCGCCAGTAGTAGTAAAAGAGTCTGTAGAGCCTGTAGAAACCAATGTTGTGAAAGCGTTCCAGAGGTCAAACTAGATGAGATCAAACCAGAAGAGAAAGACCCTAATTTACAAGAAGATGCTGAGGAGGTCCCGGCTGTCCCCGCAGTAGCAGCTCCTATGAAGCTGAATCGACGGTCTGACAGTTCTGCTAAATACAGTAGAGAACCTTTAGCAAATACTTTGAAGAAACTTGATGATCCAGCTACCAAAGCTGTTACCTTGGAACTGGAACCCAACAAATTTAAGGAAAAGATTTTGGATTGCTCCAGATCTTTTCACAAGGCCAAGTTGCTGTGCTGCCATATGAAGTATTTCCATGGCATTGACAGGTCAGAGCAGGATCAGAGTCCTGTCACAAGGCATATGCAGACAAGAGGCTCTTTAGCTCACGAAAAGGCCAGTCAGCAAAGCTCAAAGAGAAGACGCACCACAAACAGTTCAAATTCCCACCGACCGTCCCTAAAAGACAAAAGCAAGGAGAACTTAATTCAGAAGTCTCATCGCAAGCCAGACAAGCTGTCTGAAAGTGTTAAAGAAAGAGAAAAGTTCAAAGATTTCTTGAGTCTGAAGTCAAAGAAAAAGAAGAAGAAAAAGAAAGCAAAGTCAGAGCTGTCTGGTAGTGAAGAGAACATAGAGGTTTCTAAGGAGCTCTCACCAAAACAATTACAACTTTCAAAGTTCAGCAGTGATTATAAGGCCCCGTGTTCCAGTAAAAGCAGCGATTATGGATGCCGTCCATATACAAGACTAAGTGATGAGGAGACGCTCAGCGATTCTTGCATGGAAAGCTTACTTTGGAGTGATGAGGATTACAACGAAGAGATCGTTGTCACACATGCTGATGGTTTTCTAAATGTTGGCTGCAACAGGAGCAAGTACAGCTCTGCCAAGCAAAGACTTGTGATGGACAGTATGGATGAGAATGCTATGGATGCAAATATGGGCGAACTGTTAGATCTCTGCTGAGGAAAGTTTAAGGAATCACAATCTAACACCAGCCAGCCTGATGCAAATGGCTCCAAGATAGGGGTTATGGATGAGTTGCTGGGACTCTGCTCTGGAAAATTTGTCTGTCAAGATGATGGTTCAAATCAAGAATCTTTTAGTTGTACAAAGGCTCATGCTAAAAATGAGAAAAGTGACCTAATGTCTGAAGCAGTTGCTCTCTGTTCCGGTTCTTCCACCAACAGAGAAAATGAAGAAAATGAGGCAAAGATAGTTGAACAACTAGCCATAAACATAATTTCAAAAGTGATTGTAGCTGCTAGACAGGAAATGTCTAGCTTAGTTAATGATGTGTTCGATAGCAGTTGTCAAGTTCTTGGTGAGAATAGGGATGTGCAAACAAGTGATGCACAGAGTAAGCGGTTGGTTCAAGAAAGTGACGAGGATTCAGTTTCTGCAAACCTTACATTGGGTTTGGTAGATTTTCACCATACTTGTGAGTCTGAATTATCACAAAGTAAGAAACTTGGAAATACAGAATTGACAAGTAATGATTTCCGTCTAAAGCACCAAAGGGAAGAAAAACCGCCTAGTACATCGGTTTATCAGAGGTCATATGCGTCAGACTTTAGTCCAGTTCATAGAAGAACAGATTTTTTTGCGTGTCAACATGCTTTGGAGGATTCCAGTCTTAGTGTGTTTACATCTGAAGAAGGCATCCACAGGGATGATCCATTGCAGAGTGCAGTGCTATCAGCTCTTGGTATTGGTTATGACTCGCTGAGTTCTTCAGGGATTGAGCTATTGAGGGAAACCTTTGAGTCCATTGAAAAACCAATTAAGGTTTTGCATGGTTTACAACTGAAAATGAGTATAGGAACACCCTGTTATGAATAAATAGGTGGTTCCTGGCCCTTCAGGAATTTAGTTTTGTTGTAACGCATCGCCCCAGTGTTAAAATGGGGAATGCAGATGGTTTGTCCCGAGTGCATGCGTGCCTGGCAACCTGTGTCCCAACCCTAGGGTTGAAACAAGAGGGGGGTATGTGACAGGAAGTCAGGTAAATCTGCGTGTGTTGTCCCAGTTGGGAGATATATTTCTGCCTTGTTTAGACAATACACCAATTACTATTGGGCGTCGGCTACAGAGATGGCCAGAGAGGTTTGGGGCGTTAAAAGGTTTCAGCTGAATTAAGCAATTATAGCCCCTATAAAGACAGCCTAAGGATAACGACTGATTGCTGGATCCTGAGGCTTTGGGAGTGAAGGAACAGTCACAAGCACTTCTGAAGCGTTGAGGTGCTGATGGATATTTCTGTGTGAGAAATATCAAAGAGACTTTTTTTTGTTGTTTTCTGCTGTAGGACCAGCAGTGTTTGCCCAGCAGTAGGCTGTGCCAGACTTCATAGGTAGGTTCCTGTGTTGGGAAGGTAGACGCCTCAAGTGGCAAGGGTTTATTTTATGTTTTGTTTTGTTTATGCTGTTTTGATGCTTGCACGTGTATCCAGCAAGATGGAAAAATAAACCATATCATTTGTTTTCAGTCATCCTCAAGTGCCTTTGTGTACAGTTCAGCGTGTAGTAAACCCATCCAGGGGGTCACACACACCCGCTACCGAGTTAATCCCTCACACATGGTGGAGTGCCGCAGGCAGTTAAAGTAAAACCAAAATGGAGGAGATGCTGAAACAGCTGATTATAGCCAATGCAGCTCACCAAAAGAGCATTGCAGCCCAACGACAGGCTCATCAAGAGAGCCTTGCAGCTCACCGAGAGAGAATGGCAGGTTGGGAACAGAGACACAAGCAGCAAATGGAGGCCACCGTGAAACTATTTGAGAGAACAGAGGAAAAGGATAGCAAGCCCTCTCTGATTGAGAATCCAGAGGACCATAATGCTATGGAGGTTACCACGTCTGTTGTTGAGACGAGAAATATCAAAGAGACTTTTTGTTGTTGTTTTCTGCTGTAGGACCACCAGTGTCTGCCCAGCAGTAGGCTGTGCCAGACTTCATAGGTAGGTTCCTGTGTTGGGAAGGTAGACGCCCCAAGTGGCAAGGGTTTATTTTATGTTTTGTTTTGTTTATGCTGTTTTTGATGCTTGCACGTGTATCCCGCAAGATGGAAAAATAAACCATATCATTTGTTTTCAGTCATCCTCAAGTGCCTTTTTGTGTGTATGTATGTTATCCTGCCAACAGGCCCAGCAAAACAACAAAAGGTCAAAGACCGAACTCAGGTTGCTGCTGAACGAACCTTGAAGCCAAAATATGCAATAAATAGAGGAATGGACATCTACCTGGTACAATCTGGAGAATGTGTGAACTAAACACCGAAGTTGAGCAACAGACGCCTGATGGTGGAATGCCCAGGAATGCCCAGGAAACTAACACTGACCTGGTGAAGAGAGCATGTTAGTGTGCAGGAAGGACCATACTTTTTACACTATAGACTCCGCCTGGCAAAAGTGGACATGGAATCAAGGTTTCCTTTACGAGACCCTGTTGGCAGGACAAAAACTGAGTGTTTTTTGTATAGAGGCTATGGATTTCAAACAAACTCTGAAATCCCTGACAACATCCAAACAATGGAAACGATTTCCTTAGGATTGCTTGGGAACAGGGCCCAAGGAAGGTAGGACCATGTTGTCATTACCACTTGGAGCCCACGCTATAGCTGAAAGATGACTACTCTCTGCCAGGAGGGTGTACATGGACGTCTTGTGTTCATGCTGACAACGCGCCCCAGGGACTGTCAGCGTGAAGAAAAGAAAAGTCGTTAACCAGCCTTTGTTAAAGGGATATTCACCAATGCTGCTAATCAGTACCCTACAGTGTTGCTATTCAGTGCCCATCAGCGTCACCTATAAGTGCACATCAGTGCCCACCAGTGCCACCACTCATTGCCTCATCATCAGTGTCACTTATCAGTGCTGTCTATCAGTGTTGAATACCAGTGCCCAGCAGTGCTGCCTATCAGCGCCACCTATTTGTGTCCAATGCCGCCTATCAGTGTCTATCAGTCCCATCGGTGCAGCCTAATCAGTGCCTCCTGATCAGTGCGCCCACCAGTGCCACCTTATCAGAACCCATCAGTGCCACCTATTTGTACCCATCGGTGCTGCCCATCAGTGTCACTTATCAGTGCTGCCTATCAGTGCGGAATACCAGCACCTATCAGTGCTGCTCATCAGTGCCCATCTGTGCCACCTATCAGTGCCACCCACCAGTGCAAGGGGGCAAGCATGTGCCACCAGTGGGTCACTTCTGCTGTGATTAATCACAGTCCAGAAAAAGTGCAACACCGCTTAGACTGTGGATAAATAATTCCTTGTGGGTGCTGGCTCCAGCTCACCACCATCAATGGTAATTGAAGAAAAAGGAAAATTGATCGCACACCATGGAAGGAAGAACTTCTGTAGAATAGTTTCTTTATACGTAAACAGGACATTACAGGAACATTGGTAGACTGGTTTTACATGGATAATTTGTGCTTGCCACCTATAAGTGCCCATCAGTGGCACCTATCAGTGCAAGGGGGTGAGCATGCGCCGCCAGTGGGCCACTTCTGCTGTGATTAATCACAGCAGAAGCCGATATGTGGGTGCCAAGCACTGGATGTCTGCGGGAACCCGCCGATCGTCGGTAAGCACACAGAACAGAGATGTGCCCATTTAAACAAGGCAGATCTTGGTTCTGACAAGCAGGGGGGAGGGGGGGTTTATGAACAGAACATGTACTTAACAGAAACACTGGTTAGGAACACAATTAACCCTTTGATTGCCCTAGATTTTTTAACCCCTTCCCAGCCAGTGTCATTAGTACAGTGCATTAGTGTCACTGGTTCCCACATAGTTTAAAAAGTGTCAGTGTCCAATTGTTCAACGCAACTAGTAGCTGATCACCGCAAGCACTGGTATGAAAAAAAAAAAATATATATATATATATACCATAGTTTGTAGACGCTATAATGTTTGTGTAAACCAATTAGTATTCACTTATTGGGATATATATATTTTTTTACCAAAAACACGTAGCAGAATACATATTGGCCTAGTTGTATGATGAGAATGATGAAATGATGAAAACATTTAGATTGTTTACGAGATATATTTTATTTTCAGTCTTTTTTTGTTTAGAACGCAAAAAAAATAAATAGAAGTCAAGAAAGAATTTGCACAGAATGAAAGGCGAATATTAAACTAAGTCCACAGGATTACAAGAGCATTGGATGCCAGTGCTTAGGGATCCTTGGCCCTGGCCACAAGCAAGGGTAACTTGTTAAACCCAGAGGCCAGAATGTCCACATATGGGGCCTCCATTTCTGACATAGGAGATTGAAGATATTGGGATGAAGGGACCATTCCCCTTGGTTCAGGTAATGATGACTAGGGAAATACGCCATCCAATTGTCCACTCCTGGGATTTAAACAACAGAGATTGCCGGACAGTGCTTTTCCTTCCAGATGATCAAACTTCCATCCTTCAAGGCTCCCTGGCCTTTAGTTTACCCCTGATGCTTAATACTGCACCTTGATTGGGTGCCCCTGGGAAAATCTCACTTCCAGTGGTGCAGAATCAATTTTATTGTGCTGTGCTCCAAGAGGTTGGGGAGCTTTGCTTTGATAAGTGACAAGGTTCCTTGAACTGTGAGAGATTGAAACACACCTCCCCAGGCTGTGAGGATGGCATCTGTTGTCACCTTCCATGAAGGTTGGAAAGAGGGCTTTCCCATTTTCAATGCTGAATTGATCACTGGCCAACAAATATTTTGGTGCCTTGAATGGTAGACCTGTTCTTGGGTACATTTGACCCGCTGATTCCAAAAATGGCAACAATTTTTTTCCCCATCGGCTCTTGATTTTGAGATACAGCATAAATACCATATACCACTCTTTACTCTGGTCGTCCGTCAAAAATCAGGATATTTTAATACAGTTTTTTTTTTCATCTCCTTCTAGTATGAAAGAAAAACATTAAAAATGTAATACACTAAAGCCAGCCATAGATGGACCAGCTGACATTTGTTCCATCTATGGCCATGCTAATTGTGCTGAAATCAATCCATCAATTGACTTCAGTACAACCAGCCTGTCAGATTTCTTGGCATGCGATCATTGCTGCCAGCAGTGATCATTGTGTTCTACAGGAAAGATTCCCCACTGGCAGAACACAATAGTGCTGCAGGAGGGATTCCCCAACAACACTGACTATATCTAAGAAATTAAAGCTGATGCAGTCTAGCCAATATAACTTTCTGAATCAGCGCTCCAAATAAACCCAAGAACAGCTCTCAAAAGCAAAGCAATAAGAAAGAAGATTTTTTGTTGGGCTGTGATAATCCATCAAGATAGGGAGTTCTTTGCATTCTGGAAGTGAAGCATAGGGAAGTTGAGAGAAGGAGAGTGCTTGTTGAAGGTCAATAGTATGTTGTTTTAGAGGGGTTTTGAGTGGAACAGGGCTAAGGGAACAGATTCAATTGAGGCGACCATGAGACCAAGGACCATGAGACCAAGGGTCTGTTACCACTATTGCAACCATAAAGTTGCACGATTTTGCTGGGACTTGAAGCAATGCCTGTATATTCTTGACCTCAAGTCGCATCAAAGTGGGACCAAAGTAGTGTAGGGACTACTTTAAAGTTGCTGCGACTTGAAATCTCACAGATATAAATGGTACTCATTGGAAATCATGGGGTATGACTTGTCTTGCAACTTTGCAGTCCTAAGTCACATGACAAGTCGTACTAGTGAAAACCGAGCCTTATGAAAAATCTCACAGAGGAAGGCCTTTTTCTCTCACAGAGAGAGAAGCCTGTTTGGTGGAAGAATAAACTTTGGGATTACGTGCTACCATTGCTACCGGAGACCAACAGACAGACGTAAGACGTCGCTGTACACGCCGCATCCACATTTGTTTCATGCACTTGTTTTATTAACCTGATGTAAGAGTCCACTTGTTTTTTTATTAAAATTCCCCTAATTTTTTCCATACTGCACTATTGGGGCATTCCTTTTGTTCTCTCTCTCCCTGATGGCGATCATTTAATATAGCCCTTCTGCCCATCACTTTGTGAATTGCACCAGCGGAAAGAGACCACTCAAGAGGATTGGATTGTGGAGTGCTTTGAGGTCGGGTTCAGGATACACCTCCATCCTAGCTACATGCACAAATGCTGCCTTTTTGAGGTGAGAGTTTTGGGAGACCATTTGTGGATATTTATTTAGCGCCATTCACATTTATCTGCAGCCACCAGTTGAAGATTTTTTGTTACCAGCTTATCACAGGACATTTTTCTCCTTAGGACATTGTTCTCCTTTATGCCTTTCTGACCCATGCATTATTCTCTCAGTCACTAAGTGACCCATTTTTTCAGTCATTTGCAGGTTTATGTTTATTCTTATTTGATTTCAATACTGCTCACTGTTATTGTGTTGCATTGATTCACCAGCCACCTGATTCGCACTAGGCATTGGAATCAGGGTGGTCATTGCGGCATTTACTAATTTTGTTTTTGCCTGAGTGTTAGCGCTTATCACCCATTTTTATAATTTCCGAAGAATAAACTTTGCCTAAACCATATCCAGGATGAGGCCTAGATATTCCAGATACATGGAAGGCTTGAGGGAAGACTTTTGGAAATTGATCAACAGCCTAAAGAATCTGGAGAGTGCCTTGGACATTTGCAGATAGTTGTGAGGGAGATGAAGAGTTCTTAGTGGCCTAAAATGGAATGCAAGCAATTTTATGAATACTCTGGGTGCAAGGATTGGGTCAAGTGGCAGTGCAACACTTCAGAAGGGTTTGTCGTCTACTACAAAGCAGAGAAAGTGCTGATGAGATGCGTAAATGGAAATATGGAGGCAGGCATCTTGAATTTCTACTGATGCCAAGTATACCACTTGTCTCAGAGAGGCAATAACTGGCCTTGCAGATTCTGTGCAAAACTTGTATACAAAAAGGTACATGTTTTGGAATTTTAGATCCAGGATAGGCTGAATACTCCTAATAGATTTTAATACCGTAAACAGGTTGGAGTAGAAACCTTTGAATTGTTCTCCAGAGGAACCAGAATAACAACTTCTTGGGACGAAGAGGAATACAAACTGTAACTCTTAGAAGTGAGGGCACCCTTCATTGTGGAGAGTGCTTTGTGGAATATTTGGTAGGATTTGTGTTCCAAGTCTTGAGCCAAAAGAAGGAAATACATTTTGGTTTTGAAGATAAAACCTGTGGAGAGCAACGTGGCACTCGTAGGAACCTTCCACTGTGGGAGAAGGATGTTTCCTCCTGTGACATATTTTGTGAATTTGTCAATTGCCTCACCAAGGTGATGTCCTCCTTCAAAGGGCATACAAGTGTGGCGTCTAACATGTAGCTTTAACTGACCAGGCTTTTAGCAATACAATTCTGTGCATATACACAGAAACGTAAGCCATTCTGGAAATCTGTGTCATGATACAATCTGGGGCATCAACACAGAAAAGTCAGTCAGAAGGTACTGTATGTGTGTGCTCCACTAGAGTTTGGTCCTGAAAGACAGAATCCTGTTGAGTGGCTATTGCCCTAGTCCAATAAGCTGCAGTTTGACAAACAATTACTGAAATAGCTTGTTGCAGGGCTGGACCTGTAAGTGTAAAGGAAGCTTTTAAAAGCTTCTCAAATTGTCTGCAGAAATCTTGAATTATGCCGCGTACAATTTCCGGCAAAAAAACTGTGGATTTTTTTCCGATGGAATGTTGCCTCAACCTTGTGTTGCATACACATGGTCATACAAATGTTTTCTGAAGTTCCGAACGTTAAGAATGCAGTGAATTACAAAACTACAACGAGCCGAGAAAAATTAAGTTCAATGATTCCGAACATGCATAGGATTTTTGTGCGTCAGAATTGCATACAGACGATCGGAATTTCCAACCACTTTTGCCGTCGAAAAAATTGAGAACCAGCTCTCAAACATTTGTTGTCGGGAATTACGGCAGCAAATGTCTGATGGAGCATACACACGGTCAGAATATCCGACCGAAAGCTCACATCGAGCGTTTGTTGACTAAGCACTGATCGAGTGCGAAACGCGTCGGCTGTCCTGTTTTCTGTGATTGCTGTGACTGTACATGTTTTTGGATTTACAATAAAGACAACTTTTTTCGTTTGAAAATCCTTGGAGTGCGGCCGTCCTTCCCTCTTTTCTTCATCATCAAGCGTTTGTTGTCGGAAATTCCGTTTGTGTGTATGCACTATGCGGCATTAAGAACCACCTTCTAAAGGCATAAAAAGATGTTTGTGTAAGACTAAGACAGCAGGCTCTTTTGCTGGAACAGTGTACTTTTTAGTGAATTCTTTATTCAATGGATATTCAGTAATGCCACGTACACACGATCGGTTCATCCGATGAAAACGGACCGATGGATTTTTTCGTCAGACATCCGATGAAGCCGACTTTCATTAGTCTTGTCTACACACCATCAGTTAAAAGTCTGATCGTGTCCAACCCGGTGACGTAAAACACAACGACGTGCAAAGAAAAATTAAGTTCAATGCTTCCGAGCATGTGTCTACTTGATTCTGAGCATGCATGGATTTTTGATCAATGGATTTCCCCACAGACGATCGTTTTTTTCTATCGGTTTTTTAACCATCAGAATTTTTTTTAAACAGGTTCTATTTTTTTTCCCTGATGGGAAAAAAAACGATGGGGCCCAAACGCGATGGGTTCGTCCGATGAAAACGGTCCATCGGACCGTTTTCATCAGACGAACCGATCGTGTGTACAGGGCATTTCTCAGCAATGAGTCACAGAGAGGTGAAAATATTTTCAGGAGAAACTCAATTGTTATAAATTGCCCATTCTATTTGTTCATAAATGGAGAATGTTATTTTAGACTTTGCAGGTCTCAGTACCCACAAAGGCCTGACGAGACTAAGGGGAAACAAGTACAACTATACAGAGGCTTTTGCGCACAGCAAAAGTAAACATGTCTACATTGGTAAGCATACTGCGTAAAACAGGTAAGGATGAGAAATCTTCCACGGCCTCTTTTAACACTGCCTCTGGGTCTTCTGCAAAGATTTCCATGTTTACCTCTTGTAAGGGAGGTACTTCCACTTCCACCTCTAGAGAAGGTGGAGGTAGAGAAGAAGCCTGTTGCATTGGGGTCTGGACAGTAAAGGCTGAATTAGGGCTGTTAGTTTTCCAAGTGATCCTGACATAGTTGCAGAGAACTCTTCCTAAACCACTTGTTGTGTGTCTGAAAGCCAGAGTCAGATATAGAGACTGGTGTTAAAAAAGGGCCCTGCTCCAGTGCAAGAGAAGCAATATCACTCTGAGCAGTTTGAGTGCTTTGCAGGCCATCAGCAGAGCGAATAATTTTTTGACACAATTCCCCACTGCCTGGTTTCTGCCATTGCTTTAGGGTTATTCCTCTGTGGCGTACTTACAGAGTAGAGTGTGGAAATGAGGTAAGTATGCCCAGAGAAGTAGTTGCAGCAACCCTGTGTCAACTGTCCTATAGCAAAGTCTACATGGCAAAAAGAAATGTTGGGCACAGACAAGGAAGCTTGATGACAATTAGTTTTCCAAGATACATCTGGAAGGCAAAAGCTTCATGATCCAGAAGCCCAGTGCCTCCAAACTTCTTAAATCTCTTTCCATGTTTCTGCACAATCTGCTGTAGTTTTGTCTTTGTTATGGCACCAGCCCACTGTGACTGTAAAAAATGGTGCGCATACAATATATGTGAAAATTATAGCACTTAGGTCAGAAGCAAAATAATTACTCTATGTTAAAATAAAGTACGTACTGAATGACAAATAAATGAGAATGTGCTGAACCTAAAGATTGGCTGACACTTTAAAGGAGCCCTTTAATGTTGTCAGTTTTACTGCAGTGCTTTCATAGGGTACTTTGTGCCTGGAGGCCTGAGGTCACTTCTGTTCCTGGCTGCTGACTCAACATTTTTCCCAGGTGCTGTCACTGGACCAATGGCATTGACTCTTCTCTGTTAACCATCAGCAATTATCTTCCTGTCAAAGCAAACGGTAACAAATTCCCCCATATCCTGCAAGGCTATATCATTCTGCAGACACTGGCCTCATCCCCGTGAAAGTAAATCAAAGCAGATGCCACCAGCTCTGACAAGCAAATTCCTATCTGCTACAGGGACATTTAACCACTTCAGCACAGAAAACATATCTACTGGACAGGTGAAATCGCAGCTTTAGAAATGGAAGTCAGATAATACATAGCAATAACCTTAAACAACAGAAAGTGTTGGGAGGAATATCTCTTAGCGTATATACAAAACCTTTGTAATTATGAACTGAAATCTCAGTTGCTTATTAGAGGACATAATCTATTATATAACTGATGAACTACAGCGCTACTAAATCCAAAATACACCACAAAATTAATAAATAAATGTAAAAAGCTGCAGTATGTGAAAAAGGTTACCAACCAAACAACATGTGTGAAAAATATAAACATATGCGCTAGAAACAACTAATTGTGTGATACCTTACTAAGATCAATCCAATAGTTATAATTATTCAAAACCCTGAATAGGGGATTATACGTGTTGCCACAGTGGGGTGAGGCACATAAAGTATATGAATGAGAAAAAAAGTGTAAAATTCCATAAATAAATACAAAACTAATTAATCCAGATCATCAATTAGTACTCAATTCCAGAATACCGTCCCTGTAGAGTAGATGGTAAAATAGGGTTAAACAATGTTAATTAGCAGCAGCGTGAGAGTGTCACTGGATACAACAGCTCTGTGAGACAGGTGCCTTATGCTCAGCTTCAAAACACTTCAGTAACTTCAACGACACAGTCTTGGTCATTAGTGCAAAAAACAGGCTTCAGCCCCCCTTCACAATACACCACAGCAGGTGTGGGACATGTAAGAAAAGTGAAAACACAATAGTGTAATACAGTCAGACACGATAATACCGCTGCCAATGCTATGCGCCGATCCACTCACGCTCTCCCCGTCTTTGAATCAAGCCACTCAGTAACGAAAAGTGTAGAGGTCCTCACTCGGGAACTTCTGACAGATCTCATACGGCAAACTCCTCCCCCACGCGTTGTGTCACTTGCCACGTGACTTAATCATGGGTAATGTCCATAGAGCATATACCCAGCATTCATATACTTTATGTGCCTCACCCCACTGTGGCAACACGTATAATCCCCTATTCAGGGTTTTGAATAATTATCACTATTGGATTGATCTTAGTAAGGTATCACACAATTAGTTGTTTCTAGCGCATATGTTTATATTTTTCACAATCTATTATATGTAGTATTTATTCTAAATTGGATTAACATAGGTAAATATTGTAAAAAATATCACAAAAACATTTCTAAAACAGATGTACCCTATATTTTGAAGAAGTCAGTATCCCGCCTAAATAAGGTCATTGCATTGTACTTTGTATTCTAGATAGTAATGAATATGTACAAATTGATTCATTCATCTGCTCTTCAGAAATATAAGTTGATGATTAAAGCAGTAGTATACCCTCCGATGTTAACATGACATTCACAATATTCATAAAGAAAATGTAATTAGTAATCGATTGATCGTTGTTTATATTTATAAATTATTTATCTTACTATATATAATCTTGATCTAGTAGTACAGCGTTATTCATCGTTTAAGCCAGCGCCATCTCTCTTGTGGTCTTCCACATCTGAATCTATTTGTATTTCCGCTCACAGTTCATCCTTGTTTAGATAATCCCGTACGTGTGCACTAGGAACAAAATATTCAAGCCTCTTCTCTTGTGGACGAAGCATCGTGTGATGTTGGGGCTGACGTCTACAACATAACCAATGAATTTTTCCGGCAGGGATCTCGGATTGCCGGAAATGAAGGATGACACAACGCATACGCATTACACATCACCACTCTGGAATATATCGCTAACTAGGAAAGGTAGAGTCAAAATTACTAATGGCAATTGTTTTTTACAACAATATACAAATTTAAATGCAAAGTGACATTTTTGAGTATACAACCGCTTTAAGCAATATATTGGCGTCTACAGCAAGAAATCAAAACATAATACAGTCTATTTCTTGATAATAGAAAAATATTGAACAATTACAGGAAGTTAAGTGAAGATACAAAACTAAACTCAGCTTCTCTAAAATTTTAACACCTCCGTTTAAATAGATTTTCAACCCCATGGCTCCTTGACGTACATCTCCACTGATTTCCAGACATGTGCATTCGTTTTCGTTAGAATGCATTTTCGTCCGAAAATCTGTTTTTTTTCGTTATCATTTTAACAAACGATAACGAAAGTGCAAGAAACAAAAACCGAAAGATCCGACATAAAAAATGCTTTATTTTCATTGTGGTAAAAATTCGATATAGAGAGATTCGACATTATAGGGAAAAGATTCGACATCATAGAGAAAAGATTCGACACTATAGAAATAATAGATTTGACATTACAGAGAATAGATTTCGATTTATGCGACGTAAAGATTTCACGTTCCGTCGAATATTCTTTTAAACATTCACCAGCAACCAAAAAGATTTGACGTTCCGTGGAATATTCTTTTGACCATTCGACAGAAACCAAGTATTATTGGATTTTCAGATGAAAGCTATTCCCCAACGAAAAACTAAATAAATCAAAACGATTTTCGGGAGTAACTAAATAAATTTATTTTCCAAACGAAAACGAAAAAATGAAACAAAATATTCCAGTCTGCACATGTCTACTGATTTCAGGGTACGCACTCACTCCAGTTCACTCTGACTTTATAACAAGAGAAGAAAAAACCCTCCTGCACTGAAACTTCAGCAGGAATTCAGCAGTGGTGCATACAAAAAAAAAACCCTGTCACAGGAAGGTTGTCTCTGGTGAATGTGATAAGGGAGATCCAGAAATCACAGTTGTTTGCAAATAATATTCATTGCCTACGCTGCTTACCTTTATCTGTTAAAGATCTTTAGGTACACACGAAGGGTGATTCAATAAAGCATTTGCAACACATTTCTGGCAATTGCCAATGTGTATGCAGTCAGAAGTCATGCGCTAAATTAATGAAGCCTGTGCAACAATTTCTGTTGCTCATGTTGCAACAAATTCATAAAGAAATACCGCCATATCAGTGATAAGGAAGTGGGAGGTAAATAAGTCCTCTTTAATGCTGGAGTAAATTTTGTCACAAATAAAAGACAATGTTCTGTCTGAGATAACGCTGACAGATTCATATACAGCTTAAAGTATAACTAAAGGATTTTTATTTTTGGATAGAGTTTGTTCTGGTGACCTTGGTGACAGCAAGGGGGCCTCTCACTTTAGAGGGTTTCACACTCACTTCCCACTTGGCTATGGGACAGGAAGTGAAAGGAAATCTCCCCAATAGGGCACAAAAGACAAAAAAAAAAAAACTGACAGGGGTTATAATACTCCATTAAAGGGGTTGTTAAGGTTCATCTTTTTCCACCTTAATGCATCCTATGAATTAAGGTGAAAAAACATCTGACGATTACTGGCCCCCCAGCCCACCCATTTTACTTACCCGAGCCCTGAAAAGTCCTGCAACGCAAACATGCTCGATCTTTGTCCGGGCTTCTCGGCCCTTCATTGGATAGATTGATAGCAGCACAGCCATTGGCTCTCTGCTGTCAATCAAATCCAATGAGGCGGGCGCAACCGAGTCATACACTTGGCGGCTATGTGCCTCACTGTGTACATGTGCATGCCTTACTGTGTCCATGCCTCATTGTGCCTATGCCTCACTGTGCCCATGACTAGACTGACCTTTTACATGGGAGTCTATGGAAGGGCCTGGCTTTGAAAAATCGGTGCTCCACAGCCGTAGGTCCCCCAGACAACAAACGTTGCACACTTGTAGCGGAAGAGTGGGGCTACATGTGTACCAGGTCCCCAAGGTCTGGGAGATCAGGCACAAAAATTTGACTCGAGTATAAGCCGAGAGGGGCATTTTCAGTCCAAAAAAAGGTGCTGAAAAACTTGGCTTATGCTCGAATATGTACGGTATATGCAAAACTTAATTTTTTTCATTTTGGATAGAGTAAGGGAAGATTATAACCATCAGATTTTTTTTTTCGCCATCTGTGTCCCATTTTGGAGATTTCCCTGTATTTCCTGTCCCATAGCCAAAAACAAAGTGAGAGGAAATCCCTGCAAATTAGGGGAATCCCTTGGGACATCCCAAAATGACTTTCAATGATAATGGTAAATGAGACAAATAGAGAGGGTGAATCTCCTTAAAGCAGAACTTTATCCATAACAACTCGATAAAAAAAAAAGTATGTTTTTTTTTAGCAAGGAACATACATTTCACATTAATAATTCTGCTACCAAAATAGTAATGGTAAACAGGACAAATAGAGGGGGTGAATCTCACTAATGGGAGCACAAACGGCAATAAAAACTGTCAGGGGTTCTAATCCCTTTCCACTCTATCCAAAACGGAAAAAAAAGTTTTGCCTTCAGATATATACAGATATACGAATCAATGGTAATAGTTCTAATTAAAAAATTGTACAATCTATTCTCTCTCCCTCCAGTTAAGTTTGTATTGTTTACTGTAATGTGATTACATCTGATATCAATGCTTCCTTGGAGATCGTGTATCACTTTTTAAACTCTGTACTACCTATATAATTTTATCTATGTAAGTGGTTTAATAAATCAGATTGAAATAAAAAAAAAAACACACACAATCAATATTAATCAACAGTATAGGGATGTATAGGGACACATCAGTACACATTTACAAGTTACGTTTCAAAGTAAAAAAAAAAAAAAAAACTATTATGGACTCCCCCACCCTCCTAAGTTGTGTCCCCACACAGACTTCAGATGCAGCACTGACCTTGCTACCCACTTCCTTGCCCTTTGCCATGCAGGGCTTTCTTTTGTTTTTAGGTAAAATACTTTTGCTGTAGGATGTAAATGTAAAAATAGTTTCTACTGATATGTGCTAAGTAAACGCTTGCTTGCAACTCTACAAAACCTGTTGTCTGCAGAACATGAGATTGGGCAAAATAGGGATTACAGCAGAGGGCTGGGCCAAGGAGCGCACATCTGTGCTACATCTGGATCTGTGTGGGAGCATACTACGTGAAAAGGGAATGGGAGACACATATGGATTTATATAAGGCAACTAGCATTTAAACATATTCCTTAATAGCCACACAGAATATAAATTCACTTGTTGTGCACCAAATGTCTTTACAGACTCAGACATTACCTTGTGAAATTATCAGTGGCATCATCACTGTGCTGTACATGTCAAAGAGCAGGGGGTCCACCAACTACAGACTGCCTGCAAACAATTAGAGGAGGGCAGTAAATACAAGACCAGTCACCGAGCACAAGAGGCAAGAGAAGCAGTGACTGGTCTTTACTATAGGAATCTCCTGCCCAGGGATAACTTTCCCATTGGATTACTGCACTGAAATACACACTTAGATTCATGTAAGAATACAATGCCTCTTAGA
Source organism: Rana kukunoris (assembly GCA_029574335.1). Lineage (NCBI taxonomy): Eukaryota > Metazoa > Chordata > Amphibia > Anura > Ranidae > Rana > Rana kukunoris. The sequence goes on along the minus strand of CM056056.1, from coordinate 136,014,483 downwards.
CAATATATGCTTATCCCAGAGTTAAAGTATAATGGAAAAAAGAGGTGGGACAATAAAGCTAATCCACTTAACAAGCTTTAAAATATTATCAAATATATTGCACAATACACAAAACAATAACAACAGGGCCTCTATAATGTGGCCACAGCTAGAGCCAATTGTGCCAGCAGCATTACTAAAGTTGGCCTTAGGAATAATAGGAATTGTAAGCATACAACATAATAGCCATACCAATCTCAGTTTTATATTTATATGCAAAGATAGCCTTTCTAGGCTGAGGTTCCTGGAATGGCTAACAGAAACTGCCTTACTTTTAGGGGATGAGCGTTTGCAAAATGACTGTTACTTGATCTTTATTGATGGATCATGACTCCATCAGCCTTACCAGTTAATGTAAAAGGAAATACAGTAAACTAAGAAAAAACAGCTTTTTCGGACTGCTTTCAAACAACTGCTATGCTATCTTATTTCTAGCTTTAGCTGAAAGCAATAATTGAGACACCGCACCAGCTGCCTACGCTTCCGTGGGGCAATTTCTAAAAAAGCCTAATCATGGATAATACGCGCTTTAAGAGATTGGTGATGTCCCACAACGAGTGTCACTTTCACTAAAGGTAATTGGTGCAATTGAAACCACAGCTCCTCAGCAGGACTTTGCCTTCTTTTTCCTTCCCTTCTCTTTGCCTGCAGCCAAAAGCAAGGATCAATATTTGTTAGGATTGCTTCTTGTTCCAACAATGTAAGATTTACAATCCGTGCTTGGCTTCTCACTTTGTCTTCACACAACTCATCAGTAGAACCCAATTACTAACCCCAGACAAACAGCATTAACATGAGCCTCAGAGGTTCTTTATGGCGTGTCAGCTGAGTCTCATTTCAGAATCTTCAGGCAGTGCCACTATAACAGATACTACACTTTAAAGTGTGCTCCAAGGAATAAATTTTCAGTCTTTCATTACTCGTACCTTGATTTACTTCATATCAGCTTGCTGGCTATAGACAAAGATAACACACTGTAAATTACAGCCACCCTGACTTGGAGCCTAGAGATGGGGGGAAGGCAGGGAGTGATGCTTGTAATGCAGTATTGCTAGCCTGGGCCTTGAACAGCATGTCTGCAGGGACTACTCACAGAACTGCTTCATGCAACTCGATTTACTGGCACAAATCAACAGCCATAAAATGAAATATAAAACAATGACGCAGCATAGAAGGCACCCCAGTAAGCCCAAACTGTTAGCATATTGGAATTTCCTGACTTTATTTGTGGGTATTGTATACTGTATTTATTCATGTATTTATTCCTGTCATACACATGCAGACCTTCTATCACCTTGAACAAATACACAGAGTCACTCCATTCCACTGATGTTGACTGCTGCTGCCATTTTATGTTTTAATTACAGCTAAACTTACTGTATTTCCAAACATTACTTTTCTGGAAAAAAAATTTGAACATATATCATGATGTTTGAAGAGGTCTATGACTCGCACATTTGTTTGTGATCCCAAAGAATGATCATTAGTACTTGTTTACCAAGATTCTATCTAGTTATTGCAAGCAACGCTCAGGTCTGTTCATTTGCAAAATCATATAAAACATATGAGTTTGCCCATCTGCATCTTACAAATTTAGCCAGCCTTAAAATTGTTGGCCATGTATTTATTTTACATGCTAAATTGCTATTCTTTTAAAAAGAAAATTAGTTTAGATGTTCCTAAAATATTAAAGGCCCAGAGTATAGATTGTAGTAGGATTTAGGTTACAAGTAATCTACGGCTGTGTTGTTACTAAAAATGTAGAAATTCGTTTTGGGCCTTCTCCTGTTTTATTATTTTTAAAATAGTACTTTTTTTTTTACCTACTATAGTCCAAGCGATTCTCTTAAGCCTGGTACACACAATCAGATTTTCAGCAGAGAAAGTGTAGGACTTTTGTCCGAAGGGCGTTGGCCATGAACTTGTCTTGCATACAAACAGAAAATAATTGTCGGCCAACAAATACAAACCTATGTGTTTTTTCAGATCTTTAGCGCCACCCTTTGGGCAACTTCTGCAAATGTTGTGTTATGGTTAGCATTGCTTCCGAGAATGAGTGTTTGTACTTTGGTTTTTTTTCCAACGGACTTCTGTACACACGATCGGATAATCCGACATCACACATTTGTTGTCAGAAAAATGTAAAGCATGTGTATCCGACATTTGTTGTTGGAAAATCCATCAACAATTGTCCGATGAAGCATACAAACGGTCAGATTAGCCTGTCATCACACAATTCCCGTCAGAAAATCTGATCGTGTGTACGGGCCTTAAGAACCACTGAATAGTTGTTCTCCGCATATTGGACCTAATAAAAACCAGTTAGCAACCAGCTGATATTTTTGAACTACTTGCCGACCGCCCGCCGTCATATTACTGCGGGACGGTGGCACTGTTCCGCGAGAGCCTGTCATACTACGTCGGCTCTTTAGCGGCCGCTAGGTGGGAGCGCGTGCCCCCGAGTCCCGCGCGCGTGCCCGGCGGGTACGATCGCCGCCGGGCACACGCGATCGCTCGTTACAGAGCGGGGAACGTGTAAACACAAAGCTCTCGTTCCTGTCAGTGGGGGAAATGCTGATTTTCTGTTCATACAATGTATGAACAGAAGATCAGTGATTCCCCCTAGTGAGGCCACCCCCCCATACAGTTAGAACACGCCCAGGAACACACTTAACCCCTTCCCTGCCCCCTAGTGTTAACCCCTTCACTGCCAATGGCATTTTTATAGTAATACAATGCATTTTTATAGCATTGATCGCTATAAAAATGCCAATGGTCCCAAAAATGTGTCAAAAGTGTCCGATGTGTCCGCCATAATGTCGCAGTACTGAAAAAAAATGCTGATCACCGCCATTACTAGTAAAAAAAAAATATATTAATAAAAATGCCATAAAACAACCACCTATTTTGTAAACGCTATAACTTTTGCGCAAACCAATCAATAAACGCTTGTTGCGATTTTAACAAAAAATATGTAGAAGAATACGTATCGGCCTAAACTGAGGAAAAAAAAAAATTTTTTATATATTTTTGGGGAATATTTATTATAGCAAAAAGTAAAAAAATATTGAATTTTTTTCAAAATAGTCGCTCTATTTTTGTTTATAGCGCAAAAAAAAAAAAAACGCAGAGATTATCAAATACCACCAAAAGAAAGCTCTATTTGTGAGAAAAAAAGGACGCCAGTTTTGTTTGGGAGCCACGTCGCACGACCGCGCAATTGTCAGTTAAATCGATGCAGTGCCGAATCACAAAAAGTGCTCTGGTCATTGGACAGCAATATGGTCCGGGGCTAAAGTGGTTAAGGAGCAAATCCATGTCCTTGATAAGTAACGCTACAAATGTATGACACATTGAAGTGCAGTTCCACCAAAATCAATCATTCCACAAATGCATTATCCTTTTGTGGTTTACAATATTATTGTAACGTTCTCCTCCAATTTCAAGTTTTCACCTGTGATTACTGGTGCATGTAATAGTCCCTAAAGTGAAGTGCTGAAAAACGGAAACACAGTACCACTAAAATAGAAGTTCTGTTGTCAACCCTCCAATGTGTCTCCACATTTGTGTTGCCAGCCATAGCACAGCGCTAGCACTGCCTGCTGTGCTATAATCTCCCCCCCCCCCAGTAGAATATGCCTACTACTAAAAGAGGAAAAAAACCTGATAAGGTGTTGGTGGTCATGTGATTAACACATTAAAGTACTAGTTATAATAATACCGTGAAATGTATTTAAAAAACGGTTGCTGGATATGGCCATTAATCCCTGACCCTTGACGATCTTTATTTTCTTTACTTTCCACTATCCACTTTATGTTTTTTGCATCTTCCCAATAGTGACTGATTCTCTTTTCAGTGTCACAATGATGGAGTAAGAGATGGGATTGTACCCACTACTCTCTACATTTGCTGAATGTTTGTAAAATTACACTTTCCAAATCCCATGTACATTAATAAAAAAATATTACATTACTAAACAATGTACATGCATTTAAATAAAAATAAAAGCATGTGTGAAATAAGCGCAGGATATGAAAATGTAGTGCTATCAGGTAACAATATATGTATAAAGCACATGATTTTATCCTCTATTTTAAACACAAGGAATAATGAGCAACACATTTTGACATTTTCCTTGTATAACAAAAATATGTCAACACTGTAATATATTCTGCATTCTTCCTTATTTTCCAGGGTGGGATGCTGGAAAGGAGAGACAGTGTTGTCTGTTGCAGTCCCCCCAAGCTGCGCTCCTTCCCCTCCATTCTATTCCAAAGCCTGATAAGTAAGAACATTAGTTTTATGCGACTTGTCAAGCTCAAATGAAAAGAGAGCTAACTTTAATGACACTGCAATTAATCGCCCCACCAGACTGACAGCTAAAAGACAAGATATTGACTTCATTAAGGATAATGGATTATGTCATTAAGTTGCTAGGGTCACCTTGCGTACCATGCTTGCTTGCTAATATATCGGCATTTTCGCTCAAATAAGATAAATTCAGATGTGAATGATAAAGCTGATTAGGGAATGTTCCATCTTAAGAGTCTCTCAGCTGCCTATATTCTAGGCTTCTTGAAGTGGGAAGATAGAATAGGATGTGAACCTTACTCTCAAAGGAAGCATCACCCTGTCACAAAGATTGGTCTAACACTTTTTTTTTTTTCTTCGTTAAACTTTATTTCCCAGAAGCCTGCATGTAGGACAAATTATGCAGCATTATCACACAATAAAAGAGACGCATCCTATTTAGTCTAAGCTTTTCCTATAGGCCTGTCCTTAAGGGGAAACAAATAGTGTGGAAATAACACCTCTATTTTTGAAAGCATAGCTGCGTAACTAGCATGCCAATTTGTTAATCCACAACACTCCGTGTGTCGCATACTATTATAGCTTAAAGAGGGAATTGTTTTGCAAATATTAAATAAACCCAAATTATGCCCAGTAAGAACCATATATATAACATTTTACATATCCTTCCAATTCATTTATGAAAAAGGATTCATCCAGGGAATCAGCTAGCCCCACTTTCTGTTTGAAAAAGCACACATTTATAGATAATTGTGAGTGCAGCCTGTAACTATGGAAAATACATATTAGATAACAGTAAACAACACATACAGTACAGACCAAAAGTTTGGACACACCTTCTCATTCCAAGAGTTTTGTAGATTCACACTGAAGGCATCAAAACTATGACACATGTGGAATTATATACAAAACAAAAAAGTGTGAAACAACTGAAAATATGTCATATTCTAGGTTCTTCAAAGTAGCCAAATGAAAAAAAGGAAACTGCGCTAAAATTGACAAAAGAAAAAAAAGGGGAACTATAACATAATAACAATGTGTTCACCCCAGGTGCTGCGATTTGCATGTAAACAATAGATATAAGAAATAAATATAGGGAAAAAAATAAGTGAATGAATACAGATGTGTGTAAGAGGTTGGCTGATAAATCGAGAAGTAACCTGATGGCCACTAAACAATAGGCAGTCACCTTAATCGTTCTAATATTGGTGATGGTAATGAACCAAAAACAAAAACGCAAAAAATATGATGGTATACAAATATATAACCATGCACTGAGTATATCTTTAGCTCTCAATTGATACACAGTCCAGAGTATTAACAGAAAAAAGTCAGTGAAAAGAAGTAAAATAAACACCCGTGCTTCTGGATCGTGACAGATTGATGAACGTGACCAAAGGCAAAAAAAGTGTGTCCTCCACCAAACTTATGGATTGGTCTCTTACCGGAAACCCACGATCCCTTATGACAGGGGATGGGAAACAGCATATACCGGGTCCCAATCTCATGATGTCAGGTGATGTCAGGTCTGCAATCCTAGTGAAAACTCGTATCCGAAAGTGTTGCAGCAATTTGGATGCCCACCATGCAAAAAAACATCAATGGCTCCACATGTGGTTAAACAAGTGTGTTAAACGTATAAAAATGTATTAAAAGAAATAAAAATGCACTTACAGTCATGCAATATTGTAAACGCCTTGAATCTTAATGTTGCGGCCGGAACACAAAAATCCTCAGGCACTCGTCCACTGGGGGAACATACAGGAACTTGGGTGACAACAGAGCGTTGCTCGCCCTATGTCCGTTTCGAAATAACTTTCATCTTCCAGGGGCACGAGCAGCGTGCTGTGTCACCTCTATAAATAAGAGTACAAATGAAGTCCAGCCGAACGTTGGTCCAAGGCCGCCTCCCACCTTGCACACAACATAAGATTATGGTTTTTGTTTTTGGTTCATTACCATCACCAATATTAGAACGATTAAGGTGACTGCCTATTGTTTAGTGGCCATCAGGTTAATTCTCGATTTACCAGCCAACCTCTTACACACATCTGTGTTTATTCACTTGCATTTATTTGTGTTTGTTATTGCATTTAAGGTAGCGCGATTTATTTTTTTCCTATCTTTTGCTTTGATTACTGCTTTGCACGCTCTTGGCATTCTCTTGATGAGCTTCAAGAGGTAGTCACCTGAAATGGTCTTCCAACAGTCTTAAAGGAGTTCCCAGAGATGCTAAGCACTTGTTGGCCCTTTTGCCTTCACTCTGCACACATGACATAATCTTATGTCATGTGTGCAAGGTGGGAGGCGGCCTTGGACCAACGTTGGGCTGGACTTCATTTGTACTCTTATTTATAGAGGTGACACAGCACGCTGCTCGTGCCCCTGGAAGACGAAAGTTATTTCAAAACGGACGTAGGGCGATCCATAAGTTTGGTGGAGGACACACTTGTTTTGCCTTTGGTCACGTTCATCAATCTGTCACGATCCAGAAGCACGGGTGTTTATTTTACTTCTTTTCACTGACTTTTTCTGTTAATACTTTGGACTGTGTATCAATTGAGAGCTATAGATATACTCAGTGGATGAGTATATATTTGTATACCATCATATTTTTTGCGTTTTGTTTTTGGTTCATTACCATCACCAATATTAGAACGATTAAGGTGACTGCCTATTGTTTAGTGGCCATCAGGTTACTTCTCAATTTATCAGCCAACCTCTTACACACATCTGTGTTCATTCACTTGCATTTATTTGTGTTTGTTATTGCATTTAAGGTAGCGCGATTTATTTTTTTCCTATCTTCAAAGTAGCCACCTTTTGCTTCGATTACTGCTTTGCATGCTCTTGGCATTCTCTTAATGAGCTTCAAGAGGTAGTCACCTGAAATGGTCTTCCAACAGTCTTAAAGGAGTTCCCAGAGATGCTTCGCACTATTTGGCCCTTTTGCCTTCACTCTGCGGTCTAGCTCACCCCAAACCATCTCGATTGGGTTCAGGTCCGGTGACTGTGGAGGCCAGGTCATCTGGCGCAGCACCCCATCACTCTCCTTCTTGGTCAAATAGCCCTTACACAGCCTGGAGGTGTGTTTGGGGTCATTGTCCTGTTGAAAAATAAATGATGGTCCAACTAAACGCAAACCGAATGGAATAGCATGCTGCTGCAAGATGCTGTGGTAGCCATGCTGGTTCAGTATGCCTTCAATTTTGAATAAATCCCCAACAGTGTCACCAGCAAAGCACCCCCACACCATCACACCTCCTTCTCAATGCTTCACGGTGGGAACCAGGCATGTAGAGTCCATCCGTTCACCTTTTCTGCGTCGCACAAAGACACGGTGGTTGGAACCAAAGATCTCAAGTTTGGACTCATCAGACCAAAACACAGATTTCCACTGGTCTAATGTCCATTCCTTGTGTTCTTTACCCAAACAAGTCTCTTCTGCTTGTTGCCTTTCTTTAGCAGTGGTTTCCTAGAAAATATTCTACCATGAAGGCCTGATTCACACAGTCTCCTTTTAACAGTTGTTCTAGAGATGTGTCTGCTGCAAAAGGTGGCTACTTTGAAGAACCTGGAATATGACATATATTTTCAGTTGTTTCACACTTTTTTGTTATGTATATAATTCCATATGTGTTAATTCATAGTTTCGATGCCTTCAGTGTGACTCTACAATTTTCATAGTCATGAAAATAAAGAAAACTCTTTGAATGAGAAGGTGTGTCCAAACTTTTGGTCTGTACTGTATTAGTGCACTTGCATGTATATAGTAGCAGATGAGTTTTTTCAGCCCCTTAATTGTGGAGACCCTTGCTCCTATAGCCTGCTTTATGAGCCCTGTAGGGGAAGGAGGTATGGCAATGCTCACTACTAGCAAGTCTCAATAATTACTGTCGGTCTGAGGGGAAATTCAAGGCTCTGACTATAACTGAAATAGTACTATTGAATGGAATTATCCTATCTTCCTCCCAGGAAAGTATATTTAAAATAAAATTTAAAAAGGGAACAAAGTCTCTACCAGTGGTTCTTAACCTTGTTGGAGGTACTGAACCCCACCAGTTTCATATGCGCATTCACCGAACCCTTCTTAATTGGAAAAATAAAAAATGATTTTTTCAAATTCAAAACATAGGAATGAGCCTCATAGCACTGTACTCAATATCTTTTATTTTTTTTTATTCCAATTTTTTTGTATGTGGTCCACCTTTAAAATCCTTTTTAGATTTCTAGGTTTGGTATATAAGTTATATATCATATATATCAAGTTATATATCATTTACTTACTTAATAAGCCACTACCGCTCAGAATCAGCCAGAATGTTTATGCGTCTCCAGTCCACATGCCATACTAGTTGTCCTGGACCTCCGGTGCTCAGGCTGCTCTCCCCCAGTCCCAGACACACTGCCAGTGGCCGGGCAAGGAACATGACTCGTCTGAGTCTCTCAGTCTCACTTGCTCTTCCGAATCTTGTCTGTCCACGATATGCGCCGTGGCCCCGCCGCTGCTGCCTGCAGTGCCACGGTCGGTGAAGTGATCCGGACAGCGGAGGAGATGATGGCGCATCGGAGTGACAGCGAGGCAAAGGCGGGAGACTCCAAGCGCATGCGCTACCCACCGTGATTACAGACAGGCCAGCTCAGGCCAGGCCACATGACCTATTCACCCAATCACAGCACGCTGGCTCGCCATTGTCGAGACTGAACATGGGGGCCGGTCCGGTGCACAGACACAGTGACACGGTGAATACAAATTAATAGAGTCACACAGTCCACACTGGCGCCCCCCTAAATGTTGCGCCCGGTGCACCCGCCCCCTGCCCCCCACATGCTACGCCAGTGTGTATATGTGTGTGACTTGACCTCCGCCGAACCCGCGAGACTGACCCCTGGGGTTCGATCGAACCCAGGTTAAGAACCACTGGTCTATACCAAGTAACTGTAGACCTGTTAGTTTAACTTCTATAGCTGGGAAGATATTGGAGAGATTAATAAAAGACCACATAGACGAGTTCTTGCTGGAAAAAAATATATTAAGAAACAGACAGCATGGATTCATGAAAGACAGAAGCTGTCAGACAAACATGATTTATTTTTATGAAGAGGCAAGTAAAACCTTGGACAGAGGGATGGTGGTGGATGTGGTATACTTGGATTTTGCAAAAGCTTTCGAAACAGTTCCCCACACACGGCTCATGTGTAAGGTAAAGTCTACAGGATTGGAAATATCAGTTAGTAAATGGGTAGAAAACTGGCTAAAAGACAGAATTCAGAGAGTAGTGGTTAATGATTTTTACTTAATGGTCTAAGATTATCAGTGGTGTACACCAAGATTCAGTGTTGGGAGCCTTACTTTTTAATATCTTTATAAATTATATTGGGTCTGAGATCAAAAGTAACATTTCTGTCTTTGCAGATGACACCAAGCGATGCAGTGGAATAACGTTCTTATAGGATGTCTCCAATTTACAAGCCGACCTCAATCCTCAATCCTAATTGGGCGATTATGTGGCAGATGAGGTTAAATGTTGATAAATTTAAGGTTTTGCACTTGGGGGCTAAGGAAATGCATGCATCATACATACTAGGGGGAATATAACTGGGGGGATCTGAAGTGGAGAAGGATCTGGGGGTTTTGGTAGATCATAAGCTCAATAATGGCATGCAATGCCAAGCTGTGGTTTCCAAAGCGAGCAAAGTCCTTTCTTGTATTAAGAGAGGTATGTACTCCAGACAGAGAGATATAATTTTGCCCCTGTACAAATCATCAGTAAGACCTCATTGTGAATATGCAGTTTAGTTTAGGACACCAGTTCTCAAAAAGGATATTGGGGAACTGGAGAAAGTACAGAGAAAGGCAACCAAACGGATAAGAGGCTTGGAGGAGCTCAGCTATAAAGAAAGATTAGAGAAACTGAATGTATTCACTCTTGATAAGGGGTGATATGATCAACATGTACAAATATATTTGGGGTCCATACAGTGAACTTGGTGTTGAGTTATTTACTTTACGGTCAACACAAAAGACAAGGGGGCACTCTTTACGTCTAGAGGAAAAGAGATTTCCTCTCCAAATACGAAAAAGGTTTCTTCACAGTAAGAGCTGTGAAAATGTGGAATAGACTCCCTGTAGAGGTGGTTCTGGCCAGCTTAGTAGATTTCTTTAAGAAAGGCCTGGATACTTTTCTAAATGTACATAATATAACTGGGTACTAACATTTATAAGTAAAGTTGATCTGGGGAAAATCCGATTGCCTCTCGGGGGATCAGGAAGGATTTTTTTTAGCGGATATAGCAAATTGGATCATGCTCTGCTGGGGTTTTTTGCCTTCCTCTAGATCATGGGTCTTCAAACTACGGCCCTCCAGTTGTTCAGGAACTACAATTCCCATCATGCCTAATCATGTCTGTAAATGTCAGTGTGTTACAATGCCTCATGGTATGTGTAGTTCTGCAACAGCTGGAGGGCCATAGTTTGAGGATCCCTGCTCTAGATCAACTGTGGGTATATGGGATTGTATGATTTTATATATATATATATATATATATATATATATTATGGTTGAACTGCATAAACTTGTGTCTTTTTTCAACCTGACTAATAATGTTAACTATGTGTGCGTTAACATATTAAGACTAGCTGAAGAAAAAGACTACAGTTACCTATACTATGACAGTAATGGATTACTAATCAGACAAACTCCAGACTGTTGGTTATAAACACATTTCGGTCAGTGCTGGGGTATCAAGTAGTCTTGTGAAGCCTTAAGTAGATTAAAGTGAAATTCCAGCATAGAGGTTTTCCATTTTCAACTTCCTCCCATCCCCTCTCTGAACCCCCATTCCCAATCTTAAAAAAAGCTTCCTCTTCTTTTAAGCCAGCCATATTGATTGGAATTTGTCTGGTCCATTAGGGACTGGCCAAATTTCCATCCATATATAGACAAGCTGGCTGTACACAAGTCGATCTATGAATCAACTTGTCTATAACCAGTCGGTCAGGTTTCTGCTGCAGGAATCACTGATCATTGTATTCTGATGGCAGGGTTTTTTCCTCCTCACTGTCAGAATGTAATAGCTCAGTGGAAATAATTTCCTTATCCACATGGAATGTGTGGATGGGGGGATCAGCATTTTTTTTGGTTTAACCTACTGGTTGGCTTTAGTCCAGAGGGCAGTCATTTTTCCTGGACTGTAATGTACCAGTGCATCTCAGTCCAGGACTATGTTGAGCCCAGTATATATGATGACAAGCCCAACAAGTCCCATAGGACTCATGAGTTTGATTCTGCATGAAGGCGGCTAGTCGTGGTGTTATTATAATTTAAGTTACTTATATAGTCCCGTCAATTTACACAGCGCTTTACATATACATTGTACAGTCACATTGGTTCCTACCCTCAAGGAGCTTACAATATAAGTTCCATAACTCACATTCATATACTAGGGCCAATTTAGACAGAAGATAATTAACTTACCAGCATGTCTTTGGAGCATAGGAGGAAACCGGGGTACCCGGAGGAAACCCACGCAGGCACAGGGAGAACGTGCAAACGCCAGGCAGGTAGTGTCATTTGTGGAATTCGAACCAGAGACCCTTTTTACTACTGGGCGAGAGTGCTACCCACTACACCACTGTGTAGAAAGACAGGAACAGCACTGGACTGTAAACAGAGTAGGCAGAACTTGGTAAATATATATATTTATTGTGACAGTAGGGGATGCTGTCAAGGTAAAATTGATAGTTTGGGGGGACACAGGGTATGCACATTTGCTATTTGCTTGGTGCAAAGGCTGCAGAGTATAGATGTGGACTGGAGAAAACTGCTTTCACAGCTTTCTCCAGGTTTTGGTAATCCGGCATGGGGCTTTGTAGTTTGGAGATTCCATAGTGTCTTGGGTGGGACGGGATCTACAACCCTGTGTCCAGACTTTGTAGAGTACCAGCAGGGTGTGTGCTCAGGTGAGCACAGCACTAATGAGGGTATGGGAGACTGCTCCACACCCAGAGAGACAGGGTCTCAAGGAGTCAGAGGGGCTGCAGGAGGTAGCCAGAATGTGTGACTGCAAGAGGCAGTACAACGGCCTGAGGACTAGGGCCAGAGTGGAGCTGTGGGCGCTAAAGTGAAGCTATCCACATTGAAGAATCCTGAGGTCTGTGTGATAAGGATAAAGAGCAGACGTACTGCTAAAGAGAGCCAGGTGGGTTTTTCTGTTGTATGTATTTGCTGGAGAACAACCCCTGCGTGGGAAACCCTTATGCTACAGACTTTTATTTGCCTTTTCAATAAAAATGGGCTACCATGCTCTAAAATGCAGTTCCTGACTGGCTTGAATCCCTGACAAACGCATCTGCCACGAGAGCTAATGGCCCCTAATGTTACAATATATACATACACACACATACATATACTGTGTGTGTGTGTGTGTATATATGTATGTATGTATATATATATATATATATATATATATATATATATGTGTGTGTATATGAATTCTGCTTTACATATTTGACATTTTCAAAACAAAGGACATACTACTAAGAATTATATAATGTGAAACCTGGATCATAATATAGAATAGATGTTTAGAGGTGGAGGTGGACACACAATGTTTCGGAGGTGGAGACACATAAGTAGCATGGAGGGTAAGGTTCCAAAACAGAGTGGATTGCTAAAATATTTTAGTAAATGTGGAAGGAATACAGCACTGGTCTCTTTTTGAATAAACATGGGACACAATTGGTTTTGAAATGCTTATGCTTATTGCACTATTTTAAGGCTCCATGCACACTGGATGCTAAAATAATGTTATAAAAACAGCAATAGCTTTGCAGCATGTTTAGCATTTATCAGCATTTTATGAGGTAAAAAAAATGCACTTTGAACGCTATTTTCAGAAAAAAGCCCATAAACTCCACTGCTCATTAAAGCTGAAAAACGTCCATGTGTGCATGGACACATAGACTAACTTAGAGTGGAGTTTATGGGCTTTTTTAAAAAAAAATGCCCATACTCCAATAAACTGCAGTTTATCAGCTCCAGCGTGCATGGAGCCTAATGCCTCGTACACACGATCACTTTTTGTGATGAAAAAAAATGAAATTTTTCTTCATGAAAAAAAACGACATTTTTCAAACTTCATTTTCAAAAATGACGTTGCGTACACACCATCATTTTTGGAAAATGATGAACAAAGTGATGGCACTCTAAAGGGGAAGGGGTTCTATTTGCCTTGAGGCTGCTTTTAGCTGGTTACTTGTTAGTAAAAGACGATTCCTGCTTTTTTGTCTGTTACAGCGTGATGAATGTGCTTACTCAATTATGAATGGTAGTTTTACCTCCCATCTCCTAACTTGCTTCTGGGCATGTGCGGGTTTAAAACGTAATTTTTTACGTAGTTTTACCCACACACGATCATTTTTTATGACACAAAAAATTACATTTTGAAAAATGACATAAAAAATTCGAGCATGTTCGAATTTTTTTTTGGTCATTTTTCAGAAGACATAAAATGACATTTTGGCCACACACCATCATTTTAAATGACATTTTAAAAAATGACATTTTTTTTCATCACAAAAAGTGATCGTGTATACAGGGCATAAGAGTGTTTAATGCAGCAACTGTTGCATTTGTATTCTACCAAGCACGGGTAAATAAGAATGTATATGTATATTTAAAGTGATCTTCGTAAAAGTTTCAAATACATATTACACTCTGAGCTATTCTTGTATATATATATATATATATATATATATATAGAATATAAAGACATAAGTTCAAAGCAGCCCGCTGAACATAGCAAAGCACTGTTTTACTGATGCGTTTCAACTAAAACAACCACATAAGGGCCGTCTGCGATTTTTTGTAACAGTCCCCTCCATGCAGTGGTATCTGCTGAGGGATGTGCACTGCATTGGGAGATTCAGGGACAGGAAGGGAGAGTTACTTAACTTGCATATGGTGCATACTCTGGTTTAGGGCCCTTAGGGAACCCAAGAGCCTCTTTGCAAAGTAACAGATGTATGTAAAAGTCCTTACATTTTTTAGGAATATTAGGTCTACTAATATGCCTATTAGGGGCATTTCATACATATCTGACTTTAGTACAGTGACAATTACACTTTATTTTGGTAAAAACACCCTAAACACTACCTTGTCTGAAATATGAACTCCAGGGGAATGGGGGGGGGGGGGGTTGCGAGATTGGCAGGGGACCTGATTAGATCCAAGTGTCAGATGTTGATTGGGGAAATGATAAAGGACCTATAGCTAACAAAGGATCGACTTGTGCAGCAGACAGGCCTTATAATGGATGAATGGAGGACCAAAGCACAGATCATTTCCAAGGCAAAGGGCTTCTCTGTGAGTACGTGTGACAAAGGGGAAAGGCGACAATCAATGATTTATAGTGAGTAATGACAAGTGAAAAATTCAACAATAATCATGATGAACGATGACGGAGAGGCAACCAGAGAAGAGGGACAAAATAAATAAATAGGAGATGCCATCAGCAAGAATTATGCCAAGGTCATGAGGAGACTGAGGGAAGGAGGAATGCAGGCTTTAGTGATGCCTGCATTAACACATAAAGTTACATTGTTATAAAGAAACCTTTAAATATTTTATGTGCTTCTAGATTCTGATTGATACCACCAGTCAACATAAACGTCTGAAAATTGAAGATAAAATATAAGAACCAGCAGTCTGTTGCTGCCGTTAGGTTGCCAGTAGAGATGGCATTTTGGTTTGTTTACTTATAGGACAGCAATGTATTCAAAAATATGGGGGTTTGCGGTAGTTTTCAGTCTGTATTTATTGTAATATTTACACAGTCAGCTGAAGAGGCAGCTTGAACAGTGATCATTTGACTTTACCTAGACCATGTGACCAGTGCATTGACATTGGTCATGTGACAGGGCAGCAGAGGGATAAGGTGTATCTGTTCTAAAAAAAAATATATATATATATATATATATACACACACACCCACTTGAACTGTTTCACAAAGTTAATAATAAAGCAAAGGTAATACAATAGAGCTGCTTTAATATCACAAGAGAGTGTGGCCCGGATTCACAAAGCACTTGCGCCGACGTATCTCCAGATATGCCGTCGTATCTGTGCGCCGGACTCACAAACTAAGATATGCCTAAAAACAGACTTCATCCCACCGACGTAACTTGCCTATGCCGGCATAGAGTGGGCGCATATTTACACTGGATGCATGTGGCGCTCCCATTGATTTTCTATTCAAATATGCAAATGAGGGAGATATGCTGATTCACGAACGTACTTGCGCCCGACGCATGATTTACGCGGTTTGCGTACGTTTTACGTTCGGTGTAAAGTTATTCCACATAGATGAGGCGCAACCCATGCAAAGGTATGGACCAGGGAACACAAGCCTACGTATTGTACGTTAGACGTCTGTAAATATGGGCAGACGTGGGTCTGGCGGGGCGTAGGTTACGTTAACAGCGTACACAGTGATCCGGCATATCTTAGGCAGTTGTTCCGATGTGGTTGTGCGCATGCACACGGGGATACGTCCACGTCTCGACGCATGCGCAGTTCGTTTTAAGTACTTGTCTGATGCCCGGCCCATCATTTGCATGGGGTCATGCTTCATTAGCATGGATCAGGCCATTTCCAGCACACTTCCACCTACTTCCACTTACGCCGGCTTACGCGTACGAAATATACGCCACGCTGGTGTTAGGAGCATTTGCTTTGTGAATTTCATGCTTGCCTTTCTGCGCTGCGTCGGCGTAGCGTAAAAGAGATACGCTATGGTGGCATAAATGTGCGCCGATGTCTGTGAATCCGAGCCTATGTATATACAGTATCTCACAAAAGTGAGTACACCCTTACATTTTTGTAAATATTTTATTACATCTTTTCAAATTGACAACACTGAAGAAATTACAATTGGCTATAATGTGTGTAGTGAGTGTACAGCTTGAATGACAGTGTACATTTGCTGTTCCCTCAAAATAACTCAACACACAGCGATTAGTGCCTATACCGCTGGCAATAAAAGTGAGTGCAGCCTTAAGTGAAAATGTCCAAATTGGGCCCAAAGTGTCAATATTTTGTGTGGTCACCATTATTTTCCAGCATTGCCTTAACCCTCTTGGGCATGGAGTTCAACAGAGCTTCATAGGTTGACACTGGAGTCCTCTTCAAATCCTTCATGAGAACATCACAGAGATGGTGGAGAGACCTTGCGCCCCTCCACCTTCCATATAAGGATGCTCCACAGATTCTCAATAGGGTTTAGGTCTGAAGACATGCTTGGCCAGCCCATCACCTTTACCCTCAGCTTCTTTAGCAAGGCAGTGGTCATCTTGGAGGTGTGTTTGAGGTCATTATAATCTTTGAATGCTCTGCTTCAGTATGTCACAGTACATGTTGGCATTAATGGTTTCCTCAATGAACTGTAGCTCCCCAGTGTCAGCAGCACTCATGCAGCCCCAGACCATGACACTCCCACCACCATGTTTGACTGTAGGCAAGTCACATTTGTCTTTATACTCCTAACCTGGTTGCCATCACACACGCTTAACACCATCCCAACCAAATACGTTTATCTTGGTCTCATCAGACCACATGACATGGTTCCATGTACTTATTTTCAGATTTTTTTTTTCATGTGCTTAATCTTTAGAAGAGGGTTCCTTCTGGGATGACAGCCATGCAGACCAATTTGATGCAGTGTGCGGCGTATGGTCTGAGCACTGACAGGCTGCCCCCCCCCACCCATGATGCTATTAAGATGGCCCTGCCTGCTCCCTATTCACACCTGAGACCTTGTAACACTAATGAGTTACATGACACTGGGGAGAGAAATAGCTAAATGGCACAATTTGGACATTTTCACTAAGGGGTGTACTCACTTTTGTTGCCAGCGGTTTAGACATTAATAGCTGTGTGTTGAGTTATTTTGAGGGGACAGCAAATTTACACAGTTATACAAGTTGTACACTCACTACTTTACATTGTAGAAAAGTGTAATTTCTTCAGTGTTGTCACTTGAAAAGATATAATAAAATATTTACAAAAATATGAGGGGTGTACTCACTTTTGTGAGATACTGTGTGTGTGTGTATATATATATTGTGACAGGGTACACAATTGTATGTACACCAGTGAGAGACTGGAAAAGTCAGCGTTCCCTGCCCTGGAAGGGGTTAAGCCTGGCCAACAGGTAAAACCTCCTCTCTTCCCCTATTAATTAACACTCACCTGGTAAGGAAGTGGGAGGTGAGAGCTCAGTGTGTGAGGTATGCTGAGCTGGACGGACAGGTTGGAAACTGTCTGCATTGAAGGAACAAGGTCTGTCAGAGATTTGTTTGTTTTGGACTGTTATTATGTTTGTTTTATACTGGAGGCTGGAATAGCCCCTCCAGTACAGTGTAGTGAGGGACACTACTGTCAGTTAGCCTCCTAAATTGGAGTAGGCCATTTTGTTTTGTATTATTTATTTTGAGTGCAATAAAGCCGTATTTATTGCTTAAGATCAGCGAATTTGCTGCATTGCATTACCGCTATTTCTTGCGACCTTGTCACAAGTGGTGTCAGAAGTGGGATATTCGCTGTTGTACCGGTCAAATTTACAGTTACAGTGGCCTTAAAGGTACAGGACCCAGAAAATGGAAGATATTATGAAAGCCCTGTTACACGCTGTCTCTGTGCAGCAAGAGACTAATAGACAAGTAGACAGACAAGCCGCTGCAGCACAACAAGAGATTAGTAGACAGGCAGCTGCCGCAGCTGCAGTACAACAGGAGACCAACAGGCTCCTGACTTTGAAGATTGAAGCTTTGACTGAAGCACAAAAGTCAGACCGTGCTGTTCTCAAAGCAACCCTGGATCAGATGACTACCCAAGGGTCTGACAGCTAACCCCTCTAAATGTGCCTTGGGTCTAGCAGAGGCTAGATACTTGGGTTACCTGGTTGGCAGAGGACTTGTTAAACCACAAATGAACAAGATAGGAGCTATACAGAGCTGGCCCAGACCATTGAGGAAAAAACAAGTCAGAGCTTTCATGGGGATTGTAGGCTACTATCGGAGGTTTATTCCTCACTTTGCTACGAGGGCTGCTCCGCTCACTGACCTTATTAAAGCCAGAAGTCCAGACACTGTAAAGTGGAACAGCGAGGCTAAGGAAGCCTTTGCTGGTCTGCGGGCAGCGCTTTGTGCCCAACCTGTGCTTGTGGCTCCTGACTTTAGAAAGGAGTTCTTTCTCCAGACCGATGCCTCAGAGGTGGGTCTGGGTGCAGTTTTGTCCCAATATGTGGATGGTGAGGAACACCCTGTGCTGTATTTGAGTCGGAAGTTGTTACCTCGAGAACAGCGCTATGCCACAGTGGAAAAAGAGTGTTTGGCAATCAAGTGGGCAGTGGAAACACTCCGCTACTTTTTGTTGGGCAGGCGGTTTACCCTCGTCACAGACCATGCTCCGTTAAAGTGGATGCACACCAACAGGGACAAGAACGCCCGGGTCACGAGGTGGTTTCTGTCCCTACAGCCCTTTACTTTTGTGGTACGACATAGGGCAGGTCTCCTCCACAGTAATGCAGATGCTCTGTCCCGAGTGCATGGGTTTGTAGAGGTGGCCGCTTCCCACCCAAGTGTTAAGCTGGGGGGGAGGATGTGTGACAGGGTACACAATTGTATGTACACCAGTGAGAGACTGGAAAAGTAAGCGTTCCCTGCCCTGGAAGGGGTTAAGCCTGGCCAACAGGTAAAACCTCCTCTCTTCCCCTATTTATTAACACTCACCTGGTAAGGAAGTGGGAGGTGAGAGCTCAGTGTGTGAGGTATGCTGAGCTGGACGGACAGGTTGGAAACTGTCTGCATTGAAGGAACAAGGTCTGTCATAGATTTGTTTATTTTGGACTGTTAGTATGTTTGTTTTATACTGGAGCCTGGAATAGCCCCTCCAGTACAGTGTAGTGAGGGACACTACTGTCAGTTAGCCTCCTAAATTGGAGTAGGCCATTTTGTTTTGAATTATTTATTTTGAGTGCAATAAAGCCGTATTTATTACTTAAGATCAGCGACTTTGCTGCATTGCATTACCGCTATTTCTTGCGACCTTGTCACTATATATATATATATATATATATATATATATATATATATATTCTGTATGCGCTCATGCACATCCACATACTGTGTGGTGTGTGTTCGTTCTAATACAGTTTGATCTACTAATAAAGCATACAATACTTAGAATAGTCTACACTGTTGCTTTCTGGTTACAATAAAAACAATTCATAACATTCATTATATAACAATATTTTAACAACCTTTTTACTGCGTTTAACAGGCTACCGACAACTTTGGAATCCTATACTACTGAATACAGATGCATTCTCCTGTTATGAATCCTGTATGTGAAACAAGATTAGAAGAGGCAGAAAGATAGATAGATACCTGGTGCCAACAGCTAGATAGACAACTAGATAAATGCAAAGACAGGTAAACAGACAGAATCCCAGGATATTGATGGGAAGACTAAGAGCAAGACAGAGATTTATTCAGCCTATATAATCACACAGCTATGTACTGAATGGCTTCTACTGAACTGTATTTTAAGGGAGCTAGGTAAATTTATAAAAAAAAATATATATATATAAACACAGTTTGCAAGCATACAAATTGGAAATGCCATGAAAATTTTAAAAAATTATATTGCAGCTTACCAGTTCTTAGACATGGTGGATGCATGTGTCTTTTTTTTTTGCCACCGTAGGCTGTAGGCCCTAGTTTGGACTACAAAACATCTCCCCCTTATTAATCCTCATAACCTAGGGGAAGGGTGTTCTGAAGTTCATAGAGGTTAACAAAATCAGGGCAGATTTAACATTGCAATTGGAGATTTTACTCAGGCAGGGTGCAATAAGCAAGTTAGGAGTTCCCTGTATTTGTGGCAGGATAAGTGGCATTTAAAAAATAAAATAAAATTATACTTGAACGGACATAACAAAATGCTTCAATTGTATACTTAGCAGACCAATAAACAAAATATAGAAGCTCATCGTTAGGCTTTATATAAACTTTAGGGCAAGTAATTTTGTAAAAGCCATGCTAAAATTATCTAGTGTACCAAAATAGAACTTTACAATGCTTGAGGGCTCTTCAATAACCTAATGTGATAACAATAAAAAATAAATGAACTTATGTCACAATATTCTTTTTTACAGGTATGAACCTGTGTTACAATCGGTGTGCCCCTAAGGAATCTCTTTTCAAAAGCCTCGTACACACGACCAGTTTTCCCGGCAGGAAAACTGCCAGGAGAACTTTTGGCCGGAAATGCCCGGGAAAAATAGAGAACCTGCTCTCTATTTCCCCGCCAGGATTCCCGGCGATGCGTTTCCTGCCAAGAAAACCGGTCGTCTGTATTCTTACCTGTTCCATTGGAAACCCGCGCATGCTCAATAAGAGTTTGACGCATGCGCGGTAGCATACAAGTTTACTATGGTGTGTAGCAAGATGGCGGCGATGGCATCGAATGTGACGAGCGCAGGCTCGACGTAGTCGATGACATCACTGCATTCTTCCCATTCAAAAGAATAGCGGTTCTTTAGAATGGTCGTCTGTATGTACGGCAAGCTTTCCAGGAATCCTGTCGGGAAACCCGTTGGGTTTTTCCTGGCGGGATTCCCAGCCGTGTGTACAGGGCTAAAGACTGATGAAACAAGAATTACAAATCCCCAAAGGCACCCTGTGCTGAGAGAAACATGTAGGGCCATCATTGAGAACCTTTATGTAAAAATGATAAAAATAAACATGCAAATTAGAGTGGCATCATTTCTGATCACCATATATGCTCCAGATATCAAAAAGTTTTAATAATTATTGCATGAACAGAAGAGCAAGGCAAACGGCATTTTCAGAAGAAGAGGTCCCAAAGGATGACGGCCTCCTATGCCGCTGTTCTGATCACAAAAGCCCTGCTGTGTTCCATGACAAACAACTGAGCGGGGTCTGCTAAAGGCTTGTCATTTTTATAAATGAGCCCGGTGAGGTCATGCCCCATTCACCAGTTTGCAGCTAGTGGCCACTTCCCTGCAAAGATCAGAGAACGCTGTTACTCAAAAGTTAAAGATGAAATCTAGACAAACAGTCATATGCACTGGTAAAATAAATAAGGAGAACGGTTATGCCAATTATGCAATTTGTATTTCTGTCTGGCATCAGATTTAGGGAGGCCGCCAGCATGGCTGGGCCATCCTGTAAAGAAGTTGCCTAATGCCGTAGAGCAGGCATGTCCAAAGTCCGGCCCGTGGGCCAAATTTGGCCCCCTGTTGATTTAATATGGCCCCCCTGGGGATTTGGATATATATATTGTTTATGGCCCCCAGAGCCACAAAAGATATATACTGTATTTATCGGCGCTGCCTTGTAGGGGACAGGAAAGGGCAGGACGAGCGCCATCAGATTACATGAAGGGAATCTCCTGTTTACTCAGCAGCGTCTGTATTGGAAGTCCCGTCTCCTGGGATGACGTTGGACAACTGTTCTGTCTATCATAGGAGGTGTGACATTGTATTAAAGAGACCACAGAGTAAACAAGAGATTCTCCTGTTTGTAATCTGTTGGCACTCGTCCCGTCCCCCTCCCTCTGCCCTCCGAGGTTGCAGATGGGCATCGATCAGTCTGCACTGATGGTAATGCTGCATTCATGGCACATGTGAGGCTGCATTGGTTGCAATGGTAAGGCTGCATTGGTTGCAATGGTAAGACTACATTCATGGCAATAAAGGGATTTTTAAATACAGCTTACCTGTAAAATCCTTTTCTTGGAGTACATCACGGGACACAGAGCGGCATATTCATTACTATGTGGGTTATATGGAGTACCTTCAGGTGTGGACACTGGCAATCTTCAAACAGGAAGTCCCCTCCCTATATAACCCCCTCCCCTAGAGGGAGTCCCTCAGTTTTGTAGCAAGCAGTATGCCTCCCAAAATGGTCACCCAAAAGAGGGGTGGGAGCTCTGTGTCCCGTGATGTACTCCAAGAAAAGGATTTTACAGGTAAGCTGTATTTAAAAATCCCTTTTTCTTTCTCGTACATCACGGGACACAGAGCGGCATATTCATTACTATGTGGGATGTCCGAAAGCAATGCTTTAATGAGGGGAGGGAGACATCTTCCAAAGAAGGATTCAATTTTAGAGCTAAACTCAAATCATAATAATATTTCCAAATTAGTCAAGAAAGAAGAACCTTTTTCTTTTTTTTTTTTTTTTTTTTTTATATAACCAAGGGTGTTTCTGATCCCGAGGATTTCAAACTGCAGCCTGTAGTACTGCCTGACCAAAGGCAGTATCCGCATTTCTTCTCACGTCTAGTTGATAAAACCTTGTAAACGTGTGGACTGATGACCACGTTGCCGCCTTGCATATCTGAGCCATAGAGATCTGATGGTGTGCTGCCCAAGAGGCGCCCATGGCCCTGGTAGAATGGGCCTTTACCGACAACGGAGGGGGCAACCTCTTCAATCCGTAGGCTTGAATGATTAATTGTCTAATCCATCTCGAGATGGTGGATTTTGCAGCTGCCTGCCCCTTCTTGGGGCCATCTGGTAGAACGAATAACACATCTGTTTTCCGGATCTTTTCCGTAGCTTTAAGATAGGCCTTCATGGCCCGGACAATATCCAAGGTATGCAGCAACCCCTCCTTTCTAGATGTAGGTTTTGGAAAGAAGGATGGAAGTACCAAATCCTGGTTTAAGTGAAATTTGGATATAACCTTTGGTAGAAAGGAAGGATGGGGCCGGAGAACTGCCCTGTCCTTATGCAGAACAAGATATGGTTCCTTACACGATAAGGCTGCTAATTCTGACACTCTCCTGGCCGAAACTATGGCGACCAAGAAAACCAGTTTTCTTGTCAGTAAGAGTAAAGGAATCTCAGCCAAAGGCTCAAAAGGCTGTTTCTGTAGAGTGGACAGGACAAGATTTAGGTCCCAAGGACAAACTGGTGACTTGACAGGAGGATTAATACGCAAGACCCCCTGTAAGAAGGTCTTTACCAGCGAGTGGGTGGCCAGCGGCCTCTGAAACCACACTGACAGAGCTGAGATCTGTCCTTTGATTGTGCTTAGTGCCAGGCCTTTATCCACTCCTAGCTGGAGAAAACTTAACACCCTATCAATAGTATATTTGCGGCAATTCCATCTTTTGGATTCACACCAGCCTATATAGTTCCTCCACACCCTGTAATAAATTACCCTGGAGACCGGCTTTCTAGCCTTAATCAGGGTAGGGATTACCTGCCTAGACAGACCCCTACCCCTGAGAATCAGGGATTCAGCCTCCAGGCCGTCAAATTTAGACGCTGTAATGTAGGGTGGAGGATCGGGCCTTGTGAGAGTAGGTCTGGTTGTAGAGGAAGAGTCCAAGGGTCTCCCACTGCCATATTCAGGACTAGTGAGTACCAAGCCCTCCGGGGCCAAGCTGGAGCTATTAGAATGACTGGCTTGTGCTCCACTCTGATCTTGCGCAACAGGCGGGGGAGTAACTGTAGTGGAGGGAACGCATATAGAAGTTTGAATTGATGCCAAGGGCAAACCAACGCATCGGTTCCGCAGGCCATAGGATCCCTCGCTCGCGACACGAACCTGTCTAGTTTCTTGTTGAACCTGGATGCCATTATATCTACGTCTGGCGTTCCCCACCTCTGGCAGATTGTCTGAAAGACCTGGGGATGCAGAGACCACTCCCCTGGCAACAGACTCTGGCGACTTAAGAAGTCTGCCTGCAGGTTGTCCACTCCGGGAATGAATATCGCTGAAATGCAGGGTACATGAACCTCTGCCCATTGAAAAATCAAGTTCACTTCCCTTTGAGCGGCCTGGCTCCTGGTTCCCCCTTGGTGGTTTATGTATGCCACCGCCGTGGCATTGTCTGACTGGATTCTCACCGGGAACCCCTTTAATCTGGAGGTCCACGCCAACAGGGCTAGGCGAGCAGCTCTGATTTCCAAGATATTGATGGGGAGCTGCCTCTCTGCTTTCACCCAAGTTCCCTGGCGGGAGAACCCCTCGAAGACCGCCCCCCAGCCTGCCAGGCTGGCGTCTGTGGTAACTACCTTCCAGACAACAGGGCTGAAGGATCTTCCCTTTAGAAGGTTCTGAGGGTTCAACCACCAGGCCAGGCTTTGTCGGACCCTTGATGATAGCGTCAAAGGGGACTCTAAGGCATGTGCCCTCTTGCCCCAGGCTGCTAGAATGGCTGCCTGTAGGACGCGAGTGTGGATCTGAGCGTATGGTACTGCCTCGAATGTGGCCACTAGCTTGCCTAGTAATCGCATACACAGGCGAATAGTTGGTCTTTTCTTGTTTACAACCAACTGAACCAACCCCTTGATCGCCTTGATCTTTACAAGGGGCAAGAACACCTTTTGATGTTCTGTGTCTAACCTCATGCCGAGGTATTCCAACTGCTTTGTAGGCTGGAATGCTGACTTTCCCTGGTTTAGGACCCAGCCGAATTCTTCGAGGTACCGAACCGTGAGGTTTACTGCCTTTTGCAGACCCGTCCGTGAGTGATCTATGATTAAAAGGTCGTCCAAGTATGCTAGGACTGTGACTCCTTGGATCCTTAAATTGGCCAGAACTGGGGCTAGAATCTTCGTGAATACCCGGGGGGCCGTGGCCAGCCCGAAAGGGAGCGCCCTGAATTGGAAGTGTCGCTGCCCCACCGCGAAGCGTAAAAACCTTTGATGCGCCTGAAAGATTGGTACATGAAGGTAAGCATCTTTTATGTCTATGGAGGCCAGAAAATCGTCTTTCTGAAGCGCGGCGGCTGCTGACCGGATGGATTCCATCCGGAAGGAACGCACCCTTAGATAACCGTTTAACCTCTTTAGGTCCAAGATTGGCCTGACATCGCCGTTGGGCTTTGGTATGACAAAGAGATTGGAATAGAAACCTAGGCCTTGCTCTTGGGCTGGCACTTCTATAATTACGTCCTGGCAAAGCAGGTGATCCAAAGCTGCCAGCATTGAGGCCTTCCTTGCTGGATCCCTTGGTAGCCTTGATTCTTGAAAATGAGGCGGAGGATATCTTAGAAACTCCAGTCTGTAACCTGTGGTTACAGATGCCCGGACCCAATTGTCGGGGATCTTGGCTTCCCAAACTTCTGAGAAGAGACGAAGCCTTCCCCCCACCCTTGAGAGTGGGGGCGCCCCTTCATAATGCAGACTTAGGGGCTGTCTTTGACGGCTTGCGATACCACGGCTTCTTACCCCCAGGGGTCTGTCCTTGCGATCTACTGATAACGTTGGATCGTGCAGGCGGCCGTCGATACTGCCTGGAATTAGAGGGCCCCGAGACAGGAAAAAACTGCCTCCTAAATGTAGGAGCCCGGAATGTCTTTTTGACCGGTAAAAGGGTACTCTTGCCATTTGAAATAGTCTGAATATATTTATCCAGATCTTCTCCGAAGAGTCGTCCTCCATGGAAGGGAAATCCTGCCAGAAGCTTTTTGCATGGGGGCTCCGCCGCCCAGTTCTTCAACCATAAGAGCCTTCTCATGTGCACCAAACATAGTGATAAACGAGAAGCCTGCTGGATGGAATCTTTTATAGCATCTACCGCGAAACACAGAGCTCTGGGAATGTCAGCAAACTCCTCTGCTTGTTGGGTAGGCATGTCCTTTAACATCTCTTTTGTCTGGTCTTTTAATGCCTGACAAACTCCAATTGCAGCTACCGCTGGCTGCACCACTGCTCCTGCCGTAGCAAAGGATGCTTTTAAAAGTGTCTCTAATCTTTTATCAACCGGATCTTTAAACATATGTATGTTTTCCACCGGGCAAGTTAGTGATTTATTCACACACGAGATGGCTGCATCCACTATTGGGAGCCTCCACTTCTTGGAGAATTTTTCCTCCATGGGATAAATGACCGCAAATCTTTTCGGTGGCAGAAAAATCCTGTCCGGCCGTACCCAATCCCGAAAGATCAATTCCTCCAAGAGAGGATGGACCGGAAAAACTGCGTTGCTTAACGGGGCTTTCAAAGAGCCCAGAGAGGATACCGGAGGAACCTGAGGTTCTGGCAATGGTAAACTAAATGCCGAGCGGACCATGTCCGTCAAAGACTGTACCCACAGTCTCTCTGTCTGGGAGTCTGAAAATGGTTCCTCAGAGGTAGACCCCTCCATCCCTGAACCCTCTTGGTTCAGGTCCAGTTGATCCTCCTGTGATTCTAATTCCTCCGGAGAGAGAATCTCAGCATCTGAGGATACACCCCCTGGTGATGGGGATCTAACCCGTTTCTTACCAGGAATAGCTCTAGCGATCAATGCCGCTATTCTCTCTTCTAGCCCCCCTAGGGATACGGCTAGCATCTCCTCTGTGATAAACACAGGGCTGGGCTGATCTGGGCCAGCCTCCGCACCAGATCCCCCTAATGGCTCATCCAAGGCGCTCCTTAAATTAATAAGCTGCGGGGAAAGAATCGGCATATCAGAATCAGAAAGGGAACCCTTTTGTTTTTTGGTCTTTTTTGTACCCTTTGACCCCGAACCCTTGGAAGCCATAATACAAAATCGAGGGACTCCGCCCACACAACAGACTGTAGTGGGCAGGAGTACAAATTTCAGAGTTTAGGGGAGAATAGATCACTTAGTGTCCCCAAAAACTGATGGGCCCGTATGTTGGTTTTTTTCTTTTTTTTTTTTTTTTTTAAATAATTATATATTATATATTATATATTTTCCTTGACAACATACAGTGACCCTACTTTAAGTTTGCCAGCCTCCAACCTGCTGCAAAATAAGGGGGATTCTTGGCTTAACAATAAAGGCATTGGAACAAAGTCCACATGTACTACCCCTCTTCCGCCACCGGGAGTCACTGTTCTGCCGCTCTGCGTCCTCTCCTTGAAAGATCAGCCTCAGACTGAGCACTGACAAAGCCTGCTGTCTATAACAGCACAAAGGCGCGCCCCTGTATGACGCCGCAGGCCCGCCCCCCCCCGCCCTCCTGTCTGGACGGCGCGAAAAAACGTCAATAAGACGTGCGCGCGCGCGCGCGTATGCCGGAAACAGGAGGAACATGGAGGAGCCGCGCTGCTGGAGATCCAGGCACGCAGAAACAGGCGGCAGATTCAAACCCCCGGCCAGGTAGGACTCTCTCAAGGCCCCTAGGGATCCTTACTAGCCCTAGGAAGAAACAACAGGTTAGCTAGCAACACATATTTAAACAGGGGGGCCTAGTGATGGGGGGAGAAAGGGTGTCATCCTGTCTTTTAGACATAGTGATCACGGTTGCCCATGCAGAGCATACTTAGGCTATCCCCCCTTTTAGGTTACCCCGGGGAGCCTGCTGTCGAACCAAGTCCCGCAGGCTCCCCCTTACCTGCTCCATGCTGCAGGATGTTTGACCAGCAAACTGATCCAATCTTCTCCCATCTCCGTGGGTAGCGTAGTAGACCTTCAGGCCCTGGGGTCCTATGAAGGTACCCACTGTCCTGGACCTATATAGCACCCTGGCAAACAGGAACTTTATGGTTTTGCAAACTCCAAGTCCTGGGCCCAGGGTCCAGCCCTCCAAAGAGGAGCATTATAGGCAAAACCCCACGGTCTGGGGCCCGGGTACTGTCCACTTTGGCACTGAGGCTCCTTGGACAGATCCGGTTAGCCCGCCCTTAATCCCAAGGATGTGGAGCAAAGCTATTCCGTGACCAACACCTAAGACACTGGCGAAAAAACTGAGGGACTCCCTCTAGGGGAGGGGGTTATATAGGGAGGGGACTTCCTGTTTGAAGATTGCCAGTGTCCACACCTGAAGGTACTCCATATAACCCACATAGTAATGAATATGCCGCTCTGTGTCCCGTGATGTACGAGAAAGAAAGTAAGGCTGCATTCATGGCAATGGTAAGCATGTGCGTGTTATACGCTGATAAATACGGTATATCCAAATAACACGCCCAAGCTCATCCTTAGTCCTAAGCAGCGCTCTGGGATTCATTGGGGCCACAAAAGAAATATATACAGTATATCCAAATAACACGCCCAAGCTCATCTCTATACCACACACAGCCACAAAGGGAAGAGAATTCTTGTTGGGCCATGTATTAGTGCTCGAACAAACACACTTAGACTACGGCATGCACTTACGACCCAAGAGCCCATAGTCCTGGAGTTTGATCCTGTTGAGCACCTCCTCAACTTGAGCGTAATGGGAAAGCCATTGTCTGCCCTTTATCTCCACCTATCCGCAGCCCACAATGCCAAACCATGACCTATGAGCGCTGGCGAGGAAATATTCCTGACCTTTCGGAAGATGACTGAGAGGACTGCGTTTCCTCGTATGTGACCTCCATGATCTCGGCCAGGGTCAGATTTGTACAACTGAAATTCTTACATAGGGTCTACTACACCCTCCAACGCTTGGTTTGCAGTATGTTACTATCTACCAGCATCTTTTTATGGTGTGGTCCTGTCCAGCATGTCATCCCTTCTAGGAATCAGTTGTTGATGAGCTTTAAAAAAAACTATGATTTAGCCTTGAGGCCTGACCCTCTGTTACTGGGTGATGGAGGATGTGGTGGTGGGTAGACATGTCAAGCTCTTTCTTGCCTATGCAACCTTCTAAGCAAGACGGGAGATTTGCTAAAGTGAAAGTTGCCCACTCCCCCAACAGTGTCTACCTGGAGGAAGGCTATAAATGATGTGCTATTCTTGTATAAGCTGACCTATGAGAGCAGAAACTGTCAGAAAAAAAAATCATAAGGTTTAGTCGACCTGGACAGATGCTCAGTAACATCTAATGGAGTTGAATAGAATCCATTATTTCTCTTTTCCTCTGCCCCCCCAGCTAAGCATCTTTCTTCTGCCCCCGGCCCGCCCCCTCTCTTTCAGCCTTTACCCCCCGCCCCTTTATTTATATATATATATATATATATATATATATATATATATATATATATATATATATATATATATATATCTGAATTGAGGCCTTAAATGATTGCTATAGTTATCTTTTTCCTCGGATTGTATTTACAAACAATACTTATATAATTCAGTGGTCTTGAGGCCTGGTTACGCACTATCCTTGCTTCAACACAATATTGTGCTATTTGTAACCCTACAATAAAGTTATATAATGTACTGTTTTGTGATGGCTAAATTGATTTCACACATTTCTTTACTGTTTTACTATGTACATGCCTTTTAACCACTTCAGCCCTCCGGAGAATTTGGCTGCCAAATGACCGGGCCACTTTTTACGATTCGGCACTGCGTTGCTTTAACCACTTAAGGACCCGCTCATGTACATATACGTCGGTACTTTAAAGATGGATATCTCGGTAAGGGCAGCAGCTGCTGCCACAACCGAGATATCCATATTTTCTTTGAGCGGTCCTGTAAACGATAACGGTGGTCTCCGCGGTGGATTCGCCACGAGATCACTGTTATCGGTGGCGGGAGAGGGCCCCCCTCCCGCACCCTCCACCGCTTACCAGAGCCGTCGGTAGCGGCGGAGATGGCCCCCACCCGTCTCCATAGCTTAGAAGGGGGCGGAAGTGACGTCAAAACGTCACTTCCGCCCATGCTTCTTAAAGCAATATTTTTTTGTTGTCATTTTTTCAAATGACAATATTTTTTTTGCATTTTAGTCTAAATATGGGATCTGAGGTCTTTTTGACCCCAGATCTCATATTTAAGAGGACCTGTCATGCTTTTCTCTATTACAAGGGATATTTACATTCCTTGTAATAGGAATAAAAGTGACCCTTTTTTTGTAAAGATTAATAAAATAAATAAAAATAAACAAGAAACATTTTTTTTTAAAGCGCCCCATCCCGAAGAGCTCGCGCGCAGAAGAGAACGCATACGTGAGTAGTGCCTGCATATGAAAACGGTGTTCAAACCACACAAGTGAGGTATCACCGCGATCGTTAGAGCGAGAGCAATAATTTTAGCCCTAGACTTCCTCTGTAACTCAAAAGATGCAACCTATAGGATTTTTTAAACTTCACCTATGGAGATTTTTAAGGTTAAAAGTTTGACTCCATTCCACGAGCGGGTGCAATTTTGAAGCGTGACATGTTGGGTATCATTTTACTTGGCGTAACATTATCTTTCCCTCCTGTATTGATTTGTATTGTGAATGTACTGTCTTCCCTAATGTAAAGCGCTGCGTAAACTGTTGGCGCTATATAAATCCTGTATAATAATCCTGTATAATAATAAAAAAAAAAATTGGGCTAACTTTACTGGTGTCGTAGTTTTTAATTTAAAAAAGTGCATTTTTTCCAAAAAAAGTGTGCTTGTAAGACCGCTGCGTAAATACGGTATGACAAAAAGTATTGTAATGACCGCCATTTTATTCTCTAGGGTGTTAGAAAAAAATATATATAATGTTTGGGGGTTTAAAGTAATTTTCTAGCAAAAAAAAACTGTTTTAATCTTGTAAACACCAAATCTGAAAAACAGACAAGGTCCTTAAGTGGTTAACTGACAATCGTGCGGTCGTGTCTCCCAAACAAAATTGACGTCCTTTTTTTCTCACAAATAGAGCTTTCTTTTGGTGGTATTTGATCACCTCTGTGGTTTTAATTTTTTTGCGCTATAAATAAAAATAGAGCAACAATTCTGAAAAAAAAGCAATATTTTTTACTTTTTGCTATAAAAAATATCCCCCCCCCAAAAAAAAAATATTATATATATATATAAAAAATTCACTCAGTTTAGGCCGATACGTATTCTTCTACATATTTTTGGTAAAAAAAAAAAAAAAATGCAATAAGCGGCTATTGATTGGTTTGCACAAAAGTTATAGCGTCTACAAAATAGGGGATAGTTTTACAGCATTTTTATTAATAATTTACTTTTAACTAGTAATGGCGGCGATCAGCAATTTTTATCATGACTGCGACATTATGGCGGACACATCGGACACTTTTGACGCTATTTTGGGACCATTTACATATATACAGCGATCAGTGCTATAAAAATGCACTGATTACTGTCTAACCCACTAGGGGGCTAGGAAGGGGTTAAGTGTGTCCTAGGGAGTGATTCTAACTGTGTGGAGGCGGGGCTTACTGTGACACGACACTGATCACTGTTCCCGATGAGAGGGAGCACACAATCAGTGTCCTGTCACCAGGCAGAACAGGGAGATGTTTACATATATATATACGTTGCTTTGCGCATATATATCACTTTGTTCTTTGCGCTCTGATCTTTCGGGCAGCAATCCTGTTCCTCTCCTCTCTTCCCCTGCACAGGCAGGCTGCATGGTAGGCACAGGCTGCATAATGGATACAGGCTGCATTGTAGGACACAGGCTGCATGGTGGGTACATACTGCATTGGGGGGGATGGGCAGGCTGCATTGTTGGGCACAGGTGAGGCTGTATTGTTGGGCACAGGTGAGGCTGCATTGTTGGGCATGGATAAAGCTGTTAATATTTATTTCTATAACTTAAAGGGTCACGAAAGGTAAAAAAATGTTTTCGCTAAATAGCTTCCTTTACGTTACTGCAGTGCTGTTTTCATGTCCTCATTGATTGTTTTTGCTTTGATGTTGCTGTAATCCTGCTCTGTTCTGGACACTTCCTGGCTGTCTGTTTCCTTATAACCACAGTACTGGGAGCTTTCTCACTGTGGTCACTAATCAAGGAGGTGTGATTACTGTGTGTAAACAAACTAGATTGGGCTAAGGGGTTTTAGACAAACCATCACTGCCCTCTATTGGCTCTCTGGCTCTGTACATCAGAGAGACAGAAAACAGCAAAAACGAAACTAGAACTGTAGGTTGATTATATGATTGATTTTTATCTATATTTAATCATTTTTAAAAGGAATCAGTTAACTATTATGTCTCTATACCCTGTAAACAGTCATTTCAGTGCAATTTGTTTTCCTTTAGTGACCCTTTAATTCTGCATAAAACATTTAGGTGAAATTTCATGAGATAATTTATGAGGGCGTGTTTAGGGTCGGAATTAGGGTTGGGTAGGGGCAACTGATGGCGACTAACCCTTGAGGCCTGGCTAGTTCAGGAAATGAAATTTTGAGCTCTGTATGTATACACCCAACAATAAACGTACTACTGAATCCACATACATTGTTTAATTGTATTAAGCCCTGATAAAAGGGATAGCCCCTGAAATATGTTGGCTTGAAAAGAGTCTTTCAATGGAATACATTTGTATCTGGGCTTGATTATCATAAAGCTTCAATTCTTGATTCCTTTAGACCTATTACAACTCAAGATGACCATGGACATTATTTGATGTGTAGAAGCGACTAGCCCAATATTCAGGTACTTAATGTTTTCATCACCTCAGTCATACTACTGGATGATGATAATATAAAATAAATATCATAAATCTTCAGGGTTCAGTGCTTATAATCCATTTTCTGAAGCAAGTCCTAACAGGAGACTTTCAGGGACTACTGGTATGTTACAAAAAAACTGTTAAATACATTCACCAACACCAATTATCCACAAATTCTCGACAATAAATAATATATTTAAGCAGGGTATAAATGTAGCGTTATTTGGCTGGTTCAGCATGAGTCAGCTGACTTTTGATGTGTGTGTATCCCCTCCCTGTTCAACAGAAGCAAATTGTTAGACCAGCTTCTGTTGAACAGTCCTGCTGGATAGCCAGCATTTAATCAGCACATACAGCCAAATGATGTAGTGTGGATCTGAGTATTCTGAATGGGGAGGAGTCCCTACTGTCAGAATACAATAGTGCTGTTGGGAATTTCCCACATCCACATCACTTGTGTATACGAAAATAATCCTAATTCTTACGTATGCAAATCAAAGTATGTAGTCCAATAACCAGAGGAAAGGGAAACTTTCAATATATGCTTACTCAATGAGGGTTGAGATAGATTGAAGCCTACCTACAGAGAAATGGACAACCATCTAGGATAGGAATTACCCTAACTTTGAGGTGTTTTTTTCTTACTTTCTGAAGCCTCTACAAAACCGGTACTGATAACCATATCCTTCCAAAATACACTACAACCTATAAGAGCCAGTGTCTGGATTCCCTAATCTTCCTTTGCAATACAGAGTTTCTTCAGAACAACAAGTGCATTTAATTGAGGTTCGCACTTAAAGTGGAGAACTTTGTCAAATAGCTATCAAATGTTACATATATTGGGCCAGATTCAGGTAGAGTTAGGCTGGAGTATCAGTGATACTCCAGCCTAACTCTCACTTTGAGCCGGCGTTTCTGTTTTCAGTAAGCAGAAAACAAGAAACGCCGGGTTGGAGTTCCTATACGAGCGGCGTAATTGTATTTCGCCGTCGTATCGGAACTGCAATTTTAAAAATGGCGCTCGGGGCGTTCCCGCTGATTAACTCCGAGAATATGTTAATCAGCGAGAATCAGTAATTCACGATCGTATTTGGGCCCGACGCAGTGACTTTCCGACGTTTCCGTAAGAGATAGGGGGCGTAAAGAAAAACCAGCCCCCTAGTGGAGTATCCTATGTTAAGTATGGCCGTCGTCATCGCGTCGAATTTAAAAAATTTCGCATAGTTTACGTAAAACGTCCGTGAATGGGGATTGACGTCATTTGAATTCCGCCGGCTCATTTTCGCTACGCAGCCGCAACTTTAGGAGCAAGTGCTATGTGAATAACAGTACTTGCTCCTAAAGTTTCGGCGGAGTAACGTAAATGAGAAACGTTACTCCAAAATAAAGATTTGCCCATCTACCTGAATCTGGCCCATTATTTTTAAAGTGTTATTTAACAAAAAAAAATTGTTGACGTGAAAGGCACTTATTATAGACACCTGAATAAATAAAGCCCAAAAAAGTCTAATCCTAAAACATTCCAAATGAACTGACCCATACAACCTTTGATCTAATCACCAAGGCTAATTTAACAGTGAATGTTTTTTTTTTTAACAATATAATAGGGTGTTGTAGCGTGCATAAATAATGTAATTACTGAGACAAATGTTACATATTTTTCTATCCTAGAAAGTCATTTTTATACAGGTTCAACCTTGTAGATAAACATCTACTACTTAAAAAAGTAAAATGTGGTGCATTGTGTGTGCACTACAACTAGTAGGTTAGACACAGGGAGATGGAAAACACTTATATTTAAGGAAACAACTTGTTACAGTAATTTGTTATTTGTAAAGACAGGGTACAGGCACAGGCAAAGATTATTCCATGGAAATCTCTAACACTAAAGTGACCCCTTAGAACCCCCCGTGGTAAATTCTTCATGAAATACTGCTGAAAAACAAGCCTCTACCCACATCCATATGAACACAATCTCTCATGTATTAAGTCCCCATCACAGCAAGATATCTGCAGCTAAGCTGCTTTAAAGTGTTATTTGCCTCATTCACACAGCATAATGGCACAAACAAGGTAAAATCGCTTATTTACTGGGTTTGAAGGTGGGTGAGAGACACGCAGAGTGTGCTAAAAGCTAGCTATCACTTGCCTTCACATTACTATGTAAGTTTAGAGTGTGACAAGAGAAACAGATTGGTAAATTGTTTTTTTTATTCTACCTCTCTAACTGTGCTTCGAAAAGGTAGTGTGATCACAAAATCCTCCATTTCTTTATCTAGGACAGGCTCTATATTATTGCTAATAACGAATGATGTGCATTCCACTTTCATCTAAAAATGATAATTGTAGACCACCCATAGGCTATGACAGATTCATCATCAGTATAATACCCAATATAAGGTTTACCATTTACTAGATAAGCTCTTTAGTATATTCATAGATCCACAGGAGAGCATGAAACCAATTCTATAAACACACCGCTCCCTTTTGTCTGTTCAGGTTATTAAAACTGGTTATAACCATATTTGTTGAAGCAACAAGGCCATAATCTACTGTAATTTATTCCCAAACGGACACAAACAAATGTAACTTCAGATAATGTGTTCAATGATTGGCTGAACATGGTGTGTCTTTGCTACATTTTTTCACACATGATGCTGAGATAACAGTTTCTGTTTTTCCAGCGACGCTCTGCCTCTCTTCACATATTATGTTTAAACTGTACACATTTGCAACCTTAACAGGAATCTTTCAGAGCACAGTCAAGGCGATTGCCCTACATTAGCAAAGACCACATCCTTTATGTGCCTTCTACAGGGTAAGGCTACAAGAACACATTTTTTTTTTTTGGGGGGGGGGAGGGGGGGCTATGTGTTGCCTTATATTCCTGCAAGCTATTAATTCCAATGGATTCCCCCAATTATAAAGCTGCTTTGAAATTTCTTATTTCACTTATGTGATATTTTGACAGTGGCTAAAATCATTTATAGAAATATATTTTACAAGTATATTATTTTTTTAATGTAAATAGCCTCAGCACACTTTGGGGCAGATTCACATAGAAATGGATTATCGTAGCGTAGCAGAAATACGCTACGCCGCCGTTTTTTACCTTGCTCTACGTGGAATTCAGGTAGATTTTCTACGGTAAACGACGGCGGCGTAGTGTATTTCTCCCGTCGCAATCCATATAGACGAGTAGGGGGCGTGAAACATTTAAATTAGGCGCGTTCCCGCGGCGATCGATCTGCGCATGCTCCGTTCGCAAATTTCCCGCCGTGCATTGCGCGAAATCACGTCGTGACGTCATTCGTTGTTTATGTAGCGTACTTTACGGGCGATCCACGTCCCGACGAGTTACGTAAATAAAAAAAAAAATTAAATAAATTCGAAGCGGGAACGACGGCCATACTTAACATGGGCTACGTAAAGTTAGAGCAGCAAAAAGCTGCTCTAACTTTACGTATAAAAAAAATAGACGAAAACGACTGCGCCGCTCGCTCGTTTGTTCGTGAATCCCCGTAAAAACACATTAGCATATCCCGACGCATTAAAACGACGCGAACTCCTCCCAGCCGCCGCAAATAGATGGCAGCGTAGATCCGAAGGCTTACGAAGACGTAAGCCTCTCGGATCGAAGCCCGAAGCCGGCGTATCATGGTTTGAGAATTCAAACTAGTGATACGCCGCGGGAAATTTGAAATTACTCCTGTCTAACACCAGTTAGACAGGCGTAATTGTTTTGTGAATCTGCCCCTTTATTTCTGCCTTATGCTACCTTAAATTGGATATCATCCATTATATTCAGCAGAGAAAACTGAAGTAGGAACTCCAAAAAAATTGGCCTAATTATTTCATTTTTGTTACATTTCACCAGTTTGTCACCATTTACAATTGGGAGGCAACATTCCTTTTTTTTATATATATAACATCACATCTTGATGTCATAGGTTTTATAATCTGAAACAAATGGGTACAGGTTAGCAGCAAAAGAGAGTAAAGCGCACTTTATTTATAATAATAATATACTTAAGTTACATTTCTTCAACAGCAAGTTTTATTGTCAGTACATGCACATTCTAGTTAAATATCTTATGTAGCTAATGCCATTTTTATATTTTTATTATTTTATACAGCACCATCATATGTAATAGAGCATCACAAATTGCTACATATACTGGGGAGTTTCTTTATAGACAAAACATCATAACACTACACCCTGCTCAGTAAATTTCTACAAATTAGTGTCACAAAAATATAAAAATATTTTAATTCTCTTCCTACCTA
Organism: Rana kukunoris; assembly: GCA_029574335.1. NCBI lineage: Eukaryota > Metazoa > Chordata > Amphibia > Anura > Ranidae > Rana > Rana kukunoris. Next base: position 135,977,514 of record CM056056.1, on the reverse strand, counting down.
CACATTTCTCTATAGAAATTATAATTATATTTATAAATAATAATTTGAACACTACACAGCTTAGATAAAAATTTGCTAAATGTACGAGTCACCTACTAAGTGTACTAACCACCCTAAACCAATGCACACCTCTTTCTGCTTCCACGGCCCCTTTTACGTAGTGTTTCTTAGACACTGACAAAATATATACACATAAACAAACAATTCACAGCCCACGTGGACACTACAGCTATGTGTATTGTGCTTTCACTATTCCTTGTTCTCTCGCTCCCATCTACTTGCAGCTTTTACCCCCCCTCCTTTTACCCATTTAATGGTTCTAACTTTATGCCATGTTCTCTCCCACTTTCAGCGTCGCTGAGCAAGGCTGACAGGCGGATTCCTTTGCTTTTCAAGGTATTAAAGCCACTTTCCCGCTCTGACAGCCTGCTCTCTTTTGCCACCGCAACGCTCTGGCTTCACACTTCTCCGGGCAGCCACTGTGTCTTGACAGACTATTGTCATTCCCCATCAACCTCTGCCTGCTCTCCCTCTCTCCCCCCTCAGCACGCATACCCACTTTCCAATCCAATGCAATTATTTTTTCTGACAAGCTATCCATCAACTCACCCTTTAAAAGCACTTTCTGCTGATATCCATTCTTAAATCCCCTTGCTTTTTTATAGGGCTTGCATGAGAGAATATGATATCAGACATTCAAACCACCAAACCATGTAAATTTACTTTGTTCTCTGCTATGTTCCCAATTTCACGTCCAATTTTTCGGTACATTATGCGTAGTTGTTGTGCCTAATATGATGTTGTCAAATCCCATTAAAGTTCACTGCATGGCGTGGCTTTAAAAACAGGTTACAATTTGCATTCTATAAAAGAACGGGAGACGGCTGAGTCTGAAGTCAGAGCGAATCTTATTAAAATGATCTGCTCAATTGTTACATTTGCAGATGAAGTAATTTTGAGGCATTAGTGGAGACACGTATGAGAATGTCATTCCACCGACGATGACAATGAAAGCAAAAGGAATCTATCTGTGAAACTCAATAATGCAGCTTGTGCTAGGGACATAAATTTGATGGTAATCTGAGGAAATGAATAAGGACCATTCAAGTTTGAGGAGGAATTACCTTTTCTACTTAATAATTTTCTTGCATTTCAGCCTGGCCTACATCTAGGCAGCCCCGCCACAATCATTCTCTTTCAAGAAGCTTAGTATTCCTCTAGGGGCAGGAATATCCCAAGAGAGGAGCAGAATAAGCATTTATTAGCATTAAACTCAACTACCCCGCTTAGCGCTGAAATTGTAATAGTGTGGAAGATCTGAGCCATAAAACAGCTTTTCCACCTACTGAAATGTCTGCTATGGGTGGTAATGTGGCTTTCAAGACCTTGAATACCTACAGAAAAACAAACAATGTTATTTCTTGACAAAAAAAAAAAGCCTGGCGTATTGCAATATGACATGGCACACACAGATGTCTAAATCGTGATTGTATTCCACTAATTCAATAACAACTTTGTAGGAGTCAGTACTATTGGTAGGTTATTGAAATAATTTCACTATTTTATGTGAAATTGCATGCAAAGCACAGAACAATATTTATTATCATCATAACAAGTATTTATATTGTGCTGACAATTTACACAGTGCTTTACATATTCACATTGGTCTCTGCCCCCATGGAGCTTACAGTCTAAGGTCACTACTTCACTGGCTTGCATACACATACTAGTGCTAGTTTACCTATCAGCAACTTATTGGAGTGTGGGAGGAAACAAAAGTACTCAGAGAAAGCTCATACAAGCAAGGGGATAAGATGCAAACTTCCTTAGGTATTTGAACCAAGGACCCTAATGCTGCAAGGCAGGAGTGCTAACCAAGTCACTATATAGGTGTATAAACCCATGGCTTATGTTTTCTTAAAAAAACAAACACAAATTATTCTATAAACTAGCATGCTTCCTACTATAGCTGTTGATTTAATGTTGAATTCCCAGGAGCTTTTTTAAGACAGTCCTGAATTATTGTCAAGATTTACTAAAAGAAATCAACAACCACAATAATAAAATGCCAATTTTTTCTGTAATTTTTTTTATGCCCAACATTAAATCGATTGTAAAGTCTTGTTTATTTTTCTATAAAAATAACAAACATGTAATACTTACCTGCTATGTTGCAGTGGATTTGCACAGAGCAGCCCATGTCCTCCTCTTCTCGCATGTCTCTTCGCTGCCCCCCTCCTGTTGAGTGCCCACCACTAGCAGCTTGCTATGAGGGCAACCGTGCCGAGCTGCAGCTCTGTGTGTCCATTCAGACATGGAGCTGCGGTTCGGCCCCGTCCCCTCTCTCTCCTGATAGCTAGCTGACTTTAATTGACAGCAGCAGGAGCCAATGGCCCTGCTGTGTCTCAGCTAGTCAGAAGGGAGAGTTCCGGACAGCCGAGATACTCATGGACATCGCTGGATAGGGCTCAGGTAGGTATTGGGGGGCTTCTATACACAGAAGGCTTGTAATTCTAATGTAAAGGATGCATTAAAAGCGGTGGTATTGCCCACTTGGTGATTTTGTACCTACAGTTAAGCCTATAATAAGGCTTACCTGTAGGTAAAATGAATATCTCCTAAACCTGCACGGTTTAGGAGATATTCACCCTGCATACAGCTGCTGACGTCAGTGGCGTATGCGTTCTGAAGGTCCGGCAGATCATGCCAAAACTTGCCGGAAACCGAGGACTCCCACGCGGATGCACGGGAGTGACGTCATCGTTGCTCTGGCCACTCACAGTGCCGGAGCACGCAAACCCAGAAAAAACGCCAAGGGAACATGTCAGCCCCCTCAGCGGTGACCGGGAATGGTGTGGGAGCTTGGTTCTAAGGCAAGTCTTTCATTGTGTGCTAGCATGCGATGCATAATAGCACATTATCCTAGTTTCTTGCAGGTTTTTTTTTTGTTTTTATTTTCAGCGGTTTACTACTGCTTTCAATGCATGGAATGTGTATTTAAAAAACATAACCTAATGTTGTTTTGTAAGATATTTATGTTAACCAAAACAATACTAAATTAGTACAGGAAAATTTGGTGCTCATAGTGTGGTATTTTATAATCTATCTTATAAAGTTCAGCGTATGACGTGACAAATAAAATCATGTTCCTGGGAAGTCAGCAGTGCAAAATGCTCTGCATTCAATTTATTTTCACAGGGAAGTTCTGTAATGCTCAGCAAAATTGTCTACACTTCACACATCTATTATGAAAAAATGTCAAGAGGCAGTACATGATTATGACCATATTCAATTTCATAGTATTAAGATATCATTAGAATGTATGTAAACAAATATGGCAAGCAGAATAAAAAATATTTAAATAATAAACATTTTTGCAGCTTCCTGGTATGCCAGCTTCCATAGCAATGGCCATAATGGCTCCAGTACATCTGATTATATGCATGAAGGTTCAATTTTGACCTTCGCTTCTGAATACTGATGGGTGTCTGGTCTGTCACTGACTTTGCTTCTGGACAGATATCCACTCAGATGCAACCATTTGAGTGCTGCATCTTCATGCATACTGTATGTCGCTCTCAAAATGGCAATTTCTGTTGACGCCTGAATTTATATGCAAGGTCAGCTCTTGCTTGGATTGCCTGTATCTGTTAAATCTTTTTCAGACTGCAGACCCAATAAGAAATGGGGTCATTAGTAAAGCAAAGACAGAGCAGCAAGCCAAGTCAAATCTGCAGTGCACAAAGGGAAAATAAGATTCTTGTACTTACTATATTTTTTTTTCTTAAAGTTTGTTTCTATTTAAATCCAATTTATTAGTAGACTTGACTATGCAGCTCAAGTTAATTTATCAAGTCCCACTACCATCTCATATTTGATGGCTGCAAGATCATACCCCAGCATCTTACATTTACCTTGTTCTTGTCCTTTATAAGGTTGGGACCCCGGCAAAAAAAAAAAAGCATTAAGCCAGCCACCATATAGCCCCACCTCCAGCCACCATGCCTTAGTTTTGTAAACAGGCAGTAAACAAGGACAATAACACAGAAGGGTGGGACCTACAATAGGCCCATAAGTTATTTTTTGGTAGGTACCAAACTTTAATTTTCTTTATAGTCCATTGAGTGACTTAGGTCTTTTAGAAATTCTTGAACAATCAGGATGTCAAAAAGCAGTATGAGGAATGAGCAAAGGCCACTAAGGGATTCAACAAATGGTGTTTATACAGCAAAAATATCTGAGGGAATCAACATCCGGAAGATAAAAAGGACCAAGCAATTTGAATTTTCCATAACCAAGAGGTGAGCAGTTAAGATCAACTTAATACTTAAGTCCAGGTCACACTCCAATGGGAGAAAGTGGTACTAGAAGAAGCCTTGTGTCTCAATTAGCAAATTCAAAATCAATCAACCATTCACAAAGAAAAGGTATAACAGCATATCACCTAACCCTTTACTTCAGAGAGGGGGCACTTAGAAAAAAAAAATAGAATGATACATGAGAGACAGCTAAGGAGATATTAATGAATGTGAAAGCCCTCACAGTATAAAATATATATTTTTTAATTAATACAAGGCTTCCTCTGATTGGCACAGGCAGACAGGTGGGTGAAATATTAAAAACTCCACATTGGAGGGGCGTGGCTTGCCGCCGACGGTGATGGCTGCCTGAGAGCGGAGCTCCTTCGCACCGGGTCCTTCAGCGGCACACATCGGCTCTCAGAGCGGCTCACAGGCATCCCTGACTGGCGGTGACGATCCCTGGCACTCGGCACCATGACGAGGAAGCGGAAGGAGGACCGGAGGCCGCAGAAACTGACCGAGTTCTACTCGTATTCCCAGCGTGGAGGTAGGCAAGATGGCGCCGGTCAGTCCTCTGCATCGTCCCGCGCCGTTCACTCTCCTCCCCTCCAGTATGCCTCTAAGGTTGGTCACGGCGGGTTCTCCGGGAGTTCTCAGTCCTTCACAAGTACTCCCCAGTCAGCCAGCCCTGCAAAGGCACGGTTTAGGATGGATGAGCAGGGATGCAGCCCGGTGGCAGGGCCTGAGGTGGATTCAGGGGATGATACAAGGGAGCTCCCTGAGGGGATTGAGAAATTTCCCACTACCAACCAACCAGTTTTGGACACTATGCTGAAGGATATGCTACTCTCCCTACGCAGCACTATTCAGGCAGACATGCTGTCCTGCTTGAAAAAAGTCAGCACAGATATCCAAGAGGTGGAAGCAAGGGTGGAACATGTGGAGTGTAAAATGGGTGAATTCGCAACAACCATAAATGACCTGGTGGATGCTCAGGAGAGGGGGGAGGATGAGATGGAAACTATTAAAGCCAAGTTGGCAGATTTAGAGGACAGAAGCAGGAGGAATAATATGAAAATAAGAGGTATTCCTGAATCAGTGTTACAAGGGGACTTGAAAGCGCATGTCACAGCCCTGTTCTTGGACATACTTCCTGACCTCACTGCACTTGACGTCACTATTGACAGAGTCCACCGCCTTCCTAAACCTTCCTACCTTCCAGACACACTCCCCAGAGACGTGATCTTAAGGATGCATTTTTTCCATGTCAAAGATCAATTAATGACAGCTATACGAACCAGAGATCGCGTTCCACCACAGAACCAGCATTTACAATTCTATGCTGATTTGTCGCAATTTACCCTGAAAAAACGTAGAAATTTAGCCACTATAACCAAGGCGCTGAGAAACCACCATCTTCCCTATACCGTGTTTCCCCGAAAATAAGACACCGTCTTATATTTTTTTTCCCTCAAGAAATCACACTATGGCTTATTTTCGGGGGGTGTCTTATTTTTATTACAGAAAATAAAGGTTGCCTACCTGCACCACACTTGCGCTTCTTAGCATTTCCTCTGTCCACCTGTAGACTGAGATTATCGTATTCTGCACGCCATTTTTGGACCATTCGGATATCCAACTTCTTCTCTTTGCACTCATCTTGTCTGGCTGTACAGAAAGCTCCGCACCAGTACAGTACGCCTATCACGTGTTGTTTACCGCTCCGCATACGACACGCCCATCGATACGTCTTATTTTCGGGGATTCGACACGCCATCGCTAAGTCTTATTTTTGGAGGGGTGTCTTATATTTCGATGTTGTGTCGAAATCCCGCTACGGCTTATTTTCGGAGTACGTCTTATTTTTGGGGAAACACGGTAAATGGGGCTTCCCAACTAGCATCACTATAACTAAGGACGGAAAGAACCATGTGGTGACCTCACTAACAGAAGGCCTTGCCTTGATTAAAGCTTGGGGCATAATCCCGAACGGGGAAAACGGCACTGGCCCTCCAAGGAAAGCTACACCAGTGACCCAGGAGTGGCAGGTAGTCACACCCAAAAATGCTACAAAGCATGCCTGAGCTTGAACAACATGTCAAGGACATTTATGACCTGGTGGGAGGAAGGTCCCGTCTTTTTAGCCCACGAACTTAGCACTTAACACTGGGATATAAGTTTTTCTTTTTGTTTTTTCGTCCTTGTTGGTTCTCAGCCCAGGTCTCAGAAATGTTTTCCAGTTCCTTTTTTCTATTGTTTATACTGTTTTTGATTCTCTCTCCTTCTACCCGTCGGAGTCTGCTGACATCCCAGATGCGCTCACGCGCCCACCTCTGGATCGTCTTTCAAGCTGGTGGCGTCATGGACATAATCTCTCGGAACACCATCAAGGCCTTCGCTCCAATTCCTCTGTGCTCTCCAATGGACTCTCCTTCGACTGTGAGTACTTTTTTGAACGCGTCCTTGCAGTGTACCACTCTTACGCCCCACAACAGGCCCGTTAGATGTATACCCCTATCACCCCTATGGAAGGGATCCCGATCTAGTTTCTTTACTCTGCAGTAATGGGGGTGAACTTCCTATCTATCAACGCTAAAGGCCTCAATCACCCTGCAAAGCGTAGGGCATTGTGAGCTGAGGCTCTACAGTTTAAGAGTGATGTTCTATGCGCACAGGAGACCCACTTCTGTGCTTTAGCGCAACCCCAGTGCTCCCACAAAAACTTTTCTATATGTTTTTACCGCAAGTGCTGGGGTTAAGAAACGAGGAGTTCTCACGGCTATCAGAGATACTGTTTCTTTCCAGCTCCACGAGGAAATTAAGGACGTCAATGGTAGATATTTAATTTTTATCTGTGAAATTAACTCAGTAACCTACACCCTAGTAAACGTGTATGCTCCAAACGCTCATCAACTTAAATTCCTGAATAAATTAATGAAGAAGTTAGAAAAAGTCAAGAGAGGAGCTTTATTGGTGTGCCGTGATTTTAATCTGGCCCCTGAGAGGGATATGGACTCTACCTCTATGTCCTCCCGTACAGGCCCATCGTTGCTACCATTGTTTCGCCACCACAGCCTATATGACGCTTGGTGATGCCACCATGCCGGTGAGAGGGATTTCACTTTTTTCTCTGCACCTCACGGATCCTATTGAAGGATTGACCTCTTTTTGATTGACTTTGCCCTTTTGTCCAGATCTACTAACTCTGATATTAACACCATTACATGGTCGGACCATGCATGTATATCCCTTTCAATCTCGGATGCCCTCTCCACGGGTGCAAACCCGATATGGAGAGCAAACCCATCCCTATTACAGCAAATAGAAACCAGAGATGTGTTGGAATCCCATGTACAGGAATTCTTTGATATTAATTCTAATTCAGTTAGTGATTGTTCTGTTGTATGGAACGCCCATAAGGCGTTTATGAGAGGGATTTTCATTAAGATAGGAGCTGGAGTGAAGAAGCGGAGGCGACAACGCATCAAAGAACTGACCGACGGGGGGGCGTGACCGGAAGCCGAGCTGGACGGACGCGCTGCCTAGGAGCTCCGCATCAGCCCGCAGCACACAGGCCGATTTCGGGGGAAATCTTGCCGGATTGATGAGCGCCTCCCGCACCACTCGATCCTCCACATCCAGAGGACTCGCCCTGCCACTCTCCGGAGCCTCCACGTCCTTCAGAGACTACTTCAAGGTCCCCGACATGCCGCCGGGCCGCCACAGCAAGATGGCGCCGGAGGCCGAGGCTTATCAGCGCCGGGACCTTTCCCCGCAGCGTGGACAGAGCACCGCTCATCCGCCGGCATCCAGGGACACACCGCCATCCCCACAGAGGACATCGGACCAGCAGGGGGTGAGTGACCACGGCCATCCGCCTCAAAGCCCGCACATGCAATACGCGGACCAGGCCGCAACGCATCCTCCGTCGCAGTTGCGGCAGGGCACGGAGCCCATCCCCGGATCGCACCATGCGATGCAGGCCCCGGGATCACAGGACACCACTACTGGTCCATCCTCCCCCCCGGATCCACTTCTGGACTTCCCGGCCCTGTCAAACCCATCGCACCCCCACGCGATGGTCAGGCCTGGTTCTCCCCAGGCACATGACTTTACCTCTATGTGGGCTCCGAATCCACCTCAGGCCCAGAGAGCCTTACACTCTACAGACCTGCTCCTGACAGAGGTACACGAGGCAACACACCACCCCCACCCCTCCTATGCCCAGATGGCACAGACCAGCTCGCCACTTCAGGGGGACATGTCCCCGGGGCCCACCCTACAGCCCCCCCTGACCGTACCATGGACTGATCCGGGTGCTCTCCCATCTGAACACCCCCGGCCCCGAACCAAGATCATTATGGCAGAGTCCCACCGCCACGTGAACCCTGCATCCCCCTACCAGCCATGGGGCCCGGATGGCGCTGAGCAGCCCCCCTGGCAGTCCTTTCTGCAAGCCTTCCCTACAAAAGAGGACTTTAAGCAACTGATTGCGGACGTAAAAGACACATGCAGGACCGAAATCCAAACCATTCAAGCAGGCCTTAAACACCTGGCCGATAGAGTAGAGATGGCTGAAGAAGAGATACAGGAGACTAAATTGGCCGTACATAGGACCCAACTTCAGGGTTCCGATCACCGTCTTATGCTACGGGACATGCAACGCCACTTAGAGGACCTGGACAACAGGGGGCGCCGCAATAACATTAGAGTGCGAGGCCTCCCTGAGGCGGAAGAGGCTGAAGATCTGCAGAAAACGCTCCAGACGATGTTTAACGACCTCATAGGGGCACCCTTGGACAAACGTATCGAAATGGACAGAGCTCATAGGGCCCTACGCCCGAAAGGCCCCGCTTCAAAACCACGGGATGTCATTTGCCGAATACAATCATACCCACTGAAAGAGACCATTATGCGCAAAGCCCGCGCTGCCCACAACCTAGTGTTCGACAATTCCCCGATACAAATATATCCAGACCTTTCATGGATCACGCTCCAGAAGCGGAGACTTCTACAACCGCTGCTGCGCACCCTGCAAGACCGGGACATTCTTTATAGATGGGGCTTCCCCTTTAGCCTGACGGCCAAACATCAAGGGAGGTCGGCGATCCTAAGGTACCCCGAGGACCTAGACTCCTTCTGCGACGCCTTGGACATCCCTGTCCCTACACTACCTGACTGGGACTTGGTGGCCACCCCCCCTCCACCCCCGGTGGTATGGCATCCCCGGAGCCCTCCCGTCGATCCCCTAAACACAGAACCGGGGGCCCCGGAGTTGGAAGGCCCTTTCCCTGATGGCCGGCTGATTGACCTGTGCAACCCGACCTGCCTGGCCAGACAAAACTGAGTACTGATTTGTATCACTTTTTTTTTTTCTGTCCCTGTTGGTGCTAGTTCGTTATGGTCCCTTTTTCTTTCTTGGTAGCTCACAAGCTCCATATCCCTGCCTCTCCCCCGAAGGCCCTCGCCACATTTTAGTTTTTTATTTGTCGGGCTGTCCCGAGGCGGCCCCTGTCTGGACTGATCGGTTTTTTGGATGCTGACCCCCACTGGTGGCTATCCGCCAGAGAGTTCCTCCCTGGACCTTGGTCCCTCAGAGTCTCCCCGGCCCGGACTTCTTAAATCTCCCGGCCGGGGAGTCCGACTGGAACTTATATGGCCCGCGACCTCTTGGTCAGCCAGGGCATGTACGCAAATGTCCACTGTGTTTATTCTGTGTGTTTTCACTCTCATTTCTTTTCCCCCCTCTAGAGTTCCCCCCTCCTGGTCGCCGCAGTCTGGGCCTCGCCCCCGTTGGCTCCCGGCCTTCCTCGCGCGGATGTCGCGCTCCTTGACCCGGACACACCACCTGCTCCATCAGATAAGTATACGAGTAGCACACCCCCTCCTAGGCTATGGCTAGAATTTTCTCGTTAAATGTACATGGGCTGAACTCCAACAAGAAACGACACCTGGCGCTCCGAGAGTTTAGGCAGTCGGGGGCAGACATTATTATGGTGCAGGAGACCCACTTTGATAGGGGGGACTCCTTCACGTTTGCATCCCGATACTTCCCCCAGGTATACCAGGCTTTCGGACCACATAAGAGGGCGGGGGTAGCCATCCTCTTTAAAAAGGGGTCTCCCTTTTCATGCTCCTCCACGTATTTAGATCCTCGGGGACACTTTCTTATCCTTAGGGGCCTGTGGCAGTCACAGGCCATTACCCTATGCGTAGTTTACACACCCAACACACATCAACACCACTTCTTAACCAGGGTCCATGCCCGACTGTTCCGAGAGTCCCATGACTTTCTGGTGATAGGAGGAGACTATAACCTGGCACACTCGGCCACCTGGGACCGCCTGGTGGCAAATACCCAGACCTCGCAAACCCGGGCCCTTAGGGACTCAAAGTTGTTCCGCCAGCTGACTAGGAAAAATGCACTCTTTGATGTGTGGCGAGCTCTCCATCCAGGAGATCGCCAATACACATTCTATTCGGCCCCACATCGCACTCACACGCGAATAGATTATTTTTTTGTGAATAATAACACGCTTCGGATTGCAGAAGCGGCTAGTGTGCTGCCTATCTCATGGTCGGATCATGCCCCCATCACACTATCCCTGGACTTAAACGCTCCCCTTCGCCGCCCCTATAATTGGAGGCTTAATGACTTCCTCCTGCAACATGCCCCCTCGAAACAGGCACTGGAAGAGGCCCTTCAGCATTACTTCGCTGAAAACGACACTCCAGACATCTCCGCCTCCACCCTGTGGGCCGCACACAAGGCGGTCCTTAGAGGACGGTGCATGGCCCTTTCATCGGCCATGAAGAAAGACGCCGGTGCTGCTAAAGCACTAGCTGAACGCCAGCTAAAGGCCCTGGAGGCTAAGCTTCTGCTAAATCCCTCCACCGCACTCCTCAAACGGATTGTCCAAACGCGCACGACACTGCGGGACCTAGCTTTAGGCAAAGTAGAAAAGGCGCTGACGCGCCTGAAGCAACTCTACTATGACAAGGGCAACAAGGCGCAAGCCCTTCTGGCCAGGAAACTGGCAGACCGGGCCCTCACCTCTACCCCACACCAGATAAAAGACAAGGGGGGCGATCTTCTGACACATCCCAGGGACATAGCGGGAGCCTTTGCAGACTATTACACAGACCTATATAACAAGCCGGAAGTCCCACATAACCCCCCATCTCCTGACCTGGAGGCCCGTATGACCCAATATTTAGAGCAAATGGGTCTACCCCGACTTAAGGCAGCGGATTTACAGGGCCTGAACGCGCCCATATCGGCGGAGGAGATAGCAGAGACAGTGAAGGGCCTCCCAGCCCATAAATCCCCTGGACCGGATGGACTGCCATACGAGTACTACAAGACTTTTCTCCCGTTACTTAGCCCCCACATGACCACACTATTTAATGCCTTTCTCCACCAGACCCCAATCCCGAGTGACATGCAGGGATCCTTTTTGACCCTCATACCAAAACCAGACAAAGACCCGGCCTCCTGCGCTAGTTACAGGCCCATAGCGCTACTGAATTCAGACCTCAAAATATTCACTAAACTTCTATCGATTAGGCTGAATGCTATTCTCCCCTCCCTGATCCATAAGGACCAAGTAGGTTTTGTGCCGCTACGCCAGGCAGGGGACAACACCAGAAAGGTCATTGACCTGATTGATGTAGCCAACAGGGACAGTGCGGAAGCTCTCATATTGAGCCTAGACGCTGAAAAGGCCTTTGATCGCCTAAGTTGGCCCTTCATGTTTGCTACCCTGCACCACATGGGGTTCAAAGGACCCTTCCTACGGGCGATACAACACCTATACTCAAACCCTACCTCCCAAGTTAAAACCCCCTTTGCCACATCCTCCCCCTTTCAGATAGCCAACGGTACGCGCCAGGGTTGCCCACTCTCACCTCTGCTCTTCGCTCTATGTGTCGAGCCCCTGGCAGCATCCATACGGGGAAATCCGGACATTAGGGGTATCTCAGTGCGGGGAAAGGAATTTAAGACATCCCTATTCGCGGACGACATTATTCTCACCCTGACCCAACCCAGAATCTCCTTACCTAACCTTCATGTTGAACTAGATAAATACGGGACAATGTCGGGCTACAAAACGAACGCCTCAAAGTCAGCAGCCCTCCCGATCAACATCCCAGAGACTGAGGTCCATCACCTGCAGTCGAACTTCCCCTACACCTGGGAGAGTTCATCCCTTAAATACCTTGGGGTCCACATTACGCCCTCCTTCGGCTCCCTGTACCAGGCCAACTTTCCTCCCCTATATCGAACGGCTAGGGGCCTTTTTCAAAAATGGAAGGCACATCATATCTCACTCCTAGGCCGCGTGGCGGCTATAAAAATGGTCATCCTCCCCAAACTCCTCTACCTGTTTCAAACGTTACCCATCCCGATCCCGTACGCCCACCTCCGCAAACTCCAGAGTGATATGCTGAAGTTTGTCTGGAACTATAAGAAGCATAGGATCCCTGGGTCGGTCATGACAACTTCACGGGGGGATGGGGGCCTGGCCTTCCCCAACCTTGTTAAATATTACCAAGCTACCCAGCTGCGTGCAGTGGTCTCCTGGTTCCCCCAGAGGTCCTTCAATAAGTGGACGGAGATAGAAAAGATATGGTTAGCCCCGGTCCACCCAAATAGCCTCTTATGGGATGCTGATGTGAGGGTGGAGCCTGACCGTTTGTTAGGCTCGATGTCCCTACTTAGAGGTCTCTGGCGCAAGATGTCTCGAGAGGTGGCGCTTCAGTCCGAATGCTCCCTGCTGAATTCTTTTGTCTGCAACCCCAAAATACCGGACAGCCTGACCCACCAGATGTCTTGGCCCTGGGCCTCTCGAGACCTATTTCATTTTGGACACTTAGTAGACCCCAGGTCCCGTAGGCTGCTGACATTCTCGGAGCTCCAGGTGAAACACGATCTGCCCAGACAGGTGTTTTATAGTTACCTACAAATAAGGCATTATGCCCAGACAATAGCCCCAAAGCTCCAATTCTCACAACCATCCCCATTTGAACGTATAGTTCTGGAGGGGCGCCATAGAAGGGGGTTGATCACAGATATCTACCAGCTGCTGAACGCATATGATTGGCAGGGGCGGGGGAAGCATGTATATATGCTGAAGTGGGAGAGAGAACTAGGGGAGTCACTGCCGATGGAGGCCTGGCAGGCCGTCTGGAGGCAGGCTGCTAAATCGTCCCTGTGCACCTTGTATAAAGAAAACTCATATAAAATTTTGTGCTTCTGGTACCAAACCCCGGACATACTCCACAAAATATTTCCCTCCACCTCTGACCGATGCTGGCGATGCCATCAGGACAGAGGCTCTCTCTTCCACATCTACTGGACGTGCCCCCTTATCACCCCGTTTTGGCAGTCCACGCAACGGCTGCTTACCCATCTCTTTGAGACGCCAATCCCCCTAACCCCTAAACTATTTTTGCTAGGTATCTCCCAACCCCGCCTGGCCAAACCATATAAAAAACTGCTTAGACACATACTAACGGCGGCTAGATGCCTGGTAGCCCTTAACTGGAAAAAATCCACACCCCCATCCCAAGAAGCCCTTTACGCTAGGATCAAGGACGTAGAGCTGATGGAGCGGATGACAGCCAGGATACGTAATGGCATGGATGCCCACGACGAGGTCTGGAGCGAGTGGCACCGGCGGGAGAACCCGCCGGGGGCAGACGAGGTGACAGACGCGGTGACCTGATTCTCCCTTCCCCCTCTTCTCCCCTTTTCTTTTCTTGACCCTTCTCTCCTCTTATACAATCTACGGTTTCGGTGTCACCGTTGACACCAGAGTTTAGAAAACGGTTTGAAATGTAAAATTTGTTGACACGACTGGCAGTAGAGCCAGCTTTTAGATCAGAGCCCAATGGGTCGGGAACTTGATCCCTTCTCTACCCATAAAGGGCAAGAGTAATACTTGTATTCTTGGATAAGTCTTTGCTTTGGCTTTTTGTTATTACCTGCACTTATCTGTATCTTGCGAACTGTTTCATATAAATAAAAAAATGTTAATGGGGAAAAAAAAAGAACTGACCGACAACATTGGTGATTTGGAATCCCAAAACAAACAAACCCCTTCACCTTTCATTTCACGCAAATTGACACAACTGAGACACGATCTCAGGTTATGCCTTCTGGAGGACTTTGAGAAGTCAACCAGGAGACTAAAAGCCATGTATTACACTAACGGTAACAAGGCGGGGAAGATCCTTGCACAACGCCTCCGTGGGCATAGATACACATATCAGCCTAACTCGGTTATGATAGAGGATTTCTTATGAAACCAGAACAATAACTACACGTCTTACTGAGCGCAAGATTGGTGCTTACTAGGCACTGGAAACAGCGAGAAACCCCCTCCCTTCAAGAAGTGGTGGCAACCACTCACACATGCCGCATACGAAACACAGTTTGCCTCTCCCTATGCAAGGTACGCCCGTTATGGCGGTTATGGTTTGACTGGTATGGGAAAAGATAAGTTCTATTGAAGTTTCTTTTTTTTTTTTTTTCATCTTTATTGGCGTTGTGGGAATTCTATTCGCAAGTAGCTTCCTCTCTATGCATCAACTCCTAAAGACGGGTTGTTGTTTCGTCAAATACTGTATCTTCGTTTTTCATTCTGTGTTTTATCTTTCTTTGTTCAATTGTAGATGTGCTGTCTATGCTAGCATTTTCCTACATTTTCTAGGCTGTCTACTGCTGCGTCAGTAGCCTTACGCTTAGCTTGTTACTGTGTATGTATCCTGGAAAAATGTTCAATAAAAACTATTGATACTAAAAAAACTCCACATTGGCCAATTGGAGGAAACCTTATATTCATTGAAAAAAATACAGGGCTTATCCTGAGTGGCAGAGGTGCCAGAGCAAGTGGCTCTCTTTATTTAACACACAGAAATTAAGTTGCTGGAGCACCCACTGGAAGAAGATGCATCTTCCTGTATGTAGATTAGGCAAAATCTGTTTAAATTGGCTACCCCATATTAGGTGTATAAAGTAATCGTATTCCTGAAGTTTATCTTTATGGTGAGGGTGGGGTGATCAAATTACTTATACTGTACAATAAAGTAGGCAGGGATGGGAATATATTGCAACAGATTGGCGTACAAAACAAAGCATTTAAAACAACCAACAACTATAGGTGTTTTATAAGTTTACAAACCATACATCCAGCCTAACCAGTTATAAAACATATTATTCTGGAACCTACTGCTGTAAAAAGGGGAAATGTATAGAAATACTAGTGATATAATTGGGAATATTCACCTGATAGAAAACAGCAAGAGGAAGAATTTAATAGGACTTCCTTAGAAGACCATAGCTCATTAATTAGCCTGCTGACCCTCCAACAGGGTACAGGAGCTTCCAGTGATGGATACTACATAGCAAGGAAGAAGATGAATTCCTGTGCAGCAATCCCACTGTTCAGTGGGGATGATTAGAGGAGGGGATTCAAGAAAACAAAAGAAACAACAGCGCGATCCCATAGTGTAGCATTACAATTAAATATATGACAATTTATTGAAAAATAGAAATGCGCTTACAAAAGTATGCATGTGAACGGCATGGAATAAAGGTGACCTGGGAGCCAGGAGTCAGAGAGGCAGCCAGTGAACCACCAGAGGGGCAGCCAAACACCAGCCTTGGTCACTGGGTGGGGATAAAGTTGGATGAAGCTGCTGTCTCTGCAAGAGCAATCAGTATTCAACCGAGGACCGGAATCCTGGACATCACTGTAAAGACATGCATTGAAGACACAGGACGTGTCTCAAAGCTAGTTGGCTTTTTCATTACCCGGCTGATGAAGAAGTCAAATAAAGCCAATGGACTTCAAAACGCGTCCCATGTCTACAACACATGTGTCTCCAATGACTTTGGGGACAGTCCTGGGTTGGATACTGATCACAGTTGCAGTGACAGTGGCTTCCTCCATCTTCAGCACGCTTCATCTCCAGCTGGTGGCCAAGGCTGGTGATTCCCTGGCTGCCCCTCAGACTATCCTGGTTCCCAAGACACTATTATGCCATACCCTACACATGCATACTTTTGTGAGTGCATTTCTATTTTTCAATAAATTGTCATATATTCTATTGCGCTGTTGTTTCATTTGTTTTCTTCCTGTGGTTGGGAAGTGAGCGTCCTCTTTGGTCTTCTAGCTGCAGCTCCTAGTTTTAGCTAATTTTAACACTCTGGGTTATCCTATGCAAACATTTTAACATTGTCATCCACTAAGCTCGTTCCACACATTTCCTCTCTGATACTTTTTTTTTTTTTTTTTTACCCATTGTGAGCCTCTTTGTCTGGACATTAATTAACATATTCATTCCTTGGGGATTTAAAAAACAATATCTTGACTGAAATAAAGATAATGTTGTCACAAAAGACTTACTCCATCCTGTCTGGCATAGGGAGTAGGTCCCACAGTCTGTAGCAGGGTAGGATTTCAAACCGGATTGAAGACCTTGCAGCCTCCAGATGGAGTCCAGTGGAGATCAGATCAAACAACTGACTGACTAAGGGGAACAGTCTGTTTTGGAGGGCCAGAATCACGGGGGCAGGACAAGAGAAGAGAATACATGCACTAAAAGAGTCCTTCCACGAACACCCTCTATGTGGTTAGTGCCTGGAAACTAGTGTCCAGGATTTTTTGGTCTAAGAGACCAACTTGGTGTCTTACCCAAATTGCAGAATCACTTCTGAAAGGACTGCAAGAAAAGGTGGAATTATGCTAAAGGCATCCCAGGCATGTAGCCAAAGTACTCTACACATGTGAACAGACATCACCCCCTTGTGAAAAACAAACTTAAATAATTACAAAAAAATCTATCGCAGTTGAAGCTTAGAGCTCCAGGCATTTGTTCCAAAAGTTCCAAGACACAAGGATCCATTGTGACCTGATTTCACAATCCAAAGTCAAAGCCAACAGAGACTAGAAAGTTACTCCAGTTAAGTCACTTTCAATAGATTGGTATTGAATAATTACAGAATACAGGTCATAGCATGAAGTAACAGATACGTTTCGACAATGTGCTACTAGATTATGGGATTGTGGCTACTAATAATATGACCACGTTCAGAAGCACGAAAAAAGTTTGTAAAAGTTCTGAGTAGGAAACCTGTGATAAAAAGGTGGTCAGTATCTATTTGTTAAGAGTTTTGGTAGCCAACAAAACACTGATCGAGCTATAACACTGAATTTATGTGGATAACAAAGTCTGTTTTAAAGCAGAAGCAAGATAAGAAATGTGGATATTTCTGCAGCAGGGAGATGGAAATAAGTGTTAAGCCCCGTACACACGACCGAGAACCTCGGCAGAATCCAGCGAGAAGCTCGCTGGGAGACATATTCTGCCGAGGTTCTCGGTCGTGTGTACACTTCCGACAAGCGTCCCGTCGGGAAGCTCGTCGAGCCAAAAAAGAGAGCACGCTCTCTTTTTCCTCTTTGTTCAATGAGGACTTTGGCTCGACAAGCTTTTCCGACCGCTCATCGGGAACCTCGTCGGGCGGAACGATGGGTTTAGCCCGACGAGGTTCTCGGTCGTGTGTACGCGGCCTCAAAGGAAAGTTACATCAGTTATTTCAAACTGAACCCTTAGTAGGGAGTCAGCTGTCTGTCAGTGAATTTCGTTCAGGCAAGGACGCTATCAACTTATTTATTAGCATGCATATTAAGGTGGGTGACTGAAGTGGCCATAGGCCACTTATTGATGCATTTTCTTTCAAAAGGAAAAGCTCCTTCACGTTGTCACCAGAAACTCAAGATTTTATAAGTTATTTCCAGCTCATGTAGAAATGCATTACAAACTGGGTGTATTGGGAAGGTATTTTCTGATGTAAGCACTCTAAAA
This sequence comes from Rana kukunoris, assembly GCA_029574335.1. Taxonomy (NCBI): domain Eukaryota; kingdom Metazoa; phylum Chordata; class Amphibia; order Anura; family Ranidae; genus Rana; species Rana kukunoris. The sequence goes on along the minus strand of CM056056.1, from coordinate 135,959,341 downwards.
TACTTTATGCTTGTAACAGCAGGCTGATCCAACAACTGTATGGTAGAACGCACTGCATCAATCAAGGTTAGAGATAACTTCTTGTCATATGGAATTTGCCAGAATACAGGGGTAGACTGTAAGGACCCTGAATCAGAGTCAGGGATAGTAATGGGGGTCTCAAGTACACTTACACAATCAGTCCAAACCGATGAAGTTCAGTTTCATCGGTCCAAACCGACCGTGTGTGTATGGCCCATTAGCCTTTTTCCTTCAGTCCAAAGTTTTAAAACTTGCTTTAAAATCGGACTGATGGACGCCTGACCAACGGTCAAAACCGATGGTTAGTACGCAAAAGCATCGGTTCAAAACCCGCGCATGCTCAGAATCAAGTCGACGCATGCTTGGAAGCAATGAACTTTGTTTTTTTCAGCGCGTTGTTGTGTTTTACGTCACTGCATTCTGATACGATCGGTTTTTGAACTGATGGTGTGTACGCACATCAGACCATCAGTCTGTGAACCGATGAAAATGAATGTAGTCTTATCAGTCCGTTTTCATCGGTTTGGACTGATCGTGTGTACAAGGCTTTAGAGTTGGAGGCCCAGTAGGGTCCGAATTCGATTCTGCTACGGATGGCACTGAAGCACGCTTAGTGCTTCTGCAAGCAGATTTCTCCTTTAACCACTTTAGCCCCGGACCATATTAATGTCCAATGACCAGAGCACTTTTTGTGATTCGGCACTGCGTCGCTTTAACTGACAATTGCGCGGTCGTGCGACGTGGCTCCCAAACAAAATTGGCGTCCTTTTTTTCCCACAAATAGAGCTTTCTTTTGGTGGTATTTGATCATCTCTGCGGTTTTTATTTTTTGCGCTATAAACAAAAATAGAGCGACAAATTTTGAAAAAAATTCAATATTTTTTACTTTTTGCTATAATAAATATCCCCCAAAAATATATAAAAAAAACATTTTTTTTTCCTGAGTTTAGGCCGATACGTATTCTACATATTTTTCGTTAAAAAAAATCGCAATAAGCGTTTATTGATTGGTCTGCGCACAAGTTATAGCGTTTACAAAACAGGGGGTAGTTTTACGGCATTTGTATTAATATTTTTTTACTAGTAATGGTGGCGATCAGCATTTTTTTTCAGTACTGCGACATTATGGCGGGCACTATGGACACTTTTGACACATTTTTGGGGCCATTGGCATTTTTATAGCGATCACTGCTATAAAAATGCATTGTATTACTATAAAAATGCCACTGGCAGTGAAGGGGTTAACACTAGGGGGCAGGGAAGGGGTTAAGTGTGTTCCTGGGTCTGTTCTAACTGTATAGGGGGGTGGCCTCACTAGGGGAAATCACTAAAGAGCGGATGTATAGCTAGGGGCTCTAGCCCAGCAGTGCCACTGTCCCGCAGTAATATGACGGCGGGCGGTCGGCAACTGGTTAAATATGAACAAACCGACAAACAATCCTAAGAGGAAATATGGGGTAATGGGGGCCCAAAAGAGGTCTCAGTCTCCCACAGCAGAGCTTTGGAGGACTCTGTCAAAAATGACTGACTCTCTCTCTCTCATATATATACAATTGTGCTCACAAGTTTACATAGAATTAATGATTTCTTGGCCATTTTTCAGAGAATATGAATGATAACACAAACATGTTTCTATCACTCATGGTTAGTGTTTGGCTGAAGCCATGTATAATCAATCAACTGTGTTTAAATCATAATTGCACCAGAAACTACCCAAATGACCCTCAAAAGTTTACATACCCCAGTTCTTAATACCATGTACTGCACCCTTTAACATCAATGACAGCTTGAAGTCTTTTTTCGTATTTGTGGATGAGGCTCTTTATCTTTGCTCATTCCTCTTGGCAAAAAGCATCCAGTTTCTGTAAATTTGTGGGCTGTCTTGCATGAACTGCACGTTTGAAATCTCCCCAGAGTGGCTAAATGATATTGAGGTCAGGAGACTGAGATGGCCACTCCAGAACCTTCACTTTATTCTGGTGTAACCAATGACAGGTCAACTTGGTCTATTGTTTTGGATCATCGTCATGTTGGAATGTCCAAGTACATCCCATGCGCAGCTTCCTGGCTGATGAATCCAAATTTTTGATAACATACTGAATTAATCTTGGCAAACATTGTTACCAAATTTCCTGTGCCTTTGTAGCACCCACATCCCCAAAACATCAGCAATCCACCTCTGTATCTTTCATCGTAGGCCTTGTGGACTTCTCTTCAAATGTAGCGTTTATAATTGTGGCCAAAAAGCAAAATTTTGGTCTCATCACCCCAAATGACTTTGTGCCAGAAGGTTGGAGGCTTGTCTCTGTGCTGTTTAGCGTATTGCAAGTGGGATACTTTGTGGCATTTGCGTAGTAATGGCTTTCTTCTGGCGACTCGACCATGCAGGCCATCTTTCTTCAGGCGCATGTTGAAAACAGCCACACCACATGTTTTCAGAGAGTCCTGTATTTCACCTGAAGTTATTTGTGGGTTTTTCTTTGCATCCTGAACAATTTTCCTGGCAGTTGTAGCTGAAATTTTAGTTGGTCTACCTGACCGCGGTTTGGTTTCAACAGAACCTCACATTTTCCACTACTTGATTAGATTTTGAACACTGCTGATTGGCATTCTCAATTCCTTGGATACCTTTTTATATCCCTTAACTGTTTTTTACAGTTCAACTTTTCTCACAGGTACTTTGACAATTCTTTTGCTTTCCCAATGACTCAGAATGCAGAAACGTCAGTGCAGCACTGGATGAAAAATGCAAGGGTCTGCCAGGAGTCTAGAAACACATTGGCCTTTTATACACACACACCAATTACAAGAAAACAGATTACAGGTGAGGATTGTTACCTCCAATAGCCATTCAAACCCCTTTGTGTCAACTTGTGTGCATGTTATCAGGCCAAAATCACCAGGGTATGTAAACTTTTGATCAGGGTCATTTGGGTAGTTTCTGTTGCCATTATGATTTAAAGATAGTTAACACAGTTGATTGATAATAAATAGCTTCAGCCAGACACCAACCGTTTATAACTATATCTATATGTGTGTGTGGAATCACTGAAAGTCACTGAAAAGTTTCCATATGTGAAATACAGTCACAAGTCACCGTGGATTTTGCTTTGGAGCACTGGATACTATATATTTATTTGGACAGTGTTATTATTTATAATATTTGGTTTCCTATTTAGAATAATACGCTGTCAGATTAGTAAAACAGTGATATCAGAACCGATTCAATTGTACAGTTTGTAGTGTACAAAGATTTGCAAAACAATGGGATAAAGGAATATTCCTGAACTTTGTTTTATCTCATGGGTACTGTGCAATTGTGTGAATGCATCAATGCAGTGCATGTTATATCAGCTTGCAGAGCTTGGATTCATTGAATGAGTTTACAACATTTTTTAATATTGAAGAATATACAGCCTTATGTTACATAACTAAGCTCCATTTCATGCTGAATAAACAAAATTATTAAAGTATCCTAAATAGAAAAATATTGTTAGATAGATTTTTACTCCAAAAGCATTTTATTCAAATAAATTTGATACAAATCTGATTAAAAAAAAAAAAAAATATATATATATATATATATATTAGGGCTGTGAATGATTAAAATTTTTGTGTTCGATTAATCGTTTTTTTTTTAATCGACTAATTTCGATTAATTATAACGCACATACAGATCCAACTACTTTTAGCTGATCTCCTTGCAGGCCGATTCCCAGTGCAGCTACCAACCACTGGAAAAATGGATAGCAGGATACAAAAAACACACAAAGGCAGCGCTCGATGGTAATAGCATTAAAACTTTTATAGTCTTCAAGTAGGTAACAAAATAAATATCGCACTGGAGATAAAATCGATGTAGCTACATAAACTGTAAAAATGGTGCGAGTAATACCAAATGGTACCAAAAGCAGTCATAAAAACGTGTAGCTAAGTATGATACTGGTATAAAAATGTGTACAACGATGCCACTGCTGAATCCAGATGAGGAGGGGTTAACATCAGTCCATCGGCATGTAGATGTCCCATGAAGGGAACCATCACAACTCCCAGTGGATGGTTGTAGAATCCCAGGTTGACAGAGGGAAGTAATAGAGGGAAGTGTAACAGCGCTTGCGTCAGGGCTGTCTTAATGAGAGGGCACACCTGGGCACTGCCCAGGGGCTCCAGCTGCATTGGGGGCCCCTGCAATTTGCCCAAAGCAGCTGGTCCTTGAGCCTACGCTGCCCCGAAATTGGGGGCCCCATGATGGCACTGAGAGTGATAGATACACAGGGGAGGCAGTCTGCCTTCTACCTACTTGATGTCTGTTTACCTGCACTGTCATTATTGTAGGGGCCCCAGAGCATTTCTTTGCCCAGGGGCCCAAGATGCTATTAAAACGGCCCTGGCTTGCGTGTGGCAGATAGTAAGGTCCTGCCGGCATGCAGATATGAAGGCACAGCAAAGGAGCCCTTCAGATGGACACGGCAAGCCCCGCCGGTGTCCATGATGTCACCGGATCTCTGACAGAACTCCCTGAAGGCCCAGAAGCCGGCAGAGAGGTGAGTACCAGTCATAAGAATTTTTTAATCGATCAAAAAGATTTTGATCGATCAAAAAGATTAAAGATTGATCGATTAAAAGTTAATTTGCACAGCCCTAATATATATATATATTTCTATCCACCCTGCTGCTGTCCAATGGTGCCTCCATTGCTTCTCCATCCATGGTGGAGACACCCTAAAACTGGAAGTGTGTTAATTGGCAGGCTTACGAGGTGAAAAAAAGGCTTTAAAAAGGAAAAAGCTAATACAGCCACCATGTTTAAGGATTGGTAAGTGCTTACTCCTAACGCAGGTGGTCAAACACTATAGCTGGCAAGTGTGTTCTTCACCTATAGCAGTCCCATTTTCCATAAGGCAAGCTAGCCTACCGGTACTTGGTTGCCCCCAGGACTTATACACAATGAAGTAATGTCTGGGCACCACGCCAGGGCAGGCACGAACTGAGCAAAGCAAATGGGGTACTTGTGGTTGGCAGACAGGTAGAGTGGTTCAATGACATTTCTGGTAAAAGGCAGGCAGAGTTCAGAGAATAGTCAATATCTGACCCGAGGTCATACACTGGGAAATCCAACCTAGCAGAGCAGGGCAGACAAACAGGCAGATGGATAAGGTATTACACACTCTACCACAAGCATAAGACTGCAAGCTTGGCTAGTTTAAATCAGGTTGGGTCTCCACCCAGAGTCTGGTCACAACCAATCACCCTGCAAGTGGACAGACAGAAAGGAGAATGCATCAGCCAAAACCAAAACGCTGGAACCAGCAGCTAAGACAGAGCAGGAGCGCACACGCTCCTGACAGTAAGCTGCAATATATTAAATGTTTGTTTTTGGGTTTAATATTTATCTAAAGCCCCACTCCGAGACTAAACCCAAAGCAAAGCATTTATATCTGCTCATGTTGCTTTGTGTTGTTCACATTTGAACTGCATTAAAAGTACACACAAAGCCATTTTTTATTATGTGCTATTATAATTTCCAGCATTTTATGAACATGAAATGCCTCTGTCCCCACTTATTGGCAGAATCCTTCTCAGTGTACCCCATACCACACAAATTATTTCACTGCATTGTCAATTGGGCAGCTTCTATTCCATTGCATTTTAAAGAAAGATTGCTCATTATTTTTTTTAAGATATTACAATTTAGACACTGTGCTGGAAAATGCGCACGGCCATGCATTTTCACTACATAAGACATTTTGGGAATGCAATTTAGCCTGTCTACATTATGCACAAAAAGTCCTAAATCACCACTGTGATTTTTGTAGTTCCAAAGGGGTTAAATACAGTTATCATGGGGCATGCCTGTCATGCAGTTGCTGTGCAGTGTCAGCCATAACCTCCCTAGATGGTTCTGTAATGAGCAGCTCCTGTTTATCATTCCCTGGGTATGATTTATGCCCTAAATGAGTGAAACGAAGGCACGGTGACCAACTCAATAACAGCAACAGCTGCCAAATATTCATTTAGCTGAATGAGTTTAGCAAAGTTTCAGCAGATTGCTTTCACAAGGCTTAGTTCAACAAAAGGAAGCATAATAAATGAGCTAATATCGGCGTGTGTCTGGCTCCGCTAATGAATATCAAATTGCACAGAAACCCGTATAAATCATCATTATCTGGAATTTTAATTGAACTCGCAATTAAACATGACAAATTTTATATACACTAAACCTTTAATTTATACTTTCAAACAAGGGATAATTCATCATTTTTTTGTATTTCATAGTTAATTTCCCCAATATGGGCACTTCTAATTAACAGGGACAGACGGTAAAAGGAGGGAGGTGGTCCTCATTTTCAATGACATTTCCAAACAGCAAACTAGTAAACTTACAGTATCAAGGGTATTTTGTGGAGGGTATTTGACCCAGTATTTGTCCATTCTCCATTCAAATAAGTATTCTGCAGGGAGGAAAATGCTGTTTAAAAGGTTCCATTAATCAATACAACCTTTCAGACTTTATATTACTTAAAGTGGTTGTAAATTTCAGACATGACATATGAACAAAACATATTCTTCTATAGTGTGTACTTGTCTCAATTAAGAGCACCAAGTGTCATTTCTGTCTGCTGCTTCCTTCCTCTGCTATCAGCATGAGTCACTTCTGACAAGTTTTCCTAGCACCAAGAAAAAAAAGGTGACAGGGGAGGGAGCTTTAGCTAATTAACAGCCTTAGCTCTGTTCATGTGAGCTATGTGAAGAGGGGTGTGTCCCTTTCCTCCAATCAGCTCTCAGAGCTCACCTTACTGAGCTCTGCATAGTGTAATTTCAACTCCCTGCTGCTTTTTTTTCTGAAAGCTCAGAAAAGATTTTTAAATCCTGTAATTTGAACAGATATAGAGAAGAGAAGACTTCAGATAAACCGATACAATGTACAGTATTTGTATTTGTTTTCTGGATTTGTTTTTGGAGGGCCGTTTTCCATGGGGCACTCGGGCGGGCATGCTCCCAAGTCCTACTGTTGCATCTATTGACACAGACAGCAGGACTCAGCCCCGACCCCGACTCCCGTATCACTGGATTTGATTGACAGCAGAAGGAGCCAATGGCTCTTGCTTCTATCATGGTATCCAATGAGGACTGAAGACAGTGGCTGGACCTGCTGTGCTCTTCCCCATCGCTGGAACGATCGGGCTCATGTAAGAAAAAGGGGGCTCTGAGGCTCCTACAACTCCTTTTTTAATGCAAATATTATTTAATTTCTAAGCCTGGGCCCTGAAATAGCAGGCTATACAGGCCTGAAATATCATCACTGCTTTACATTTTACCAATGAGGTTATGTTTTCAGATACCCTGTCATGAGCACATTTTTGCTTGGTGGACGGGGGCGTACTGGGGGAGGGGGCACAGATAAAAGGGGCTTAGTTACAACTGCAAACCGCTTTCTTTATTTACAGAACGTTTTTATTGAGAATTTATTGACCCAAAGTATAATGTCAATAGCATGGTATTACAATGTATTTTGAGCAAAATAATAAGAACATTGAGGTACAAATAACAGAAAATACCATTTAGTATGTAACAAATAACAATCAATGAATGGTTAATAAACAAATGTCACCCAGGACATTCTGTATTCTTTTTAATGTTGCATAAACGAGGGCTCGTTTTTGCCACCAAAACAGGTGTTAAAGAATGGGTGGGGTAATTGAAGGGGGCCTTCACATCCCTGACTTAAGTGGAATGCTAATGATTAATTTTGTCGAAGGGAGACAAGAAGAGATGGGGCTTTATCAAAAAATAACAGCGATGGATAACAACATAGGAGAGAGAAAGAAAAAGGGGGGAAACAAAGGGGAAAGGACGTGGGGATTTAATGGGAGGGGGCTGGATTTTCCCCAGGTGTGAGCTGTATGCCTGGGGACCCTGTATATGCCATATTAGAGTAACTGATTCATACTGTGGGGGACATACAGTGTAAGGAGATGCTAATGCCTTCACCTCCAGCCATCTGCCTGTTCTCTGTGCTAATTGACCCTGCTATTGTGTGAAGATGTCCTGTGTTTACACTTATGATAATGTGTATTGTATAGCAGGTGAGCGAGGAGATGTGATGTCTACTCTGAAAGGTCATATCTATGAGTCGCCTAGTCTGGGTAAATGATTAGTTAATTAGCTCATGTTAATTTATGTTCTGGTTACCTCCTCTTTAAACTGTATATAAGGTTTTATTCTTGGTTCTATTAAACACTTCATGTTCAGCAGACGAAACAAGTCTTGTCTCGTGTGCTTGAGAGCAGCTGGAATATCTGATATCTATATCCAGACTGACAGGAAGTGGTATATGACGGTAGCACTCACGCGGACCTGGATCACAGCAATTACCTGCTCTGAGCCCCGGTATATCTGCGTCAGAAGTCTGGGGCTTAGAAATCCCCTCTGCATCCACGCATCTTCTTCCCAGCTGACAGGATGGGCTATGCGGCTTCTGATCGGTCGGTGCGGCCCATGTGATAGCATCGATCAATTAGAATGCTCCAAAACGTCCCTCCTAATGGGGTACGTTTTGGAGATTCAGCTGCAGGAACTTATAAGCCCCAGAATCCTGATGCGGCTATACCGAGGCTCAGAACGGGAGATCCAGGTCAGTGGGACTGGAGGGGATGAGGATTATGATAGCTGATACATTATGAAAAACAGGAACATTTCCAGCCACAAATCTTCAAACCTTGAACCATCCCTAGAAGCCAGAAGCAACTTTATCAGCGGTTGTAGGCCAAGTGAATGTAAGTACCCACTATTATTTAGGCCATGATCTATAGTATTGAGAGGATCGTTGTCTCATCTGTCCAGTTACGGCTAGATCAAAACACAATAGTCTACCCATGGGTAAACTTTGTAGAAATGGTCTAGCCAATTTAAGTGGAACAATTGTTTAAAATGTTTTTTTCTAATGATTACATTTATTTGAGATAATGCCAACCCTAACCATTTGTACACATCAAATCATTTCTCCAAACTAAAGTCCACTGGTTCCTGTGTACAATGCTTAAAGCATTTTTATAGAAAGCAAAAACACCTGACTTTTCTATACAAAAATAAATATGAAGTTCTCGGATTACAAAGTCTCTTCACTTTGCTTTATATTACAAATCCACACTCTGTACATTTACATTTTTTTTAAGCTGATTCGTTCTCACTGAATCACAGTTAAAGCTTGTCTTAAATTATCAGCTCTCTGCAGAGAGATCAGCTTCCTCTCACTTACAAATCTGTCAGTAATAATCGAACTTCCAAGACTCCATCTCACTGGGACTTTAACAGACATAGAGGTCATAGAAGTCAGCTGTCACCAGCTCTCCTGAAAGACACAGTCCTAGCTCAGAAGCCAACTGACTTGTAGCACATTGTGACTCTGACTATAAGGGTTACTGACTGATGAAACTCCACAAGACATTTCATGTTTCTTGTACTCAAAGAGTACACACCACAAAGTATGTTGTCAGAGCTCATATAACAACATTCTTACCCTGAAAAAAAAATCACTGCTACATAAGTGGATCCACACTTCCCATCAGCATATGCAAAACTGCCAAATAAAGTGGTAAGAAGAGTAGGGAACTCCCTATTTAAATGTTTGTTCGAGGGAACAACTTTAAAGTGTGAATAAACAGATTTAAAAAAAAAAGTACAATCGATGCCAGAAGAGTGGGCTTAAGCATCAACAATAAAAAAATTTTTGGGTAAAATCTTTATTTAGAAGGAAACCAGCAAATGTTACATCCTGTTCAGTTTGTGAACATACATGATGGGGTACATATAGGTTCAATTAATTACCAGTTGAGATATACAGAGCATAATGGTAAGCAATAGAGAGCAATTCTGTTGGTCATCCCAATATATTTGTGAGTGTAATCTCTCTGTCAAAAAATCATTGGTCTGGTATGAGACAGGGGCCTTAACCTAAGTCTGGTTATGTATATTCTCTTTATATTAAAAAGGCGTTATGTTTGAGGATGTTGAGGGAAAATTGGTGTGCAGCAAAGGACAAGTAATGGGGGTACGTGGGGCAGGAGGTTGGGGAAGGGTTATTAGGAGAGGAAGAAGAGGTAAGTGAGAGGTAGAAGAGAAACAAAAAGGGTAGTGAGAGTTAGAGGGGGGAGAGTAGCAGCCTCCTTTGCTGGCTTGTGCTGCCCTACCTTGGGGTAAGTGGTATGAGTAGATTATAAAAGAAGAGTTTTGTGAGTGATTCTCCTGTTAGGGTTGAGACACAGGCCCTTTATGGAAGTACTATAGTGAACAATTTAGAAAGTATTTTCTGATTGGTCTTCCAGGGCTAAGGTAAAGCTCTTCCGTTTGCTACATTTTGCTTATTCCGCCAAACTGCTGAGGGACATTAATCAAGCAAGTCATAAATCAGGTTGTGTCTCTGTCAACAAAGTCTCTGCCACAGAGTTATAGACCAGTGCGCCTGTATTCCAGGGCAGCCAAGTGCGACAGTTTGCAAAGTTCCAAAACTGATTACCTAACAGATTTCCACTCTAAACAGACAGATAATTAAGTTGTCAGGGTCAGGTTTCATGGAGTCAAAAGTGCAACTTTAGAACAGCCAAAAAATACATTTATGACTTGTAATACGTCTGTCTGACAATGTGCACTATTGCTTCTGTTTAGCATTTGCATGGGGAAAATGTATCAGCCTGAATGTGCCTGAATGATCAGGGTACACAACTGAGTCTGAGCTTTGAGAAAGATGTGGAGGGCCGAGAATCAGAATAATGGGGCTGGAGAGAAGGCTGCTGTATGATAAAGGGTCCCGACTACTGTTACTGTATGGCCCATGAGCAGCTGGGTATTATTCGGTTGTTCGGTTGTTACAAAATTCTGTTGTGAAACAGGACTGTTCAAGTCTAATTCAATATTTTTTGAGTGCATACCTCCAGAAGCCCAGACAGGTGAACAGCTTTGTGGCATTTTACAGGGCCTGAAAACCCAATCCCACCTCTGGAATCAAGACCATTCTGTTAAGTTCAAATTGTTTCTACTCCCATACAAAATCCAATAAGTGTGTCGGTAAGTCTTTGATTAATCCTGGGGGGGGGGGGGGCTAATTGGCAGTGTTTGTAATAGATACAGCAAACCAGGAAGATTTATCTCTAAAGTGCAGATATGATTGGACCATGTAAATGCCTCAGTGTTCCACTATTTTAGATCAGTTTTGATAATCTTGGCTAAGGGGCTAAAATTGAGTTTAAAGAGCCATTTAAGGTTTGCAGGAATAATAGTACCTTTGTACCTGATATTTATCTGATATGTTGAGTAAAGGGGACAGTTCCTTTTAATTCGTTCAGGTAAACTGTCTGTTGTGGCTATGATCATCTCAGATTTAATATTTTAAGTTTGAAATTGTGCCAGATCTATTTCAGGGATGTTGATTGGGAAAGTGATGTAAAAGATGGGGTCATTTGCATATGGCTCTGAAACACTGAAGTTAGTGTGAAACGTGTCAGCTGTCTTAGGTTCCATTGCTGTGACTTGTAGTGCCTGTTTCCAGTTTTTTACATTAAAGTTACGTTGGATTGGAGTGAGGCTATCCTGATCATCTTTTGTTCTTATTTGTTGAGCCCTATAACTTTCACATGAGATTTTCGTTTGCAGAAATTGTTCTTATGCCGCGTACACACGATCATTTTTTGTGATGAAAAAAAAACAACGTTTCAAGTGATGAAACAAAACGACCTTTTTCAAACTTCATTTTCCAAAGCAACGTTGCATACACACCATCGTTTTTCCAAAATGCTCTAGCAAAGCGTGGTGACCTACACCACGTTCGACGGCACTCTGTTCCATTGAAGCTCCGTCACGGCTTTAAAAACGTCGTTTTCAACATCGTTTTGCCCACACACCATCACTTTTTATGACACAAAAAACAACGTTTTGAAAAACGACACAAAAAATTCAAGCATGTTCGAATTTTTTTTTTGGTCGTTTTTTTGAAGACATAAAACGACGTTTTGCCCACACACGCTGATTTTAAATGACGTTTTTGAAAATGTCGTCTTTTTTCATCACAAAAAATTATCGTGTGTACGCGGCATTAGGCAAGAATAAAAAAAACTGTTGAGGACAGTGGGCATATAATAGAACACAAAGTACTAATCCATTTTTCCTTGTTGTCCATGTATTTTAGTATTATAGTCCTAAAGATGTGCATTAAATAAATCAGAATTTAAAAGACCACTATATGCAAGTGGTGGAGCAACTTGAAACCAGTCAATCACTGTCAGAAGTTACAATGGTGTGCAGAAGATGATCAAACTGGGTACCACTCTTAACCATAGTAAACCTACAATATGTTTAAACCTACAATGTTTTCAATTACCTAAATAACCATTATTGTTGTAATTGTGATGATTATACCTAAATACAACATCCGGAGAATAAATAGCTACCTATCAATGTTGCTTTACTAGGAAAATCTTGACTTGACACAATTAAAAACGTGTATGTTAAAAAATACCATGTGGAATCTGGGCCTGAGTACATGCTGTAAAGCTACCGTAATAATTATCTTTAGCCGTTAATTTTTTTTAAAAGGGGTTGTAAAGCTTTGTGTTTTTTCATCTTAATGCATCCTATGTATTAAAGTGAAAAAACACCTTGCACTCTCTGGCCCCCCAGCCCCCCTATTTTACTTACCCGAGTCACGAAACTCCGTGGGCGCGATCCTTTCCCCCAGCTTGAGGCAGCTCTTCATTAGAGATTGATAGCAGCACAGCCATTGGCTCCCGCTGCGGTCAATCAAATCAATGATGCAGTGCGCGGGGGAGGGAAGGTCTGAGTAATACACTTGGCGGCTGTGTCCACCACTGTATCACATGGGAGCACGCCCACAAGCTAACCCTCTTGGGAGAGTGCTTCCCAGAAGGGGGTTAGCGCCGCTGAAGGAAGCCCAGAAGACGAGGATCGGGCCACTCTGTGCAAAATTAACTGCTCAGTGGAGGTATGTATGGTATGTTTGTTATTTAAAAAACATAAAAATTAAACATTTACAAACCCTTTAAGCTTCAGCACAGCTATTTCGGCTTTGGTAAAAACAAGGAAACTAATATGTTGGAACTGAACACACGTGTTTGTATATTGGAAAAAAAAAACAGGCTGTAAATCTTGGTACTTTCATAAAATTGTCCTTACAAGGCCTCCTACCCATTAAAAGAGGGTGCATGCATTTCCTATAAATGTGGAACATCCTCCCTAGCTGCTTGGTCAGAAACAGCAAACTGAGCCAAAGATGCTTTGTTTTGTGCTGTAGCTCATCAAAATAAACATGGCATTCAGTTTTTAAAGCAAACTTAGCACTGCCTTCACATTAGTTTACCTTACTTTCTGACAACCATCCATACCAGGAGAGAATTAGGCAATGGACCAAAAAGTGACACTAAAAATGTGCATATACATTTAGGCCCATGATGGCCCATTTTTGGATGCTTTACCCACAGCTCCAGGGTCAGACGTCTCAAGCGGCTGCCGGTGCGACTTTGGCATGCAGCATCCTGCATCTTTGCGAGTATGGATCCCTTAATCTGATTCCCACAATTCAATTTACCTTACATATTCCATGTTCATTATTATGTTATTACTTTTAACCATTTGACCTTATAGATCAGGTCTATGCATCAACCCCTGAAGAGTGAGACTAAACTCACGGAATGCGTTGGATCAGCATAGATGTTATGACACAATTACCATGGATTATTTAATGACTGTATGTAAAGATGGATAATGGATTTGTACATTTGGGTCAACTGTTTGGCACCAGGACACCTTTTCCCAGTTCTATTGCTGGTATACTCAATAAACCTATACTATGTTTTTATTACTGGCTGTGTGGCACTTCATCTAAAAGTCCCAATAGGCAAAACTCTGCATTTGTATGTACAATAGGGATGGATGTGCCTCACAGGGTACTATCAACTATATTATGTTTCTATGTGTATGAGAAAAACAGAGATTTGGATGCACAAACAAAAAAAAAAAAAAAAAAAAACCTAAACCTAAACATATTCAAGCTATAGTTATATGATGGAAATGGGCTGAAAGTCCACACTTCTAGGTTTAATTTGAGGGTATGTACATCCAAATTGGTGGAAGGGTATAGGAATTTACAGCTTTTAAGAATAGCCATCCTCCCTTTTTCAAAGGACCAAAAGTAATTGGACAATTGAATCAAAAGCGGTTTCATGGCCAGGTGTGGGGTTCTCCTTCATTATTTGTACATTAATTAGGCAGGTTAAAGGTCTGGAGTTGATTCTAAGTGTGATATTTGCATTTAAAATGTATTGCTGTGAACCTACATCATGCGTTCAAATGAGCTGTCCATGCAAGTAAAACAGGCCATTGTGAGGCTTTAAAAACAAAACAAATCCATCAGAGAGATAGCAGCAACATTAGAAGTGGCCAAATTAACAGTTTGTTACAATCTGAAGAAAGAACACACTGGTGAGCTAAGCAACATAAAAAGGCCTGGACATCCATGGAAGACAACAGTGGTGGGTGATTGCAGGATCCTCTCTATGGTAAAGAAAAACCCATTCACAACATCCAGACAAGTGAAGGACACTCTCCAGGAGGTTGGCTTATCATTGTCAAAGTCTACAATCAAGAGAATACTTCACAAGAGCAAATACAAAGTTCACCACCAGGTGCAAAGCATTCATAAGCCCGAAGAATAGAAAAGCCAGATTAGATTTGCCAAAAAAAACATCTAAAAAAGCCAGACCAGTTCTGGAAAAGCATTCTTTAGAAGGATGCAACTAAGATTAATCTGTACCAGAATGACGGGAAGAAAAAAAAGTGTGCAGGAGGCTTGAAACATCATCTGTAAAACATGGTAGAGGCAGTGTAATAGCATGAGCATGCAGCTGGGTCATTGGTGTTTATTGATGATGTGACAGAAGACAGAAGCAGCCGGATGAATAGAGATGTACTGTCAGCCCAGATTCAGCCAAATGCAGTAAAGTTGATTGGACGGCGCTTCACAGTACAGGTGGACAATGAGCTAAAACACACTGCAAAAGCAACCCAGGAGCTTTTAAAGGAAAAGAAGTGGAATATTATGCAATGGCTGAGTCAATTGAAAATGGGGGAACTGGGTATTAAAAATGGTTGCAGTTCCTAAAATTTGTACTCAATATTTATGCTCAACCCCTTGAATTAAAGCGGAAAGTCTGAACTTCCAATTCACTTGGATTGTTTTGTTTTATTTTATTCAGGTGGCATACAGAGCCAAAAGTATAAAAGTTGTGCCCGTGTCCAAATATATATGGCCCTAACTGTATATACTGTAAATTAGCCAGTGATGTGTTAGGCAGCTTAATCACTCAGAATGAGCTAAATAATATTTACAATATCTGTATTGTGCAGCCCATTGGCAGGGTTTTTAACCTCTTGAGAAACAGTAACTAAACACAGTCCCCTACAGAAGGGCGCCAAGCAGCACAGGCAGAGGGGAATGAACATAAATTGATATTGTGTCTTGTGTGTCACTTCATATAACTTTCCACCCATTGCCTTTTCTTGTCTGATTAAATAGCTGTGCTCCTTGTGGAGTCTTGAATAAACTACCAGAAGCTTTTATTAGGCTCATTAGCATAACTTGATAAGTGATAGCATTTGATTTTGTGACTTCTGTGTTGGCACTCTAGCCTTGCACTGATGTAATGCCACTGATTGGCTGTATTTTATTGCTGACACATTTCCGTGGGCTTTGCTGTGCAGAGTTAAAAGTACACTGTGTCGTGCTGGAGGAAGGGAAAGCTGAATTGTAAAGGATGTGACAGGGGTGCTCACACAAGCCATTTACAGCATGCATCCAGGATCCTAATTTGAGGGTGTGTTAGTGTTTGTGCAGAAACAAATGAAGCAAAAAAGCAAGAGCATTTTCCCTCTTGTTGTCTTGATCAGAACAGATCTGATCACTGAGACATTCGGTCCGTCAGGCACCATTTTATAACTAAAACTGCAAACTGAATCAGTCATCTGGAATCTGTGATCTAGTTTAATTTTTTAGTCTGGCATGTCAGCATGTGTGGAATTGCTTACAGTTCTGACAATACCTAAGACAGACCGTAATAATGTATACATGGACATATGTGTGAAAATCAATTTCAATATTACAAACTCAATTTATTTCTGATTACAGGATGCCGCTGACTGAATAAGAGAGCCATTGAAATATAAACTTCAGGGAAGCAGCAAAAGTAGGTCAGAACAATGCAGAAGCAAGTACAGCTTGGTCAAGAACAAGAGGGTACAAGCAGCAGAAAACTGATCAGTCATCACTCACTTTGCTTTCTTCCATTAGGATATTTCCTGTTAGTACATTTGTACTAAAGCAGAGCTGGTGCAAAATCTGGTGCAGCGCTGCATAGAAACCAATCAGCTTCCAGGCTTTCAAGCTGGAGTTAGAAGCTGATTGACTACCATTCACAGCTGCACCAGATGTTGCACTCTGCAGTTTAGAGCCCCATACACACTATTAGATTTTCTGCAGATTTTTGTCTTCAGATTTAAGAAAACCATGTAGTGCAAGGACCTACCTGATTGCATACAAATTGAAACTCTTAAGGTTTGACCTCATATTATATGGTTTTGGTAAATCTGAAGACAAAAATCTGCAGAAAATCTAAGAGTGTGTATGGGGTTTTAGTAAATCAACACTATTATGTAGGATCATCTATGACTCCCAAGCTTCCACTACCCATTGTCTTCCAGGTATTGGGTTCAAAGCCAAAAAGTAGCTGTCCAAGCTCTGAATGCACTGTGAAGGAACAGCGGCACACCTCACAATTTGCACAATTCAGCCACAACGACAAGTCCCCACCTAGGGACCTCTCAAGATGCAGTGTTTCAATTATTGAGTGTTATTTGTAAAATTGTTGTAGAATTTCGTTTTACATAAAACGCACAGCTTACCAAACTTGACTACCAAAATGTATATGGATTATTTTATCTGCACAACCCATTAATCTGCTTAAAACGAGACACCAATCAGCCGGTCTGTTCAAAAATGACAATTGCAAAAATTACCAAATACCTCCTAAATCTTAACACATGATGAGTTGTTCTTGGCACCAGGATCTTGCCACAGAACAGGCAGCTTTGTGTGTTAATCTGAGAGCAGGACAATCCAATACTTTCAGCAACTGACAAGATAAATACAGGTCTGCAGGGGCTTAGGAGACTAATGCCATGTACACGCGATCGGTTCGTCTGATGAAAACTGACCGATGGACCGTTTTCATCGAACGAACCGATCGTGTGTGGGCTCCATTGTTTTTTTCCCCATCGGTGAAACAAAATATAACCTGTTTTAAAATGTTCTTATGGTTAAAAAAAATGCAAAAAAAAAAAAGAAATGCATCGGTCAAAAATCCATGCATGCTCAGAATCAAGTTGACGCATGCTCGGAAGCATTGAACTTAATTTTTCTCAGCACGTCGTTGTGTTTTACGTCACCGCGTTGGACACAATCGGATTTTTAACCGATGGTGTGTAGGCAAGACTGTCAGCTTCATCGGATATCTGATGAAAACGGACTGATGAATTTTTTCATCAGACGAACCGATCGCGTGTACAGGGCATGACACCAGCAGACACCCAACTCATTTATATTCTCCTTCTCCATGCTACCGCTGTCGCGGCTGTCACAATGCCCACACCCAGCAGATCTGAGTAAGGTTCAGCATAAGACCTGCTCCCATAATGCAAAATTTGAAGCACTCAATCGCAAGGCCCCAACATTGTAACATGATGGAGGGGCATGATATAAATAAACCCTGTGTAAGCTCTGAAACCATTCTTCACAGAGATTGCACAGGGCAATTTGTGGCAGCTGCAATGGACTAATGATAGGTGGGGGAATGTTGTGAACATGAATATTAGTGTGTTAAGGGCCTGGGCAAATGAATGCAGTGCGGTTAACTTACTATAGGAATATAGGTTATTCACCTAGCAAAGTGAACTTTCATTCTAGAAATTATATTTTCTCGTTACAAAATGAATGTTGGTGAAAAAGGTGCACAGAAAAAGCCATTGGGGATGCCTTAATGCATCCCTACAAAAATTTGGTCTCCAGGGACCCATATTTTCAGCAATATCTTTATTATACACTAAACCATCTGAAAGGTCTTCTAATTCAATGCCATTTTTGAAAAATTCTATATTACCAATGGCTGTCTCTTGTCTCCTATCATATTTTCTCTGCTGATGGAGCCCCTGGCAGAGGAAATTTAGAAAGAATAGCAATATTTCAGGGAACAATGTTGCAGGCCACATCCATAAGATTGGACTCTTCGCAGATGATGTGGTTCTAACACTCACCAACCCCGCTTCTTCCCTGGCTAGAGTGCAATCAGTACTGCAGGATTACGGAGCAGTTTCATATTACAAACTTAATATTACTAAATCTTGTATACTGCCCGTGAATGTTCCTAAAAAATAAATACCCCTACTAAAAGACTGATTCCCCTTCCAATTGATGTCTAAAACAAGCACTTATCTAGGAATCAAATTAGAATCCCCAACTTCATTCACATATGAAGCTAACTTCCCAACTCTATTAGACACTATCAAAATTGACTTAAACCATATTTCCTCCTATGACTAAAGATGTTTTTCCTGCCCAAACTCATTTATTATTTCAGAACCCATATGTTTACCGGAGTCCTTTTTTAACCTAACAGATAAGCTTTTTAGACTATTAATATGGAAAGGTAGAATGGCTAAAATACCATACTCCATAATCCAAAGTCATAGACATACAGGGCGAGCTAGCTTCCCAGTCATCCGTAACTACTATCAGGCAGCAATATTGGACCAAATGAAAGCATGGTTTGAACCAGAATCTGCTAAACGTTGGGTGCAAAACGAAAAGTTAAATTTCCCTTCCATAGCAGCGACCCTATCGGCGTGGGAAAAATTACACACTCAAATTGACCCTACTAAAATATGTCAAGAAGTAACACACTTCCATATCTATGAATACTTAATCCCAAACCTTAGGATTCCCCCCTGGTTGCAGGATAACATACTGACACATAAAGATATGCTCTCTAAACAGCCAGTGCCTCATTTGTATGCCCTGATACAACTATAGCACTTTCATGCTACCCATTCAGTCACATATTATGAAATACACAAAGACGTATGGCAATACCTCATGACCAACTACAACAAGCCCGAAAGGGTTGTCTTGGTTTGCCCTCCTTCAAAACAAACATAACTTTGTCAAAACTTCCAATACTATTAAAGGGGAAAAGGAACTAGGCTCAACACACTTGCATAAAGACTGGCAGGACGCGATTCAAACTTGCTACCAGTACTCCCATTGTACTAATCATTGGAACTTAATGCTAAAAATTCTTACCAGATCATATCTTACCCCAGTAAGACTATCTTTAATCTTCCCTTCAGAACCCAACTCCTGTTGGAGACATTGTGGTGCAAAGGGCAGCATTATTCCCATCCTATTGGAATGTAAAAATATTTGCAGCTTTTGGTACGCAGTGTTTAAACCAATTTCCTCCATAGCTAGCTTTATTATTAAATCCAATCCACATATAGCTCTTCTGAACCTCTCTATAAAGAAATTACCAACCCAACTCAGAAGCATAATAACCTATATTCTAATTGCTGCCTGGCACAGTATGAGAATTGAGACATCTACTTTTAAAGGGTGCATAAATAAATCCCCTTTATGGTAACCTTGGTATGCCAGGCATGAAGCCAAAACACCCTACGCATGTGAGAAGATATTAAGTTCATGCAGAACACAAGCTTAGATGCTGGCAAAGGACCATCACAGCTGTATGCAGTGCTTTAGACCCCTTTCACACCGAGGAGTTTTTCAGGCGGTACAGTGCTAAAAATAGCGCTGCTATACTGCCTGAAAAACTCCTGCCCAACAACCTCAATGTGAAAGCCGGAGGGCTTTCACACTGAGGCGATGCGCTGGCAGGAGAGAAAAAAATCTCCTGCTAGCAGCATCTTTGGAGTGGTGAGAGGAGCGGTATGTATACCGCTCCTTCCCATTTAAAACAATGGCATGCCGCAGTAATACCGCCTCTGCAGAGGCGCATTGCGGGCGGTATTAACCCTTTATCGGCCGCTAGTGGGGGTTAATACCGCACCGCTATCGGCCGAATCCCGCGAAAAATCTGACGGTATAGTGGCGCTATTTTTAGCGGAACTATACTGCCACCACGCCTCCTGCCCCAGTGTGAAAGGGGCCTTATACATTTGCTCCAAAAGTTTCAAAAGCATGAGGGCTTGACCTCAAGGTGCAGCAGTCTCTCTTTATGAAGATAAATACACTCTGACATGGATGAGGGCTGAACAATTATACCAGATAAACTGAAATCTTACAATTGAGTCCAACTGATGGTCATTGATATCCTCAAAGGTAAAAATATCACTGACCTGTTTGGTGTCATATTTATTAAGGTGGGTGACACCACTGGATCGCTGGGCGTTTGAGTATTTTTTGTGGCTTACTCAGCAAAAACAGTAAAGGAGGATGATGGGAGTGAAGTTCCTCTTTATGTGTAATGTTTCAGGGCTGGGTAAAGGGTTTCAATGTTGAGGGGTGAGAATAAGGTTTAGAGTTCAGATAAGGGAAGTATTTAGGAACAGCCCAAGTTCTAAGAATAAAGTTTAGGGCATGTGGAAGTAAATTTTTATTTTCCTGCGAACAGTGCCAGATTTTGGATACTAAAATTCAACATAAGGCCTAAAACTCATAAAAACACTAAAAATACAGATAAGTGCAACAGCTATGGACCTGAAACAGTGTCACTTCTCCACACAATTAACACTACAGTATTTAATAATGGTGCAGCTATGACTTTATGGCAGAAAAGCTAATACACTTGATTGTATATGTAAGGTTTTCTTCTCTCTTACAAATCTTTTTGGAACCAAAGAACTCAAATTTGGACTCATCAGACCAAAGCACAGATTTCCACTGGTCTAATGTCCATTCCTTGTGTTCTTTAGCCCAAACAAGTCTCTTCTGCTTGTTGCCTTTCTTTAGCAGTGGTTTCCTAGCAGATATTCTACCATGAAGACCTGATTCACACAGTCTCCTCGTAACAGTTGTTCTAGAGATGGGTCTGCTGCAAAAGGTGGCTACTTTGAAGAACCGAGAATATGACATATATTTTCAGTTGTTTCACACTTTTTTGTTATGTATATAATTCCACATGTGTTAATTCATAGTTTTGATGCCTCCAGTGTGACTCTACAATTTTCATATTCATGAAAATAAAGAAAACTCTTTGAATGAGAAGGCGTGTCCAAACTTTTGGTCTGTACTGTATGTGATCAATTTTCCTCCATTACACACTCAACTAAAACAGGACCTCACTAAATGACACCCATGGCAGTATTTATGGTTTGGCAGGTGAAACATCTTGAAGTCTAACATTACTGTATCTCCTGCAGGCCTTTCCTGTACATATCCTAATTTCCTTTTTTAAAAGCAGCAAACACCACTTTTCAGGTCTTCCGGTTTGTGATCCATCTGTCAAAAACACTTTCAAAGGCAAGGCATTTCTCCACCACCACTTATCAAACCTGGTTTGGCGGACCAAAGGTTTAGGAAACTAGTCAAAGTGAATATCCATAAAGCACAACATATTATGATACTGGACATTGGCCAACGTTTAAACAACTGACAACACACAATAGCTTTGCAAAAATAAGCTTCTGGAGAACAGTTTAGCACTCCCATTACACCAATACTTTCCACCTTCAGGTCAGCTACCCTTCAGCATTTATTCCAAAATGTTACAGATCAATGTTGGAGGTGTGCAACCTATCCAAGAAACACATACATGTTTTCTGGACTTGTCCTTTCATACAACACTTCTGGAAGAAAATGCAACATATGTCCTAAAGATGCACAAATATTATTTTCTCAGATGAAATTTTGTATGTGTATGGTCCCTCACGTAACATCCATAAAGGGACTCTCAACAGAGATAAGGGTTCTGGCCTGAATTTTGGAACGGAGACCCCACAATCCTTTCTTTATTTTTGATGTAGGATGTAATACAAAAAAGTGACATTTTAGACAACAGCATGGGGTCTTCTACAAAAGGTACCCCAAAATACATACCAGACGTGTAAAAGGTAAATTACACATTTAATGTCCTGACTACCTATCAGATTTTGGAGGCCCTGGAGAACCAGGACAGTGAAAACACCCACAAAACAACCTCATTTTTGAAAATCACCCTACCAAACAGAGCAGTGCCACAATTCAGACCCAGCAACACCAATGTCGGGAACCATTTTGTATATCCCAGGACAGAAAGAGAAGCATAGGGAAGGAAGAGGAAGAGCTCTGGCCTCTCCACGAGGTATCGGCCGTTCACTAAACGAACTAAAAATAGCCGTCGTGACATCATCGGCTACACAAACATGGCCGTCTGACATGCTGAGGCATGCTGCCAGGATCCTCTCTGTGCCTTTAACATCGCTGCACCTTCTGCAAGGGGACCCCCTTCCAAAAAGGTACTGTACTCCACCAGGCCTGATGAACATTTATAGGAACACCGCTGTACACTCTCCACTGGATGCCCCAAACTGCACACACAGCAGGCCATATGCACTGAAACCCCCCATACCACCAGGGCAGGCCACACACTACCCAGAAGGGGAATGGCAAGGGAGACCCCCAGGGGTCTCTGCTGCCTGCCCTGGGACTCCCACCAAACCATGGGGGGAGGGGGAAGCCTAGTTTAACAAAGGTACTTTAGGATGGCAGGCAGGTCTGTCCATACCTGGAGGGTACCCGTGTCCATCCCAAACCGCACAAAATGTGACTGTACTTACTGATCCCATGGTGTGGGTGACCCTCCAGACAAAACTCCTTGCCAACGAAGTGAGGGGCTGTCGGCCAAGGGACCGCTGTGACTCGGACCAGAGCCCATTCGTATGCGACCCTGCGAGACGTTTAACTCACGGGCCAGCCTCTGTCCATTGAGGCTATGTCGTGGCTGACCTAGCACATAGCTGCGGTCTGCATGTGCTCGCTGGCTGGAATGGGGAGACCACTGAATCTATATTATCCAGCCCATCGCAAGTTGATTGCAGATCTTCCAGGAGAAAATGCATAGAAGAAAGAAACAAAAGGTGAAACTAGACAGAAATAAAGGGAGGGGGTTATATACTGACTGAGGACAGCCTATGGGTGTAGCCAGGTGTTTTTTGTTCTGCCTAGTCCTACTCCTGCAGAGGCGATATAACCCAATGGTCATGATTAAGGTGGTGCTGAGTCTGTTAATGAACGAAAGAGAAAACTGGAGTTAGACTTACCGGTAACTCTTTTTCTAGGAGTCTTCCAGGACAGCCTCTGAGACCTTGGGCTCCTCCCTCTGGGATAGGAAACACGCACACCCATTACTTTAAAGGTGGTCCTCCAGGCCTCCCTCCTCAGTTTACCCGAGAACTAACAGAAGGACCTGAAAGACATAATACACTAAGACAACATTAGTTCATCATTTCGTTCAATAGTTTTTTATTTGGGAGGAAAAAAGAAAAAAAACAGAAGTAATATACAAACATTTCTCTTTGCAAACAGCGGGTGATAGACATCTTGCGAATCTATTACAATATCTGAGTAATGCAGAACTATATATTCCAAAGAATGTACATCACTTAGTTTCATCGTAAGAGTAAAACATATACACCAAGCAATGTGCGATTGTGCAAAATACTATAGATAAAGAACATTATAGGTAAAGGTGTGGACCTCTGTGTCGGCGCCCCCTCTTGGGAACAAGCTGCGCCTAGGCACACAGGGCCACTAATCTCATTTTAACCAGCAAAGGGGGAAAAACAGACAAAACGAAACAATTGTAGTTACAGTTCACTCTAAAACATACGACTTTAACTAGTGTCTCAATTACTTGTATTTATACTTCTGTATAGATAAGAGGTGAGAAATAAGATACAAAAGAGAGTATAAAAGAAAGAAAGCAAAGGGCAGGTGAATCAGGTAGAGGTCAGGTAAAGGAGGGAAAGGGAAATAGGGGACAACAAAGAGACAAAGAAACAGGAACAGAGCGGATGCTGCTCAGTTATATAGAGAATGGTTACGTGGGAGAGTTGTGTGTGTACCAGTCTCTCCACGGAGTCCAGATGTGGTATTTCTCGGCTAATCTATTTTGTGAGGCCTCAAACATGGTTTCATAGGTGATATGTAGATTGGTCGTCCTTATGACGTCCGGGAGGGAGGGTGTCTCCGCCCTCCTCCACCGCCTCAACAGTTCCAATCTCGCACTCAGGAGTATGTGTGTCGCCACAATCCGAAGGGTAGGCTTAATAGCATCTATCCCCAGGGACAGGGTTGCCATTCCCACTGTATTAGGAATATTAGTTTTACACACTTGGTTTATCAAGTTAAACACCTCCATCCAATAATTTCCCAATACAGGACAGAGCCCCAGGATATGAATTAGGGATCCTCTCTGGCCACAATTTCTCCAACAGAGAGGAGAGGCCGATTTGTCAAACCCGGTAATCCGGGTTGGGGTCATGTACCATCTGAGTAGGATCTTTTGGGACATTTCCCACAGGTTGGTGCTTCTGGAAGCTTTATATACGGATGCAACGGCACATTGCCATTGATTCAATGTGAAAGTGGCTCCTAAATCAGATTCCCACGTTCGCATGGAAGGGGATTTAGTAAAGTCAGTTTTGTGGCCTAGGGTGTTATAAAACAGGGAAATACCCTTGATGTTGGTGTGTGGGTTGGACAGATATAGGAACACTCGCCATGGGATTTCAGTGCTCATCTCCGCATGGGTGTTCAATAGATGAGAAATACGCATATAGGTAAAATACTCCTTATTGTCCAAATTATATTCAACCTGAAGAGATCTGAAAGATTTGATAGTTGGTCCTATACTAATGTCAGCCACTGTAGTAATACCTAATGAGTGCCAGTGTGAGACCTTCAAGTCCGGTGTAAACAAGCGTAGGCTCGTAATGGGGTGGTGGTATAATCTTGGTGTTGGCGCCCTCTAGTGGGTCATGCCTAAGTTTTTTCCATGCTTGAATAGAAGCGAGAATAGTGGGTGATAATCCTAATGGGAGGGTTTTTAAGAATTTACTAGCTAATATGAGGTCACAGCAAGTGGTATCAGGGGGGCATTGTGCGGATTCTAATTCCAACCACCTGTTAGGAGTTCCCCCAGGGAACCAGTGTTTCATTTGGGCTAATATGGAAGCTACGTAGTAGTCCTTGATGAGAACATGGCCCACCCCTCCCGCCAGTTTATTTTTAGTCAATTTTGGAAAGGCACATCTGGCTTTCCGTCCTTGCCACAGGAACCTATTCACCATGGATTGCGCTTTGTGGAAGAATCTGTCGGGGACTGGTATAGGGAGGCTCCGAAATAGATAAATAAGTCGTGGTAATACAACCATTTTCATGGTGGCTAAACGCCCTGACCAAGATGATTCTGTCCACTTTAGGTCTTGCAGGGCCTTATGAAGGACACTTAGGTATGCGTCATAATTAGCTGCCACTAGGTCAGCTACCCGAGCAGTCAGTTTGACCCCTAGGTATTGTATGTTTTCTGCGCTCCAGGTGTAAGGGTAGGATGCCTTAAGCTGTGAACACGTAGGAGCATCGAGTCCAAGACCCAAGATGAATGACTTACTATTATTGACCTTATAATAAGAAACCTCATTAAATGTTCTCAATGCATCATGTGTCGCAGCCAGAGAGGAACCCACCTCCGTCATAATCAATATGATATCATCTGCAAAAAGACTTATAGAATGTGTATGATCTCCTATACGGTAGCCTACGATGTTCGGGTGGGATCTAATATAGGTGGCGAAGGGCTCCATCAAGAGGTTGAAGATTAGGGGGGATAGGGGGCAGCCTTGTCTGGTCCCGTTAGTGATATTAAAAGGGGTAGAAAGGGTTCCAGAAACAAAAACTCTAGCTGAGGGTTTAGAGTATAGGGCAAGTATAGCTGACAAAATACTGTCTGAGAATCCAAAGGCCTCCAGTACTTTTAGCAGATAATGCCAATGGATTCGATCGAAAGCCTTCTCTGCGTCTAGTGAGAGGAGCAGAGAAGGTTTCTTTTGTGTCTGGGCTAGGTGAATAATGTTGATCATTCGGCGGGTTGCATCTGATGTTTGTCTATGTTTGGTGAAACCGGTCTGGTCTGGATGAATAAGGGATGGTAATATATCTACCATGCGTGAGGCTATCAGTTTGGCGTAAATTTTTAGGTCAGTGTTTAATAATGAGATCGGACGGAAATTAGGAGGAGAGGTGGGTTCCTTCCCCGGCTTGGGTAACGCAATTATGACAGCTTCTAACATTTCTGGTGGAAAAGAGGCAGAGGCAGCAGCAGATTGGCACACTTGTAATAGGAACGGGGAGAGTAGTTGTTGAAACGATTTATAATATTCTCCACTAAAGCCGTCCGGGCCGGGTGATTTGTTTGAGGGGAGCGAACTTATTACAGTTAAAACTTCAGCAATAGTAAATGGTAGATTCAGCTCTTGGGATTGGGCCGGGGATAATTTGGGTAGGGATATCTTTTGTAGGAATTGGTCAATGCTATCGGATGTAGGTTGTACAGTCAAAGGATCGTTTTTTAGGTTGTACAAGGATTCATAATAGCAACTAAAGGCATTAGCAATTTGCTGGGGGTGGTATTCTTTTTGGTTAGTTTTGGGGTGGATCACATAGGGGATTTTGAGTTTATATCTATGTCCCTGAAGGATTCGCGCTAGTAATTTTCCTGCTTTATTTCCTGAAGTGTAATAATGCATCTTAAGCCTTTTAGATGTCTTTTCAAAGTTCTCCAGAAGGAGTAGGCGTAAGTCATATCTCAGTTTGGTCAATTGGGTGGAGATAGGTTGGGACATCGCCTGTTTATTTAGGGATTCTAGTACAGATATTTGGTCTAATAATGTAGTAACCCGCTGCTGCCTCTGCCGTTTATTCCTCGCCCCTTCTTGTATACATATACCTCTCATGTACGCTTTGTGGGCGTTCCATAAGATGAAGGGACTCTGGACCGAGTCCTTATTCTCACAAAAAAAATTAACCAAATGCTTTTCAAGATTGTCTCTTACAGCTTTTTGTTGTAACAGATATGTATTGAGTCTCCATGTGCGGTCGGGATTGGCTGTGGCAGAGCCCGCTACGGTAAGAGCGATAGGAGCATGGTCAGACCATGTTATGTTGGCAATGGTGGCGGAGCTCGCTTTGAGTAAAGTTTGTTGATCAACCAGAAAGAGGTCAATTCGAGTGTATACGCGGTGTGGGGAAGAGAAGAAGGAAAAGTCTCTTTCGGTCGCATGCAGGCAGCGCCAGGCATCGTAAACATTCCATTTGTGGATAGATGGGAGTAAGGCATAGCGATGGCGGCTAGGTGGGGACGTAGAGTCAATGGTTGGGTCAGGTGTGATATTGAAGTCACCACAAATAACCAATGAACCTTGACGTAAGGCGGAGACCTTAGTCATCAGCTTATTGAAAAATCTGACTTGATGTTTGTTTGGAGAGTAGACATTTACGATGGTGTAAGGAGCAGAGTTCAGGTCACAGATGATAATAAGGTATCTGCCTAGTTGATCCGCAATCATATTGTGTAGTTTGAAAGCCACCGTGTCCCTGATCGCAATCAAAACCCCCTTGGTTTTAGAATCAGCATTAGCTGTATATACATGTGGAAAACTCTTATGTGAGCATTTAGGAGGCGCCCCAGCATGAAAATGTGTTTCTTGGGCACAAAGGATGTCGCTTTTATGTAATAATGCTTCCTGCCATAAAGATTTCCGCTTGACGGGGTGGTTGAGCCCCTTGGCGTTTATTGACAAGAAGTTAATAGACATGGCAGTAGAACTGAGGGACGTGCCCACGTTGGGGGGCTCAGCCCCTTGAAGATCACTAAAGGTAGGTATGTATTCGGCATATTGCCAGTGTTCTCATGGAGAGGGTGCAGAGCAATAGTGCTGAGGGGGTACTCACAGTTAGCAGGCCAGGTTGTAGTGCCATAATGTTGTATCCCCGCTTGTGAAGATCCGTTCAAGCGGCGAAGGAGAGAGCCGGTAAAGGATCCGGAGTGGTATCAGTTGAGTGCATCCAGTGGAGATGGGGAGAAGAAAAAGCAAAAACACAAATTCGCATCCGTCTGCGACTTAAGAAAAAGAAGAGGAAAAATATAAAGTTCAATACAACAGTCAAAACAAAACAAATAAGAGGGACACGGGTCCCTCGGGGACAGCAATAAGCTGCAACTTGCACAGGGGGGTCAAAGTCAGCCATGTGCGGGCATCCTAGAACTCAGGGATTAAGACCCAAGGTCAATAATAAAGCAATAAGCCACCCTTTTTGGATTACAGGTGTGTTTTAGCATTCCTGGTAGTAACCGACTTCCAACCTAGGTCCACATGTTGTGGAGTGCTAGCCAGCGCTAGGTCATCATTAGTATCAGGGAGGAGCTTCCATTCTCTGAGGAGGTCGAGGCCTTTCTCCAATGAAGTCACTACAAATTCACGATTGCCTTTCGTGATGGACAGTTTCGTAGGGTAACCCCATCGATAGATTATATTGTGGTTGCGGAGTATTTTAGTTACTGAGATTAGGTTTTTCCTTTTCTGTAATGTATACTGGGATAAATCCGCAAAAAATTGGACATTTTGAAACTGTTCAGGCATGTGATCTTTCTTTCTCATGGCATTCATTAGCTTGTCTTTGACATGAAAAAAGTGCAGACGGAGAATTATGTCCCTAGGCACTTGATCTGGGAGGTAAGAGGGTTTTGGCAAGCGATGAATCCGATCGATTGTGACGTCTAAGTCAGTGAGGTCAGGAAGGATAGACTTAAATATGGTAGTTGCATATGAGGCAAGGTCAGATTGCATAACAGATTCTGGGACCCCCCTTATTTTCATATTGTTCCTTCTGGACCTGTCCTCGATGTCAGCTAGCTTTGCTTTGATCCATTCCGAGTCAGCCTCTCTATCCTCATTCGCATCCACTAAGTCATTGATTGTAGTGGCATACTCCCCCATTTTAGTTTCTATGTGCGTCACTCTGCTCCCCACTTCTTGGATATCTCTATTTAGTTCATCATTTCAATACCAGCTACACAATGACACGGGGTGGGGAAAAACCCTGGCTGTCCTGGAAGACTCCTAGAAAAAGAGTTATAGGTAAGTCTAACTCTGAGATGATAAGCAAGAACTTCTCAGATACCACGCTGTCAATTTTAGATTTTCTATCGTAGGGTGCAGGATCGGGCCAAAGGAGATTAGGTCCTCTCTGACCGGCAGAATCCAAGTTGGACAGACGGCCAGCCTCTTCAGGTTGGCGAACCACGGAGTCTCTTGGGCCAAAACGGCGTAATCATGATTAGATCCATGGATTCCGTGCGGAATCTCTGGAGGACCTTGGCTATCAGCCTCACCGGAGAAAAGGCATAAGCCAACTTGCAACGCCATGGGTTGGCGAAGGCATCTATTCCCGTGGCCTTGTCCTGTGGGTGGATGGAAAAGAACTTCTCCTATGTTTCTTAGGGTGGGTATCCCTCTCATTTGGCCTTAAACAACAAAGGGAATTATTTCAATATCTTCTTCTAGATGTGCTGGCAGAGATGTGAGACTGCAGTTGTTTGAGCCAACACTCCAGATTTCTGGCCACACAAGTAGCTGCAAGGGCTGGATTTAAGCCTATTGAGGAGGCATCCCAGGTTTTTTTAAGAAGTACCTCGCCTCTTTTGTCCATGGTATACTTCAGCTACCCCAATTCGCCAAATGCCAGGTCTGTTTTTCTAGACACCTTGGCTAAAAGGCGCGTTCAGTTTTGGAATCTTATTCCATGGATGGGACACATCGGTCTCAAAAGGGAATCTCCGTTTGAGACTACCCGAAAAAAAAGGGTCTCCTTTCCGGTTGCTCCCACTCCAGTAAAATCGACTCGATAAGCGATTTGTGTACGGGAAACACCCTGGCCTTTTGAGTCTCATAAATAGCTTTCAGCAAATCCCCTACGTCATCAAGGGATAACTTATACCTTGATCCCCTGGAGGAATCTTCTTCCGTCTCAGAATCAGATGCCGAGTCCGCCTGAGAAGGAGTCCGGGATCTGGAAAACCTTTCCCTTTCCTCCTCCTCCTGAGCTGCCCCCACCACTGTAGGTTCAGACAGGGACGGTGCACTAGCTACTCTGTAAAGGGGGGACGGCGTCTGTACCCTGTCCATCATACCCCTGAATGATTGGAAGGTAGACGCTAGCTCATCTTTAACAGACGTCAAGATTTTTTGGCACTCTGCCACCAAGTCATCTTTGACGAGGCTGCTGATACAATCCGGACATAGTGGCTTCCTCCAATTAGAGCCTAACTTAGCCCCACAGACGGCACATTTCTTCTTAGGTATCTGTACAGGTGTCTTGTCCTGGGCTTTAACCTAAAAGCAATCAGAGGACAAGGCCTTATTAGAATACCTTCCTGACCCACTCCACCTCTGTGTCCGAGTCAGTCTAAGAAGTGCCCAGAGCCCATCACCTTAGGTTCCCCACCCAGGGAGGGAGTAAGTAGGTCAAAATACCCTAATCCCTCAGTGTAAGACGTGGCCCACCCTTGCAACCTTACCTGGGAGATGCCGGAGCCCGTTGAACCGGAGTCTGTCGCTATCCCAGCTTCCTCCATGGTTCCTGGTGTGTGTGCGCGGCCCCTGCCGAGCTTGTAAGCACCGCTCCGGATGCCTGCTTCTCCACGCTGTGCCACTGATGGACGGGACCATGTCCGTACGATGACCCTTGTTGACCCGCCCCTTGATGACGTTCCGCCTGCATCACTTCCGCCTGCTGAAATGCAGAGAGCCCCGCCCCTCGTCACCGTTCCAGAAGCCGCCACCGCGGTCGGAACGGCGTTACCAGTCAGTATCTCCCGCTCGCCTGCCACGCTACTGCAACCTCCTGGTCCGCTGCCTAATGGAGAAAAGAATCCGAGGATACGTCAGTTCCGCTAAGTGCTCCGAATGCTTGCTGCGAGGACCTGCCAGGACTGCAGGTACTTTGGGCTAGGGGTCTTGTCAGCCAGGAGTCCTGCTCCCCTGGGCAGCAGACAGCTGTGGGGCCGGTAACCACTCTCTTCCCCTCAGGACAGAGGGGTGCCCAGGCTGAGGAGAGTCCAGCCAGGAGCCTCCACCCAGGACAGTCCTGAGACCTGGAGCTCCCTTAGTCCCTTAAGCATGCTCCTTCCCTTTTTTGGCAGGAAACACAATAACTGAGGAGGGAGGCCTGGAGGACCACCTTTAATGTAATGGGTGTGCGTGTTTCCTGTCCCAGAGGGAGGAGCCCAAGGTCTCAGAGGCTGTCCTGGAAGACGACTGGAGAAATGTATTTTTATTTTTACACAAACATTTTTTTCTCAAATTTGACTGCAAAAGTGGAATTAAGATTTAATACAAAAAATCTCTGTCTGTGTTAAAAGTTACAAAGATGAGATGGTAGTATTGTATACCCCTAACGAGCTAGATAAACCTTGTACCCAAAATGTAAAAACTGTTGTTCATGGTGAGGTTTCTGAGGGTAAATACTTTATTGATATTACAGATATGCTCTCTGGTAACTATGTGCGATAGATAGCAAGAATCTAGGAGAATTTTTTTCTGGGACAGCATCATGTAACCTTATATGCCAAATAATATTTCCTGTAAAAAAAAACATTTGAAGGAAAGGTGTTTATCAATGTATCAATATATCATCATATCCTTTAAAATACAGCTTTGTATTAGAGCAGCCACTTAATCTTTGTGTTTATTTAGGCAACACCCAATTAGGCAAAATCAGCATATGCATCTCTGCATCCATCTCCAGTACCAGCTGTCTCCCACACATGTGACGTATTTCTAAAACAAGCTTATTCTTGCTGCAGCATGAGAGTGCTGCTTAATCTCTTATGGACAAGAGGACAAGCAGAGAAGTAATAATGCCCTAGCTAAAACAGGGAACATCGTGCCATAATATATTTTATATATATATATATATATATATATATATATATATATATACACATACACACACACACATATATATGCATACAGGTAAAATTATTTTGTGCAAAAGTTTTTATTTCACTAATGCAACTTAAAAGGTGAAACTAATATATGAGATAGACTCGTTACATGCAAAGCAAGATAGTTCAAGCCGTGATTTGTCATAATTGTGATGATTATGGCTTACAGCTCATGAAAACCCCAAATCCACAAACTCAGAAAATTAGAATATTGTGAAAAGGTGCAATATTCTAGGCTCAAAGTGTCCCACTCTAATCAGCTAATTAAGCCATAACACAAAGGGTTCCTGAGCTTTTGAATGGTCTCTCTTCAGTAGGAATCACAATCATGGGAAAGACTGCTGACCTGACAGTTGTGCAGAAAACCATCATTGACACCATCCATAAGGAGGGAAAGCCTCAAAAGGTAATTGCAAAAGCAGTTGGATGTTCCCAAAGTGCTGAATCAAAGCACATTAATAGAATGTTATGTGGACGGGAAAAATGTGGAAGAAAAAGGTGCACAAGCAGCAGGGATGACCGCAGCCTGGAGAGGATTGTCAGGAAAAGGCCATTCAAAAGCATTGGAGACTTTCACAAGAAGTGGACTGAGGCTGGAGTCAGTGCATCAAGAGCCACCACACACAGATGGATCCTGGACATGGGCTTCAAATGTCACATTCCTCTTGTCAAGCCACTCCTGAACAAACAACGTCAGAAGCGTCTTACCTGGGCTAAAGAAAAACTGACCTGATCTGTTGCTCAGTGGTCCAAAGTCCTCTTTTCTGATGGGAGCAAATTTTGCATTTTATTTGGAAACCAAGGACCCAGAGTATAGAGGAAGAATGGAGAGTCACACACTGCAAGATGCTTGAATTCCAGTGTGAAATGTCCACAGTCTGTGTGGATTTGGGGAGCCATGTCATCTGCTGGTGTTGGTCCACTGTGTTTCATTAAGTCCATAGTCAACGCAACCATATACCCAGAGATTTTGGAGCACTTCATGCTTCCTCCTGCAGACGAGGTCTATAGGGATGCTGACTTTCTTTTCCAGCAGGACTTGGCACCTGCCCACACTGCCAAAAGCACCAAAACCTGGTTCAATGACAGTGGTATTACTGTGCTAGATTGGCCAGCAAACTTGCCTGACTGAACCCCATAGACAATCTATGGGGCATTGCCAAGAGAAAGATGAGACATGAGCTGTAAGCCATAATCATCACAATTATGACAAATCACGGCTTGAACTATCTTGCTTTGCATGTAATGAGTCTATCTCATATATTACTTTCACATTTTAAGTTGCATTAGTGAAATAAAAGAACTTTTGCACAATATTTAAATTTTTCAAGTTTCATCTGTATATGCGCACATTTTTAATCAGCAGAAACACATTGCTTGCATTAAGAAAAGTGATCATTTTGGAAGTTTCTCCTTTTTTTTGTCCAGCTATTTTCTGGGATCACAAATGCCTCAAACATGTCTCCCTTAAACTTGATTCACACCAGTGAGTTACAGGTACACATGTTAAAAGCACCCCCTGAATGCTGCTGTGTGCTGCATTGTAAAAAAAAAAAAGCAAAGGTGTCATTTTTTTTGCAATGAGGCACATTGAATGCCCATTCAAGAGGAATGGTTTGCTTTAATGCAATAAGCTTCAACGCATAACAATTTGTGTTAATACGAGCAAAGGTGCAAGTGGGAACTTTAGGGCTGCACTGGATATTTAGAATTTTCTTCATAGCTTTAGTAAAGGATTTTTTATTCCCAAGTCCATGCTCAATAAGAATAAGGAAGTATAGGCAAAAAGTTAGAAATTATTTTTATGCTAAGCTGCAGGAAAAAAAAAATGCTATTTGGCTCACTCAATAGCATGGAAGGGAACTCAGAAGAAAGTGAGGTATAAGGTATATAAGGTATAAAGAAAGGTAAGTAAAGTAAGTAGACAAGAGTTTTGTTTACTAACTAAGCTGCTGTTGATTTGGTGCTATAACGGACAACTGTACTATTGTTACTGGATGGTCTTTAAAGAGGAAGTGAATCCCGGACAATTTTTCTTTATTTTTTCAATTTTAACATTCAGTAGTTTATTAAAAGGGATAATCAATTGAAATTGGCCCTAAACAAGGCCTGTAAAAACCTCATTTAGAGTATTTGTCTTCTCTTCATTTCTGGGTATTGGCCGCGCCATTGTTAGTGCTGTTTGCTGAATCTGTTCCGTATGTCACTTCCGCCCTTACTCTGTTTCCCTTAGGAAATCTTGCGCATGCACCGTAGGCTGATACATATTTTTCTACATATTTTTGGGGGAAAAAACACAATAAGTTGCACAAAAGTTATACCGTCTACAACATAGGGGATAGTTTTATGGCATTTTTATTAATATTTTTTTACGATCAGCGATTTGTATTGGGACTGCGACATGATGGCGGACACATCGGACACTTTTGACACATTTTGGGACCATTGTCCTTTTTACAGCGAACAGTGCTATAAAAATGCACTGTTTACTGTGAAAATGACACTGGCAGCGAAGAGGTTAACCACTAGGTGGCGCTGTAGGGGTTAAGTGTGGCCTAGTGAGTGATTCCTACTGTAGGGGGGATGGGCTACACGTGATAAGACAATGATCACCAGTTGTGGTCAAGTTACCCCTGTCCCTGTACATTGCCAATAATCTGAGCCCTGTGCTACTACAGCTGCAGTCTCAGGCCGCGTACACACGAGGGGATATGTCCGCTGAAAACGGTCCGATGGACCGTTTCAGCAGACATCTCCGCTCGTGTGTATGGGCTAGCGGACAGATTTCTCCACCCGACAGATTTCAAAGCAAGCTTTGAAATCTATCCGGTGGGAATCTGTCCGCCCGACATGTCTGCTGGTTAGTACACTTACCAGCAGACATGTCGGCCCCCACCGCCGCCGCGCCGCTGCCGAATGGATTCGGCGCATGCGCGGAAGTGTTTTACTTCCTGGTGCGGTGACGTGGCGGTGACGCGGCGGCGGCGTCAACGTCACCGCCGCGTCACCGCCACGTCACCGCGCCGTCCGGCGGCGGGGAATTTGATCCGATGGTGTGTACACGCCATCGGATCAAACTCCCGATCGGACATATCCGATGGAAATGGTCCGCGGACCGTTTTCATCGGATATGTCCGATCGTGTGTATGGGGCCTCAGACTAAACAGTGGAAAGACTTACCTCTAGATCTAATGGGAAGGGCCAATGTCCTAAAAATGATATACCTACCTAAATTACTATATGTCCTAGCTAATGCTGTGGAACGGTAAGGCCCCTAGAGTAGCATTGGAAACACTTAGACTACCCTCTCATTTGGCAGGGTTGGCTTAAGTACCTATGTCACCTATATACCTCAGAAGGCTTTAAGTCCTTTTCCCAGTTGAGGGATGACTTTAATCTTCCGCCCAATTATTTATTCTTTTATTACCAGCTAAGACATGCCGCGCGAGCCCAGTTTGGCTCCTTGAACAACCCACTTGCGATTCCTGACCTAGAAAAGCTTTTGCGTTCCCCGGACCGAACAAAACTCATTTCTACCTATTACTTAGCCTTAACGGTGAACTCTTATCCTAGATTTAAGGCAGCGCAGAGCAAGTGGGAATCCTTAGATATTACCATGACGGAAGATGACTGGACTGAGTTCTGTGATACTTTTAAGACCTCCGTTATAGCCTCCAGGGACAGGGTGATCCAACTAAACATTTTTCACCAATCGCACCTGACCCCAGCCAAGATGCACAGAATGGGCATACTGGCCTTGGCGAATTGTTTCCGCGGATGTGGGCAGGTGGCTGATTTTGGAGTTGCCCAGCTATACGAGACTTCTGGAGAGATATAGGATCCTTCCTCTCTTCTGCCTTGGGACTCCCCAATATACTGGACCCTAAAAACTGTCTGTTGGGGGTCTTTGGTGACCTTGCGGTTCCCTCCTGGGTCAAAAAATTGCTTCGAATCCTATATTTCTATGCCAAGAAATCCATCCTGTTGACCTGGAAGGGAGCGGCGACCCCCAACAAGGGGCCTATGGTTGAAACTAGTCAATGACGCTCTCCCGCTTTACAAGCTCACTTTTGAAATTAGGAAGAGAAATAAGTCCTTTGATAAGATTTGGGGCAGGTGGCTGGCTAGCCCCCTGACCCTATCTCCTATACAGCCGTAAATAGGGAGGTTGGTGGTGCAGTCTCCATTTGCTAGAGTAACATTAATATGTAATCCCACAAAGGGGTAATACTACCTTTATACTTTGTTGTATGTACCTTTCTACTCTGACTTTTGACTTTTGTATAACTATGCTGTTGATAATAGTATGGAGTGAGTAAGGAGCAAATTACTGCCGATGTATGTTCTGTGTTGTTTAAGTTTTGTTTTTGTATGTGTTGTATTGTTGGTTTTGTAAAAAAAAAATCAATAAAAATATCTTAAAAAAAAAAAAAGACGATCACCGCTTCCGATACATCAGTATCTCACCATTCTTCCTTACCGTGAGACAATCCCGCTGTGATCAGGTCCACAATGCCGCACTCTTAAAGGGGACATATATATATACACGTCCTTCTGCCTGTCCGTGCCATGCTGCCGACGTATTATAGTCGTGCACTGGTCGGCAAGCAGTTGTCTCTGAGAGTTTACAACCACTTTAATAAATATAGCTACCCTTCCTGAGTGCAACCCAACTACTCTCATATTCACATTCATCCTCCAATCCAGAGATAATCAGTGTTTAGCCTCATCACTAGCTGTACAGCCTTTTTCCCATAAAACATCCTAGCCAGGTCCTCTCCAGCCTGCACTTTAGTGCAAGCCATACGCATGGTGGCCTCCAGCAATGGTCTGCAGAGTATGACTCTCAAAAAATTTATTGGGCCACAGCATGCATGTGCAGATTGAAGAAGTCAAGGCTAGGATGTTTTGTGAAGCAAGGCTGATTACTACGGGGCCGCACATTGAAGATCTGTGGATTAAGGATGAAGGCAAGTATAAAACCAAGTGGGCTACACTTGGTTGCTGCATTCATTATCCATGACCAGGAAATGTTTTGTTATATGGCATGACGCTACTTTCAGTTCTGTGTTTATTAAAAGTCAGTATACACTCACCTGTCCCACGGTCCAGTGATGCAGACGCCTAAAGCTTTGCTTCTCGCCCCCACCTTTCTGCAGCACCGGCATTACAACTATGGGCACCCAGCTGTGACAGCTTGTGGCTTTACAGCCGTGTGTGCACTGCTCTCACACGAGTCGCGATGCACATCCTGAATTGCTGTGCAATCTTCTGGGACCTGTGATGTGTCCCAGAAATTGCAGGGAGGGAGAGGCTGCCTAGAGGGGAGAGAAGTCGCCGCCTAGGCAGTCCAAGTGGAAGTAGAAGCGGGGTACCTGTCAAAACTAGGTACCCCGCTCCCCTCCACAAATGTGGCATGTCAGGGGGTAAGAAGTACTTAAAGCGGAAGTTTCACTTTTTGGTGGAACTCCGCTTTAATGACCAGGCCATTTTTTGCAATATGGAACTGTGTTACTTTAATTGACAATTGCGCGGTCGTGCAATGCTGTATCTAAATACAATTTATGTCCTTTTTTACCCACAAATAGGGTTTTTTTTTGATGGTAGCTGATCACCTCTGCATTTTTTATTGTTGTGTGATATAAACAACAAAAAGCAACTATTCTGCAATAAAACACTAATACATTTTTTTTAAAAAGATCGAATTTCTTCATCAATTTAGGCCAATATGTATTCTACTACATATTTTTGGTAAAATAAATCCCAATACGCATATACTGATTGGTTTGCGCAAAAGTTATTGCGTCTACAAAGTATGGGGTAGAGTTATAAAAAACAAGGGATGAGGCGCCTCTAAGTGAAGATGTTTTAAATAATTTAATAAATAAAAGAGTACAGGCAACTTACATTTTAGAAGTTAAAAATTGGCATTTGTACATGTTTCTTTAAAAGTGGTCATCAGTTCTGTCACTTATGGTCCTTCTTCTGCTGGGCACTGTGCTGTGGGAAGCTGTCCTTCACGGCTGTGAGCTTGTAAGCCAGGCTGGTAAGGTGGAGATGTTGCAGCAGCAGGATGACACTGGTGACGTTGCTGGAGTATGCGACGCGTTTCCTGAACGTACAAACTGCGGTGGTATGGCAGTCACGCTCCTTTATCAAAGAGCCTCAACATCTCACAGCGGTGAAGGACAGCTTCCCACAGCACAGTGCCCAGCAGAAGAAGGACCACAAGTGACAGAACTGATGACCACTTTTAAAGAAACATGTACAAATGCCAATTTTTAACTTCTAAAATGTGCGTTGCCTGTACTCTTTTATTTATTAAATTATTTAAAACATCTACACTTAGAGGCGCCTCTTTCCCTTGTTTTGGTCACAGTCTCGGAACACGGTTTCTGTTCTACAACGATGGCAGCCCTGAGGCTATAGGTGCAACCCCCTACAAAAACTTGTATCCATCCATCCCTGGACTTTCCCTCCTTTCCCCCCCTCTTGAACATTGGACTCCCCCTGTGATCTACCAATCTCGTGTACATTATCCACTTATATGTATTTTTAACATGTATGTATTTATTTATCTATTTATAACTACCATAATTTTCACGTTTGCACAAACTTATAGTATCAAGGAATTATTGTATTCAGACCTTGCGCATTTCTCTCCTTGTGGGGTAGAGTTATGGATTTTTTTTTTACTAGTAATGGCGGCGTTCAGCGATTTCTAGCGGGGCTGCAACATTGTGGCAGACAAATCTGACACAAAGTGACACTAACACAGTAATCAGTGCTAAAAAAAAAAAAATACACTGTCACTGTACGAATGACACTGGCAGGAAAGGGGTTAACATCAGGGGGAATCAAAGGTTTAAATGTATTCCCTGGGAGTGCTTGCCAATTGTGTGGAGATTGCTCAGACTGGGTGAAGACAGAGATCCGTGTTTCAGCTTAGCAGAAACACAAGATCTCCATCTTCTCCTCTGTCAGAACAGTGATCTACCCAGTTTGCGATTGGGTCTCCAGTGGTGCCACCTGGAGGCTATAGCATGAAATGATGTACAGGTATGTGATTTCGCGCAATAGAGCCACTTTGCTGCAGTACAAGTATGTTACGCATTCAGCAAATGGTTAACTGACAATTGCTCGGTTACACAACACTGTACACAAACAAAATTTGTATCAATTTTCCCCATAAATAGAACTTTGTTTTGGTGGTATTTGATCACCACTAGGCTTTTTATTTTTTGCGTTATGAGAAATGAAAAAGACTGGTAATTTTAAAAGGAAAACTAAACTTTTTGCTATAAACATATCCCATTAAAAAAAATGGTAATAAATTTATGCCAAAATGTATTCTGCTACATGTTTTTGGGAAAAAAAATGCTTTGCAGGGATACAAAAACCACCCCATTCCCACTGTGTGTTGTATCGTCAAGTTCCAATCATAAATCACTGGTTGGGACCTGGGTATCAACATGTAAGCAAGCCCCAGTCGGGTGGGTACGCTTGTCAGGATTGAGTATAAAATATATACACATGGTTCTGCACAGCCGGCCCGAGCTGTAGCAGTAAAACTGCAGAGCGTGGTCAGCAAGCAGTTAAATGACAACTTGTACCAAAGGTACACTTGCCCGTAAAAACAACCTTATCTAGAGGAAGCATATGAAGCTGCCCCTCTCAACAGCCCTCCCCACCACTACCGGTACTAGCTATGACTAAGCACTGAAGCTACAGTGCGAAACGTTAGCTTTTGTCCCAATTTTTGCTGTGGCGTGTTTATTTTGTGATCGATTTTAATTAAAGCAACATTTTTGGAGTGCGGCTGTCCAAGCTTCTTTCGTATTTTTGTACCACACACACACATACTGTCCGCTGCCTCCATCTATCTGTCTATCATTATTGCAGGATTGCTGCAGGTAGTTTCAATCTTTTTTTAGTTTGTCATAACTGTGAAATATGTGGACTGCAATCCCCAATGATGGCAAAGAATGCAGTTTTCTAGGAATATTATATTGCCAACAAATTACTGATGCAGCACTCTAGTAATCTACCATAGGTCACAGGGTGTTCCTTTTGGCCATATGTAATATATCCCTTGATCATAGTCTCATATGATCACTTGGAGACATTTAAAGATTTGACCTAGCCAGGTACTACATTTAACTTTGCTAAAGAGCAGCAACCTATCTTTATAAGGATCTGCAGAGTACTGGATTTAAATAGCAAGCAGATTTATTGCTACCTCAAGGATTTACCCAAGATCAACTTACAAAATAATGTGATAGCTAAAGTTCTACCTTAAACATTTGTGTATAACTGAGCATTCTAAAAGGTTACACTGGAGTTGTATTTCAAAAGCCCATATAGATAATGATCCAGAAACCTTTACAATTACAAACACCTCACCTTTCACTCATATGCTTGGCAGATGCATGATTTGAACTTTGATGTTTTTAAAATGTACACAGTAAATTCCCAGATAAACTTCTCTGGCATAGTTGTCCTGAAATTGTGAACGTATTAAATAATCTGAAAATATAGCGAATGTGCCAATCAATATATCATATGAGTTTACACACCTCAAATTCAACAATAAAGTATATTTACCTTAAGGCTACTTTCACACTGGGACGTCGCAAGTGTGCTGGTGGTAAAGCGGCGGTATCTATAGCGCCGCTTTACCGTTGTTTTTGTCGCTCGCAGGACTTTTTTGCACAACCTGCCAGCGCACCGCTCCAGAGTGAAAGCCCTTGGGCTTTCACACTGGAGTGAAAGGAGCGGCTCTTTCAGGATGCTATGCAGGCGCTATTTTTACCGATGTAGCGCCTAAAAAGCTTCCCAGTGTGAAAGCAGCCTAAAAGTTGAACAGGGAAGAAGCAACCCTTCAATTCCTCCTATAACACAACATTAAAACATCATGGCAGCACTGCCTATGCCCAAAATATGCTACCAATTATATACAGTATCTCATAAAAGTGAGTACACTCCTCACATTTTTGAAAATATATTATTATATCTTTTTATGTGACTACACTGAAGAAATTACACTTTGCTACAATGTAAAGTAGTGAATGTAAATGTGCTGTACCCTCAAAAAAACTCAACACACAGCCATTAATGTCTAAACCACTGGCAACAAAAGATAGTACACCCCTAACTGAAAATGTCCAAATTGGGCCCAAAGTGTCAATATTTAGAGTGGCCTGTCCATCACCTTTACCCTCAGCTTCTTTATCAAGTCAGTGGTCACCTTGGAGGTGTGTTTGGGGTCGTTATGTCGGAATACTGTCCTGCGGCCCAGTCTCCGAAGGGAGGGGATCATGCTCTGCTTCAGTATGTCACAGTACATGTTGGCATTCATGGTTTCCTCAATGAACTGTAGCTCACCAGTGTCGGCAGCACTCATGCAGTCCCAGACCATGACACTCCCACCACCATGCTTGACTGTAGGCAAGACACACTTGTCTTTGTACTCCTCCCCTGGTTGCTACCACACATGCTTGACACCAAATGAACCAAATAAGTTTATCTTGTTCTCATAATCCATGTCCTTAGTCTGCTTGTCTTCAGCTAGATTCCATCTAGATATTGTATTCCATTTAACATCCTTAATCTCCGCTGCAATCCCGGGCCAATAGTAATTCATAGCCTCTAGAAGGACCAAACCAGTTCAAATGTCACATAGATATCACAGCATTCTATTGTGCTTCAAGCTTGAACAGCAGCAACTGTCTTTTTTCCCCTGCAAACCCCGGAAAGAAACCCACAAGTCACCCACTTGGTGTCCCCCACTCAATGGTCAGACTCTCTTACAGCCACATACATACATAGGTGTTCCCAAAACTTTGCTTCCATCTCCAAGTAGGAGATTGGATTAAAAAGCAAAAACATTAAAGAGACAATAGACTCAATTCATAAAGCTAACATACCAATGAGAGTCAGATTAGATTCCCAAATTATAATCACATTGCTAAAATAAAAATCCTGACGCTAAAGTTTTGTATCCTTATCCCTATCCATTAGCGTTGTGACCTGAGCCTTTTTTCATCTTAATAAAAAAGAGAAAGAAAGTTTAAATTGCAGCAGCCTACTAAACCTCCTATTATAGCCGAATCCAGACAGTAATCACAGGCACTTCTGGGTAGCTTTGGAGCTTGCCCCTATTCCCCACCCCACATATTCTTAAACCTAGTACACATGTAAAGGTTTTTGTTGTTTAACCACTTCAGTACCGGAAGATTTTACCAGAGCACTTTTTACAATTTGACACTGCGTCGCTTTAACGGATAATTGCACGCCCATGCAATGCTGTACCCAAATAAAATGTGTGTCCTTTTTTCCCCCCATAAATAGTGCTTTTTTTTGGTTGTATTCGATCCCCTCTGTGGCTTTTAATTTTTGCGCTATAAATACAAAAAAGCAACAGTTTTGAAAAAAAAATACCAATATTTTTTACATTATGCTATAACTAATATCCCTCCATTTTTGCAATAAGCGTATACTGATTGGTTTGCGCAAATGTTATAGCGTCTACAAACGATGGGAAAGATTTATGGCATTTATATTTTTTACTAGTACTAGCGGTTATCTGCGATTTTTTTCAGCGGTACAGCGACATTGCAACAGATCGGACACTTTTGACACATTTTTGGGACCATTGACATTTATATAGCGATCAGTGCTATAAAAATGCACTGATTACTGTGTAAATGACACTGGTAGGAAAGGGGTTAACACTAGGGGACAATCAAGGGGTTAAATGTCTGTTCCCTCAGTGTGTTTTACTATATGGGGATAGGACTAACTGGGTGAGGAGACCCATAGTTGTTCGTACTTGTACTACAGACCACCAAGGCTCTGAGGAAAGGGGCACGCCCCCGAAACGCGGCAGCCATACCATCGGTCAGATTATACTTGATCCGTGTAGTCACCTAAAAGAGCAGACACTGCGAGCCAGGCCTTCTCATCCACATCAGTGCCTGACCTCACAAATGCGCTTCTGGAAGAATGGTCAAACATTCCTATAGACACACTCTTAAACCTTGTGGACAGCCTTCCCAGAAGAGTTGACGCTGTTATAGCTGGAAAGGGTGGGCCAATTCAATATTGAACCCTAAGGACTAAGACTGGGATGTCATTAAAGTTCATGTAAAGGCAGGCATCACAATACTTTTGGTAATATAGTTTGTGTATATACAGTATATGTGCCCCATTAAAGTGTTTGTTAGGGCATATATATATACAAGTCTATGCCAGCCCCTCTATTAGAGGCTGGCATAGAACACTGTGTATGTTTTATTTAAAAACTAGCGCTGTAAATACTGTACATCAGCTGTCTTCAGGCCAGTCTCATCACTCACAGCCCGCTTTCCATCTCCGATAGATGTCTTCTGTGAGAGGGGCCATGATCTTCCTCCGACGTCAGG
Source organism: Rana kukunoris (assembly GCA_029574335.1). NCBI lineage: Eukaryota > Metazoa > Chordata > Amphibia > Anura > Ranidae > Rana > Rana kukunoris. The sequence continues at coordinate 135,915,783 of CM056056.1, read as the reverse complement.
GGGAGATCATGTGGCTGCTTATCTCCTCCGCAGAAGACACCCATTGGAGTTGGAAAGTGGTGGCGAGTCACGTGACCGACCTGAAGACAGCTGATGTACAGTATTTAGGGCACTCTTTTTTTTTTTCGTAAACAGATGCTTTTATTGAATAAAAAGAGAAAATACATACAACAGACTTTCTTGAGAAACATTGTGCATATCTATCAGTATCTCTCAATAAAAGCATAAAACAACATCCTCCATTATTGTATGTATTAATTCAAGACTAAGTTGTTGGTACCATGAAAAATTGGTCGTGTCCATATAGCGTACACGTTGCACTGCGACATACACTCCTCTCGCTGGTGTAGAGAAACCGTAGTAGAACCAAGAAGACCCGGAGGCCAAATCATGACCAATCCTGATCAAATACAGGTTGCAGATTCCCAGAGCCACCTGTCCCATATCTTGTTGTACTTTGAGGGGCACCCCCTATGGGAGTAGACCAGTTTCTTATAAGGCAATACATGATTTACCTCCGCCACCCATTGCGAGAACTCTGGTGGATTGGGCCTCATCCAGACCCTGGCTATAACTTTCCTTGCCGCAAAGAGCGTTGAATGCAGGGACACTTTAGTAAATTTGTTAAGCTCCGAGTCTGGGAAAATGCCCAAGAGGCACAGCTTTGGCTGCAACGTTATGGGAGAGCCCATTGTGTCGCATAGGAACCACACAATCTGTTCCCAGAATGCCTGGATTTTGGGGCTTTGCCCAACAGATGCAAAAAGGTGCCTACCCCCGACCGCACATTGGGCAGGTGGCGGGATGGTTACGTTTATACCTGGAGACCCTAAGCGGAGTGAGTTACGCCCTGTGTGTGATAAAAATTTGTGTTAGCCGATCCGACAGTTTTGGAGATACTAGTTTACAAGTGTCTAGGGCGTCACTCCACTCATCATCCTCAAGTGAGCCCATCTCCCCCTCCCACCTAGACTTCGGAGCATATGCCATTGTGGTTGCCTTCGGGAGTGTCAGCATGGTGTGGAATTGAGAGATCAGTTCTTAGGGTCAGGGTATTTTATTGCCGCCATTAAGGGGTTGTCAGGGAGAGAGAGGTCGTTCTGGGGGAACTGGGAGCGGAAGGGACGTTGAAGCTGGATATAACTGAAATGCATCTGGTCCGGCAGATCGAACTCAGTTTGGAGACTATTGAAAGATTTCAGTTTCCCGTTAAGGGTGATGTGGGACAAGTAGAATATTCTTGAGCTCCACACCCCACTATCCTGAATAAGGTCGAACTCGGGCAGGGCCGCGTTATGCCATAGGGTGGTATAGCCATGTAGTGCTGTAATGTTTAACCTATCTTAGGCCATACTCCACACTTTTCTGTAGTGGTACAGTAGTGACTGGCGATCTGTCAGCAATCCCCCGCCCACCTGCCACCATTAACAACGGATCCAGTGTCAGCCACATCCATCGAGGGCTTATAAAGTGTTGAAATCTGTCCCTATAGACCTTGTCAATATGAAAGATCTGTGACAGCTGGGCAGCAAGGTAGTAGGCATTGAAGTCAGGTAGCGCTGCGCCAGCCAAATCTGTCGGGTTCTTCAACCGATGCCACGGAAGTTTGTGTCTAGCTTTCCCCCATATTAACGGTTTAAGGAAGGTTTCCAGTATTTTGAAGTGCCTGAGCACCAGGTACACCAGGGAGTGCCATATCATGTACAGTATCTTAGGCAGCAGGACCATTTTCACAAGGTTAATGCGACCCATCACTCCCAGTGGGAGGTAGGCCCACACCTGTGTCTTTTGATTCAACATATCATATAGTGGCGTGATATTAAGTGGGACATAGTCCGCAAGATCACGAGTGGTCCAGATGCCCAGGTACTTGATGACATCTACCCTTTGAAGGGGTAGCAGTGCCCTGTCACGAGGTGGCGGGAAGTGATCAAGGGGGAGAATCTGAGATTTGTCCCAATTAATCCGGAGGCCAGAAAAGGCCCCGAATTGCTCTATTAAGTCTGGTAGAGAAGCTGCACCCATTTTATAAACCTAGGGCCGAGACCAAACCTATCCAAACAAGTCCAAAGGTATCTCCACTCAACCGAATCGAAAGCCTTGGCAGTGTCCAAGACTACGATCACCCTTGTATTCCAGATTGTCATGCGTCGTCTGAAGGCTGATGAACAGTCTCCTCAGATTAAAAGAGGTGTTCTGGCCCGGCATGAATCCGGCCTGGTCTCTATGTATCATGGTCAGAATTACTGTGTTCAGGCGGAGAGCAAGCACTTTTGCAAGTATCTTGACGTCCACCTGAAGCAGTGAAATGGGACGATAGGATTCCGGTAGGTTTGGGTCCTTTCCAGGTTTGGGAATCAACACTATGGTGGCCTCCCTCATAGAGGTCGGGAGTGCAGAGCTGTCAAATATGGAGGCATACAATGCAAGGAGCCTGGGGACCAATATGTCTGAGTAAGTAGAGTAAAACTCCACAGGTAGGCCGTCTGAGCCCTGGGCCTTATACCTGGAGAGCTCTGCTATTGCCTTGAAGATCTCCTCTGCCATCAGTGGAGCTTCTAGCTCACTGGTCTGTTCCTCGGTTAGCCGAGGGATGGGTAAGTCTGCAAGGAAAGTCTATCAGGGAATCATCATCTGGAGCTACAGTGGCGTATAAGTTGGCAAAGGAGTCACGGAAGAGTGACGCTATCCATGCAGGCTCCGTCACTAGTGCGTCGCCAGGAGAGCGGAGTAAGATCACAACTGGTGATGTGTCATGCGCGCATGTTTTTTAAACGATTCCCAGACTATATGCGGTGCAGCTGAGTCAGCGTTGGTTTCAAAGTACTGTCCCCAGTCAGTGGCAAGGTTGTCCTCTTCCGGAAGCAGGGTCAGCCAAATAGGGTTTAGCTTCCAAGAGGGTGGTGGGCGGGTGTGGGAGAGAGAGAGCTCAACCCAGTATGGACAATGATCAGAGAGCAATCTAGGGGAGAATGCCGCGCCCACCAGTCTTGGGAGAAGTGACCTAGGCATGAGTATGAGGTCTATGCGGGACATTGAGTGGTGGGAAGCAGAGAAGCAGGAATATGCCCTGGATGTAGGATTCCTGAATCTCCACGAGTCTACGAGGTGAAAATCACCAAGGAGTCTTGCAAATCTTGTGGGGCGGCAAGGCGAGGAGGAGGGGGGAGGTCCCACAATCCTGTCAAGTGACGGGTCTAGCACGTTGTTAAAGTCACCTAGTCATGGGTACGTCAGGGTGTAGAGCCATAAAGTTAAACCCAGCTATAAGGATAGTAGTTTGGAACGGGGGTGGCACATAGAAAGCTAGCAATAACATTGGATCCCCATGCAGCTTGGCTTTTAGAAAGATGTATCTACCTAGTGGGTTAATCTCTGAATCCTGGAGCTCAAAGTGTGTTGTCTTGGCGATCAAAATCGAGACCCCCCTGGAATGTGTGGTGTGGACAGAATGGAAAGCCCATCACATCCACGTCCCTTATTCCACGTACATTCCAGGTGAGGAACTTTAGGGTGGCCATGGGAGATTAGGTATATTGTTGTGTGATTTTGGGGGTGACCTGGATCCTGGAGTTTCATATCCCATACCCATTTATGGGATATGAAACTCCAGGATCCAGGTCACCCCCAAAATCACACAACAATATACCTAATCTCCCAGGGAGAGTGCACATCAGCAACATAGTGTAAGTATCACAGTACCAAATAGAACAAATAAGCACATAACAAAACATTTCTTCTCTAACAAATAAAACCCATAAAACCCCCCTCCCTGCCCTGCACTGTCCCCAACTGGTGCGGGCGTCAACCCTCAACTGCCAACATGGCAAATGCAGTGTCCATCCTGTGAAGAAAACATTGTGAAACAACAGATCATAAACAAAAGGGAGGGTCACCAATGCTGCTATAGAATATTAAGTATAGTGACAGTTTTTTCTGTCCATCCCAGGAGGTAAACTGCAGCACGTGGGGGCGAAACTTTGCTGCGTAATGTAACACATTACAGAACCGTGCCCACTTTATCAGTGAGCGTACTAGAGAAGGGCTTTTCCTCCGCCGGAGAAAAAGAAAAATTAGCTGGTAAAAAAAAAAGGAAACCCCAAAAAAACTTGGAAAATAAAGTAGTAAATATGAAAAAGACCTGTATTCTGTTCCGTTGGTGTCCAGGCTGTTAGCAAACATAACATGCACTCAGAGTCCTATGTGGGCGGGAGCATCGGAGAACCCCCCCAATACAGGAGGATTAAAAGATGGGGGGGTACAATGGGCCAGCAGTCTCAGTGACCACCGGGGGTGGTCTAAGAGTGGGTGAGTGTTTGGGTCCATGTACACACGGGGGCAGTATCAACAGGGAGCAATGTTCAGATGCAGACTGCAGCCCCAACTCCCAGCAGTGTGGCAGTTTTGCATGAAATCAGGGGCCCACCATATATTAATAGAAAAAAAGAAAGCAAAAACTGGCAATGAGAAAGAATCAGAGACCATGGGCAGGCAGAGGACACAGGGATACTTGTCAGTCCACCTCTCTCTGTTCAAGCCATGCAATGACCTCCTCGGGATCCTCAAAGAAGTGTGCTCGATCTTCTCCCTCCACATGCAGACGAGCCGGGAAGAGCATGGCATACTTTATATTCTTGACGCAGAGGCGCCTTTTAGCTTCCATGAATGTTTTATGTTTGCGTTGCACTTCTGCAGAGAAATCAGGGAAAATAGCAACTGTTTTGTTACCGAATGGGATATTGCCCTTTTCCCTGCTTAGGCGGAAAATTACATCCCGGTTCCTGAAGTTGAGGAATTTGGCGATAAATGTGCGGGGAGGTGCATCAGATGGTGGTGGTCTGCATGACATGCGATGTGTACAGCACTCGTTTTAAAATAAAACAAAACACGGGGTGCTATGCCAGCTGGCAGGGACTTAATGTATATTTTTATATTAAAATAATAGCGGCAGGGGGCCTGGCCAGCCTGGAGACAGACAGAGAGGCGCTGACAAGGGGGAAGGAGGGGGTGAAGGGGGAGAGAGGAGAGCAGAGGGGACAGCAGCCTATCACAAAGGAAGGAACTTTGACTATGTGATCAGGGCGGAGCTGCCATGGTTATCGTGGTCTGATTAGAGAGGGCATACAGGAAGTGGTAGGTTTAGTTCTTTTTTACAGTTTAGAGGGGGGGGGGGGGCAAATTACATAGCACATGCACTGCGCTGTGCAATCTGCTTTAAGAGACCAGAATTTACTTTTTTTGGGGGGTTAACAAACGCTTCAAAACTGCAAGGTTGGTGTGATGTGCGGTGCATTGCAGTGTAAATGCATTTATACACACCAAACTGGTTGGCATCACATTTCTCCGCACAGCAGCACAGCACAACACTCTGCTGTGCAGTGACATGAATGAAGTGTTATATAGTAATAAAGCTGAAAAAACAAAAAAAAAACAAGTACAGCTCCCTATTAGGACGGACATGACATTAGCCTGCAACAGTTTTGTTTACATTTTGCATTTGATAACATTTATGATCAGAGAAAAATGCACAATTTTCTTCTAAATACCTATGTTTTCCTACTGCTTTTATTTTATATTCCGTTGCTGCAAACGCTACAAAAAAATAAAATAAAAATGAAGATGCTTAGAAGTTAAGCTATATTATTTTTATCAAAGTTTCCAAAGAGGCAAATAACACTTTCATTGGGTGTGTAAGAAAGAAAAGAGGCTAGCCTGACTGGTCCTGCAGCCGGTAACCTTGGTTGGAGATGCAATGTCACCATGACCAGACCATCATTCTCACAGACTTACAGCTCCTTATTTAAAAGGGAAACAAATACCAGTCAGCAAATGTCAAAGCAAGGACACTGCACCCGCCTCTCAGCTAAAGTTATCAGCTCTGGGGTTTAATATGGGACTCTTCTCTTTTATAACCACCCCTCAAGATTTATCTCTCAGAGCTGCTTCAGGTTCCAGCAGTTCCTGGGATCAAGATTTACACACACAAAGAACAGTTCAATTTATCACTACTCCTGGGGTGCTTCGCAATGTATTTTAGACCCATATGGCCAGTCTGGATGCTTAATTCACAACTTGTTGTCCCCCAGAAATGGCTGCACAGTGCCTTTTTGTGTAGGTGGCATAAATTCTCTTGATGCCCTTCCAGATCAGTGGACTTTATCGTCCTGCAAGAACAGACTCTATAAATCAAAACAATTTAATCATTTGCTTCGTTTTAATTTAAGCAAGCAAAAAAAAAAAAAAAAATTGTTTTTGCCGTAAACATCCAAAAGGTCCTCGGAAATGGGTGATAATTTCTCTTTTCCTTGGCTGTCACCACAAAGGCTGATGTGAGAGTGAGTTATTAAGCTGGCTTCAGCTGGGGGAAGGTTGACCTAGAAATCACAGCAAGAAATCAGTAGGTGCAAATACTTTGCAGCTAGAAGGATAGAGGGAAAAAAAAAAAGAGGATGGATTTATACAGCCAAGTCCAACACCTTATAAATCACCCAGCAGAAGATCAAGGCAAGAAGAAAGATAAAAAGGGGAACTTGTCCCTAAGATCTGAGATAGGAAGCAAAATATGCAAATATGGCACTCTATTCCTAGAGTAATAAATGGCACTCTCATAAATTAGCAAGCTGAAGATTCCTCGTCAAGCATTTAAAGAGAGGTATACTTCTTTATTAGTATATGCAAAATGCTTCATAATGTATTCCAATCTGTGGCTTGTCAAGAGACCCTGGAAATTTTTATAATTACCTTTAAACAATATGGATATGAAATATGATGTCTTTTTACAGCATCACAGCTTCCAAAAGCAAAGGACTCTGAAGCCATGCATTGGTAATCAGGGGAAAGGCAGAATCAAGCTAGAGAATAATGACTCTTGTTCACACAGCACATCCTCTTTATAATCAAAGAGAAAAACTTAAGCCACTATCAGTGTGTCTGAGCATCTGCCTTCCGACGCACTTATAAGCCCCAAAGACACCTAAAAAGCCCACTTGAATGGATCAGTCTCGTTTTCAGTTCAGCTACCTCAGTTTATCAACTCTCAGGATCACTTGTATTGCTAAATGGCATAATTAGTCAATATGGAGGTTATTTACTAAAATTGGAGAGTGCAAAATCTGGTACAGCTCTACAAAGATATCAATTAAAGTTCAGGTTTTGTTGTCGATGCCTAATTGAACAAGCTGAGGTTACAAGCTGATTGGCTACCATGCATAGCTGCACCAGATTATGCTGCGCCATGCAGCCAGCAGCTCAGTTCATCAAAAAGTGGTACAAACTTAAAAAGGAGGGGTGGGTGCTGTGTCCAAGTACAAAAAATACTTAAATCTTGACAAAGTGGGACGTTCCCAAGCAGTGTCAGAAAAACGAGGGGTGGGAACAGCAATCAAAAACTAACTTCACCCCAAACAAACAGGGCTCCTCAACAAAGGAGTTCCAACCCCAAGCAGCCACCTGAAAAAACATGCGGCCAAAGCAAGAATCCGAAGATGCACTCACATCAACCTTGTAAACTCTGGAGAAAATGTGAAAGACTACCAGGTCGCCGCCTTACACACCTGCGAGACAGACGCTTGAAGTCTGAATACCCAGGAGGCACCAATTTCCCTGGTCAAAAGCGCCATGACGAAAAGGAGGCGCACGCCTGCCCCTTATGGGCATAGGCCTGGATAACGGTCTGCCTGATCCACCAAAAGAAGGTGGATGACGAGACTGTCGGGCCCTTCTGTGGACCAGCCACCAACACAGAGTCTGAGCTCCGGAACAGAGCCGTAGCAGACAGGTACATCCGTAGAGCACGTACCACGTCTAAAGCATGTAGAGCAGCCCCTCTGGGACACGACGACAGAGGACACAAGGCTGTAAGTACAATGTCCCCATTTAGGTGAAAAGCCGAAACTACCTTCGGGAGGAAGGAAGGCTGCGGGCGTAGCACCGCTTTATCCTTATGGAGGACCACGTATGGTGACCTGCAACACAAGGCCACCAACTCAGAAACCCTTCTGACCGATGTAATGGCAACTAGAAAGGCAACTTTCTGAGAGAGCGTCAAGAGAGGAATCTCCCTGATGTTCTCAAAGGGAGGTTCCTAAAGTACCAAGAGCACCAGATTCAAGTCCACGGAGGAAGTGGTGGTCTAATCGGGGGAACCACAAGTCGGACCCCCTGCAAACATTGAATGAACCTTCAGGGGTCGTTGAAAGAAAACCGCCAAGGCTGAAATCTACCCCTTAATAAAATAATACAAATTTCTTCATGACCCTGGGACCAAAGGGAGCCAGGTCCTACTCTTCTAGGCAGAAAAAAACTGAGCTGCTAGCTGCAGGGTGAGGGGTTATGACCGGAGGGACCGCCCCCTGGGCAGGGCTGTTCAACTCTGTTAATGTTACATGTATTTAAATATCTAACATGTCTGCCTAGTCCTCTCCTAATAGATGGAACATAACCCACTTTGTCAAGATTTAAGGAAGCTGTGTCTGTCCATGGACGAAAAGAGAAAACAAGATTTGCAAGCCAGTTTAGCTGCTTAAAGGGGTTGTACAGTCAGAAGGTTTTTTTTCTTAATGCATTCTATACATTAAGATTAAAAAGCCTTCTGTGTGTAGCAGCCCCCCTTAGCCCTCCCTAATGCTTACCTGAGCAATTGGCCCCCACTGCTGTCAAAGTCAGTTGGCCAATGAGGTGAAAGAGGGGGGCCAAACTGAAGCTCCGTGTATCCATAAATGGATACACAGAGCTGTGCCTGAGCTCAGATGCCCTCATAGTAAGTTGCTTTCTGTGGGGGCACTCAAAGGGAGGGAGGGGCCAAGAGAGCCAAAGAGGGACCCGAGAAGAGGAGAATCCAGACTGCTCTGTCCAAAACCAACTGCACAGGGCAGGTTAGTATAACATGTTTGTTATTTTTATTGAAAAAAAAAAAGGGACGTTACAATCACGTTAAGGCTCTGTTCTGCGACCTCTTGTAGGACTTTGGGCACAAAGTCACATGACAAGTCGCAGCCCAATGATTTCAATGGCACCTATTCAAATCTATGCAACTTAAAGTTGCAGCAACTTTAAAAAGGTTCTTGCACTACTTTTTTTAAAACATCATGAAAAGCACATCTGGAAGTACCTTTTAGCTTTGGGGATCTCATATTTTTAGCTATAAAATGGGGTATTGTTATGCTAGTTTAATTTTTCTAATAACATTTTAAAAATCTTATGTATTCAAAAATAAAATATAAAATAAAAGTGCAGTATTCCAAATAAATCAATTCTTAAACATGTGTCTCCTCACAACATAAACTGTAGAATATAATTTAATATACATAAATTGATGCAACACCAACATATCAGTGCCAAAAAAACCTTTACAGAGCAAAAGTAGTCAAACAAATATACAGTATATACATACATATCATGTTCATAATATACAATATATATATATATATATATATATATATATATATATATATATACACACACACACACACTATATTGTCAAATGTATTGTGACACCTGCCTTTACACGCGCATTAATGTTTTTCAGGGGTTGGGCATGGCCCCTTCGTTCCAATTCAAAAGTGCTAATTTTAAAGCCTAATACGCAAGTTATTGTCGTAAACGTCTGAGGACCCGGGTCTTGCCCCAGGGAACATGTATCAATGGAAAAAAAAGTTTTAAAAACGGTCGTTTTTTTCTGGAGCAGTGATTTTAATGATGCTTAAATAAAAAATAAAAAAAATTCCTTTAAATATTGTACCTGCTGGGTGTCTATAGTATGCCTGTGACGTGGCACGTGTTTAGAACTGTCCCTGCACAAAATGAGATTACTATAAGAAAAAGGTAATTTAAAATTGCTTGCGGCTATAATGTAATGTCTGGTCGCTGCATTATGGATGAAAATCATTGAGAAAAACAGCACAGACACAGACAGTACACACACCATGTAGCTTTAGGTGCACACTGCAGAGGACACGGCAGTACACACTACGTAGCTTTAGGTGCAAACTACAGAGGACAAAGGCAGTACACACCATGTAGCTTTAGGTGCACACTGCAGAAGACACAAGCAATACACCATGTGAGAATACTGCAGCTAGCACAATCACCTGCTTGCCAGTAAATTAGGAAGAGCTGATCTAGCTATACTATACAGTGTATAAATATATATACAACACCTGGAATGTATATAAATATATATATATATATATATATATATATATATATATATATATATCCTATACACACTGTAACTTTAACTGACTAGCCTGCCTGCCTGCTCTATCTACCTGCAAAAAAATGACACACTCTCTGTCACTCTCAACCACCGCAACACACTACACAAGGCCGACCTGCAGGCGACCTTGTATAGTGTGGGGCATGTACTAAACCCCCTGAGCCATAATTGGCCAAAGCCACCCTGGCTTTGGCCAATTATGGCTCTCCATTTTTTGCAAGCTGTGATTAGCCAAGCATGCTGGTCATAGTGCATGCTTGGCCAATCATCAGCCAACAATGCACTGCGATGCCACAGTGAATTATGGGCTGTGAAACCTAACTCTAATTTGGTGCGAACGACCCAAAACGTTCGTAATTCGGCGAACGATCGAACATACGATGTTCGAGTCGAACATGAGTTCGACTCGAATAAGAAACTCATCCCTAGAAGGGAACTCTTAAGGCGTCATCATACTAAGGCCTTTTGGACAATTTCATGCTCTCAACCTTGTGGGAACAATTTGGGGATGGTCCCTTGCTATTTCAATATCAATGCAATAGAACACCTTTGGGATGAATTGCAGAGGAGACGGCGAGCCAGGCCTTCTTGTGCAACATCAGTGCCTGACCTCACAAAGAATGGTCAAACATTCCCATAGACACACTCCTAAACCTTGTCCCAATACTTTTGGTCATATAGTGTATATACTAACTCTTAAAACTCTCCTGAGTGATCATGATACCAGTTCCACAAATTACACACTTCCTATTCACAGTGTGTTACACTCCACTCTTAGGTGTATCATATAACTTTTCATTGCACAAATCCTTTAATTACTCTTCCACCAGGGCCCCACAGATACACCTTCTCTTATTCGGATGGATCGCTAAAGCTAAGGGAGTTTATATACAGAATGTATTAATCCTTTAGGACTTTGCAGCATTTCCCAGCATAGCTCTTCTTATGGTCACTTTCAATAAACTCAATTGCAACCCAGAACAGTTAAAAGAAGACACTCCACACACTCCACAGCGTTTACCGATTTACATTTTACTACAGGGATCCTCAAACTATGATGTGGAACTACACATCCCATGAGGCATTGTAAAACTCTGACATTCACAGACATCACTAGGCATAATGGGAATTGTAGTTCCTGAACAACTGGAGGGCCGTAGTTTGAAGACCCCTGTTTTATTAAAACAGAACAAATTACAAACACTCAAATTGTAAAGAAATCCAAGCGCTTGTACCTTTTCTGAGTAAGCCGCCTGTCATGTACTACTCTCTCTGGCAGCTGTGGGTCCTCCCCAACTAGTGTGATGATGTCACAGGACACTCCCCATCTTACACGCTGTGTCACGACTGGACTTCATCAGTAGTAGTTTTTATGCATTATTTCACTTTTTGCAAAATTAAATGTTTTTTTTTCTATTGGCACAGTGATGCAGAAGACGTAATATGACCATTTAATAATTCAATCATTTTAGTGCTGAAGCCTTTTGTACAGTACAGCATTTAGGCTGTGCACCAAACCACACTGCAATAAGAATTTTGATTCAGTTATCTAGTTATTTGTATTTATTTAAACATGAATAGTGTTTAAATATATATTTTTTTGTTATTTTAATTTAAAAAAATATATATATATTGTCATGGACCATGAAATACTGAAATCATAATTCATGTATTACAGAAGATTTAATTCTGAACCCCAGCCAGGTCAATAGACTCAGAAGAAATACTCATTGTCCATTGTGTGATAACCCTATCTAAAGCCTTTCTATTATCAGGTGTAAATGACTTCTGCCCTGTCTCAATTCTCCAGACGGCTCCATTGTTCTGTGGCTGGCTATTGTGTACATTGATTGACCCCCTGCTGGTTTTGGCTGAAAACACATCACAGGCCTGGCCACACATATTCAGGCTATTCAAGCATTGGGACCAATCTCTGCGGAGACATTTTCAAGTCCTCATTTGCATGGTTTAAGAGGACCAGAATCGAGACTGCATACTTTACAATGGACCAATAGGAAAGCGGGTGTTGGGGGCGGGATGTTCCAAATCCTGTATAAAGTGTGCTGTGTACTTTCAATAAAGTGTGTCCTGTTACATTCAGCATTAAGCCATGGCTCATGTGTGGATTATTTAGCGATTCCAGGAATATTCCTAGTCGGGGAATATTGGGCGATTTCTTTTATGGAAGAAGAAGGGAATGGATGGCGGAGATATGTTCGACGACCGTCACAACTGGTGGCAGCAGCGGGATTTTCCCTTCTACTTTCCTTTACACCAGGATTCCAAGCAGACACTGGGAACAGTGAATGGAAGACCAGTACACCCGGCTTAAAAGAAATACACTGAAAGAACTAATTGAAGTTCGTGGAAGGATTGCTAGCAACAAAACCGAGCGTGTCATCATAGCAGAATTAATGGAGCTAGACCAGGAGAACTCGGTTGCAGCAAGGCCAGCAGTACAAGAGATGGAGACACCAGTGATTCAGGATGAGGAATCACCAGCCAACAAGCTAATAAGAGAGAAATTAGCATGGTTCGGTCCGAACCCAACAGCGGATGTGGTGCTGAAAGTGATGACCCTGTTAGCGGAGGAGGCTAAACAAATAAGAGACGCAGAGCTACAGTTAAAACTGGCAGCAGTCCAACAAGCAGCCGCACATTCTCCAAACAGTGAGTACAGCACAGCAGACACAAGGAAGATTCCGTTTAGCGCTTTTGATGAGAAAGAACGAGAGCGGCAACATGAGCTGAGAATTGCAGAAATACGACGATCGGTGACAACGCCTAAAGAAGCAGCACCAAATGAAAGACGAGGAGAGGTACAGATACCAGTAACCATGGAAGAGGAATTCAGAAGAAGGTTACAAGAGATGCGGATACAGCACACAGGACCAGAATCAGAGGAGGTCCTGCTGGGATGGGCGGATGTGATTCGGTGCCAACTCTGGAAGGAAGCGCTAGCTCTCGAGCAGCAACACCAAGGAGAGGTCCTGCCCTACATCTATGCAAGGTACTGGCCGCAGTATGACGTACGACTGCCGTTGTTGGGGGAACAACCGAAGCAGGAGTGGATAGCGGAATTAAACAGGCTGATCCGGGCAGAGATGCAGCTGGATGAGAGCTACAGAGCCCTCCGGTGGTATGTAGCCCAAGAGTGCCCATGGTCAGCGGATGACAGCCCCACAGAAGGCTAGGACTATGATGACCTGGGATTGTTGTATTGGAGGATGTCCAGTGATCCCGACTTTGGGGATGATCGGGAGTGGCGCTTGGAGGACATAATGGAGCACAGAGAGAAAAAATTGAATATCTCGGAAGCGCACTGGCTACAGGAAGATTTGGAATTTCTGGCCGCTCGGGAATGGGACCTTGAGATCGCCTACAAACAGCTGCTAGACTCTGCTCAGCGCCAGGACCGGGCTCCCTTTGCCTGGGACTATCAGAAAATACCAGTGGACAATGCGGAAATCCTGGCTGAAGAATCGTCCATGTGGCAGGGTAACAGTGTGCTCTTCCAACCTGCCCCTGCAGCTATGGATGCGGAGGTCTTATGGCGGATGCAGCAAGTGCCAACTGACCTTGATGATCCTGTTTCTGCATGGGATGATCTTGAAGGGAGGAATGTGCCTGTCCAGCAGTATGCCAGTGAATCGGCAGTGGAAAATCTGGAGATTGCCATTCCCAAAGCTGAAGTTTTGACCGCAGGGCCGAGCTCTGCTAACCTCTGCTCAGTACCTATAGCATCTTCTGGGTTCCATGGACAGGAGATGGTGAACTTCTATCCCCAGACACCAGAGACAGGGGATTTAATAGATTTTTCTGCTGAGGACAAACAACCTGATGGGCCTCCAGCAGAAGAGCTGGTATCAGGGCCAAACTTCACTGTGCTCTGCCCAGCACCAAGAGCAGTATTTGTGGAGTTACAAGGAACTTCCCCAGCTGAAGCGCTGGTCACCGGACAGAGGGCTCAAGACCTCTGCCCCACCCCTGTGGCAGTTTCGGAGGCTCAGGGTGAGAAGATAGCGATCACTCCCCAGCCACAGATTACAGAATGTATGGAATGTTCAGAGGATGTTCTGGATTATGCACCCCCAGCAGAAGTGCTGGCAACAGGGCAGAGTGCCCGCCATCTCTGCCCAGCATCGGGACCAACTGTGGAGTTCCAGGGAGCCGGGGCGGTTGGCCCCCCTCCCCAGCAACCAGCTGAGGTGGTAAAGCTCTTACTCCCAGCTGAACCACTGGCAGCAGGACAGGATGCTACTGGCGGCTGCACCCCACTACAGCTTGAGTGGATATCAGTGGATGGGACTGTGGTCTCCACTCACAGCAACCCAGCGGAAGAGCTGGCAACAGAGCAGAGTGCCCCGGGCCTCTGCTTTCACCTAACAGAAGAGGGGGTTCCTGTGGTAGTGGATGGGACTTCAGTCTCCACTGGCACAACCCCAGAAAATGGTACAGGACTGAAACAGGAAGATGTCGGCTTTGCTTTGCAAGCACTGGGGGATTTTCACCTCACATCAGTGGATGGGACTTCAGTCTCCACTGGTATACCCCATAAATGGTGGCCAGTTGGCCCAGACCCCCAACAGCATGATGGACTGAGCCCAGCCACCCTGTCATCTCTCCAGCGGCTGAAAGGACTCCAGGGAGAAGGGCCAGTCCAGGCCTCTCCCCAGCGGCAGACGTGTTCCCTGAGAGAGGCAGAGGATGGCGGGGTGAGTAATGCTCGGTTTGGAGCAAGTGATTTGGGGTACTGTATGGATACCGGCATTGGGGGACTGGAACTACTGACTGAATTCAGAGACAACCCATCTGGTGTCTCCTACTGGGTTAGTCCCCTGCCAAAAGGGGAGATGTGTGACAGGCCTAGCCGGGACAGTGGCTTTTGGAGAGGACTGAATGCGAGCCTCTTGCCGTCCGATTATGGGCCAGGGCCTCAAACCAGGAAGGCGGATGGGTTATCCTGGCAGACAGTCCTGGAACCTTAAGACTACTTACCCAACATCCTCGAGTGACCCGTTTGGGTCCCACTGCGGATGTTGAACTATTTCCCAGGGGGAGTAATGTCATGGACCATGAAATACTGAAATCATAATTCATGTATTACAGAAGATTTAATTCTGAACCCCAGCCAGGTCAATAGACTCAGAAGAAATACTCATTGTCCATTGTGTGATAACCCTATCTAAAGCCTTTCTATTATCAGGTGTAAATGACTTCTGCCCTGTCTCAATTCTCCAGACGGCTCCATTGTTCTGTGGCTGGCTATTGTGTACATTGATTGACCCCCTGCGGCTTTTGTCTGAAAACACATCACAGGCCTGGCCACACATATTCAGGCTATTCAAGCATTGGGACCAATCTCTGCGGAGACATTTTCAAGTCCTCATTTGCATGGTTTAAGAGGACCAGAATGGAGACTGCATACTTTACAATGGACCAATAGGAAAGCGGTTGTTGGGGGCGGGATGTTCCAAATCCTGTATAAAGTGTGCTGTGTACTTTCAATAAAGTGTGTCCTGTTACATTCAGCATTAAGCCATGGCTCATGTGTGGATTATTCAGCGATTCCAGGGATATTCCTAGTCTGGGAATTTTGGGTGATTTCTTTTATGGAAGAAGAAGGGAATGGATGGCGGAGATATGTTCGACGACCGTCACATATATATATATATAAAAATTTAGAGTTAGTCTTACCGGAAACTCTGTTTCCAGGAGTCTTCCAGGACAGCCCTTGAGAGATGGAGCTCCTCCCTGGACAGGAAACACATCACCTCCAGCTCTTTAAAAGGCGGTCCCTCAGGCATCTGGTCAGTTTTAATCCAAGAACCGAAGGACGGAGCTGAAAAACAGTTAATGACATACATACATATTATCCATGCATATATACATACACACATATATACCTACCTCAAAGCATAGGGTGGGAACGTGCTGTCCTGGAAGACTCCTGGAAACAGAGTTTCCGGTAAGACTAACTCTGATTTTCCCAAGGCGTCTTCCAGGACAGCCCTTGAGAGGATGAGAAAGCACTCACCAGATTAGGGTGGGACTACTGCTTGCAGGACTTTCCTCCCAAAGGCCTGATCTTGACTACTTAGGACGTCCAGTCGGTAATGTCGAATGAACGTGGACGTGCTTGACCACGTAGCGGCCTTACATATCTGCTCCGGGGTACTGCCGGCTCTTTCTGCCCAGGACGTGGCTAACGCCCTTGTAGAGTGTGCCTTCAAACCCTGTGGAGGATCCAAGTGTAGAGCTTTATACCCTTCCAAGATGTCCAATTTAATCCACCTGGCTAGTGTCCCTTTTGAAGCCTGTTTTCCCTTTCGATTCCCGGAAAAAAGAATAAACAGTGCATCTGATTCTCTAAAGCTTTTAGTTGCTTCCAGATAAACTAAAAGGCATCTCCTGACATCTAGCCGGTGTAACTGTTCTTCTTTGCTATTTCTTGGTTTATTGCAAAAGGAAGGAAGTATAATGTCCTGACTCTTGTGAAAAGCAGAGGCGACTTTTGGCACAAAGGACTGATCTGTCTTTAGAATAACTTTATCCTCCAAAATTTGCATATACGGATCTCTAACTGAGAGAGCCTGAAGTTCGCTGATTCTGCGGGCAGAAGTCATGGCGACCAAAAAAATTGTCTTCAAAGTAACTAATTTTAAGGATGCCTCTGATATCGGCTCAAAAGGCTCTTTAATGATCGCTTTCAACATAAGAGATAGGTCCCAGGTCGGGACCTTACGGCATGGGGCCGGGCGTTGTTTGGCAATCGCTTTGCAAAATCTACTGATAAGCGGGTCCTCTTGTAGGGAGCGCTGAACATAAACTGAAAGGGCAGCAATTTGAACCTTAATTGTGCTTAAGGCCAACTTCTTGTCGATGCCCTCCTGTAAGAATTCCAAAATCGTTGGGGAATCATGTTCCCTCTTTCCATTCTCTTTAAGCCAGAGATTAAATTTTTTCCAGTGTTTCAGATAAATCGCTCTGGTAACTGGTTTGCGACTCTGTAATAGAGTTTTGATTACTCTATCTAAAAGACCCTTAGACTTCAGGATGTCTATTTCAGAAACCAGGCTGCTAGATTCAGAAAAAAGGGATTTTTTAATACAGCTTACCTGTAAAATCCTTTTCTTGGAGTACATCACGGGACACAGAGCGGCATATTCATTACTATATGGGTTATATGGAGTACCTTCAGGTGTGGACACTGGCAATCTCAAACAGGAAGTCCCCTCCCTATATAACCCCCTCCCCTAGAGGGAGTCCCTCAGTTTTGTAGCAAGCAGTATGCCTCCCAAAACATGTTCCCATAAGAGGGGTGGGAGCTCTGTGTCCCGTGATGTACTCCAAGAAAAGGATTTTACAGGTAAGCTGTATTAAAAAATCCCTTTTTCTTTCTCGTACATCACGGGACACAGAGCGGCATATTCATTACTATATGGGATGTCCGAAAGCAATGCTTTAATGAGGGGAGGGAGACATCTTCTCAAAAGGGATTTAATTTAGAGGTATACTCAAATAATAATAATAAATCCAACTTGGTCAAGAAATAATTTTGAAATTTTTCTTTTTTTTTTTTTTTTTTACAACCAAGGGTGCCCTCGATCCCGAGGCTGAGGCTGAATCCGCATTCCTTCTCACGTCTAGTTGATAAAACCTTGTAAACCTTGTAAACCTTATCCACTCCTTATAACAATAAAAAGTAGTGCAGCGCAAACAGACACTTAAAGGGGTGTTCCAGCCCTAAGTTGTGTTTATTAAAAGTCAGCAGCTACAAAAAGAGGGGGAGGAGCTACGTGTGACGTCACCCGCGATCGTCCACCCATGTGAGATCTATGCTGTATATGCTGATCTGTTTTTATGCTTTATCTGTCGCACTCGCTCCAGAGTGCTTTAACAGTGAGTGTCTGTCTTTTAACCCTCGAATAAATTTATAGAGTTTTGGCTTCAGAGAGCACTAGATCTCCTTTCTTTTGTTTCATGCCCTGTTTGCCTCACTCCGAGCCTGAGTATGTCATCACTGAAGTCTCATTGAAGTCTAGTTGCTGTATCTGCTTGATGTGCCTTTAGAACAGGACTTTCTCTATTACACGCTTTGTGACCTGTAGTAGGTAGAAAGTAAAAGGTGAGAGGCGATTACTGCTGATTGGTGGAGGTTCTTCTGAAAATCACCCCTTTTTTTGGATCACGTATATAATTTTCCAGATTTGGATCATATAAACACTGAACACTGTTTATGGACTCTCTTTTCCTTATTATGTGGATCATTTAAGCACTGAGCACTTGTTATGGACTTTTTTCTTTCTCTTGTTCTTTTACTATTGTATATTTAATTAAGTGTCTGTTTGCGCTGCACTACTTTTTATTGTTATATGGTTTGAGGTGTTTTATTTGAATTTACCTTAAGTGCTGGCTTGCAAAATTTTAAATTTTAGTGTTTTGTGTGTGGGTTCCAGCGCTGAATTATTTTCTTTGATACCTTTATCCACTCCTAGCTGGAGAAAACTTAACACCCTATCAATGGTATATTTGCGGGAATTCCATCTTTTGGATTCACACCAGCCTACGTAGGTCCTCCACACCCTGTAATAAATCACCCTGGAGGCCGGCTTTCTAGCCCTAATCAGGGTAGGAATTACCTGCCTAGACAGACCTCTACCCCTGAGAATCAGGGATTCAGCCTCCAGGCCATCAAATTTAGACTCTGTAATGTAGGGTGGAGGATCGGGCCTTGTGAGAGTAGGTCTGGTCGTAGAGGAAGAGTCCAAGGGTCTCCCACTGCCATCTTCAGGACTAGTGAGTACCATGTCCTCCGGGGCCAAGCTGGAGCTACTAGAATGACTGGCTTGTGCTCCACTCTGATCCTGCGCAACAGGCGAGGAAGTAACTGTAGCGGGGGGAATGCATATAGAAGTTTGAATTGATGCCAAGGGCAAACCAACGCATCGGTTCCGTAGGCCATAGGGTCCCTTGCTCGAGACACGAACCTGTCTAGTTTCTTGTTGAACCTGGATGCCATTACATCTATGTCTGGCATTCCCCACTTCTGGCAGATTGTCTGAAAGACCTGGGGATGCAGAGACCACTCCCCCGGCGACAGAATCTGGCGACTTAAGAAGTCTGCCTGCAGGTTGTCCACTCCGGGAATGAATATCGCCGAAATGCAGGGTACATAAACCTCTGCCCACTGAAAAATCAAGCTCACCTCCCTCTGAGCGGCCTGACTCCTGGTTCCCCCTTGGTGGTTTATGTATGCCACCGCTGTGGCATTGTCTGACTGGATTCTCACCGGGGACCCCTGTAATCTGGAAGTCCATGCCAGGAGGGCTAGGCGAGCAGCTCTGATCTCCAAGACATTGATGGGTAGCTGCCTCTCCGCTTCCGCCCAAGTTCCCTGGCGAGTGAACCCCTCCAAGACCGCCCCCCAGCCTGCCAGGCTGGCGTCTGTGGTAACTACCTTCCAGACAACGGGGCTGAAGGACCTTCTCTTCAGAAGATTCTGAGGGTTTAACCACCAGGCCAGGCTTTGTCGGACCTTTGATGATAGCGTCAAAGGGGACTCCAAGGCATGTGCTCTCTTGCTCCAGGCTGCTAGAATGGCTGCCTGTAGGACGCGAGTGTGGATCTGAGCGTATGGTACTGCCTCGAACGTGGCCACTAGCTTGCCTAGTAATCGCATACACAGGCGAATAGTTGGTTTTTTCTTGCTTAGAACCAACTGAACCAACCCCTTGATAGCCTCGACCTTTACAAGGGGCAGGAACACCCTTTGCTGTTCTGTGTCTAACCTCATGCCGAGGTATTCCAACTGCTTTGTAGGATGAAACGCTGATTTTTCCCGGTTTAGGACCCAGCCGAACCTCTCGAGGTACTGAACCGTGAGGTTTACTGCTTGTTCCAGACACGGCCGTGAGTGATCTATGATTAAAAGGTCGTCCAAGTATGCTAGGACTGTGACCCCTTGGATTCTTAGATTGGCCAGAACTGGGGCTAGGATCTTCGTGAATACCCGGGGGGCCGTGGCCAGCCCGAAGGGGAGCGCCATGAATTGGAAGTGTCGCTGCCCTACTGCGAAGCGTAAAAATCTTTGATGCGGCTGAAAGATTGGTACATGAAGGTAAGCATCCTTTATGTCTATAGAAGCCAGAAAGTCGTCCCTCTGGAGCGTGGCGACTGCTGACCGGACGGATTCCATCCGGAAGGAACGAACTCTTAGGTAAACATTTAAACTCTTTAGGTCCAAGATTGGCCTGACATCGCCGTTGGGCTTTGGTATGACAAAGATTGGAATAGAAACCTAGCCCCTGCTCTTGGGCTGGTACCTCTATTATCACGCCCTGGCAAAGCAGGTGATCCAAAGCTGCCAGCATCGAGGCCTTCTTTGCTGGATCCTTTGGTAGCCTTGACTCTTGAAAACGAGGCGGAGGAAACTTTAGAAACTCCAGTCTGTAGCCTGTGGTTACAGACGACCGGACCCATTTGTCGGGGATCTTGGCTTCCCAAACTTCTGAGAAGAAACGAAGCCTTCCCCCTACCCGCGAGAGTGGGGGCGCCCCTTCATAAGGCAGACTTAGGGGCTGGCTTTGTCGGCTTGCGATACCATGGCCTCTTACCTCCAGGGGCCTGTCCCTGCGATTTATTGTTAAAGTTTGATCGTGCAGACGGCCGTCGATACTGCCTGGAATTTGGGGGCCCTGAGACAGGAGAGAGCTGCCTTTTAAATGCAGGACCCCGGAATCTCTTTTTGACTGGTAAAAGGGTACTTTTGCCACTTGAAATAGTCTGAATGTATTTATCCAGATCCTCTCCGAAGAGTCGTCCTCCATGGAAGGGAAACCCTGCCAGAAGCTTTTTGCATGGGGGCTCCGCCGCCCAGTTCTTCAACCATAAGAGCCTTCTCATGTGCACCAAAAATAGTGATAAACGAGAGGCCTGCTGGATGGAATCCTTTATAGCATCTACCGCAAAACACAGAGCTCTGGGAATGTCAGAAAACTCTTCTGCCTGTTGGGTAGGCATGTCTTTAAGCATTTGTTTTGTCTGGTCCTTTAACGCCTGACAAACTCCAATTGCAGCCACAGCTGGCTGTACCACTGCTCCTGCCGTAGCAAGGATGCCTTTAAAAGTGTCTCTAACCGTTTATCAACCGGATCTTTAAACATTTGTATGTTTTCCACCGGGCAAGTTAGTGATTTATTCACACATGAGATGGCTGCATCCACCACTGGGAGCTTCCACCTCTTCGAGAATTTTTCCTCCATAGGGTAAATGACCGAAAATCCTGTCCGGTCGTACCCAATCCTGAAAGATCAATTCCTCCAACAGAGGATGGACCGGAAAAACCGCGTTGCTCAAAGGAGCTTTCAAAGAGCCCAGAGAGGATACCGCAGGAACCTGAGGCTCTGGCAATGGTAAATTAAATGCCGAGCGGACCATGTCCGTCAAAGACTGTACCCACAGTCTCTCTGTCTGGGAGTCTGAAAATGGTTCCTCCGAGGTAGATTCCTCAATCCCTGAACCCTCTTGGTTCCGGTCTAGTTGATCCTCCTGAGATTCCAATTCCTCCGGAGAGAGAATTTCAGCATCTGAGGATACACCTTTTGGCGATGGGGATCTAGCCCGTTTCTTGCCAGGAATAGAGCTAGCGATCACCGCTGCTAATCTTTTTTCTAGCCCCCCTAGGGAGACGGCTAGCATCTCCTCTGTGATAAACACAGGGCTGGGCTGATCTGGGCCAGCCTCAGCACCAGACCCCCCCAATGGCTCATCCAAGGCGACCTTCATGGGAATAAGCTGTGGGGAAAGTATCGGCATATTATCAGAATCAGAGGGGGAACCCCTTTGTTTTTTGGTCTTTGTTGTACCCTTTGATCCCGAACCTTTGGAAGCCATAATACAAAATCGAGGGACTCCGCCTACAACAACCGACTGTAGTGGCCAGGAGTACAAAACTAGGGTTTAGGGGACAATAGATCACTAATGCCTAAAAACCGATGGGGCCCCGTATGTTCTCTTTTGTTTTTTGTTTTTTATAATATATAACTTCTTTTTTTTTTTTTTTTTTTTAAAACATACAGCGTCGCCCAAATTTAGTTTGCCAGCCTCCAACCTGTTGCCAAAGGGGATTTTTGGCTCAACACAAAAGCATTGGAACAAACTCCAGCATGTACTACCCCTCTTCCTCCACCGGGAGTCACTGTTCTGCCGCTCTGCGTCCTCTCCCTTCCAGATCAGCCTCAGACTGAGCAATGATCATAGCCTGCTGTTATAACAGCAAATAAAGGCGCGCCCATGACGACGCTGCAGGCACGCCCCCCCCGCCCTCCCCTCCGAACGGCGCGAAAAACGTCTATAAGACGTGCGCGCGTATGCCGGAGAAGGAAGCACATGGAGGAGCCGCGCTGCTGGAGACCCAGGACTGCAGCTTCAGGCGGCAGAATCAAACCCCCGGCCAGGTAAGACTCTCCAAAAGGCCCCATAGGGATCCTTATTAGCCCTGGGAAGAAAGCAGCAGGTAGCTAGCAAACTCTAAAGTTTCTTAGACAGGGGGACCAAGTGATGGGGGAAATGAGATCATCCTGTCTTCTCAGATATAGTGAGCAAGGCTGCCAATGCAGAGCATACTTAGGCTACCCCCCTTTAAGGTCTCCCTGGAGAGCCTGCTGTCAAACCAAGTCCCGCAGGCTCCCCTCTTACCTGCTCCATGCTGCAGGACGTTTGCCTAGCAAAACGGTCCAATCTTCTCCCATCTCCGTGGGTAGCGTAGTAGACCTTCAGGCCCTGGGGTCCTGGAAGGTACCCACTGTCCTGGACCTATATAGCACCCTGGCAAACAGGAACTTATGGTCTTTACGAACTCCAAGTCCTGGGCCCAGGGTCCAGCCCTCCAAAGAGGAGCATTATAGGCAAAACCCCACGGTTTGGGGCCCGGGTACTGTCCACTTTGGCACTGAGGCTCCTTGGACAGATCCGGTTAGCCCGCCCTTAATCCCAAGGATGTGGAGCAAAGCTATTCCGTGACCAACACCTAAGACACTGGCGAAAAAACTGAGGGACTCCCTCTAGGGGAGGGGGTTATATAGGGAGGGACTTCCTGTTTGTTTGAGATTGCCAGTGTCCACACCTGAAGGTACTCCATATAACCCATATAGTAATGAATATGCCGCTCTGTGTCCCGTGATGTACGAGAAAGAAAGCTGGATTGGGGTGCCGCACTGGACCTTGAGTCAACAGATCTTGACTGCGCGGCAACATCCACGGTGGACGATCTGCTAACGCTAGTAGAAGCGAAAACCACGCCCTCTTTGGCCAAAAGGGGGCTATCAGGATAAGGGAAGTCTTCTCCATCCTGAATTTGGAAAGGACTCTCGGTAAGAGATGCAGAGGTGGGAAAGCATATGTCAGGGAGAATGACCATGCGTTCTGAAGGGCATCGACTACTACCGGTTGATCCCTGGGGTTCAGTGAGAAAAATTCTGGAAGCTTGGTATTTCTCCTGTTGGCGAACAAGTCGATCTCCGGAAGACCCCATTTGGACACTATCTTGGCAAAGACCGTCGGATCCAGGGACCATTCTTCTTGAGAGACTAACTGTCTGCTCAAGAAATCGGCTAGACTGTTTTGCGTACCCTTGAGATGGACAGCTGAAAGTGACTCGAGATTCTCTTCTGCCCATACAAAAACTTATTTTGCTATGCCGATCAGGGTGGGATTCCTGGTCCCCCCTTGTTTGTTCAAATACCCTACAGTAGTTGTATTGTCCGACCTGATCTGTAGATGTTGATGCTTGAGCTGACCCTGGAACGCTGCGATCCCTTTGGCTACGGCTTTTAACTCCCGGTAATTTGAAGAGCGTTTCTTTTCTAGATGACTCCAGGTGTCTTGTGCCCACTGACCTTCTAGGTGGGCTCCCCAACCTTGGTTGCTGGTGTCCGTAGTCAAGATGCGTGGCACAGGTGGGTTCCACAGCAGACATTTGTTCAGGTGGTTTTGGTTTCTCCACCACCAGAGAGCCTGCTTTGTTTTTTCTGGCAGGTATATCTTCTCCTCCAAGTCTTTTCCTGCAAGATTTTGAAGGAGAAAAGACTGGAGTGGCCTTTGGTGGAACCTGGCCCATCTGACTGCTGGGATGGAGGCTGTCATGAGGCCTAGGACTGACATTATCTCCTTTACTGTGACAGGGAGATTTGTCTGCAACTGAGCTACTCGCTGACTTAGGTGATCGATTTTTTCTTGTGGGAGAAAGATCCTTTGCTCTGTAGAACTTACTATGTAGCCCAAAAACAGGAATTCTTTATCGTACATCACGGGACACAGAGCGCATAGCCATTACACATGGGTTATATGGGTACCTTCAGGTGATGGACACTGGTGTAATCAATTTCACAGGAAGTTTCCTCCCTATATAACCCCCTCCCACTGGGAGTGCTTCAGTTTTTTCGCCAGTGTCTTAGGTGTTGGTCACGTCTAGCTGTCCCTCGGAGGTCTCGGGACCCAGGAAAGCTAGCCGGATCCGTCCAAAGTGCTTCAAAGCCAAGGTGTACGGTACCCGGGCCCTGCTTGCGTGGGGGTCCAGGTGTGTGGGTTCCTTAACACAGGACCCCGGTCCCTGAAGGTCCAAGACAATACCCACGGAGATGGGGGAAGATTGGGCCTCTTGCATTTTGCAATACCCTGCGGCGTGGAGCAGGTAAGAGGGAGCCTGCGGGACTTGGTTCGACAGTAGGTATCCCCCTGGGGGTTCTGGATCGGCTAATGGTATGCTTGTGCATCAGCCACTATCTCCACTATGTCTTTTGAGGCAGGATGGGATGTACTAATGTTTACCCAGATAACATGTAGGTATATGTATGCTTTTAAAGATATGTATTTGCTACTCCCCCCAGATCTGCCTGTTAGCATGGTACTGCAGCCCCACGTGCTATAAGGAGGAAATGCTGGCAAAACTCCTGTTTCTTAGGAAGCCTATGGGGACAGCTTCTTCTATGTGTGCACTACAATAAGATTAGTGTCTTGCCTGGTGTCTGTTGGGTTGCTAGCGCTGGTCCATGCTTCTCCTCTGCTTTCTGCTTCCTCCATGTTGGTTTCAGCGTGGGGGGGGCGCGCACGTGCACGCCGCCTTTTACAGCGTCGGCGTGCGTAGGGGGGCGGGCCAGCAGCGTCAGGTCTCAGTTAAAGCAGCAAAGCATTTCCTGGCTGGTCATTCCCTCCTGAGAGCAGAGGAGGCTGAGGACACAGAGCGCGCAGCTGAGCCATTTCTGGCTATACAGTGACACCTAGTGGTGGTTTGTGGATCTTCAGGTCTGGACTTCGCTCCATACTGACCAGAAAAAAAAAAAAAAAAGGGTTTTTTTCTTAAAGGGACTCAGCCTTAGATCTGGCAGTATCTGAGTCGGTGCAACCTTGGGCTCCAGCTAACGGGCATTGGTGTGGCAATACTCACAGGACTTCCTCGGTATTGCCGCCTTCTCGGGCATATGGAAATTTGGAAAAATTTTACCACAGCCTGTTCTTATTAATGGTTCACTTCTAGATACAACAGTTGGGTGTTGGCTTTAGGGGTGTCTCAAGGTTGTGCAATGGCTCCCAAGGGATCAGGACCAGCTAAGGCTGCAAAAGGTACCAAAAAACTAAAGGGGTCTCCGTCGGGGTCAGAGGATTTGGGCCAGGCTCCAGCGGTCCCACCCTCACCAGATAGACCACCGAACAGCATGTTGCAGGAGCCATTGAGGGTGCTAGGGGCAGAGGCGGCCCCCAATCAACCCATTCCTGTTTACGTTACGGAAGAAATGCTAGCGACCACCCTGGGTGGGCTAGAGGAAAGGTTAACTGCTTTAATTGCCCGCTCTTTGCCAGGTGGCAAGCGGGCTAGATCCCTGTCACCTAGATTGGTGTTTTCAGATGCAGAGGTCCTCTCTTCGGAGGAATTGGACCCACAGGGGGATCAAGCGGACCCGAGTCCCGACGGTTCAGACATTGAGGGTTCCACTGTAGATGAATTTTTTTCGGCTTCTCAAGTGGAGAGCCTGTGGATCCAGTCTCTGACAGATATGGTTCGCACAGCTTTTAAACTTCCAGTGTCAGAACAATTAGCCCCCGCGGTATCCTCTTTAGGTTCCTTGAAGGCACCATTGAGTTGTGCGTCTTTTCCGGTTCACCCCCTTCTGGAGAGCGTGATTTTTCAGGATTGGGCTCGACCTAATAGGATTTTTATCCCTCCTAAAAGGTTCACTATTCTCTATCCTATGGAAGAGGAATTTGCAAAGAAATGGGCACTCCCTACCGTGGACGCAGCCATTTCCTGCGTGAATAAATCCCTGACCTGTCCGGTTGAAAATGTTCAGATGTTTAAAGATCCGGTCGACAAAAAGTTGGAGACCCTACTGAAGGCTTCTTTTACCACAGTAGGTGCCGTGGTTCACCCAGCGGTGGCAGCCATTGGCGTTTTTTTTAGGCTTTAAAGGATCAGACTAAACAAATATTAAGGGACATACCGGCTCAGCAAGCTCGTGAATTGGCTGACCTCCCAAGGGCTCTCTGCTTTGCAGTAGATGCTATTAAGGACTCCATTCAACAGGCGTCCCGTTTATCTCTGCTATTGGTTCGTATGCGTCGCCTTTTGTGGCTGAAGAACTGGTCAGCAGAGGCACCCTGCAAAAGGCTTTTAGCAGGATTTCCCTTTCATGGTGGGAGACTATTCGGTGAAGACCTAGATAAATATATCCAGACCATATCAAGTGGTAAAAGTTCTTTCTTACCTGTCAAGAAAAGACCGTGTGGGCCCGCGTTTAAGCGACAGGCCTTCGCAGGCTCGGCCTCTTCAACTTCCCGTCAGTATCGACGGCCTCCCGGGCGTTCAGCATTTAATAGCCGCCCACAAGGACAAGCCACGGCAGGCAAGAGGCCATGGTCTCGCAAGCCGGTTAAACCAGTCATCAAGTCAGATTCATGAAGGGGCGCCCCCACTCTCTTGGGTGGGGGGAAGGCTTCGGTTTTTCTCCAAAGTGTGGGAGGCCAGAATTCCCGACTCTTGGGTACTGTCCGTGGTAGCCACGGGCTACAAGCTAGAGTTTCGGGAAGTCCCCCCTCCTCATTTTCAGGGGTCAAGTCTTCCAAGCGACCCATTAAAGAGGGCCTCTCTTGTAAAAGCATTGGATCGTCTCTTGCTCCAAGGAGTAATTGTAGAAGTACCAACCCAGGTATGGGGTCTGGGATTCTAGTCCAACCTTTTCATAATACCAAAACCCAATGGCGACGTCAGGCCTATCTTAGACCTCAAACGCCTAAATCGCTTTCTAAAGATTCAGACCTTTCGTATGGAGTCCATACGTTCGGTGGCAGCCAGCCTACATCAAGACGACTTTCTAGCATCTATAGACATAAAGGATGCGTATCTGCACGTGCCGATCTACCCGGCACATCACAAGTTTCTTCGTTTTATGATAGATCACCGTCATTACCAGTTCGTAGCCCTCCCTTTCGGGTTGGCAACAGCTCCGCAGGTATTCACAAAGGTGTTAGCCCCGGTGCTAGCGGTCCTAAGGACAAAAGGCATTTTGGTCCTGGCATACCTGGACGATCTTCTGGTTATCGACAGATCAGCTTCCAACCTCAATCATGCAGTAGTTCGCACAGTTCGGCATCTAGAGGAATTCGGGTGGATTGTGAACCAAGAAAAATCGATATTGCAACACACAAAGCAGTTGGAATATCTAGGCCTTCGGCTAGATACAGACTGCCAGAGGATATTTTTACCTCAAGCAAAGGTCAGATCAATAACTCAAGCAGTTCAAGTGATCTTAGGCAAGAAGAGGCCGACTATTCGCCTATGTATGCGACTGCTGGGGAAGATGGTGGCCGCCTTCGAGGCAGTGCCCTACGCCCAGATCCATACCAGATATCTCCAGGCAGCCATTCTCTCTGCTTGGAACAAGTCCATTCAGGCGTTAGATCGTCCGTTAGTTCTCTCCCCAGGGGTCCGGCGCAGCCTGTTCTGGTGGCTGGTCCCTCAAAATTTGTCAAAGGGGAAATCCTTTTGCCCCATCACGTGGAAGATAGTAGCCACGGATGCCAGCCTGTCAGGTTGGGGGGCAGTTCTAGAAGGACAGACCCAGCAAGGGCAGTGGTCGGAGGCAGAAACTGCTTCCCATCAATATCCTAGAGATCAGAGCTGCTCGGCTGGCCCTGGTCGCCTGGACTCTTCCCCTTCAGGGTCTGCCAGTAAGGATACAGTCCGACAATGCCACTGCGGTGGCATACATAAACCACCAGGGGGGCACGAGGAGCCTAGCGGCCCAAAGGGAAGTAAACCTGATTTTCTCATGGGCCGAAGCCCATGTACCCTGCATCTCGGCGGTGTTCATCCCAGGGATAGACAATTCTCAAGCAGATTTTTTGAGTCGTCAACAGTTGCTCCCGGGGGAGTGGTCTCTTCACCCGCAGGTATTCCAAGAGATTTGCCAAAGATTCGGAGTTCCAGATGTGGACATTATGGCAACGAGATCCAACAAAAAGTTGGACAAATTCATATCCCGAGCCAGGGATCCCTCGGCCTACGGGACCGATGCGTTGGTTTGCCCCTGGCACCAGTTTTCTCTCCTGTATGCGTTCCCTCCATTGCAGATGATTCCCCGCCTTCTACGGAGGATCAGGGTGGAGCGCAGGCCTGTGATCCTGGTGGCCCCAGCCTGGCCCAGGAGGGCTTGGTACGCACTCATCGTGAGGATGTCAGTAGGGGCGCCTTGGCCGCTCCCCCTGCACCCAGATCTGCTGTCTCAGGGCCCAATCTGCCACCCTGCTTCACAGCAGCTAAATTTGACGGCTTGGCGTCTGAATCCCTAATTCTTAAGGGCAGAGGCCTCTCAGCTCAGGTCATATCTACGTTGATTCAGGCTAGGAAACCGGTCTCCAGAAATATTTATTACAGAGTCTGGAGAACCTATGTGGAGTGGTGCGAGTCTCAAAAATGGCATCCTCGAAAGTTTTTTATTGACAGGATCTTGCGATTCCTCCAGGTTGGCGTTGACAAAGGGTTGGCTCTTAGTACTCTAAAGGGGCAGGTGTCGGCTTTATCGATATGGTTTCAAAGACCCTTGGCCACCCATTCGCTTATGAAAACCTTCTTGCAGGGGGTCTTGCATGTGAATCCCCCTATTAGAGCTCCCCTCTGCCCCTGGAATTTAAATCTGGTCTTGTCAGCTTTACAAAGGCAGCCGTTTGAACCTCTGACAGAAATCCCTCTTGTGCTACTAACCCAAAAGTTGGTTTTCTTGGTGGCTATGGCTTCGGCCAGAAGGGTTTCCGAGCTGGCAGCCTTGTCATGCAAGGAGCCATACCTTATTCTGCATAAGGACAGAGTGGTTCTGCGGCCTCAACCTTCTTTCCTGCCTAAGGTCATATCCAGTTTTCACTTGAATCAGGACCTAGTCCTACCATCCTTCTTTCCTACTCCCCAGTCCAGAGAGGAAAGACTGCTTCATACTTTGGACGTGGTTCGAGCCATGAGGCTCTATCTCAAGGCTACAGAGAAGATTCGGAAAACAGATGTGCTTTTTGTTCTTCCGGATGGCCCCAAGAAGGGTCAGCCGGCTGCCAAGTCTTCCTTGGCTAGGTGGATTAAGCAGCTGATTTTTCAGGCCTATGGTCTGAAGCGCGTTCCACCTCCCTTATCAGTTAAAGCCCATTCTACGAGGGCCATGAGTGCCTCCTGGGCGGCACACCATCAGATCTCTATGGCACAGGTTTGCAAGGCGGCAACCTGGTCTTCCGTACATACGTTTACTAAATTTTATAAGTTGGACGTCGCAAAGGGTACGGACGCAGCATTTGGGCAGGCGGTCCTACGGGCAGCAGTATAGAATCCTCTGGCCCGGGTCACGCCCCCTTTTTTCTGTTGGTGGAGCTACTTTACTTCCTGATAATTTTTTTTGTTTGGCTATTCTTGGCCTTACGGTCTCCCTCCCTTCATAGAGCATTGCTTTAGGACATCCCATGTGTAATGGCTATGCGCTCTGTGTCCCGTGATGTACGATAAAGAAAAAAGGATTTTTAATAAACAGCTTACCTGTAAAATCCTTTTCTTGAAGTACATCATGGGACACAGAGCTCCCACCCCTCTTTTGGGGAACATTGTGTAACCTCGGAGGAATTGATTGCTACAAAACTGAAGCACTCCCAGTGGGAGGGGGTTATATAGGGAGGAAACTTCCTGTGAAATTGATTACACCAGTGTCCATCACCTGAAGGTACCCATATAACCCATGTGTAATGGCTATGCGCTCTGTGTCCCGTGATGTACTTCAAGAAAAGGATTTTACAGGTAAGCTGTTTATTAAAAATCCCTTTTTCCTGTGTGGGAATGAGGATTGACTTTTCCCTGTTGACTATCCAGCCTAACTGAGTCAACCACTGCTGGACAACCACTAGGTCCTCGAGGAGCTTTTGTTTTGTGGGTGCCAGGAACAAGGTCGTCCAAGTATGGGACAACTGTTATTCCTTGGAGTCTTAGAGGGGCCAACGTCTCCGCAAGGATTTTGGTAAAGATCCTCGGAGACGAGGAGAGGCCAAAGGGGAGGGCTTGGCTCTGATAGTGGAAAATCTTTTCCCCTATCCGAACAGCTATGCGAAGGAACCTTTGGGAGCTTACTCTGATAGGAATGTGGAGGTAGGCATCCTTCAGATCTATCTTTGCCATAAAGCAGTCTTTCTGAAGCAAATTCTTGACAGAATAAATAGATTCCATCCGGAATTTTTTGTACCGAATGACTGCATTCAACGGCTTTAGGTTGAAAATCAGGCGATACTTCCCTGATGGCTTTCGTACCAGAAAGACGTGCGAGTAAAACCCCGACCTTCTTCCTGTTTGGGAACTGGTATTAGGATTTTTTGATCTACAAATTCTCCTATGAGAAGTTGTAGCGCCTGCGCTTTTACCGGGTCCTTTGCCAGCTGTGTAACCAAGAATCTTGTTGGTGGCAACTGACTGAACTCCAGGGCATAGCCCTTTCCTATGACTCCCCTGACAAAGTTGTTGGAGGTCAACTTTATCCATTGTGGAAGGAAATCCCCCAGTCTTCCTCCCACCTGGATCCTGGCCTCATTGAGATTTGGGATTTTTGTCAGGAGGGTTAAAGAGCACTTTTGCTTTTTGTTTCCCTCCTTGCGCCCCCCAGGGTCTATTTGGCTTTCCTTTCTCTTGTGTTTTCTTTTGCCCCTTAAAGGAACGAAAAAACTTCCTGTTAAAAGGCTTTTTCTTTTCAGGAAAGGTCCTCTTTTTATCCGCCGTGCGTTCTAACGCTTCATTTAGCGGAGTACCAAACAAAAGGTTACCTGAGAAAGGAATGCTATAAAGACGTAATTTAGATGAGGTGTCTCCTGGCCAAGTCTTGAGCCAAAGAGTTCTCCTCGCTGCTACTGACAGTGAAGCTGACCTGGCTGAAAGCTTTACCGATTCTGCCGAAGCATCAGCGATAAAACCAACTGCCTTAAACAGCACTGGAAGAGATTTCAATAAATCTTTTCTAGGATTACCTGCTGTCAGGTGTTCCTGTAGCTGTTTGAGCCAAAATTCTAAATTACGTGCTACACATGTAGTTGCCAGGGCTGGTTTAAGATTAGCCATGGCTGCGTCCCAGGATCTTTTGAGGATAACATCTCCCCTTTTGTCCATGGGATCTGCTAAATGTCCCATGTCCTCAAACACTAAGTCTGAGTGCTTTGAGACTTTTGACAGGGGGGCATCCAGTTTAGGGGACCGGTTCCAGACCGCCTTAGGGTCTTCCTCAAAAGGAAATCTTCTTTTTAAACCGCTAGAAAAGAAAGGCCTATTGTCAGGTTCCTCCCATTCCCTAAGCACCAGGTCTGACATCAGCTTGTGCACTGGAAAAAACTTTTTGTTTTCTCCTGCTTAACCCCTGATACATTTTATCATGTCGTGAGACAGAAGTTTTTTCTTCCTTCATCTCTAACGTTTCATGAATAGCCCCAATTAATTAATCTACCTCCTCCTGGGAGAGCTTGAATCTAGTGGGTGTGCGGGAGTCATTCTGATCATCTTCCTGCCCAGAATCTGAATGGGAGGAATCCGAATCAGGATTTCTAAGGGAAATCTCCTCATTCTCCACAGGATCACCTGCTCCTGACGCTACCGGAGTGGGAGAGGTGGGCACCTCTTGCTGTGTGGTGGCTGGCGTTGGAATTTGCGAGTCAGCAATAAGTTTCCTAAAGGACTGAAAAGTTGCTTTCATCTCCTCTTAAAAAGAACCCAAAAATGTGTTAAGTGGGGAATCCTCTTCACTGCTTATCACAGTTGAAATACAGGGTCCACATAGGTTTTTGGTATAACCGGATGCTAGTCTTGCATTACATGTGGCACACTTCTTTTTGCTAGAAGGGACTTTAACACTGTGGTCTTTTGGATCTTTCTGGTAGGAAACAAAAGAGAGATGTCCTTTTTTAAGAAAAGGTATCCCTAGCATGCCATCCTAATGTGCCCACTGAGCTAAACATTGGAAAACATTCCTATCTAGCTCCCCTTCTAAAACAGGTGAAATGCACAGGAAAAAAGAGCTCTGGCATAGCCAGCCTACCTGTGAAGAGGCGGCGCTAGACTCCCCTGGCGCGTGTATAGCGTCCATCTTGTGTCTGTATACAGGCAGCGTTCAGCCCACGCTTGCTGCCTTTTAAACGCCGGCTCGGCCTTCCAAACTTCCCGCGCCAGAAACCGGAACCAGAGTTTCCGGCGCTCAGTGATGACGCGCATCCTGGCCTGGAAGTTACGCCCAGCGACTTCCGGGTCACGGCGTCCACCGCGAGGAGCGCACTCCCTCGCTGCTGACACCGCCGCCTAATGCAAGCCATCACCGCCAACTCCCTCGCCGGGCACCGGGGGAAGGAGGAAACAGGGAACTCCAGACCCAGTCGGAGGGAACCCGCGGCCAAAAGAGTAGGGATTGTTCAGGTAAGCACAGCCCAGCTGTCTTCCCCAGCCCTTGGAGATGGACCTCCCCCCGGATCCATCCCCCTGAAAAAAGACGGTTCCCAGGTGACATGTCTCTTCCGACTGAGGAAACACATAAAACTGACCAGATGCCTGAGGGACTGCCTTTTAAAGAGCTGGAGGTGATGTGTTTCCTGTCCAGGGAGGAGCTCCATCACTCAAGGGCTGTCCTGGAAGACGCCTTGGGAAAATGTCACAGTTTACAATATCATATTTTAGCCATAGAACAAAATAGAGTTTGGACAAAACGCCACGCTTAAAGGGGTAGTTCCCCCAAAAACCTTTTTTTTAACATTGATTGAGGCTCGTTATGTCAAGGGGAATCGGGTGTTTTTTTTTTAGAAATGAAGCCGTACTTACCGTTTTAGAGATGCATCGTCTCCGACGCTTCCGGGTATGGTCTCCGGGTCTAGGCGTTCCTATTTGATTGACAGGCTTCCGAGGTCGGATACATCGCGTCACGATTTTCCGAAAGTAGCCAAACGACGGTGCGCAGGCGCAGTATAGAGCCGCACCGTCGCTCGGCTTCTTTCGGCTACTCGTGACGTGATGTATGCGACCGTCGGAAGCCTGTCAATCAAATAGGCATGCCCAGACCAGACGATCATACCCGGAAGCGACGGAGACGATGCATCTGTAAAACGGTAAGTACTGCTTCATTTCTAATAAAAAAACACCCGATTCCCCTTGACATAACGAGCCTCAATCAATGTTAAAAAAAGTTTTTTGGGGGAATTTCCCCTTTAAAATTCAGTGAGTTGAAGATTAACCATATAAGATTATCTATCGGCACAACAGGGAAGGACTTAAGTTCGAAATATAATCTAGAGTGTGCATTAGGAATAGTCACCCCTGTTGGAATATATATATATATATAATTATACTTCACTAAAACATTCTTCTTTTTTTTTAACATAAAGTGTAAATGGCTCTGTTAGCAAAAAAAAAAAAAATTCTAAAAAGAACAGGCAATAAATATGCCTCGTTTCCACTGAGCGGATCGGTTCGGTTCGCTATTTTGGGTGTTTCCATTATGAAAGCGTGCCAAAAAAGCGAACCGTACCGCACCAGCAAGGGTCCTGCTTCAGATGAGGGTCCAGAGAGAGTGGAACGGTTCCATTAGGGCGGACCTACAAATACATCTCACTGATTGGTGGACGCGCTAGGAATTTTTTCTAAAACCTGAATGGTCCCTGACGGTCCGATTTGCAGTGGAAACACTCACGGGAATAGACCGGTCCCATCCTTACGGCTCCGAGTTTACTGACCCGAACCGTTCTGTGCAGTGGAAACAAGGCATTAGAGTCTCTGTTTAGGAGTATTTTGTGTGTGGGGGGGCGGAGTGTTTTAGAAAATGGGACTTTGTATATACCCCCTTAGGTGGAATACAGACAATGTAATTATGTATACAGTCTTGACAATTTATTAAAGCAGACCTTCAGTCATGTTTTCAACTTTCCATCTATTAATTCGTCTGCCCTTGTTGTTTTAACTTTGGATAGCAAAACTTTTTTTTTTTTTTTTTGCCAGTAAATACCTTATACAGCCCACTTCCTGTTTCTTGTCTGGTAAAAAGTATAGGCTTATGACATCGTGCACAGCTCTCTCTCTCTCTCACTCTTGTGAGATTCTGCCAAAAAGGGAGGGGGTGAGTCAAAAGAGGGCCAATGAGAGCGGCAGAGCTGGAAGTGTGTGTCTGTGTAAATTCAGGAAGTGAACAGGCAGAAGCTTCAGCTGCCCACAGTTAAATTGGCTGCTCAGTGGAGGGTGATTTCTGCAGCATATTTGGCGAGTACAGGATCACAGTATATCTAAAAATAATAAGCAAAGCAGTTGGAGGGAAGTCTCAGAATGGCAAAGATGTTTATATTCCAAATTATGTGAGCAGACTGCAGTTCCTCTTTAACTATATAGCAAATAAGTTGTTAAAATCATATATACCAGTTAGCCATCCAAGGTTGTTATTCTTGTGGCCTTGAGATCTGTCTATCAGGTCATTGTGTTTCATGGGGAATCCCACTTCATTGGGCCCCAAGATCTTACTACTAGACATGTGCATTCGTTTTCGTAGAATGCATTTTCGTCCGAAAATCAGGTATTTTCGTTATCGTTTTAACAAACGAAAGCGCAGAAAACGAAAAACAAAAGATCCGACATAAAAAATGCTTTATTTTCGTTTTCGTTGCTTTAACAATTCGATATAGAGAGATTCGACATGACGCTGACTAAATACAGTGAATAGCAATCTGTCTATCGAACCTGATATACACACACATACGGTACTTTTCGACATTATAGGGAAAAGATTCAACGCTATAGGGAAAAGATTCAACGCTATAGGGAAAAGATTTGACATTAAGCCGCGTACACACGAGCAGACAGATTTGTTCAAATCGGTCGGGCCGACCGATTTGAACAAATCTGTCTGCTGGGGACATATTGATTTGATCGCGTACACACGATCAAACCAAAATCCCCGCCGCCAGACGGCGCGGTGACGTGGCGGTGACGTTGACGCCGCCACGTCACCGCACCAGGAAGTAAAACACTTCCGCGCATGCGTCGAAAACCATAGCGTACTAACCAGCAGACATGTCGGGCGGACGGGTTCCCAGCCGACAGATTTCAAAGCATGCTTTGAAATCTGTCGGGTGGCCAAATCCGTCGGCTCGCCCATACACACGGTCGAATCTGTCTGCTGGGATGGTCGGGCCGACCGTTTCCAGAAGATAGATTTGATCGTGTGTACGCGGCCTTATAGAAATAATAGATTCGACATTACAGAGAATAGATTTCGATTTATGAGAAAATAGATTCGACATTATAGAGAATAGATTCGACATTATATAGAGAGAATAGATTCGACATCCATATTATAGAGAGATTATAGATTCTTACTAGTCATACAACATTGGAATTCTTGTAGGCGGAATATTCAACTGGAAATATACGATTCAGCATTAAGTTTCGATGTTCCGTCGAATATTCTTTGACCATTCAACACCATTCGACAGAAACCAAGTATAATATCTGGATTTTCGGACGAAAGCTATTCCCCAACGAAAAACAAAATAAATTAAAACGATTTTCATAAACACATAACCATTAAACAGCTCCTCACAAAAATATCTTATCTATTGCATATCTGATATCAATCAACATGGAATAATATTTATATATTATACCCATTCTGAATGCCAAAGAGGATGGAATATAGCATACGTATAATAAAGTCATACAATTATATATGACATGGTGAGATTAGAAAGTGCGTATCGGTTTATCAACTGTAATTGTAAGTGTAAAAAGCTTGGTGGTATACGGCTACCAGGCCCATGGGGAGAAACCAGATCCCATAAATCCCTCCACATCAGTAAGAATTATATGTATTCTGTGTGATAAAGTCCAATGTTTAGAAAACGGCAGAATATTGGAATCCGACAAATAAGGGGGAGGAAGGGGAGGTGGGGGAAAGAAAGAGGAGAGGGAGAAGAGAAAATGGGGAAACACTGAAATCACACTAGTGTTAATGGAACCTCACGGAGCCAGAAATTGAAAAACAGTACAGCAAGGCAGACCACGGGTCGCAGGAAAGTAAATTGCTCTATTACCTCATCAACACAGTCAGTGGCATTTCATATTGCTAGCAGTTTGATGGATCGACTTGAAAGTTGGTTACAATCAGCTTGCCAATACACGGTTCGAATATAACCATCTATGGGTGGCTTTCGTTTGCCCAAACAACAAAGAAGAACCATTGAAGGAAATTATGAAAGAAGCGTGTTTTGAAAGTGGTGCATCATTTTCAAGATGAATTCAAACATCCAATCATCTTGAAAAGAAAATCTTAAGTCTTCACCAGATGATACAAGGAGGAGAGTTTTTCTCGATGATGTAAAATCCTCCTGGATAAATCATCATCCCCTGCAGATGTAAGCTACAAACAAGACAATTGCACATATAATGGGGCAATAACTTTAGACTGTAATTGTCCAAAATTATACTGTTCTTCACACTTTAAAAGAGTAGCATTTTAATAGAAAATATATATATATATATTTTTAAATCATATATATGTTTTGATTATTTACATGCTTAGTAGTCAGCACGGAGTGCTTAATACTCCAATCCAATAAAATAAAACAATTCACAAATCAAAAGGGTAGATGAAAAAGAAGATTAATATACCCTCTTTAGTGTATTGCACCTGGATGCATTCTTTGCTTCTGACACAAACCGATGTAATAAAAATTTGAAAATGTACAGTTCCTGAACTAGGTACCATAAATGAAAATAAATAAATATATATATCAGGGGAACTAGCATTCCTGCATTCATAAATATCCTGTAACGACTACAGCTAAAATGTCAGGGAATATAATAAATCCATAGAGGAGGACACCAGCTACCTTTATGTTTCAAATCCATAAAAACATATTTATAAGCACGGTAGTAAGGAGGAGATGCTGTATTTATGCTTTTCTCCATGCAAAACACAGTTTAAATTTAACTTCAGAAGCAGCAATCCTGTATGGGTTAGCTCACAATTTAGCTGTATATCAGCAGCATACCTTTCATGGTATTACAAAATGGAATACTATTTGTTACATTGTATATTCTCTCAGTGAATGAAACTCACAGGTGGTGAAAAAAAGAAAGCACAGACATTGGATCAGTCACTTCATAACCTTTTTCCATTAAGGTAGGTACTCTTGAAATAGTTTTAGCCCAGGTTCACACTGGGCTGCGGGAGTGAAGCCGTGCAAGTTCAGCTGAACTCGCACGATTTCACTCCCGCTGGCAGTCCCGATTTCAGCCACGATTTAGGAGACATCTGTGCAGGTTTCTGCACAGATGTCAATGTAAATCGCGGCCCGAAATCGCAAAAAGTAGTACAGGAACTACTTTTTGAAATTGGTGCAGCGCCGCAGATGTGGCTTCGCACCGATTAGGACGGTGCCATTGCCGACAAATGCCGCCGATTTGAGATGCGATTTGACATGTGAAATCGCATCTCAAATCGTACCAAATCGTACCCAGTGTGAACCTGGGCTTAAGTTCTCAGGGAACTCCCACTGAAAATAATTACATACACAATATAAATACATACACACTATGGACAATAAAAACACTGATATTCTGACCCATCTCGTCTGCAAGACCTGTGAGTGCCTCTATGCCAATTTTGAGAATGGTTACATCCTACATTAATATCAGTAGGTTTGAATATCTAGGGGTAATGCTCAAGTGTAGTGTGTTCCCAGTAAGTTCATTCATTGGTGTAAGGCTTGTTGATCCACTTTTATGTAAAAAGAAAGCAAAAGTTCCACAGAGCCAAAGATCACCCTCGAAGGGGTTTCCTCCATCACATTAAAAACACAAAAATAAAACAACTTTAGACTTCCGTCTCGCTCTTACAGCACCGCTGCGCAGGCCTCTGCACTGATCCCACAGACCTTTGCACAGCACTACAGTGCTCATGTACATCTTGGCACCTCTTTTGCAGCTCACCCTGCATTCTCACAGCCCCCTGCTGACCCATGTCCTGGCCTGGGACAGGGACTTTCTGCCTCCTTGGAAGAGCCCTGTCCTGCAGACATCCCTTTGCTTATAAGCACTGTGCACATCTGCCTTCTGGTCTCCGGTAAGACCCAGATAAAGGGTTAAAAGCTGCATCCATTCCTAGACTCTACAGCCTTTAGACTCCAGAACCCAATCCAGGAATTACAATACCTGAAGAAAAACAAAAGATTTATTTTCTCCACTCATAACTGCCATTCTGGGATCCCTCGATCTGTATTTGTAAGAAACTTTTGTGCCTTGTACCTCTATTTACATAGTGGCATGGGCAAGCAGTGTCACAGCAGGTTATAAAGAGTATTAACCCCTTCCTCCAAAAGGACGTACACATATGCCCTCTGGTTGAAGAGGTTATATCGGGGACCATGGCCTGCATTCATGACGCTGGCATTGTATTTTCAGCTGGCGATTCAGAAAAATGTAAAAGCAATCTGAGTGGCTTAAAACACGCTGGATTGCTTTTACATTCTACTCAGAGCAACTGTTTTGCATATACATATTTTTATATTTTTCTTGCCCATGATGTATCATTAAACAAAGTTCCAAACAGACCATTTTCAGAACTCATTTAAAGCCTAACTCGTAGGCTAAAATGTACTTTGTTTTGGATAGAGCAGGGGAGGCGCAGAGCCTTAATCAGGTTTTGTTGCCAACTGTGTGTCCTATTGTGTAGTCTATCAGATGAGGAAGTAATAGAAAATCTCTTCAACTGAGTCATAAATTAAAATACATTTGCAGTGGAGTGAAGAAGGCTTAGAACTTCTGAAGTATGTATTGCTGTCTGTGCCTTCCAGTCCTAGTGAAAACCACAGCCCCTACTTTATTATGGCAGTCACAGAAGAGGACGGCTTCTCACTTTATCCATAAATAAATAAAAATAAATAAAAAAAAAACACACTTAAAGGTCGAGTTAGGCTGCGTACACACGATCAGACCAGTCCGATAAAACTGGCCTAAAGACCAGTTTCATCGGACCAAATTGATTGTGTGTACGGGCCCATCGGACCGTTGTCCATCGGACCAAAGTTTTAAAACTTGCTTTAAAATCTGTCTGATGGACATCTGCCTTTAGGACCAAAACGATGGTTAGTACACAAAAGCATCGGACCAGAAACCTGCGCATGCTCAGAATCAAGTCGACGCATGCTTGGAAGAATTGAACTTTGTTTTTTCAGCACATCGTTGTGTTCTACGTCACCGCGTTCTGGCCCGATGGGATTTTGGACTGATGATGTGTACGCACATCAGACCATCAGACCACTTCAGCGGTGGGCCGATGATAACGGTCCGTCGGACCAGTCTCATCGGTTTGGTCTGATCGTGTGTACGTGGCCTTAGGGCTCTAAAGAGCAAATTAAGTATTTATTTAAAAAAAGGTGCGAGTAGGAAGGCTCTTTATTGCAGAAGAGATGTGCAATGTCATGTCTACAAAAAAAAAAAAACCTACCTGGCTGCTCCCAGTCTTCTTTGGAATGTACACTGAGGTTTTATGATTTCTGTGATTCTCCTGCCCACCTCTCCACTTTTCTCCCCTATTCTATTTTACCTCTTTCTACTATTACAATTCTTCCCCTATAGATTTATGTTGAAAAATTGAAAGAGCCCTGAGATTATATATTGCTCTCTTCTTAACGTATCGTACCATTTTGACCAGAAGATGATTATCCTGTACTATTGGCCAGCATGCCATACTTGTGTTCATATTGTCTTTTATTGGCTCTGTACCTACTGCTTTTGAAAATAAGAAAAATCTATTGAGCGGGAATGTACACTGAGCTGTGTAAACACAGCTCAGTTTCTGTTCCGGCACAGATCCTGTGCGTTATGGTGACTAAACTCCTGCGCTTGTGCAGGAGTGATGTCATCTCGCAACAGCCAATAAAGATGGCTGCAGACCGAGACGCAGGTGGCAGAGTGTGAAACTCCAGTTTGTAAACTGGAGTACTCAGCAGCTCCTTTGGGGGTAGTGCTACATTTAAATAGTGCCATGAGGTATCTGAAACTAGTGCCACAAGTATGCAGTTGAAACAAGAATACTTTACCCATTTCCCCTTTTCAGGTGACTAGTGTCAGACAGAACAGGCAGAAAAAAAATTGAATTTGATGTTTGATAGAAGGTTTAACCCTTAAGTGCGTTATGTCAAAGTGGAAACAATTCTAAGCTGTATTTTAATTGCTGTATAGTTCTTTGCAAATTGCTGCAGTGAAAAAACCCTTTGAGCATATGGCCAAACTGTGGTAAATGCAGGCTGTATGACACCCCAGCCTATCCAACAGAAGCTATTTTTCAGCATCTCGAGACAGTTGTCTATTTTAGGTAAACCTATACTCTATGTTGAACACAGGCTACTAGCAATGTGCTAAAGGTGCCTATAGACAAGATGCTCCATAACTGTAATATATATATATATATATATATATATATATATATATATATATATATATATATATATACACATACACATACATACATACATATATATATATATATATATATATATATATATATATATATATATATATATATATATATATATATACACACACACACACACACACATAGTCTGACCCTCATAAATCCTTCATTAGCCATGAGGAGACCGTGCATAAGCAGTTGTGACACTGATCCATACAATCAGGTTGCTCTGCAATAACATTGTATAGCGGTATTTCTGCAGAATTCACTTTACAAATATATGTCCAAATCTGCTCATGCAAGTTGACAGGTGAAAACATCCTGGGACCATATGATCCATTTACATGTGTAATATCCAGCATAATATACAAAAGTACAGGAAGCTGTGTATTATCCATATCCAATGAGATAATGATAAGACTAGGTCTAGAATGACCCAATGAACAACGAAAATATATTAGTCTAGTCTTAGAGATTTACATATTTAACATAAATGTTTTCTTTATTTAAGACATTCTAATTAAAGTCTCAAATCCAGTCTGGTAGAATGAATGTCACAAATGCCACGGTCTATATGGAGGTTAAAGAGAAAGAATAGGGGTTATATTGAAATGTATGGCGTGGCTTTTAGCTGTGGCTTTCTTTTTTCCAAGGTGGATTAGTTAGGAAACAATTAGGTCCATATACAAAGCAATTTGCAGGCAGTCTGACTCCTTCAGCTTCCTAAGTGAAGGGCCTTTCAGGGCTGATTTATAACACTGTCGTCTTCAAGAGGCAAAATAATTAATAGGAGCATGGACTTCTAATTTCAGTGACTTCCAGAGAAAGTGGATTTGCTGTGATTTATGATCGGCAGTGACTTAGCATTTTATCAGTTCATTATTTATGCTGATGACCAATTTCATTGGGTCGCCATCATCTAACTCACGGCTAATCAAAGAGAATTAGGGTTCACTGCATTATTTAGAAGTCACTAATTTATCTTCAGAGCATGGAACCGAATGGAACTAGCATTTTCTTCTCAGGGCAAAAAGAGAGAAATGGAAAGTAAAAAATAAAAGACCCTTTTTTCGAATGAAAATAAAACCATCATAGATATCATTATGCAAATATGAACATATATTTTATGTGAACATTTGTATTACATTACAATATTACATCAACTGCATTCAGCACTATAATAGTAAATAAACACTATTTTTCATTAATTAAAAATAATTGGAATAAATGAAATATAACCTGTAGGCAGGGCAGGCAGTGTAGACAGTAGTATGATGATGTAAATAGGAGTATATATTGAGACAATGTATGTATGTATAATGTGTATTTGTTTGTAATGTTTGAAAAATAAATATATTTTTTGGGAAAAAAAATAATTAAAAATAAGTGAAAACCTGTCATGACACATCTATATAATAAATGCATACCATCATAAAAAATAAAAAAAGCGCAGTTTATACATGCAGTCTTTAGAAGACAAGTTTTTTACTTATTTTTATAAATATCGTCATAAATAACTACTATATAGGCACAGTTTTACTATTACTCAAGCAAAGCTCAGTAATTAAGTCATTAAACTGGCAAGCATGTTTATTTTCACTGAAAAGCAAGTATTTTGTTATTGCAAGATGCATTTAATGAATTATTCAATGTTGGAGAATGGGTGGAACCTGACAGTGAAGTTCTAGCTCCTGGATATATGAAAGACACAGAGTATATGCTAGTCATTAGCTATTGCTCATGTATGC
This sequence comes from Rana kukunoris, assembly GCA_029574335.1. Taxonomy (NCBI): domain Eukaryota; kingdom Metazoa; phylum Chordata; class Amphibia; order Anura; family Ranidae; genus Rana; species Rana kukunoris. Next base: position 135,872,824 of record CM056056.1, on the reverse strand, counting down.
CTGTCCAGGTTCCTCAACGACAGCCTTTGACAGCTACCATGCGGAAACTGTATCCACAAAGAATTCTGTATTCAAATGTAAAAAGCTGTAAACTGCCGTACATAAACTAAATGGTTATCAAAAAAGTGTTAACATTTCCTATTGGGCATAACCACAGCTTCTGTAATGCATTGTGAAACAACTTGTTATGGCATCGCCAAACTACCAGTTTCTGATTTGCTAGTAACAGCTGTAGCTCAGAGGTCAGCAGCCTACATACATTTCTCTATTTCTGTAGCACAGCAAAGAAGTACTAAACAGGAGCATTGAGACTAATTCTGAGACTGCAAGGCTATAGCTTGATTCATCCTTTACTCCTTCAGTTGCTCTAAAGAAGCATTACAAAAGTATAAAACCTGACCCTGACCACTTCTTCATTGGGCATCTGTTTAGAGTGGGAATTGATTTAATCTTAAAGTACTGCATTTATCGGCGTATAACACGCACAGGCGTATAACACGCATCCTAACTTTAAGGCTCCTTACACACAGAGCGGTCCGTTTTTCGGTCCGCTCTGTGTGTGTCCGTCGGCTCAGCGGGGGGGTCCCGCTCAGCTGTCGGCGGACAGGGCGGTCCCCGCACACTGTGCAGGGACCGCCCTGTCTCTCCTCCGCTATCCCCTATGGGGAATCGGATGGAAACGGACCGTCTGTCCGTTTGCATCCGATCCGATCCACCGGACGGAAGAAAAATAGGCTTTTCTTCCGTCCGCAAAACGGATCCAGACGGACGCGGATCTTAGGCGGACGTTAGCGGATGCATCATCCGCTAACGGATCCGCTCCCATAGGGACACATTACAAGTCCGTAAACGGACTTGTAATTAGCGGACCATTCGTCCGCTCATGTGAAAGGGGCCTAAGAGGGAAAGTTTCAGGAAAAAACTTTCCCCAGACCCCTGCGTATAACACGCAGGCACAGTTTAGCCTCTATTTTCAGGGTAACAAAGTGAGTGTTATATGCCAATAAATACAGTAGGTACTAAACCCATTTCAGATTTTGCAACACTTTCACAGGCGCTTTTTACAGACAAAGGGGTCACAAATACACAGGAAAACTATTACATAGACTTTGTTAAAGTGATTGTAAAGCTTTATGCTTTTTTTCTTTTTTTTTATAATTGACAATTTTTATTGGGTTTAAAACAAACGAACGAACAAAACAGTACAAAAGTAAAAGGAAATCAGCAGTCGTCATCAGCTCTGGAAAGGACACGGAGGTCTACATAGTATAAAATTAAGCTTTATGCTTTTTATTATTATTACAATAATAAACATGCTGTACTTGCCTGCTCTATTCACAGCTGCTTTGTGCAAATCTATGGAACTACCCTTTCCCGGGTTCCCTGCCAACAATTCTGGCTCCTCCCCCAAATCGCTTCCTTTGGGCGCTCGTGCATGCTTGAACCTGAGCCTTGCGGCCTGCGTCTATTGACACAGACAGCGGGACTCTGCTTCACCCCCTGCTCTCTGCAAACAGCTGTTGACAAAGCCATTGGCTCCTGCTGCTCTCAGACAAGCCTATGAGACAAGGGGGAGAGGAGAAGAGCTGCTGCAGACGTGCACAGCACTGGATAGAGACTAAGCTCTGGTGAGTATTTGGGGGGGGGGGTGCACTATTAATAAGGATTTTTACCTTAATGCAGTGAAGGCAGTAAGGAAAAAAATTAGTTTTTTTATCTTTATAACCATTTTAAATAAGAGGCAGCTTGATTTGCATCCAATTAGGTCACTAATGTGACGATGTACCACATACTCATTCACCTAGGGTGGGGGGCCGGAATCTGGGGGTCTCCTTATTAAAGGGGGCTTCCAGATTTTGATAAGCCCCCACACACAGACCCTGACAACCAACGGCAAGGGTTGTCGGGAAGAGGCCCCTGTCCTTATCAACATGGGGACAAAGTGCTTTGGGTGGGGGGGGGGGCAGAGCCTGTTACAGCTCAAAAACCCCATGGTGTGTACGAGGTCAATTTAATAACATGGCTGCAAAAGCTCAAAAAAGGCCACTGTCAAAATGCCTGTGTGTGAGGCCTTACTGTGCAAATGTACAAAAATAGTTTTTGGCCAAAGTTAAGCTTTAATATCCAAATCACATGATTGTCTGAACAGAATTCCAAATCTTTTACTCATAATGATGGCCAGTAGGAATATGTGGAAACACTATCATGAATTGTTGAAACAGACAATTTGAGTGGTCTGGGATCCCTTGCACCACTGGCACTGGAAGGGGCTATTCAAAGGTATAATCAGGCACTACTCTGTGTAGGTATTACTGTATTTGCTGGCGTATAAGACTACCTTTTACACTTAAAAAAAACTGGACAAAAAGCAGGGGTCGTCTTATACGCCGGGTCAGCTGCTCGGATGTCTACTGGATGTGCGGTAATACTGTATGTAGCTTTGGCTACATTCAGTATATACCGCTTAAACAATACCGGTGAGCCTGCTCGGATTGGAGTAACAACCTCTGCCAATCTGAGCAGGCTCCATACAGAAGCCTGCTCGGATTGGCTTTGAGAGTCAGAGAGGCGTGGGCTGATGATGTTACAGCCTCTGCCAATCCAAGCAGGCTTTGTATTTATTAATAGAATACATTGCTCGCCGTGATTGGCTCCAACTTGGCTCCAACTCCAGCAAGAAGGAAGAAGAATATGGCTCCAGAAGCAAGAAATATGAAGCATCAGAAGCCTTGCAAGGGGGGTCGTCTTATACAGCGAGTACAGCAAAAAATCTTTAAAAAAAACTGTAAAATTAGGGGGTCGTCTTATATGCCCGGTCGCCTTATACACCGGCAAATACGGTACTATAGCCTGTTTACGACTACTAGCTTTGCTAGAAATACATGCGCTATTAACAGGCACCTTTTTTTCCTTTAAGTAGGAAATGAATGAAGAATAAGAACTGAGATGCACTGTGCAGTTTTTAGGCGAGTTCTTTTAACATCTCTTGATGATTTTTACATGGTGATCATTTGCGAGATGAATTGAAGTTTTGGCCTCAGACACTTCCAGTGACATGGAGAGAACAAATGGCTACACACAATTTGCAACATTATGGAACAACATAGTTGCACCTGTTCTCCATTAATTAAACAAACAGCTGGTCATTAATTGTTATTGCTTTAACCTGTCTGCAGTAAGAGGTGTGCTTTGGCATATCAAGAGAAAGGTTTGATTGGAGAAAGACATAGATTGCATTCAAACTACCCTATGACACCATCAACCTCTTTGCCCCGTCACTATGAAAATATTGACAAAGATGTAGCACACTACTACATGTACAGGGAGAGTAATACAACCAATTCAGAATATTTTAGATTCTTAATTGCAACAAAATTCAGAACCCCAAGAGGGACAACAAAACTGTGATCCTACAGTAACATTAACAGATATGTCATTCATTAAATAACATCCCAGTGAATCTCATATTTTCAGGGTCAAAACAATGGCAGACTGATGTTTGGGTTTCCCAGGAAAATGTTGCATTGCATTTGAGGCCATGTTGAAATGACTGAGCATGATCGAGAGAATGGAACATGGCTTACTGTGTACTGAATTCCACAGTGTGAACTAAACCCACTTCATACTGCTCTTTGGGTTTACTGATCGAAGCTAAAGCCAAAATAAAGCCTCTCAAAAGCCGCAGGTGCTTCAAGCGAAGTGCCACTAAAGTGATGTGGGGTATAGTTTTTGAAGCGAAGCCGAAGCAAAGCAAACGCAAGGTGTAAACAGGACTGTAAGCTAACCATTTTATTTAGTGACGGGGCTTTGACTGGCATTAAAGCCTGTCCGAAGCACCTACTTGTAGTGCCAAAGCTTGTCTAGCCTTTCATGCCTCCTGCACATCCCTACTGAGCAACAATGCTGCTAATCATAGTGATAGGTCTATAGGAATGTGTGAGGGCAGGGCTTAGTAGACAACTTGATTACTACCTGGAAGACCACTGCTAGGTCAGTACCTACCTACATACACCATACAACTATGGACGCTGGCTTACTTCTTATCATGTCTCAGCCTCCCAAATGCTTAGCCTATCTGTCAGTATATTTGACATTTATTTATGCCAAGGGCAAATGGGGCATTGTGGGTTATTTACTAAAGGAAATTCCACATTCGCTACAAGTGCAAAGTGTACTTGAAATTGCACTGAAATTTTACTTGGAGGTGCAGTCACTGTAGATCCGAGGGGGACATGCAAGGGAAATAAAAAAACAGCATTTTAGCTTGCACATGATTGGATAATAAAAAAATCGGCAGAGCTTCCCGTCATTTCAGATCTACCCATCAGATATATAGCGACTGCACTTCCAAGTGCACTTTCAGTGCAATTTCGAGTGCACGTTGCACTTGTAGTTTGGTTTGCACTTGTAGTGCAAAGTTGTTTTTTTTAGGTAAATAACCCCCATTGTCTGTTTCCCTCAGTGATAACTCCTTCACCTGGTGCAGGGAGGGGTACAAAGTCTCCCACAGGAATTCCAAGGACTCCAATAAAGTCAAATACACAGTTTTTTTGTTTTAGTTTTTTTTATAGATGCTTCTTTCTATGCATTAAATCGATTAAGAAAAAACACATAATATGACTGAAAGAAGCCAATAAGTACAATACGTCTTTATACAAGGTCTCGTTCACATTACATCCATGCCTCATGCAGGCCTGTGATTTACTGGCACAGGAATGCATAGGCGTTGCATTCATCCCAGTGACGGCAGTACCATTGCCATACAGTGGCTGCTCCCAATATGACATCTGTGCTGGTTCAAGGCCCAGAACTCACCCTTGGTGATATTGGCAGCAGCAGCTGTGTCCGTGCAGCCGCTGTGTTTCAATTTACAGGTATGGGACTGCAAGTGTTCTATCGAATAGTGCATCCCTGTCAGATAATGCCTCAGATGATCTGCACATGCGCAGTACGCAACGTCATTTCAGCTGATATGTTAATCAGCTAGCGTGATGTCAACACTGAGCATGTGCAGATCATCAGAGGCATTATCCGATGATCTTCAAAGGGAGAATGCAATCGTCAGATTCTGCCTGGCTCTCTGCTTATGCGGGAGAATTGACCGATGAGGTAACAGGTGGATTTGGGTGTGTTGCAGAGTGGGTTGTGGTGTGTTGAAGGGCGGATCTGGGTGTGTTGCAGGACAGTGGCATTTGGTGTGTTGCAGGACGGTGGCAAAATACCCAAATTCACTTGTCAAGTGATCGGGCAATTCTCCCGCATGAGCAGAGAGGCAAGCAGAATCTGAGGATCAGATAATGCCTTAATAAGATCTGCACAGTGTTCACGTCACGCCAGCTGATCAAAATATCAGCTGGAGTGATGTTGCGTACTGTGCATGTGCCGATCATCGGAGGCATTATTCCGACTTTTCAATAAAACACCGGCACAGGGATAAACAGAATACCTGTGCATCCCCATACCAGTAAATAACAGCCCTTTTGGGACGCTGTGTTTTAAAAAAAAGCTACATGCTTTTATCTGGGAAGTCCATTCAAATGGATAGACTGCCCTTATGCAATGCATGTAACTTAGTAATTAATTTCTTCCTGACTTTAAGCTCTGGTGTCCCTCTGTAGCCATGCTCTGTGTGACGGCTCCCATTCCTAGCCTTGTGGGTCAAGGACACAAAGCACAGACATAATAAAGTAACACAAGTCTCTGCAGTTCATGGAGCCTGGGTATTGTATAAGGGACTACACCATAACTACAAATTTATCCGTTCGAGTTTGACTTACTGTCAGCTATATAAAAATGAATTTGTTTGAGAAATAATTACTGAATTGACAGAGATGAAAAGATATATATAATATATAGTATGTGTAACACAAAATACATTTTATATTATTTTACATCGCTTACTTGTAATTTACTTGAATATCTGTAAAAACAAATGATTACACACCTACTAAAAGTATTAGTCAGTGACAGTTCTAAAGAGAACATCTGCATTTACACAGTTTTCTATTACCTTTTCCTTCTTCTCTTTAGCTGTGCTTTTACCTCAGACATGGACTTCCTTTACCATCTCCTGAGGCTCCTCCCCCTGGCAGAACTCTGCCTCACACACAATCCTGTCACCATCTCTATGACCAGGATTCACTTCTTATTACAGAAATAAAATATTAGTAATAATAATAATAATATCAATATACACCAGTCAGCCATAACATTATGACCATTTTACAGGTAAAGTGAATAACATTAATTAAAATGGCATCTGAAAGTGGGTGGCATATATGAGCCAGCAAGTGAACATGTTGTCCCTAAAATTGATGTGTTGAAAGCAGACAATAAGGCCCCTTTTACACTGGGGCAGGAGGTGCGGTGGCGGTCAGAATTGCAGCGGTATTCGGCCGCTAGCGGTGCAGTTTTAACCCCTGCTAGCGCCCGAAAAAGGGTTAATACCGCTGGCAATGAGCCTCTGCAATGGTAAAGAGCGGTGGAGGAGCAGTAAACACACCGCTCCTCTCACCGCTCCAAAGATGTGGCTAGCAGGACTTTTGGAGAAGTCCTGCGCTAGCACATCGCTGCAGTGTGAAAGCCCTCAGGCTTTCACAATGGAGAAACAGAAGCCGCTGTTTGGGATCCGTTTGCATGTGCTATTTTTAGCGCAATAGCGCCTGCAAACCACCTCAGTGTGAAAGGGGTCTTAGGCTCCATTCCCACTTGTGGGACTTGTCATGCATCTTTGGACAAGTTTTACCCCATGTTTCCCAATGATAACCTTTCATATATGTGTGACCTAAAGTCCCACTTTCATGCAATTTGACGGCCAAAGACTTCAATGTTATCCCTCATAAGTTGCATGAAAGTAGTATCTGATTTTTTTACATGCAACAGTGGGTCAGACTTTGCTGAGGGACAACAAGCAACACTGCATTCTGGCCTAGGCCAACAAGGCACAGGCCTAGGGCAGCACAGCACAGAAAGAGTCCCTGCCGGCTTGCACTACACTGTTAGTGTAACGCAAGCTGCTTCTAATTTTGACTGTTTTATCATCCCGGACCACAAACCGTTCTCACTGTGCTATATGTTTTCTGTTTTTTTCATTTTGGATAGAGTTAAGCCCTGTACACACGATCGGTTTGTCCGATGAAAACAGACTGATGGATTGTTTTCATCGCTCAAACTGATCGTGTGTGGGCAACATCGGTTTGTTTTCCATCTGTGAAATAAAATAGAACATGTTTTAAATATTTCCTATGGATAAAAAAACGATCGTCTGTGTGGAAGTCCATCGATCAAAAATCCATGCATGCTCAGAATCAAGTCGACGGATGCTCGGAAGCATTGAACTTCCTTTTTTTCAGCACGTCGTAGTGTTTTACTGCGTTTGGACACGATCGGATTTTTGACCGAAAAAATCCATCGGATTAGATTCCATCAGGGTGTACAGGGCTTAAAAGAGGGTTAAAGCCCCTGTCAGTATATTTTTTACCATCCTTGTCCCATTGCAGAGATTTCCCTTCATTTCCTGACCCATAGCTAAATAGGAAGTGAGAGGAAATCTATGCAAATTAAGGGAATCCAATGCTCCCCCCCTCCCCCAGGCCCTAAGCACTAGTGTCCCCAATCGAAAATTTCGGGGCAGGTCTTAAACGGAAAGGGGTGTGGCCTTGACAGGAAAGGGTGGGTCATATTTAAATTAGGGGGTGCACGAGTTTAGTCAGGCATAGGGCAGCATAAAACTTAAGTACACCACTGACAACAAGTCACATCCAAGTCCCACCTATCCAAAGTTGCACTCCAAAGTCGCTAGATCTTGGAGTTGTACAAGTGTGAATGGAGGGAAAATGGGTTAGTGTAAGGATATAAGCAACTCTGACAAAGGCCAAATTATAATGGCTAAACGACTGGGTCAGATCATCTCCAAAAACTGAATGCTCTTGTGGGATATTCTCAGTCTGCAGTGGTCAGGACCTACCAAAAGTGGTCCAAGGAAGGAAAACTGGCGCACTTGCAACAGGGTCATTCGTAACCAAGGCTGATTGATGCATGTGGGGAGCGTGGGCTGGCCAGTGTAATCCAATCCAATCCAATAAAGGAGCTACTGTAGCTCAAATTTCTGAAAAAGTTCTGGCTGGCTCTGATAAAAAGGTGTCAAAAGACACTGTATCGCAGTTAGTTGAGTATGGGCCTTCATAGCCATAGACCTTGCTTGTCCTTGCTGACCTGTGTCAAAAGCACCTACAATGGGCATCAGAATTGGACAACAGGGCAATAGCAGAAGGTGTTTTCTAGGTGTTGACTTGGCCTCCAAATGCTTTAGATCTCAGTCCAATTAAGCATTTGTACTTTAAAATATCTATAATGTTTAGGGGTTCAAAGTAATTTTCTAGCAAAAAAAAATGATTTTACATGTAGGAGAGAAGTGTCAGAATATGCTTGGAAGGAAAGTGGTTAAAAGAGAAGTTTGTTTTGTTTTAGAAATTATACTTACCTAGGTGGATGCAGCATCGCTGCAATGCTGCATCTGTCACACACCGCCTGTACAATAGAGTACACAGAATAAGAAAATTGGGCGAACGATCGTTAGATTTTCCTCATTGTTTCACAGCAAGTCGGAACCCACAAACGAAAAAAAAACTTTTTGTTTTGTGGTTTATTTATTCTGATCATGTCTTTCTTTTCTGATTTTTCTTCTACAAAATATCATATGAAAACAGTACCCATCAGATGAAAATAATTCATTCTGTTCCCGGATAAGAAGAATTTTGGAGTTCGTTCATATGATAATTCGTAATCAGCTGTCCAAAGTTGTGTACACACTATACGCAAATCGTACGAAAGTTCCTCGGACGGAAATATTTGCCGGATTTTCTTTTCTTTACAAGCCTTTCGACTAAGAACTGAGCAAACACATCTGATCGCTCAGTTCTTAGCTCTCTGCTCTTCCCCCTGTACGCTCACTGGATCGCTGGGCTGTGGAGGGGACAGAAGTGGCTTGCTTAGGGCGATAGCCAGGTGCCGTTCCAGGCTCACGGGTGAATCCTGACCATACGATCACGATCTTTTCCCAGCTTCGTTAAAAACGGGTCACAGGAGTGCAGAAAGAACTGCACTCCTGTGATCCACAGAAGTAGTGCAGCCAAATGAGGTTCCTTTAACCACTTCCTGCCCAGGGCTGTCATATGACATCCTGGACTTTGAGTGGACTTTGAGTGGAGATATCTGAATGATGCCCGCAGCTACAGGCATCATTCAGATATCTTTTTATTCTGCCGGCGATTTCTTGCACTGTAAGAACAATCATAACGGATGTTCATAACGTGACGTTATGATGTTACGTCTGGCCTGGTAGATGTAAACACTATTGGCTTTTTTTTTAATCTCTTACAGACCTCCACATCTCTCCCTAAAGAGGACCTATCGTGCCCTATTTATATTAGAAGGGTTGTTTACATTCCTTGTAATGGGCATAAAAGTGATAAAAAATATATTTTTTTAAGGTAAAGTGTAAAAAAAACAAAAAACAATCTATATATATTTTTTTACATTTAAAGTGCCCCGTCCCTCCTTGCTTTCACACAGAAGCGAACATATACGTACGTCACCCCCACATTTGTAAACAACGTTCAAACCACATATATGAGGTATCGTCAGGAATGTTAGCGCGAGAGTCCTGTGTGACTGTAAACAGGTAACCTGTAAAAAAAATGTCGAGTCGCCTATGGAGATTTTTACGTACTGAAGTTTGGCACCATTCCACGAGTGTGCACAATTTTAAATCCTTACATGTTTGGTATCTATTTACTCGGTGTAACATCATATTTCACATTATAAAAAAAAAAATTAGGCTAATTTTAGAATTTCATTTTTTCTCATTAAACAGTTTTCCCCCCCAAAAAAGTGTTTGAAAAATTGCTGCGCAAATACCGTGTGAAATAAAAAAGTTGCAATAACCGCCATTTTATTCCCTAGGGTCTCTGCTAAAAAAATATATATAATGTTTGGTGGTGCCGAGTAATTTTCTAGCAAAACAATTCTGATTTTTACATGTAAAAGAGGAGTGACAGAAAAGGCCCCTATGGGCAATCTATACATATTATGCACTAAAAAAAGGGAGGTTTAGTACCATTTTAACCTCTTTCACCCTTCTTAATGCAATGAATGCATTAGACCCCTAGCACACTGAAGACCGCCCTTGCTAGCGGTAAAGCGATGCTCGTTTTAGCAGTGCTTTACCGGCACTGTGCTTGCGGAGCAGGGCACTTTTAATCCCAAAGAAGGGGTTAACATGGGGTTAAACACACCCGAAAAGCATGTCGGTTTAGGAACGGTGTATACACCACTCCAGCATCACCCCAAAGAGGCTGCTTGCAGGACTTTTTCTGCCACCCTGCAAGAAACTCAGGCTTTCACACTTGGAAGGCATTTTACAGGTGCTATTTTTAGCACTTAAATGCCTGTAAAGTGCCTTCAGTGTGAAAGGGGTCTTAAGGTAAAAACATTTAGGCTGAGTTAACACTATTGCCAATTGAATGCAGAGGTTTCACTGAATCCAATTCACATAGCAGGATATTGTGACTCTCTCTGTGGAGCCGGTTCACACATCTCGAATTGCACGGGAGCCCTGTGCACCTTTTGGTCCATTTCAGGTCTGAATTCAGACAAAATTTGAACTGAAATCGGACCTGAAACGGTGAATGGAGACGCACCGGACACCTGCTGTGAGCCGCTGCTTTCTCCAGTGTGAACCCAGCCTTAAGCCCCGTATACACGATCAAAAAATCATACGAAAAATACTGCTTTTGAATCGATTGTATGATAATCGGTTCATCAGACCCGATCATGACAGTTCATCTGATGTTATCCAATTGGACATACACAAAAAAAAAATCTTTATAATGCCAGATTGTACGATTTTTGTTTAAGCAGTACAGCTGTCATTCCAAAATGCAATACAAATACATTACAACACATGACATCGTGCGAGAATTTTCATGGCATTAGTAAACTCTTCAGATTTTGAGATTAGCATGCACAAAAAAAAGGACGATCATTTGTAATAATAATTTCATTGTGTATACCAGGCATTAGACTTTAGTGCAGTGCTACATACTGACGCCATTACGCCCCACGTGACCCAATAAAGGCTACAAGATCACTATCACACTATTGGAGTTCCTTGTCCCTCTGCACTCGTGGCTTTGGGTCAGAGTGTGTTATCCTTAGATTAGAGTCCTTGCTATTTTTTCACTGAGCATCACGGAGGAGTTCTGATTACATCACAAAGATTCTGGTCATACGGGAGATCCATCTGTCCGTGCAGAGGCCTCTATCTGCTTGCGATTAAGACCTTGCTATTTAGGGGGTCCACCATTTCCGGTAAGGGCACTCGTATACAGAGTGGGATTCATCTTCAATCGGGGATTCTTTCCCCCTCCTTCCTTCCCTCCTCTTCTCATCCTTGGTGAAGGTAGAGGAACACTGGATCTTATTTCCTCATTGGAATTTTTTTCATAATTTTTTCACCATTTTTTATTGTTATTTGGACTCAATTATTATTTTGATTGTTTTATCAGTTAAGTTTTTTCACTATTTATGTCATTATTAATTTTTCACAGTAAGAGCGCAACTTATGTTTATATAATTGTTTTTTGCACAATAGAGATATTTGATGGTTTTTGTTGCAGCTGTACACTTATGTCGTTTTTTTATCTCAAGCGCGGTATAATTGCCCTTATTTCTACATTAGACTTTAGTACCACTTCAAACTTTCCAAATACTCTATGGCGGCGTACACACGACCGAGAAACTCGTCGGGCGAAACACATCGTTTTCCCCGTCGAGTTCCTAGTTCGGCAGTTAAAAAAACTTGTCGAGCCAAATTTTCCCATTGCCCAACCAGGAAATAGAGAACAAGCTCTCTTTTTGGCTGGACGAGTTTCCCGACGGGTTTCTCGGCGAAAAGTGTACACACGACCGGTTTTCTCGGCAGAATACGTCTCCCATCGAGTTTCTTGCTGGATTCTGCCGAGAAAACCGGTCGTGTGTACGCCTCCTAACACTTTATGCCCAGTGTAATTAAGCCTGAAGCTACTGCCAATTGATCAAGATCAGATGAGTCAACATAGTAAAATAGAACTGATTGTATCTGTTGTGTTTTAGGTAGAGGCAAATACAACCAAAAATCATAGGAAAACATTAGTCATATCTGACAAGTTGTCACCAACAGATAATAACTGTTAACAATGTACTACAATGAATTTTGAAGTTTATCTATAATCAATGTTTGAATAGTTTATTACTATTTACCAGAACAGTTTGGTCAAAAAGATGTTAAACTACAAATGACATTGTATTGCAGAAGATGAGTAATATGGTGCACATGCTTTGCAATGCAAAAAAAAAACTATGCCTGTTTAAAAAGTAGAGAAGTGATTGAGCTTTGCAACTTCTTACTCTACAAGATTTCAGAGGGACTGTCAAAAGCACTTTTAGATGTAAGTTGAAGTGCAAAATGGTTAAAACTGGAGAAGAAAATGTCAAACTGAGCATTTCAACCTTCATAAACAGGCTTCTTTAAGGCTTACAAACAAAATGAGTATGTCAAAAATTAAGGCATATCTTTTATCGACTGTGACACAAAGATGCAAATATTGCTACAGTGATCGTCAATACCTGGAGAGAAGGTACTAAACAGCAGTATGCCACACTGCTATATAAAGTTAAGCCCCTGTTGTGATATTAGTAAAGTCAGATATACAATTAAAGGAAGATATTTTTTTTTATGATAATGCATTCAATGCATTAAGATAAAAAACCTTTTGTGTGTAGCAGCCCCCAAATACTTAAAGTGGAGTTCCACCAATTTTTTTATGTTTGTCTGTGCTGCATGCCCTAATCTCATAGTGTTCAGAATGGACAATTTTTATTTATTTTGTTGCTTGTAAATACCGTTATTTTGTAGTGCTTCATTACTTCCTCCTCCTTATTAGCCTAGGCTATTAAGTCACAAGGCTATTTGCAAGGGTTTCTGGGATAGGCATCATGTTTCCCATTAGTCCTTGCAAACCTGACTGAAACCTATTACATTACTTGTGAAGCACTGAGCATGTGCGAGATATGCAAAGCTGAAATTCAGGAAGTCATACAGTCTGGCTTCATGATGCCCACACTTAAGATTACCACAGTCTATTTCTAGATTATAAACTAAAATCTAAATGCTGTAACAAAACGGACCTTAGTTTAGAGACTAACTTTACTAGAATACATTAAGCTTGTGTATTACAGGGGTATTTATATTTAAAAAGTGAAATTGTGGGTGAAACGCCCCTTTAACTGAGCCCCATCTCAATCCAGTGATGTGCACGAGTGGCTCCACCGACCGGGACTCGGAATCCTGATGGGCTGAGACACAGAAGTGATGCCATTAGCTAGCGCAGATGTCAATTAAAGTCAGTTAGACAATAAAGGAGAGAGAGGGGGTGGGGCCAAACCGCGACTCTGTGTCTGAATGGACACACAGAGCTGCAGCTTGGCTCGAGTGCCCCCATAGCAAGCTGCCTGCTGTGGGGGCACTTAACAGGAAGGAGGGGCCTGGAGCTCTGACATGGGACCCGAGAAGGAGAGGATTGGGACTGCTCTGTGCAAAACCACTACACAGAGGAGGTAAGTATAACATGTTTGTTATTTTTAACCACTTAAGGACCGCCTCCTGCACATTTACGTCGGTAGAATGGCACGGCTGGGCACATCCACGTACAGGTACGTGCTGTGCTAGTACCCAGCCGTGGGTTGCGGGCGTGCGCTCCCGTGACCCGGTCCGAAGCTCTGGGGACGCGGAACTCGCGGACCCGATCGCCGCTGGAGCCCGACGATCAGTCCCTGGAGCTGAAAAACGGGGAGAGCCGTGTGTGAACACGGCTTCCCCGTTCTTCACTGTGGCGGCGTCATCGATCGCGTCATCCCTTTTATAGGGATACACAATCGATGACGTCACACCTACAGCCACACCCCCTACAGTTGTAAACACACATTAGGTCACACATAACCCCTTCAGCGCCCCCTTGTGGTTAACTCCCAAACTGCACTGTTATTTTCACAATAAACAATGCATTTTAAATGCATTTTTTGCTGTGAAAATGACCATGGTCCCAAAAATGTGTCAAAATTGTCCGAAATTGTCCACCATAATGTCGCAGTCACGAAAAAAAATCGCTGATCGCCGCCATTAGTAGTAAAAATTTTTTTTTATAAAAATGCAATAAAACTATCCCCTATTTTGAAAACGCTATAAATTTTGCGCAAACCAACCGATAAACGCTAATTGCAATTTTTTTTTACCAAAAATATGTAGAAGAATACGTATCGGCCTAAACTTTATATATTTTTGGGGGATATTTATTATAGCAAAAAGTAAAAAATATTGCATCTTTTTCAAAATTGTCGCTCTGTTTTTGTTTATAGCGCAAAAAATAAAAGCCGCAGAGGTGATCAAATACCACCAAAAGAAAGCTCTATTTGTGGGGGAAAAAATACGCCAATTTTGTTTGGGAGCAACGTCGCACGACCGCGCAATTGTCTGTTAAAGTGACGCAGTGCCGAATCGCAAAACCTGGCCGGGTCCTTTAGCTGCCTAAAGGTCCGGGTCTTAAGTGGTTAAAGAAAAAAAACAAGACTTTGGTAAGGAGCATATTTATACATTATTATTATATAGGATTCATATAGTGCCAACAGTTTGTGCAGTGCTTTACAAAATAAAGCGAAACCATACAGCAACAATATAAGAGGGTTAGGATGGCCCTGCTCCTGGGAGCTTACAATCTAGTAGGATTCATAGAGTTACATAGAATATGTTTGCCTCCCCTGTCAAATTGGAATTATAAATTGCCCCAGCACAGATATAGAGGAAGAATGCAGTAAAGCATTAATAAGTAAATCTGTACCTAAATCAAAAAACTAACAGTAGCAGGTAGGAAGCATACATAGGTTATCAGAACAAACCTGCTGCTGCATAAAGACTCTCAGAGCTGACCAGAGCCCCACTCTGATATTGGAAGGGGGAAAGCCATTTACAGTGGTCCTCAAATTATGGCCCTCACGTTGTACAGGAACTACAATTCCCATCATGCCTAGTCATGTCTGTGAATGTCAGAGTTTTACAATGCCTCATGGGACTTGTAGTTCTGCAACAGCTGGAGGGCCATAGTTTGAAGATCCCTGCATTAAAGGATCCTCCAGACTTGGTGACTGAAAATCAGAATGTTGGAAAAAAAAGGATTTTTAATAAACAGCTTACCTGTAAAATCCTTTTCTTGGAGTACATCACGGGACACAGAGCGCATAGCCATTACACTTGGGTTATATGGGTACCTTCAGGTGTGGACACTGGTGTAATCAATTTCACAGGAAGTTTCCTCCCTAGATAACCCCCTCCCACTGGGAGTGCTTCAGTTTTGTAGCAAGCAATTCCTCCGAGGTTACACAATGTTCCCCAAAAGAGGGGTGGGAGCTCTGTGTCCCGTGATGTACTTCAAGAAAAGGATTTTACAGGTAAGCTGTTTATTAAAAATCCTTTTTTCTTTATCGTACATCACGGGACACAGAGCGCATAGCCATTACACTTGGGATGTCCTAAAGCAATGCTCTATGAAGGGAGGGAGACCGTAAGGCCAAGAATAGCCAAATAAAAAATTATCAGGAAGTAAAGTAACTCCACCAACAGAAAAAAGGGGGCGTGACCCGGACCCGAGGATTCTATACTGCTGCCCGTAGGACCGCCTGCCCAAATGCTGCGTCCGTACCCTTTGCAACGTCCAACTTATAAAATTTAGTAAACGTATGTACGGAAGACCAGTTTGCCGCCTTGCAAACCTGTGCCATAGAGATCTGATGGTGTGCCGCCCAGGAGGCACTCATGGCCCTCGTAGAATGGGCTTTAACTGATAAGGGAGGTGGAACGCGCTTCAGACCATAGGCCTGAAAAATCAGCTGCTTAATCCACCTAGCCAAGGAAGACTTGGCAGCCGGCTGACCCTTCTTGGGGCCATCCGGAAGAACAAAAAGCACATCTGTTTTCCGAATCTTCTCTGTAGCCTTGAGATAGACCCTCATGGCTCGAACCACGTCCAAAGTATGAAGCAGTCTTTCCTCTCTGGACTGGGGAGTAGGAAAGAAGGATGGTAGGACTAGGTCCTGATTCAAGTGAAAACTGGATATGACCTTAGGAAGGGAAGAAGGTTGAGGCCGCAGAACCACTCTGTCCTTATGCAGAATAAGGTATGGCTCCCTGCATGACAAGGCTGCCAGCTCGGAAACCCTTCTGGCCGAAGCCATAGCCACCAAGAAAACCAACTTTCGGGTTAGTAGCACAAGAGGGATTTCTGTCAGAGGTTCAAACGGCTGCCTTTGTAAAGCTGACAAGACCAGATTTAAATTCCAGGGGCAGAGGGGAGCTCTAATAGGGGGATTCACATGCAAGACCCCCTGCAAGAAGGTTTTCATAAGCGAATGGGTGGCCAAGGGTCTTTGAAACCATATCGATAAAGCCGACACCTGCCCCTTTAGAGTACTAAGAGCCAACCCTTTGTCAACGCCAACCTGGAGGAATCGCAAGATCCTGTCAATAAAAAACTTTCGAGGATGCCATTTTTGAGACTCCCACCACTCCACATAGGTCCTCCAGACTCTGTAATAAATATTTCTAGAGACCGGTTTCCTAGCCTGAATCAACGTAGATATGACCTGAGCTGAGAGGCCTCTGCCCTTAAGAATTAGGGATTCAGCCGCCAAGCCGTCAAATTTAGCTGCTGTGAAGCAGGGTGGCAGATTGGGCCCTGAGACAGCAGATCTGGGCGCAGGGGGAGCGGCCACGGCGCCCCGACTGACATCTTCACGATGAGTGCGTACCAAGCCCTCCTGGGCCAGGCTGGGGCCACCAGGATCACAGGCCTGCGCTCCACCCTGATCCTCCGTAGAAGGCGGGGAATCATCTGCAGTGGAGGGAACGCATACAGGAGAGAAAACTGGTGCCAAGGGCAAACCAACGCATCGGTCCCGTAGGCCGAGGGATCCCTGGCTCGGGATATGAATTTGTCCAACTTTTTGTTGGATCTCGTTGCCATAATGTCCACATCTGGGACTCCGAATCTTTGGCAAATCTCTTGGAATACCTGGGGGTGAAGAGACCACTCCCCCGGGAGCAACTGTTGACGACTCAAAAAATCTGCTTGAGAATTGTCAATCCCTGGGATGAACACCGCCGAGATGCAGGGTACATGGGCTTCGGCCCATGAGAAAATCAGGTTTACTTCCCTTTGGGCTGCTAGGCTCCTCGTGCCCCCCCTGGTGGTTTATGTATGCCACCGCAGTGGCATTGTCGGACTGTATCCTTACTGGCAGACCCTGAAGGGGGAGAGTCCAGGCGATCAGGGCCAGCCGAGCAGCTCTGATCTCTAGGATATTGATGGGAAGCAGTTTTTCTGCCTCCGACCACTGCCCTTGCTGGGTCTGTCCTCCTAGAACTGCCCCCCAACCCGACAGGCTGGCATCCGTGGTTACTATCTTCCACGTGATGGGGCAAAAGGATTTCCCCTTTGACAAATTTTGAGGGACCAGCCACCAAAACAGGCTGCGCCGGACTCCTGGGGAGAGCACTAACGGACGATCTAACGCCTGAATGGACTTGTTCCAAGCAGAGAGAATGGCTGCCTGAAGATATCTGGTATGGATCTGGGCGTAGGGTACTGCCTCGAAGGCGGCCACCATCTTCCCCAGCAGTCGCATACATAGGCGAATAGTCGGCCTCTTCTTGCCTAAGATCACTTGAACTGCTTGAGTTATTGATCTGACCTTTGCTTGAGGTAAAAATATCCTCTGGCAGTCTGTATCTAGCCGAAGGCCTAGATATTCCAACTGCTTTGTGGGTTTCAATATCAATTTTTCTTGGTTCACAATCCACCCGAATTCCTCTAGATGCTGAACTGTGCGAACTACTGCCTGATTGAGGCTGGAAGCTGAGCTGTCGATAACCAGAAGATCGTCCAGGTATGCCAGGACCAAAATGCCTTCTGTCCTTAGGACGGCTAGCACCGGGGCTAACACCTTTGTGAATACCCGCGGAGCTGTTGCCAACCCGAAAGGGAGGGCTACGAACTGGTAATGACGGTGATCTATCATAAAACGAAGAAACTTGTGATGTGCCGGGTAGATCGGCACGTGCAGATACGCATCCTTTATGTCTATAGATGCTAGAAAGTCGTCTTGATGTAGGCTGGCTGCCACCGAACGTATGGACTCCATACGAAAGGTCTGAATCTTTAGAAAGCGATTTAGGCGTTTGAGGTCTAAGATAGGGCTGACGTCGCCATTGGGCTTTGGTATTATGAAAAGGTTGGAGTAGAATCCCAGACCCCATTCCTGGGTTGGTACTTCTACAATTACTCCTTGGAGCAAGAGACGATCCAATGCTTTTACAAGAGAGGCCCTCTTTAATGGGTCGCTTGGAAGACTTGACCCCTGAAAATGAGGAGGGGGGACTTCCCGAAACTCTAGCTTGTAGCCCGTGGCTACCACGGACAGTACCCAAGAGTCGGGAATTCTGGCCTTCCACACTTCGGAGAAAAACCGAAGCCTTCCCCCCACCCAAGAGAGTGGGGGCGCCCCTTCATGAATCTGACTTGATGACTGGTTTAACCGGCTTGCGAGACCATGGCCTCTTGCCTGCCGTGGCTTGTCCTTGTGGGCGGCTATTAAATGCTGAACGCCCGGGAGGCCGTCGATACTGACGGGAAGTTGAAGGGGCCGAGCCTGCGAAGGCCTGTCGCTTAAACACGGGCCCACGCGATCTTTTCTTGACAGGCAAGAAAGAACTTTTACCACTTGATATGGTCTGGATATATTTATCTAGGTCTTCACCGAATAGTCTCCCACCATGAAAGGGAAATCCTGCTAAAAACCTTTTGCAGGGTGCCTCTGCTGACCAGTTTTTCAGCCACAAAAGGTGACGCATATGAACCAACAGCAGAGATAAACGGGACGCCTGTTGAATGGAGTCCTTAATAGCATCTACTGCAAAGCAGAGAGCCCTTGGGAGTTCAGCCAATTCACGAGCTTGCTGAGCCGGTATGTCCCTTAATATCTGTTTAGTCTGATCCTTTAAAGCCTGACAAACGCCAAGGGCTGCCACCGCTGGCTGAACCACGGCACCTACTGTGGTAAAAGAAGCCTTCAGTAGGGTCTCCAACTTTTTGTCGACTGGATCTTTAAACATCTGGACATTTTCAACCGGACAGGTCAGGGATTTATTTACGCAGGAAATGGCTGCGTCCACGGTAGGGAGTGCCCATTTCTTTGCAAATTCTTCTTCCATAGGATAGAGAATAGTGAACCTTTTAGGAGGGATAAAAATCCTATCAGGTCGAGCCCAATCCTGAAAAAACACGCTATCCAGAAGGGGGTGAACTGGAAAAGACGCACCACTCAACGGTGCCTTCAAGGAACCTAAAGAGGATACCGTGGGGGCTAATTGTTCTGACACTGGAAGTTTAAAAGCAGTGCGAACCATATCTGTCAGAGACTGGATCCACAGGCTCTGTGCTTGAGAAGCCGAAAAAATGTCATCTATAGTGGAACCTTCAATGTCTGAACCGTCGGGACTCGGGTCCGCTTGATCCCCCTGTGGGTCCAATTCCTCCGAAGAGAGGACCTCTGCATCTGAAAACACCAATCTAGGTGACAGGGATCTAGCCCGCTTGCCACCTGGCAAAGAGCGGGCAATTAAAGCAGTTAACCTTTCCTCTAGCCCACCCAGGGTGGTCGCTAGCATTTCTTCCGTAACGTAAACGGGAATGGGTTGATTGGGGGCCGCCTCTGCCCCTAGCACCCTCAATGGCTCCTGCAACATGCTGTTCGGCGGTCTATCTGGTGAGGGTGGGACCGCTAGAGCCTGGCCCAAATCCTCTGACCCCGATGGAGACCCCTTTAGTTTTTTGGTACCTTTTGCAGCCTTAGCTGGTCCTGATCCCTTGGGAGCCATTGCACAACCTTGAGACACCCCTAAAGCCAACACCCAACTGTTGTAGCTAGAAGTGAACCATTAATAAGAACAGGCTATGGTAAATTTTTTCCAAATTTTCATACGCCCGAGAAGGCGGCAATACCGAGGAAGGTCCTGTGAGTATTGCCACACCAATGCCAGTTAGCTGGAGCCCAAGGTTGCACCGACTCAGATACTGCCAGATCTAAGGCTGAGTCCCTTTAAGAAAAAAAACTTTTTTTTTCTGGTCAGTATGGAGCTAAGTCCAGACCTGAAGATCCACAAACCCCCACTGGGTGTCACTGTTAGCCAGAAATAGCTCAGCTGCGCGCTCTGTGTCCTCAGCCTCCTCCGCTTTCAGGAGGGAATGACCAGCCAGGAAATGCTTTGCTGCTTTAATTGAGACCTGACGCTGCTGGCCCGCCCCCCCCACGCACGCTGACGCTGTAAAAGGCGGCGCGCGCGCCCCCCCACGCTGAAACCAACATGGAGGAAGCAGAAAGCAGAGGAGAAGCCTGTACCAGCGCTAGCAACCCAACAGACACCAGGCAAGACACTAATCTTTATTATAGTGCACACATAGAGGAAGCTGTCCCCATAGGCTTCCTAAGAAACAGGAGTTTTGTCAGCATTTCCTCCCTATAGCACGTGGGGCTGCAGTATCATGCTAACAGGCAGATCTGGGTGGAGTAGCAAATACATATCTTTAAAAAGCATACATATACCTACATGTTATCTGGGTAAACATTAGTACATCCCATCCTGCCTCAAAAGACATAGTGGAGATAGTGGCTGATGCACAAGCATACCATTAGCCAACCCAGAACCCCCAGGGGGATACCTACTGTCGAACCAAGTCCCGCAGGTTCCCTCTTACCTGCTCCACACCGCAGGGTATTGCAAAATGCAAGAGGCCCAACCTTCCCCCATCTCCGTGGGTATTGTCTTGGACCTTCAGGGACCGGGGTCCTGTGTTAAGGAACCCACACACCTGGACCTATATAGCATCCTGGCATCAGTAGCGTTTAGTTCTTGGAAGAGACTAAGGCACTGGAGCCAAGAATCCAGCCCTCCAAGGAGAGGCATTATAGGCAAAACCCCACTCCAGCAGGGCCCGGGTACCGTACACCTTGGCTTTGAAGCACTTCGGACGGATCCGGCTAGCTATCCTGGGTCCCGAGACCTCCGAGGGACAGCTAGACGTGACCAACACCTAAGACACTGGCGAAAAAACTGAAGCACTCCCAGTGGGAGGGGGTTATATAGGGAGGAAACTTCCTGTGAAATTGATTACACCAGTGTCCACACCTGAAGGTACCCATATAACCCAAGTGTAATGGCTATGCGCTCTGTGTCCCGTGATGTACGATAAAGAAAGTAATCCACATTGGGTCACTGTCTAGAGTTACTACTCATATTCCAAAACCAAAGGTAATATGTTTTCATTGAAAAGATCCAAAATATTAGCCATGGGAAGATACAATGAACTATGAGCTGCAAGCAGATAAAAGAATGGCTTGGCCGTTTAGAACCATCTAGAGCAGGGGTGTCAAATGAAATTTAATTGTGGGCCGCATCAACATTATGATTGTCCTCTGAAAGTTGTTGTATCTGTAAGATTAGATGTCCAGCACATCCCCCCCCCCCCTTACATTAGATGTCAAGAGCAACCCCACCATCAGAAATTGAGTCCCTCACTCTCTCTTACATCACAGTGCACCCCCTTTCCTTATGCTGGGAAGAAGCTGGATGCATTGCTTGAAAGCAGAAAGTAGGGGTCTGGGGGAGGACCAGAGGAGGGCTGGAGCTCTCCTGCAGCTGCAGGATAGGTGCGAGTACCACATGAATTGGCATGAAGGGTCGGATTCGGCCCGCGGGCCTTGTGTTTGACACCTGTGATCTAGAGAGTGACTAAAAGATTATATGGAGCCTTACCACAGAAGTCAAGTTGTGTTTTCACTCACTATGAACAGGACGATGCCATGGTGTTGGAGTTCTAAACTTCGATCATGCCAGTTTATAGAACCAATCACTAGTTCACAGACAAGGACTTTCCTCACATCAGCAGACCACCTTTAAATACCAAAAGGAGGAAAAGTCCATCATTCAGGGATCTCTGATCCATGGTCCAATTTGGATCTTGGTCCTTTCCCCCCGGCCAAATTAAACTCACCTGAGACAGACAGACAGTGCTCTTGACCTGGGAACCTCAGACAACTTCCATCTTGAGCAAAAGGCTGGTAAAAGCTATGTATGTGGAAGCTGACAAGCTGTAGGCTTGCTCGGCCTGGTAGTTGGGACCTGTAAATACTGTGTAGTAAGTGCAGAGAAATGGCTAGGTTTTTGTTTGGCTGTTTTTTTGTTTCTATTTGTTTTTTTTGAACTTTGCACAGCACCTGTATATAGACTTGTATAGATCGCCACTAAAACACTGCACTGTTTGTCACTACCTCACTCGGTACTCGTGTAGGCGGCGGCTTGGCGTTAAGGCCCACCCACCAAGAGGCCGCCTATATTCGTACCGCTGGTGTGAAGAGGTAAAAGGTTATTAAGCAGTATTTACAATTGCGTGCCAAGATATATATATATGACCAACAGAGAAAGCATTATAAATCTGTAGGTAAATGCAAAAAAATAAAGAAATATTAAAATATTGAACAGCAAAAAAAATGGTATAGTCAAATCTAAAATGACTCTTGGGTGCATGTTAAAATACACGTTCAAAACGTGTACTTAACCACTTAAGGACCACCGCACAATGATATACGTCGACAGAATGGCATGGCTGGGCACAAAGGCGTACATCCCCTTTAAGAAGCCCAGCCGTGGGTCGCCGGCGCGCTCATGACCCGTCCGAAGCTCGGTGACCACGCCCACGGGACCTGCGGACCTGATCGCCACCAAGGTCCCGCGATCGGGTCACAGGAGCTAAAGAACGGGGAAAGGTGAGTGTAAACAAACCTTCCCCATTCTTCTCTGTGGCAGTGTCAGTGATCGTCGATCAATGACGTTGCACATACAACCACGTCCCCCTACAGTTAGAAACACACGAGGTCACACTTAACCCCTTAGCGCCCCCTAGTAGTTAACCCCATCATGGCCATTGTCATTTTCACAGTAATCAGTGCATTTTTAAAGCACTTTTCGCTGCGAAAATGACAATGGTCCCAAAAATGTGTCAAAACTGTCCGATGTGTCCGCCATAATGTTGCAGTCATGAAAAGCTGATCGCCGCCATTACTAGTAAAAAAAAAAAAAAAATTTTATAAAAATGACATAAAACTATCCCCTATTTTGTAAACGCTATAACTTTTGCGCAAACCAATCAATAAACGCTTATTGCTATTTTTTCTACCAAAAATATGTAGAAGAATACGTATCGGCCTAAACTGAGGAAAAATAAAAAATCAAATATTTTTTTTATTAAATTGTCTATCTATTTTTGTTTATAGCGTACAAAATAAAAACCTCAGAGGTGATAAAATACCACCAAAAGAAAGCTGAGAGAGACCCAATTTGAACATTTTAACCAGATCAGAGTTTAACTACACTCTGATCTCTTTCTAAATGTAAATAGCACCGGTACTTTGAAGTAACCAGGCGCTACATGTACTGTATATATATATATACACGCACGCATGCATACATTGTAGTTGCAGTAGGGCCATATGGTTATTTTCTGATCGGACTGTTATTGGCCAGACTGGATTATGTCATGTCCTGCTTTTAGAGGTATTGGGGAGCACTGCTGTCTAATGCTACCTTTAACAACTACAGCTACTCTGGCCTGGAAGGGTTAATTTATTGAACAGCTTATTCACATTTACTAAGCAAGCTAACAAAATCTGTGTGATCAGCACTGCAGCTTTTGCCCGCAATGTTTTTATGCTTATTAAATAAGAGAAGACACAAAAAAGATCACCTTCAAGGATATTAATGACGAGCCGCAGGATGAAAGATGTCTGCAAAAAATGCGCAGCATCTGTTTGGCCCCCTCTTCTCTCAGCGTGAGGCACCTATTCCTCATACCTAATGATGCTCATCCACTCTGCAAGTTTTACGAACAAATGTGTGTTTAGGTACATTCATCACTCTGAATGAGCACTCCTGATGAAGCGCCCGCCGGCGTGCTTCACTAGCTCTGCTACACTGTAACAAATGACAAGATATTGGCGGATTCTTCATTGTTTAAAATAAATAAATAAGTAATTTGAGGGAAGAGGGGGGATAACACAAAAAGTCATCCACTAAAACAATACATTTGACATTGCTTGAAAAGTGCCTGCAATATCCATTTTCGGGAAGCAAGTGCAAGAAATGCTGTAAAGTAGGGGTTTCTGTGCTGGGCTGAAATAGTTAAGAAAATGCTATTTGGAGTAGCTTAGGGTCCATATATTCACAAGTGTACATAGCAGAAGATACAGAGCCAGGAGCCACCTTAGCTTGTGCTTCCAAGAAGAAACTTTTTATTAAAATTGTTGTGGGAGCTGCCAGAGGCGTAACTAGAATCTTCAGGGCCCCGGTGCAAGAAACCATTAAGGGCCCCCACCACGGGCGCTACCAGGTCTACAAAATATCTCGGGCTAGAGCTCATAGCAGCAAAGTAAAGAAATGTATATGCTCGGGCGGGCATACACATGTATATAATATTGTTACATATCTGAGTATGGATCCCCCTTAACATCAGGATCCTTAGAGAGCCCCCCTCCTTACATAATTGTCCCCAGAGAGCCCCCCTCCTTACATAATTGTCCCCAGAGAGCCCCCCTCCTTACATAATTGTCCCCAGAGAGCCCCCCTCCTTACATAATTGTCCCCAGAGAGCCCCTTCCTTACATCAGGGTCCCCAAAGAGCCCCTTCCTTACATCAGGGTCCCCAAAGAGCCCCTTTCTTACATCAGGGTCCCCAAAGAGCCCCTTCCTTACACCAGGGTCCCCAAAGAGCCCCTTCCTTACAACAGGGTCCCCAAAGAGCCCCTTCCTTACAACAGGGTCCCCAAAGAGCCCCTTCCTTACAACAGGGTCCCCAAAGAGCCCCTTCCTTACATCAGGGTCCCCAAAGAGCCCCTTCCTTACATCAGGGTCCCCAAAGAGCCCCTTCCTTACATCAGGGTCCCCAAAGAGCCCCTTCCTTACATCAGGGTCCCCAAAGAGCCCCTTCCTTACATCAGGGTCCCCAGAGAGTCCTCCTTACATCAGGGTCCCCATAGACCCCCCTTACAGTCACCCCCCCCCCACTTCCAGAGGTTTCCCTGTACCTGGCTAGTCTCCATTGTGCACCTTGAACACTCAGGACTTCTCCGGAGGTGAGATGGGAGGCAGTGATCGGCGGCTGTATAGTGCCCACAAGCCACGGGATCTCCCTGGGGCTTGTAGTTCTCTCTCCGGCTGTATCCACTGAAGAGGGGAGGGGCCTCTAACCCGGGCATGTATCATCAAAAGTGTAGAAACAGAACGACTCACTGAAGAGTGAAGCCGATACATGCCCGGGTCAGAGGCCCCTCCCTTCTCCACTGTATACATTCAGAGAGAGAACTACAAGCCCCAGGGAGATCCCGCGGCTACTATACAGCTGCCGATCGCGGCCTTCCATGTCCCCCCTTGTTAGGGTGACCACATTTCCAAACTGCCATTCAGGGACAATTTTGCCAAGGACCGGGGGGGGGGGGTGATTTGTCAGGTGAATGGCTGTTTTAGCACTCGTATCATCCCAACTCCATGCTTGATATGGTGTCAGGATCATAGGCATGCACACAGGGTGTGCCAGGGCCCACCCTAATCACCCTGTGCCACAGAATCCCCCTGTTTGGACCCCTGGTATTTCACTGAAGTCCTCTAATGATTCAAAAAAAAAATCTGTAAAAATAATAAAAACAAAATAAAAATGAAAAAAATAATCATACCGTCCACTGCTCTACCAGTCAGTCACTTTGAGAGGCGGCTGACCTACCTGCCCACTACACTGACCTACCTGCCCACTACACTGACCTACCTGGCCACTACACTGACCTACCTGCCCACTACACTGACCTACCTGCCCACTACACTGACCTACCTGCAGTATTCACACTTCCCCTTACAAACACAAGGTAGATCGTGGGATTTCACGCACCACTCCAGGCCAGGACTTCATCCATAACTGAGCCATGAGGAAGGGACACTGTGAGATAGATCACTATTCACTTCAGAGGAAGCACTCCTCCCCCGCAGGCCAAGAACACCACCAGCAGCCTCCACACGCTCGTCTGCACCGAGCACCGCCCCTCCCACTCACACACACAGACCGCCTGTAGCAAAGCACCTGAGGAATCATGGGGGGACAGGACAGGCTGGACCAAACCACTGGAGTCCCTGGGCGGGGGGGGGGGGGGGTACTGAGGACTGGAGTCTGCTTTATTGATTGTGCACACTGCACAGTGATAATAGGGGCTGCTGGACTCAGAGCCTGGAGGAAGTCACTGTTGGGATGGGATAGCAATGACATTCACAGCAGCGCAGAGGACAGGTTTGGAATGAGCACTGGCTGCTCACCCCCACGCTGCACTACTGGGCTGGCCCGGCCGGATGATGATGGAAAATTGTGAATGGCTGCCTGCATCAGTTTCTATCCGGCCCGGGGACGATTCTTGAGAGGCCCCCCACAGCGGCAGAACGACAGGGCCCAGTCGCAAGTGCAACTGCAGCGACCCCTATAGTTCCGCCACTGGGAGCTGCCATTACTGCCCTCTTTCCAGAAATATGGTGCCTTGCTAGCCTGACTTTAGAATTTGTTGAATCACTGACCCAGAAAAAACATGCAGATCAGAAAATCAGATGTCATACTCTACGTACATATTCTGGATCAGTGTCGGGGTGTTTACTGAAACAGCAGGGTCATGTTAGGCAGGTAAATGGCATTTTCATAGGTAGAGGATAGGAAAGGCAGCATCAATTACTGTGCCATGACAGTTTTTTTTTAAAAAGCAGTAAGATAATTGTTCTGCATTGATGCAAGTGCCAATACTCTGACATTTTAGTCAATACCTGGAGTCTAAAAATTAGCATAGTATACACATGTCAAACATAAGTATCTAAGGGACCTTAATAGCAATTGACACTTCTAGTAAACATCTAATCAATTCTTCATGCCCCTTAATCCATTATCTGCAACAATAAAGTTAAGTGCAAGTCCAAAAGACAACCATATAATACAGTGTGCACAATGAATAAATGAGGAGTATAGAACATACAGTAGTGTATAGCGTGTAGCCATTTTGGATCATAGAATGTGCAGCACTGAGAGCATGGTGGAGCAGTGTCCAGTAAATAATGGACAACATACATAGTAGGGCAGTGTGGAAATAGTAGAATGGGGTAAAGCATATAGGCCCGGATTCACAAAGCACTTACTCCGACGTAAATCACTTTAGGCCGACGTAGTAGACCCACAAAACCAACATACGTGTAAAACAGGCCATCCTACCCCGATGTATCTTGCTTACGCCGGCGTAGCGTGGGTGCAAATATGGTTTGGACGCATGTTGCTTTTCCCATTGATTAGGCATTCAAATATGCAAATGAGGGAAATACGGCGATACACTGCACCATGCTCGGACTATCATTTGCATGGGGTCACGCCCACTTACGCTGGCCTGCGCCTTCGAAAATACGCTACGTTGGCGTATCTTGGTGAGCAATACATTGCTGAATACAGTGCATGCCTCTCCGCACTGCGCTGGCGTAGCGTACTGTGTGTGCTCTACGCCGGCGTAAATGTGCGCCCACTCTCTGTGAATCTGGGCCATAATGTACAGCACGGTGTAAATAGTAGAGTGATGACAAATATCTAATGGACAGTCCCCGAGAAAACAGGCAACCCTAGATTTGCTCCAAGGAGCATGGTATTGTAGTGCACTGCAATGTACAGGCTCCAACTCAAGTTACACCGTGTACATGCCAATCCAAAATGGCGCCATTACCACACTATACTTTACTTAATCCTGACCCCTGAACTTTGTGCTTTACTTAACCCTGACCCCTGAATTCTGTGCATTACTTAATCCTGACCTTTGTGCGTTTTTTTTTAAATAACATAACAAACTTGTTACACATGCCTGCTCTGTGCAATGGTTTTGCACAGAGCAGCCCCTAGCCTTCTCTGAGGTCCCCTGTCAGCGGTCTTGGTTCCTCCTCTTCCATGAGTGCCCCCATAGTAAGCAGCTTGCTATGGGGGCACTCATGTGGGCTCATGCTCACAGGACTTGAATGACAGCAGCAGGAACCAATAGTTCCTGCTCCTGCCAAGCCTCCTGTGATAAGAGGAGAGAAGAAGAACAGCACTGCTGCAGCTAGGAACAGCACTGTATCAAGATCACTCTCAGGTAAGTTTTTTTACCAGGTTAAAAAAAAACTCAGATTCCTGCATCTACACAAATTTTGTGGATACAGGTACCTCCCTGCTGCAATGGAAAAGAGTACTGTTCCAAGCCCTGCGACCTATGCTGTGCTCCCGCCCCGTAGTACTGACAGGTGCAGACTGCTGCACTATTGTATGCTGACACCGGGGACTCCCCTGTCAAGAGCACACTGATCAGCGCTGCAACTCTTGGCTGCATGCGCTGATCTAATACTGGTTTTCCAGCAGGACGGCTTCTGTTGAATAGACAGTGAAACACACATAGCGAAATTCAGTTGGTTCTTGCTGAACCTGCTGAATTTTGGCACATGTGTACTGGGCTTTACCAATTTTTTTAGGTAGTTAAAAATAGATTTGTGATTTTGTGGGTGTGGCTAAAATTGAGAGAGTGGTTTTGTGGTCAAAAGTGGCATGGCCAATAGGGTGCCCCTCAATTTTATTTTTAGAAATATGGTAACCTTAACATGGGCCAGCTTGTGCGGTTGGTAGAATGATACCTTACAGTG
Source organism: Rana kukunoris (assembly GCA_029574335.1). Lineage (NCBI taxonomy): Eukaryota > Metazoa > Chordata > Amphibia > Anura > Ranidae > Rana > Rana kukunoris. The sequence continues at coordinate 135,843,900 of CM056056.1, read as the reverse complement.
GAGGAGCTATTATGTTTATTACATATCCAGAAAACAAAACCAGGGAAGTGGGATCTGGAATGTTGGAAAGACTGCAAGTACTGGATTTGGAGATTGGTAAACTGCACCATGAAGGTGTTTACGTAATAAAGGCTGAAATAAAGAATTCTCAGTTTTAGGTATCAATCATTAGGACAGTTGGTAAGTCTATATAATATGATGCTGCCTTCAGAGACCAATGCTAATCTATGTTTGTATAGCTAGCAGATGATGATGTTCTACCACAGATTAAGCTAGGAAAACACATGTATTCAATTTCTGTTGATGGTAAATAAAGCAAATGCATTGCTTGGCTTTTTTTTACTTTTTGCAGGAAAAGCTGTTGTAGAACTACACATCCCATGAGGAATGTAACACACTGACATTCACAGACATGACTAGGCATGATGGGAATTGTAGTTCCTGAAAAACTGGAGGGCCAAAGATTGAAGACCCCTGCTATAGAACTACAAGCCGTCAGCTGCAATGGCTGACGGTAGTTGTAGTTCGTGCATTTACAGGAAACTGTGAAAGAATGACACATCCCTGTGGGTGGAGCCCCACACAGCCAGTTTATTTTTATATAGTGACAGTGGATGCAGAGAAAAGATTCCTTGCTTGCAGTCACAGGGAGGGGGAAAAGGGGAGAGGGTGCAGCTGCTGGAACATGTTACAGAGTCCCGATGAGATTGGCGGCTAAAGAGGAAAGGTGCATGCTCAGGAAAAGTAGTCTGGTAAACCGCGCACAGGCAGAGCAGTAAACAGGTGCTCTTCTTAAAATTCTCATTAAGCCATGGGACCTAACAGTATGACCTCTCTGAGCCTGCCCCATCCCCCCCGACCAATGTAGCTGGAGAGCAGAAAGTAACGAGTGAGGTGGAGGATTGCGAAAATTACCACTCCGGTGCAGCGCTCACTAAAAGTTGCCCTCACATGAGAGCGGCAGCCTTCCAGTTTGTGCAGTTTTCTTCTCTTTGTGCTCTATGTAATTATCCAACAGTTCAGCCTGAGCACTGTGAACAGACTGGTTTTAATGTGTGCTGTGCAGTGTCAGTGTGCGCTGTGCTATGATGTCAATGGCTGTGCAGTTGTGTGGATCTCAGCGCTGGATTGTACTCCCTCCCGCTGTGCTGCAACTCCTCTCCTCACTGCCAGCCTGAATAAAAGGGGGAAGTGGGGACATGCAAGTGTGGAGCCGCACACACAGGCTCCTGATGAGATGAATGGGAGAGAGAGGATGGATCGGAGTTGCAAAGGAGACAGCAAGAGAATGGGGAAGAGACCCAGTTCTAGTGCCCCTGTCCCTTTGGTCTGCCCCCAGTGCCCTGTCCCTCTGGTCTGCCCCCAGTGCCCTGTCCCTCTGGTCTGCCCCCAGTGCCCTGTCCCAATTTGTTAAAGTTGTTGTTGGTAATATTTAATTTTGTAACTTGATTCTGCATAAAACATTTAACAGTGTCATTCCATGAGATAATCTACGAGGGCGTGTTTACGGGTGCAATTAGGCGCAGGGCAGTGTATGAATTAGGTGAAGCAACTGGTGGCAAGTAACTCTTAAGGCTTGGCTAGTAGCTCAGGACTTGAAATTTTAAGTCCTGATATAGGTTAAGGTGACATATTTTTTTTTTACTAGTAATGGCGGCAATCAGTGACTCTTTGCCTGTCGCCTCTGCTACCCGCCTCAGAGCCTCTCAAGTCTTAATCTCCAGGCCCCAGCTACTACTCGGTGGGGAACAGAGGAAGATCACTCTGCCAGGGAAGGCAAGGAGATAAGCAGGCAGGCGACTGGCTGGGACTTGAGCCAAGGCAGAAGAACATGAGAGCAGAGCTGAATGGGCATGCACCGGAAACTGGAGAATTTTCCCTCCACTCCGACCAGCACATGATCATCAAAAAGGGGCTCAAATAATGGAAAAAAATACCCCCCCCCCCCCTAAGCTAGTAGGAGCGGCGGAGCGGGGTGTGTAATTCAGATTTTTTTAAATTAATTTTGCACTGACTGTCTTTGAAATTGCCCCATGTTCAAATCCAATCTGGGGACAAAACTTGATCCAGGCACAGTGTGTCCTCAATCCAGGGACTGTCCCCTGAAACCAGAGATGTCTGGTCACCCTAATATAGGTATTACAAATGCAATACACATGAATATCATGTGTCCTCCTCATGACTAACCACATGGCCAGCCTGGAGGTCGAAGGGGGCTCTATTAGAGGGACTGTTTAAACAAATTAAACATAGAAAACCTGTGTGCATGTGGCGATGATACAAATTCAGTGCTGTACCATTAGGAAATTGTAGAGGTTGCTGTTAATTCTGACTCTGTATCCTCTGCAATATTAACAAGAGCTGGTGTCAGATGTACATAAGGAGACCTCGGAATCCTTCTCACTAGTCACAGGTCCCATTTTGCAGGCTATTCGATGAGGGAATCTATTTTGCTGTCTTAATAGTATAGATTTAGTGCCATCAGAGCTTCTGGTCATCTCAGCTAGAACTGAAATTAACCCTGTATGCCCAAGTTATCCTCAGGCTATAAAATTTGTTAGTGTCTCCTCAGCTAAAAACTGAGCTAAAAGCCGTTTGTAATTCTGAAAAAAAAAAAAAACTCAGTTTTTATTAGGGTCACAGAATAGGATATAAATTATTTTAATGGTCATTATTATTGTCACCACAATGTGCTTGTTGTAGTGTTTGAAGGGGTTAGATAGATTAGAGCAGGCATGTCCAAAGTCCGGCCGGCGAGCCAGTTGCAACACGCATTCCGGTTTAATGTGGCCCCCCCTGGTAATTTGGATGTATATATCTACGCTGCCTCGGAGGGGACAGGAAGGGGGTGGGACGAGTGCCATCAGATTACATACAGGAGAATCCTGTTTACGTGGCGGCATCTGTAATAGGAAGTCCCATCTCCTGGGCTGCCGTTGAACAACTGTTCTGTCTATCATAGGAGGCGGGACTTTGTATTAACAAGGCTCATGTAAACAAGAGATTCTCCTGTATTTAATCTGTTGGCGCTCGTCCCACCCCCCTCCCTCTCCCCTCCGAGGCTGCATACGGGCATTGATCAGGCTGCACTGAGGCAATGGGGAGGCTGCATTCATGGCAAAGATGATGCTGCATTGATGGGGACTGGACCTTATTTTGCTTCACATTTCTTTTATTCAAATGTAAGTATTTTTTCTAAAACTACCCTCATAAAGTGAAGGTGCGTGTTACACGCTGATAAATACGGTATATCCAAATAACACGCCCAAAGCCCTTCTTTAGTCCTGAGCAGCGCGCTGGGATTAGTTGGGGCCCACTATTATATATATATATATATATATATATTGTAGCAGAGCGTCCCAGAGAGAGCCTGGGAAAGTCCAGTTCGGGGTTTATACCTCTCCCAGGCTCCTCTCTTACACGTTCAGGGATCTCTGATCCCTGATCCAGGTCAGGTGTTGGCCCTCTCCCCCAGGCCAATTTAAGCTCACCTGAGCTAACAGCCATTGCTCTGTCCTGGGAAACAGATAGTGTGGATCTGTAGGAGCAAGGAGGTTGTTAAAAGACTGGTGAGCAGTTTGTATTTTGAGCTAACAAGCGGTAGGCTTGTTTAGCTTAGTAGTTAGGGCCTACATATCGTGTAGTTAGAGCCGAGACACGGCTAGGTGTTTGTTTAAACTACTTTTGCTTGTTTTGTTTTCTGCACACTGTACAGCACCTGTAAATAGACTTTGTATAGCACCAATAAAAATCCCACTGTTGTTCACTTATCCTATGGACTTTGGTATCTGTGCCTGCTCATCCCAGGGAGCTTTTGTACCCGCTACCTATCCCCAGCTTACATATGGTGGAGGCTGCGATCAGCAGTAGTAAGTTACTATTTTTAAAAGGCCAGTACCTAAAGTGACAACATGGAGGAAATCCTCAAACAAATGATGTTATCCAATGCTGCACAACAGCAAGCAAATGCTGCACAACAGCAAACTAACGCTGCATTGCAGCAAGCCAATGCTATCGCACAGGAGCAAACCAAGGCGCTGTACAAACACATTGGTGCTGCACAGGAGCAATCGCAGAGGCAGATTAGTGCTGTACAGGAGCAATCGCAGAGGCTGTTTGAACAGCTTGCCACTGCTGCAGAAGTGGATAGGAAAACCCTGACTAAGGTTGCAGAGACGCTAGCACAGTGGGCACCTGCGGAAATTAAGGATATGGGAGACAAGCCTTCAGCCATCCATGTGGCTCGCTTTCTGTCTAAAATGACTACGGATGATGATCCAGAGGCCTTCCTGTTAACGTTTGAACGGACCGCTGAGAGGGAATGTTGGCCTAAAACCAAGTGGGCAGGACTGATTGCCCCCTTACTTTCTGGTGAATCGCAGAAGGCCTACTATGATCTGGAGTCAGCAGAAGCAGAAGACTACGAAAAGGTCAAGCAGGAAATTCTGGCGCGACTCGGCGTCACCTTGGCCGTTCGAGCCCAACGGGTCCACAGCTGGTTCTTCAAAATCGAGAGGCCCCAAGATCGCAGATGTTCGACCTAATCCACCTGGTGCGAAAATGGCTACAGCCTGAGTCCCTGTCTGCGCCACAAATAGTGGAGCGTGTGGTCATGGACCAATTCCTGAGGTCACTCCCAATTCCCCTGCAGAAGTGGGTGAGTCAAGGGGACCCCAAGTCGGCAGATAACCTGGTGGAACTCGTCGAAAGGTACTTTGCTGCAGAGAACCTGGTCACCACCCCAACAACCGCACGGACTTTCCACCCAAAGCCACGGTCTCCCCAGGCAACCGGTAAGACTGTTCCAGGGGAAGTGGGTGGTAAGCATGGCAAGGAAATAGGGGGGAGGATTTTTGGTGCCAGGACTGAAGTTTGGCGTCCCAAGCAAGGGAAACCACTGCCTGTCAGCAAACCAACTTGGGGAAACATCAGGTGTTTTCGTTGCCAAGAGCTGGGACAGGTTGCAGCAAACTGTCCATTGACTGATGAACCAATGCAGTGTGATATGTCTATTAGAAGGCAGTCCATGTTTGCTGCTGTTTCATGCGCTGCAGCGCCAAATGTGGGGAAACACATGTGTCACATGACTGTTAATGATAAGCCTATTACGGCCTTACTGGACTCTGGAAGTCTGGTTACTTTGGTTACAGCTGAGATGGTTGAAACTGTGAATTTTCATGCTAAAAAAGTTGCTGTGATCTGTGTACATGGGGATACCCGGGAGTATCCTATAGCCACAGTTCAGTTTAAAACTGGCTTAGGTACGGTGTCCCATGCGGTCGGACTTGTGCCCCACTTGGTGCACGAGGCCATCATTGGTAGGGACTTCCCTAAGTTTTGGGAACTGTGGGATCGTCCCGACCCGGTCGCAGTACCTGACTCAGTCGCAGAGCCAGAGCTCCTGACTACTTCCGATATTGTGGGTTCAGGGGACTCATCTCAGGGCTCTCCGAGTTATCCTTTCTCGGTTATGGCAGGAGAGCTGGAGGAGCCTGAGGAAGTCCCCACAACCAGTAGAGCCGGACAGCCGTCTGCCGACTCGGAGCCTATGTTGGAGTTTACTGACCTTAATGTGCACAAGGAAAATTTTGGTACTGAGCAGAGAAAAGACCCTACCCTTGCCAGGGCCTGGGAAAATGTAATGGTGATTAATGATGTACCTGTTGAACCAGGGGATAGGCCCTGTTTTCCTTATTTCAGCAGCAATGATGATTTACTGTATCGTGTATGTAAAAAGAATGATGAAGTTACTGAACAGTTGGTGGTCCCCAAGCCTTACAGAAGGGTGGTGTTGGAACTTGCCCATGGGCACTTGCTAGGAGGTCATTTAGGGGTTGAGAAAACCACTGAAAGAGTGTTGCGCAGGTTTTACTGGCCTGGGATACAGAAAAATATTGAGAATTATTGTCAATCCTGTCCTGTGTGTCAGATGTCAGCCCCCCAGCCCCACTTCCGAAGTCCTTTAGTGCCCTTGCCCATTATTGAAGTGCCCTTCGAGAGGATTGCCATGGACCTTGTGGGTCCCCTCCCCAAATCCGCCCGTGGTCATCAGCATATCCTTGTGATTATGGATTACGCTACCCGTTACCCTGAGGCCGTTCCCTTACGCGCCGCATCTGCTAAAAATATTGCCAAAGAGCTGTTTATGGTGTTCAGTCGGGTGGGCATCCCTAAAGAAATCCTGACAGACCAGGGTACCCCATTTATGTCACGGATAACTAGGGAGCTGTGCAAGTTATTTAAGGTGACGCAGTTGCGAACCTCTGTGTATCATCCGCAAACGGATGGCTTGGTGGAACGTTTCAATAAGACGTTAAAGGGCATGTTAAAAAAGGTTGTTGACAAAGATGGGAAAGACTGGGACTTCCTGATACCGTACCTGATGTTTGCTATCAGGGAGGTTCCCCAGTCCTCTACAGGGTACTCTCCATTTGAGTTGCTTTATGGGAGACACCCTCGGGGACTCTTGGACATAGCCAAGGAAACTTGGGAGGGGGAACAGACACCCCACAAAAGTGTAATTGAGCATATCGCTCAAATGCAGGACAGGATTGCAGCCGTAATCCCAGTGGTGAAAGAACATTTACTACAGGCTCAAGCAGCCCAACAGAGAATATACAACCGGGGGGCCCAACTCCGTGTTTTCTCACCGGGTGACAGGGTCCTCGTTTTAGTTCCCACTGTTGAGAGCAAGTTCCTGGCTAAGTGGCAGGGCCCCTTTGAAGTAATTGAAAGAGTTGGGGAAGTCAATTACAAGGTGTATCAACCAGGTAAAAGGAAGCCCGAACAGATTTACCACGTGAATCTGTTAAAGCCCTGGAAGGATAGACTGGCGTTAACTGCGAGGTCCCTACCGGTAACGCCTAAGGGTACTGAATCCCCTCTGATCCCTGAGGTCACGATTCCAGACACCCTGTCATATTCCCAAAAACAGGAAGCTAGAGAGTTCCTAATAAGGAATAGAGAGAAATTTTCAGAGTTGCCTGGCACGACTTCAGCGGTTCAGCATGATATTGTTACTGAACCTGGGGTCCGTGTCAAGCTCAAACCATACCGAATTCCTGAAGCGAGGAGAAAGGACATCAGTGATGAAGTTAGAAGGATGTTGGAACTAGATGTCATTGAGGAATCCAATAGTGACTGGTCGAGCCCCATCGTGTTGGTCCCAAAACCGGATGGCACTTGGAGGTTTTGTAACGACTTCAGAAAGCTCAATGCAGTAACAAAGTTTGACACGTACCCGATGCCCAGGGTAGATGAACTTATAGACCGACTGGGCAAGGCCCGTTATCTGACCACTTTGGACTTGACCAAAGGATATTGGCAAATACCCCTGACTAATAGTGCCAAAGAAAAGACTGCGTTTGTGACCCCGGAGGGATCATTCCAGTATAAGAAAATGCCTTTTGGGTTGCAAAATGCCCCTGCAACCTTTCAGAGGGCCATGGACAGGACCCTAAGACCGCACCAGCAGTATGCTGCAGCTTATTTAGATGACATAGTGGTGCATAGCACTGACTGGGAGTCTCACTTGCCCCGTGTCCAAGCTGTCCTTGATTCCCTCTTCAAGGAAGGTTTTACGGCAAATCCCAAAAAATGTGCCATTGGTTTGGAGGAAGCCAAGTATTTGGGCTATACTATTGGCCGTGGAGTTATTAAACCCCAAGTGAATAAAGTAGAAGCCATCCAGCAGTGGCCACGTCCTGCAAACAAGAAGCAGGTCAGGGCCTTTCTTGGCATTGCGGGATATTATAGAAGGTTTATTCCAAATTTTGCCACTATAGCTGCCCCACTGACAGACCTGACGAAAGGGAAAGACTCCGTAATGATAAAATGGTCCCCAGTAGCAGAAGAATCTTTCCAAGTCCTGAAGAAGGCTCTTTGTGCACAGCCAGTGCTATACTCCCCCGATTTCTCCAAAGATTTTTTGGTTCAGACAGATGCCTCTGATGTAGGTATCGGGGCAGTACTATCACAGGTATACAATGGGGAAGAACACCCTGTGGTCTACCTAAGCAGAAAGCTCAATGATCATGAGAAAAAATATGCAGTCATTGAAAAGGAATGTTTAGCCATAAAGTGGGCCGTGGACGCGCTCAGGTACTACCTGTTAGGGCGCCAGTTTGAGTTAATAACTGACCATGCTCCCCTGAAATGGATGGCCCAAAAGAAGGAGACTAATAGGCGGGTGAACCGGTGGTTTTTGGCCCTCCAGGATTATTCCTTTTCGGTAAAACACAGGCCAGGGGTTGAGATGGGTAATGTAGATGCCCTGTCCCGTGTTCACTCCTGTTGGGCTACAGGTGTTCCAACCCTGGGGTTGAAACAAGAGGGGAGGGTGTGTAGCAGAGCGTCCCAGAGAGAGCCTGGGAAAGTCCAGTTCGGGGTTTATACCTCTCCCAGGCTCCTCTCTTACACGTTCAGGGATCTCTGATCCCTGATCCAGGTCAGGTGTTGGCCCTCTCCCCCAGGCCAATTTAAGCTCACCTGAGCTAACAGCCATTGCTCTGTCCTGGGAAACAGATAGTGTGGATCTGTAGGAGCAAGGAGGTTGTTAAAAGACTGGTGAGCAGTTTGTATTTTGAGCTAACAAGCGGTAGGCTTGTTTAGCTTAGTAGTTAGGGCCTACATATCGTGTAGTTAGAGCCGAGACACGGCTAGGTGTTTGTTTAAACTACTTTTGCTTGTTTTGTTTTCTGCACACTGTACAGCACCTGTAAATAGACTTTGTATAGCACCAATAAAAATCCCACTGTTGTTCACTTATCCTATGGACTTTGGTATCTGTGCCTGCTCATCCCAGGGAGCTTTTGTACCCGCTACCTATCCCCAGCTTACAATATATATATACACACATATACTGTATATAGTATATATACACAAAAAAAAACGCCCAAGCTCATCTCTTCACCACACACAACCACAAAGGCAAGAGAATTCTTGTGCTGTGTAGTAGTGCTCGGACGAACACACTTAGGCCGCGTACACACGATCGAACATGTCCGCTGAAACTGGTCCGCAGACCAGTTTCAGCTGACATGTTCGATCGTGTGTACGGCCTATCGGACCGTTTTCCAGCGGACAAAAATTTCCAAACATGCTTGAAAACATGTCCGCTGGAAACCTGTCTGTCGGACAGGTTCGATGGTTTGTACACAAACCATCGGACCAAAATCCCCCGCATGCGCAGAATCAAGTCGACGCATGCTTGGAAGCATTGAACTTTGTTTTTTCATCACGTTGTCGTGTTTTACGTCACCGTGTTTTGGTCCAAGGGGATTTTGGTCTATTGGTCGTACGCACATCAGACCAACAGACCACTTCAGCCTTGTCCGATGAAAACGGTCCGGCGGACATGTTTCCTCGGACATGTCTGATCGTGTGTACAGGGCCTTAGAGTTTTAATTGGTTCAAAGGATGACAGGCAAAATAGTCCGCCCTCACACATGTTCACTTCATCAAACCCAGCCCTCTTTGAAAAAAGTTTGGACACCCCTGGATTAGAGTTTACACTAAAGCCCTGAGATACTGTAAAAGACTGGTAAGCTACTGGAGACTGACTGGTTAGCTGGAAAATTAATGTTAAAAATCAAGTTATGGCATTGATGCCCACCCCTTCCCTGATAACTTTTGTTCACAGAAACAGTCCCTAGTAGTGTGCTAACTATGCTGGTAGTTTACCATGATCTGTAGTTATGTCCCTGTTTAGCAAGTTAACCGCTTGCCAACCGCCACACTTTTAAGTCGACAGAATGGCACAGCTGGGCAAATGGGCATATATATACGTCCCCTTTAATTTGGCAGTCGTGTGCGCATGACCCTGTTGCGAGCTCCGTTACCGTGTCCGCAGGACCCGATGTCTGCCGGTGTCCCGCGATCGGGTCACAGAGCTGCAGAATGGGGAGAGGCAAGTGTAAACATGCATCTCCCTGTTCTGCCTAGTGACACTGTCCTTCTCATCGGTAACGGCGATCAGTGACATGTCACGGCAAGCCACGACCCCTAAGAGTTAGAAGCACTTCCTAGGTCACACTTAACCCCTTCAGCGCCCCCTATAGGTTAACCCCTTCACTGCCAGTGTAATTTTTACAGTAATCAGTTCATTTTTATAGCACTGATCGCTGTAAAAATGATAATGTCCCAAAAAGTGTCCGCCACAAAGTCGCAGTCACGATAAAAATCGCTGATCGCCGCCATTACTAGTAAGAAAAAAAAATATTAATAAAAATGCCATAAAATGATCCCCTATTGTGTAGACGCTATAACTTTTGCACAAACCAATCAATAAATGCTTATTGCAATTTTTTTACCAAAAATATGTAGAAGAATACATATCGGCCTAAACTGAGGGAAAAATATGTCTTTTTATATATTTTTTGGGGGTATTTGTTATAGCAAAAGATAAAATAATATAGCATTTTTTTCAAAATTGTCACTGTATTTTTGTTTATAGCACAAAAAATAAAAACCACAGAGGTGATCAAATAGCGCCAAAAGAAAGCTCTATTTGTGGGAAAAAAAAGGACGTCAATTTTGTTTGGGAGCCACGTCGCACGACGCGCAATTGTCAGTTAAAGCGATGAATCGCAAAAAGTGGCCTGGTCTTTGGCCAGCGAAATGGTCCAGGGCTGAAAGCTCACATGTATGGATTTCAGTTGTGTATTTAGTTGTTTCCCCGGATTTAAGTTTTAAAACCCATTCATACTTGCAAATGGGAGCATAGTGATTAGATGCGGGAAACCCAGCGGGGATCCCTGCAATTAGCTGCAGACAGGAAGCCCAATTGAAAACAATAGGAAGCTAAGAGCTACCACAGCTATTCACGGTCACTTGCATGTAATGGCTCAAGGAAAGATTACCTGTCAATGACTGGCCCTGGACAAAAATTGTCTGCGCCCAGAGCCAATTATTCTCAGGTAGTCGTTCCTTGACCGATTACATGCGAGTGGCTGCGTATAGCTGGGGGAACTGCTAGCCTCCTATTGCTTTCGGTTGGGCTTCATCATGAGAAGCAAATTTATCATATCATTGCAGCAAAATTCTATTTCTATTTTCATTGGCAGTTTTCTTAAGTCATGTTTTTTGTTGAAGTTGAACAATAGGAAGTAGGAACATGATCTAACAAAGGACAAACAAGAACATAAAGACCAGGGCCTGTGGAGGATCCAATTGTTCTAACAGATCATTGTTATGGTTTTGTTACAATTGTCATTTTTCCCAAACCACACTCTGCAAACATGCAAAAGTTCATGGGATAACAGAAGAAAGCTATAAGCACGTACACACACACTTATAGGAAATATCTTATTCCAACACTGTAAGGATTATTAAAATATTTATAGCAAAAATTACTTGAGAAAGGACACAGACAACTTTGTGATGTTTGCTAAAGATCCTGAGTTTTTTCTTTACATTTCAGCTACATACAGGATGACTATATTACTCTGTGTGCTCTGTTTTTTTTTTTGCTTGCTCTGTGTTTTTCTCCTGACCTTGAAGAAGCTTTAACAGAAGTTCAATGTAGATAGCCACAAACTTTCTGTATTCTTGGTCTTTAGAATTTGTGTTTGTTGCTACAATCTTTGCCATCCTAATAATTCTGAGCTTGTGTGCCAGTGGGTGGTGGGAGTCAAAATTAAGATATTGGTCTATATGGATAGGTTCCATATAGACCTCAACGTCCAAGTCACCCCCCACCCATCCTAGACATGTAACACACAGTCCAATAAGAGTAATTTGTATTCTAGGCCTCCTCCCGTGTAAACTTGATTTATTTGTCCCCCAAAAGAGTTCAAGAATCTCGTCCCCACTGCTTCCATGCAGAGGTTAGCTACAATGGGAGATAAAAGTTCCATAGCATAGACATGTTTCTGTCTATAGAAGTTATACATATACTTGAAATAGGTAATGTTGAGACAAAGAGGTCCAGTATGAAACATACTGTACTTGGTCTGGTTTGGATTCTGTGTAACTGACAAGAGTCTTATCTTGTCTCAGATGTTTCCTTACAGTTTCGATGGCTTCTGCATGAAGGTGCAAATTTGGACAGAAAGGACCACTGGTTCGTAAGAAGCATGAAAAACATCATTCAAGTCAAACTGAAACAACCATCTCCTAACAGAGGTGTGGGCTTTTGACTTGAACTGTTTTCCATACAGAATTGACAACAATTCACACCTTTTACCATGCTCAGCGCCTTGAAAAAGTATTCATGCCCCTTGAATTTTTCTACATGTTGTCATGTTGCAACCAAAAACTTACATTTATTTGATTGGGATTTTATGTGATAGACCAACACAAAGTGGGACATAATTATGAAGTGGAAGGAATATGATAAATGTTTTTTTCAATTTTTTTTACAAATAAATATCTGAAATGTGTGACGTGCAATTGTATTCAGCCCCCTTTACTCTGATACCCCTAAGAGCGCTTTCACACTGGGGCGGTTTGCTGGCGCTACAACACAAAAAATGGTGCCTGCAAAGCGCCCTGAAACAGCCGCTGCCGTCTCTCCAGTGTGAAAGCCCAGGGGGGTGTCACACTGGAGCAGTGCGCAAGCCCATAGGGCTTTCACACTGGAGCAGTGCGCTAGCAGGATGGTAAAAAAAGTCCTGCTAAAAGCATCTTTGGAGCGGTGAAGGAGTGGTGTGTTTACCACTCATCCACCGCTCCTGCCCATTGAAATCAATGAATAAAGAGGTAGTGGGGGTGATGGCGCTGTCACTAATATGTTGTTAACTGACCCAGTGGGTTGGTAGGTAAGTTCTAATGGGACAACATTCCCTATAGTGATATAATAAAAAAGGGGATAACCTATAGTGAGCAACAGTGGTGGTGCTTCTAAGTGCTACCAATGGTGTTGGTGTCACCAATAAGGAAAAGATTTGAAAATAGGTGTGTTCTTTCAGTGGCAGAACCACGCCGTACTATAGTACAATTGGCAAACTAATTACCAATTAGCAGGAGCTTATTTACAAATCTGAATAAGTGTACAAACAGTGATCAAATTACGCAATGAGTTGATTCACATAAAATTGAATGCAAAAACAGTGGTCAAATTAAACACAGAGAGCCAGATTCAGGTACATCTGCGCATTATTGGACCGGCGTAGAGCACCGCCTTTACGTTAGACTTGCGCAATGTAGCCGCGTAATCACCCTATTCTCGTAGCTTTTACGCAGAAAATTGTGCATGCGTAACGTTATTTCAGAGGCGTAAGGCGGAGTAATACAAATTGGGAAGGATGTGGGCGTGTTACATTGAAATGAGCCGTGACCCCATGCAAATAAAGGGCCGGCCGGCTCGGGCATGCGCGCTTGAAGGAGACCATGGTCAGCACCTCTGTGCGCATGCTCACAACTCGGGAACGGCGCAATCAGTGAAATTGGAAGTGGACTAGGGCAACTTAGTGAACTACGCAGACAGCATAAATAGACAGACACAAACCCACTTCCTTTGCAAAAGTACATCCCTTTGTATCCCTCCCTATACAGCAAGGTGCTTTTGTTTATTAGCGTTCGTTTGTTTGTGACGTGTCTTTGAGATATTTGGGGACTGTTTTGTAGAGTGATTTTTGTCTTTTATGTGTTTTCTTTGTTGTTATTTTGTTTAAATTATATTTTTGCTGGGCATTTTTTATTTTTGCTCGTCATTTTTTATTTTTTTTGGTTCTGTTTGTGTATGATTTTGGAATGTGGGGGTGATATTCCTGCGGGAAAAGGGGTGTCACCCTCATTTGTGGTGGAGAAGTGAAACCCAGGTCTGTGTGAATGGTGTATGAATGTACAGTGACATAATTGGAGCCGTGGCATGGCGTTGCTGCTCACAAGTCCTGCATGGTGGGCTTGTGCCAATCCAATGTGATGACGATGTGGTGTGTGTGTGCTAGGGACCACAGTGGTGTGCATGCATGAATTCTCATTGTGCCATGATTAATGTGTGTGTTTAACGTGCAAAGATGCATATGTGAGCTGGCATGAGATGGGGTCATGAGATGGGGTCCCAGTGCATATGCAGAGTCACCTTGAAGGGAAAAGACAGGAGGATGTTAGTAGTGCATGTGCCCCTTGTGATGTGTGCATCATGGGGGGGACAGTCATGCCTGCCACCCATGTCACTCACCAACCAGCCAGCTGTCCCCATACATGTTCTGTTCGAAATCTGTGGGGATGGGGCTATGATTGTATATATAGCTGTCATGGGTGTCATGGGTAGTGCCATGTGTTGGGCTGCTGATGTCCTCCTGCAAGGTTGTGGTTAATTCCATGATGGCATGAGGGGTGAATCTGAAGATGCGAGACACCTCAGAATCACTCATGCCATAGATGTCTATGCATGTGTGATATATCAAGTGAAGAGTGAGGGGCTTGTATCAGATAAGAATATTGTATTAGATTAAATTGTAAAGTTTATATAAGCAAATAAAAAGTAAAAAAAAAAAAAAAACATCTCCCGTGCCCTCCTCAGTGCCCTCCTCCTTCTTTGCTCATCTAAAGTCAGTAGTATAGCTATGAGCATGGATGCCACTGGCATGTTGGCATACAGTTTGTTGGGCAACACGTGTGACTGCTGAGCTCCTCACTAACAGTGTTGCTTTATCTGACATGTAGACGATTTTTCTCTTTTTAGACCAGCTTTTATATGGTCTAATTTTAGACAGGACATTTTGCTGTTGCGCACACTGCGTAGCCTGCGCTGCCCCAACGTTCTTTTGTGGATCCCCGTAAGTTTGTCATTAGCATATTTGACTAGCAAATCAATGGTCTGTCTAGCGCAGTTTTGCGCGGACGGATGCGCCTGTCTAACAAAATTACGCTGGACAAAAAAAAGTAGATTTCTTGCGTATCCCGTTTTAGGGATGCCGTGCATGGAAACGCACGCGCACATTTAGACTTACGCACGCGCATCTCCTGTTGCGCAGGCGTAATCGCTCTGTGAATCTGGCCCAGAGTTTTGATTCACATATAATAGTCCATAAATTATAAAGCAGGTGAATGTAGGTGATGTGACAGTCAAGGTGCACCTATATGAATAGGTGGTACATCAAGTGAATATCGCAGTGGATCCGGTGCTCCCCCTTATGGGTCCCCACTCACCAGAGGCAATCACCCCTGCAGGGGTAGAATGCGTGTCAGTCAAACGAATGTTCCACCGTGTCGTGGCTCCTTTTCCTGGATTCCGAATGAATCACCTGGATTCCTGATGTATGTCCTTAATATAAGTAGTTAGTGGTATGGGATTCAGTAAGTTCCTCCAAAACAAAAAAAAGAAAGGCTTCCATAGTGTGGTACGTTAACGGTATAAAAATAATTTTATTGGCACTGCCAAGAATTAACATAGGCACAAGTGCAAAAATACAAAAAGTATAAAATAAATAAAAATCATGACACCAGGCTGGGATAGGATTCCAGCACAATCAGCAGTCAAGATGGCATAAAGCACAAAAAATAAATAAAAAGATATAAAAACAAATTAACAGTAACCTATGTTCTAAACGCACATAGGCACTGCAGATACACAAGCACTAAAAAATGTCCGATTAGCTGATCACACCAGCGTGGGAACGGCGTGCATTCCATACACAATTCGCTGGTCATCCCGGAAGTGCGTGTAGGTGTGCGTGTGGCCGCTTTACGCACGTTTCGTATTCGTTACGTCTTCGGAAGCCTGGTGTCATGATTTTTATTTATTTTATACTTTTTGTATTTTTGCAATTGTGCCTATGTTAATTCTTGGCAGTGCCAATAAAATTATTTTTATACTGTTAACGTACCACACTATGGAAGCTTTTCTTTTTTGCTTTGGAGGAACTTACTGAATCCCATACCACTAACTACTTATATCAAGGACATACATCAGGAATCCAGGTGATTAATTCGGAATCCAGGAAAAGGAGCCACGACACGGTGGAACATTCGTTTCACTGACACGCATTCTACCCCTGCAGGGGTGATTGCCTCTGGTGAGTGGGGACCCATAAGGGGGAGCACCGGATCCACTGCGATATTCACTTGATGTACCACCTATTCAAATAGGTGCACCTTGACTGTCACATCACCTACATTCACCTGCTTTATAATTTATGGACTATTATATGTGAATCAAAACTCTGTGTTTAATTTGACCACTGTTTTTGCATTCAATTTTATGTGAATCAACTCATTGCGTAATTTGATCACTGTTTGTGCACTTATTCAGATTTGTAAACAAGCTCCTGCTAATTGGTAATTAGTTTGCTAATTGTACTATAGTACGGCGTGGTTCTGCCACTGCAAGAACACACCTATTTTCAAATATTTTCCTTATTGGTGACACCAACACCATTGGTAGCACTTAGAAGCACCACCACTGTTGCTCACTATAGGTTATCCCCTTTTTTATTATATCACTATAGGGAATGTTGTCCCATTAGAACTTACCTACCAACCCACTGGGTCAGTTAACAACATATTAGTGACAGCGCCATCACCCCCACTACCTCTTTATTCCTTATATACCCCCTTCGGGGAGTCATATTTAGGGGGGGCTGCAGTCGCACACCTTTACTCGTCCTATTACCCTGTATTAGGCTATCCTAAGCGCAGCTTCTGTCCTCTTTTATTCATTGAAATCAATGGGCAGCGCGGTCATACCACTGGCAAAGCACCCTTTTCAGCCGGTAGCAAGGGGTTAATACCCACAGTAAATACGACGGTAAAGCACCGCTAAAAACAACGCCTCCACCCCCCCCCCCCCCCCCAGTGTGAGAGGAGCCTAACTAGAATCTAGTGAAACCAATTGCCTTCAGAAGTCACCTAACCTGTGTGTTATTTAATCTCAGTATAAATACAGCTGTTCTGTGAATACCTCAACGTTTTGCCCACACACGATCAATTGAAATGACGTTTTAAAAAACAACGTTTTTTTTTCATCGCAAAAAACGACCGTGTGTACGCGGCATCACACTGCACATCACCCTGAACACACCATTCCCACCGTGAAACATGGTGGCAGCATCATGTTGTGGGGATGCTTTTCTTTATCAGGGACAGGGAAGCTGGTCAGAGTTGATGGGAAGATGGAAGGGGCCAAATACAGGGCAATCAAAGAAGAAAAACCTGTTCGAGTCTGCAAAAGACTGGGGCAGAGGTTCACCTTCCAGCAGGACAACGACCCTAAGCGTACAGCCAGAGCTACAATGGAATGGTTTAGATTAAAGCATTTGCATGTGTTAGCATGGCCCAGTCAAAGTCTAGACCTAAATCTAATTGAGAATCTGCAGCAAAACTAAAAAATTGTTGTTTACAGACCCTCTCCATCCAATCTGACAGAGCTTGAGCTATTCTGCAAAGAAGAATAGGCCAAAATGTCACTGTCTACTGTAGGTGTGCAAAGCTGGCAGAGACTTACCCAAAAAGACTTGCAGCTGTAATTGCAGTGAAATGTGGTCCTACAAATTATTAACTTTGGGGGGCTGAATGCGAATGCACGCCACACTTTTCAAAAACAAAAAAAACTTGGATTGCAAGCATAATTCGTTCCAGAAACATGCTTGTAATCCAAAGCACTCGTATATCAAAACAAATTTCCACATAAGAAATAATGGAAACTCTGATGATTCTTCCACAACCATTTATTCATAAGTCCTTCAGTTTATAGTCCGTATAAAAAGATTATAGCAATGTGATCTCCAAATGGAAGCCTTCACAATGGGCTTAGAAGCTAAATACAGCAGGAGCTACAGAATATAAAAGAGAAGAGAGGCACCTCTAAGTGTAGTAGAAATATGGTTACATTTAATGAAGGTACAACATTTAGCAACTCACATGGTTGTACCTAAAAGAGGCTCATCCAAGTATGCAGGTATCCAGGGTAAAGCTGTCCACATAGACCGTCCTCTGCACAACCGGCTCTCACCGCTGTCAGTTTGCAATCGTGACCAGGAAGACTACCCTGCAGTAGAGCGATTGAACTGTTCGTGGAGTACAGAGTGGAAGGCGGCGTACACACGACCGAGGTTCTCGCTGGAAACCAGCGAGAACCTCGCTGGAAGCTGCATTCCAGCGAGGACCTCGGCCGTGTGTACGCTCTCGGCGAGCTTCCCGTCGGGAAGCCCGTCGAGCAGAAATAGAGAGCACGCTCTCTATTTGCTCGACGGCCCGCCTGGATGAATGGCTGGTTGCCATTCCCGACGGGCGGGTCGCCGATTTCGACGGCCGGCAGGGAACCTCGACGGGCGGAACGATGTGTTCTGCCCGTCGAGGTTCTCTGCCGTGTGTACGCGGCCGAAGGGATAATGGCAATGAGGACAGTCTATGTGGACAGCTTTACCCGAACGCCTGCATACTAAGATGTGCCTGTTTTAATCAACCATGCGAGTTGCTAAATTTTGTACCCTAATTAAATGTAACCATATTGCTACACTAAGGCCTCGTACACACGAGGCAATTTGTTCAAATCGGTCGGACCGACCGATTTGAACAAATCTGTCTGATAGGATTTTGGTTTGCTCGCGTGTACACACGAGCAAACCAAAATCCCCGCCAGCAGACGGCGCGCTGACGTGTCGGTGACGTGGCGGTGACGTTGACGCCGCCACGTCACCGCACCAGGAAGTAAAACACTTCCGCGCATGCGCCGAATCCATTCGGCGGGGGTGCGGGACGACATATCTGCTGGTAAGTGTACTAACCAGCAGACATGTCGGGCGGACTGATTCCCACCCGATAGATTTCAAAGCATGCTTTGAAATCTGTCGGGTGGCCAAATCCGTTGGCTCGGCCGTACACACAATCGAATCTGTCTGCTGTGACGGTCTAACAGACCGTTTCCAGCAGACAGATTTGATCGTGTGTACGAGGCCTAAGAACCGGTTCACACAGGGGCGACCTGGGATCCGACTTGAAGCTGCCCCAAGTCGTCCAAAGTCGTGTGGTTGAGAAAATCAATGGAAGTGAATGAGCCGTCCTAATACGAACTACTGAAATCGCTCCGACTTCGGAAAAGATTCCTGTACTACTTCAATCTGACCTGTAGGCAACTTGTACCCATTTATTTCAATGGAAGTTGCCTCAGAATTCTGATCACTTTCTTAACTGAAGCAACAATACAGGAAGATAAAATACATTTCTCAGGCAAACTGCTCCCTCCCCCTCCCTCCCACAGAGCTGATTGTTGTTTGATTGGCCACTGGAATGCCTCCTGTCCTGGAGGCGACTTGAAGCAATTTGCCTGATGATTCATACTGAAGTCGTGTCCAAGTTGCCTTCCAAAGTCGTGCTGGAAGTCGTGTTGCCCCTGTGTGAACCGGCTCTTAGAGGCACCTCTCTTTTTATTTTATTTTATACTATGTTATACTCAGTTATGACATGACGCTACTTGTATAAAGACATTGCTTGTATATCAAGTCAAAACATATTAAACAATTTTACTTGTCTTGAAAAATGCTCTCAAACCAAGTTCGTCTCAAACCAAGGTTTTACTGTATTTATTTGTAAAAAAAAAAAAAACAGGTCATCATTTTCCTTCCAATTAACAATTATGTGCCACTTTGTGTGGGTCTTTTACATAAAATCTCAATAAAATATATTTATGTTTTTGGCTGTAACATGACAAAATGTGAAAAATTTCAAGGGGTATGAATACTTTTTCAAGGCACTGTAAGTAGAGGAAAATAACACATTTGCAGACTTCCCTACACCAATGATTAGTTGATGTAACTAGAAAGTTTCCACAACTTTCACACCTCCCATCCTGTTTTTGGACAATCAACACCTACACAGTCAATGGTGATTGGATAAAGAGGTCTGTGCTACCTGTGTGGATATAAATGCTGGGCTTTCCTCCAGATACTCATTTGAATTTAGGTGACTTGGAGATGTGCCAACACCTCTTAATAGAACAAGTCTAGTTGAATGTGTCTAACTACTTGTAGCTATACCACAACCTGAATAAATGGAAACCTTCACAGATATATTTAAAGCTACTCTTTCACCAAACAAAATAATTGAAAAAAAAGCACCCTGCAAAAGAAGATGATTAATACTTGGGTGCGGATTCCGATCTTTCCTCTCTTCAAGCACTATGGCCGCCGAAGAATCTTCAGTATACAACACAATTCAGGTTGTGTCACATGCCTGGCCATCAGTCTGGAAAGCATCAATCATCTTCTTATGCATGGTGCTTGTTTTGAAAGTTTTTAGAATGCAGCAGTGTGTCTTTAATCTGGATTTTTTTTATTATAGAAATTGTTAAAATATTTTCTATAATGCTGCTAGCATATCTGTCAAATATAGTCTTATGTTATCTTCACCAAATAACACAAACAAGCAATACTTGACTGACACTGGAACACTATGAGCTGTGAATTTTGCTGTTGGGTCAGAGCTTTGCTTTAAGTACATGAATGATTCACTGCACATTCACTGCATAAAGGGGTTGTAAAGGATTTTTTTTTTTCATAATAAGCATCCTTTACCTGCAGACATTGCTCTTTTCACTTCCTCATTGTTAGTTTTTGCTCAGAAGTTGCTCTATTTCTTCTCTGTTCTATTCACTTCCTGCCTGTCTTATTGTTACTCACCACCGTGAAGGGAGACTTTACTGCGGTGGTCAGTAACGTGCTCGCCCCCTCCTGGGAGCTACATCTGTGTGGCAGGACGCTCTCTACGTGTTAGGCCCTGTACACACGATCAGACATGTCTGATGGAACTGGTCTGCAGACCAGTTTCATCAGACCAGTTTGATGTTGTGTACGGCCTATCAGACCGTTGTCCGTCAAACCAAAGTTTTAAAACATGCTTTAAAACCTGTCTGATGGAACCTGTCCGTCGGACAGGTTCGATGGTTAGTACACAAAAGCATCGGACCAAAAACCTGCTCATGCTCAGAATCAAGTCGACGCATGCTTGGAAGCATTGAACTTCGTTTTTTCATCACGTCGTCGTGTTCTACGTCACCGCGTTCTGGTCTGATCGGATTTTGGTCCGATGGTGTGTACGCACATCAGACCATCAGACAAGTTCAGAGTTGTCTGATGAAAACGATCCGTCAGACAAGTCTCATCAGACATGTCTGATCGTGTTTACAGGGCCTTAGAAACTTCAAGGAGGTGTGAATTACTGGGCGTGCCGCAATTCATACTGGAAAATGTAGTTCTTACATGAACAAGTGATGCAAACCAGGAAGTGAATGAGAGAACAGAAACTAGAATGCCAGAGGTGATATAGATGAAGGAATTTAATAGGTATTTACTAGTTTTTTTAACAGAATCATTACACTATTCTGTCTGTCTACGTTGCAGACATTAATTTTAGGCAAAACATTTTTTTCCTTTACAACTCCTTTAAGTCACCATTCATTGCCTGACCTTAAAAAAAAAAAAACATTACTTCCTCTCGATAAATTCTTATCCTACAGTACAGTGCATATGATGGGCTTGGTGAAGAAAACGTCTACAGGAGTATAATGGCCATTCTCTAAGACACTTATGATTAAGGCTGGCTCCACACCCCTGGGCATTGTAAAGCTTTGTTTTTTGTTTGTTTATTTAATAACAAACATGTCATACTTACCTCCACTGTGCAGTTTGTTTTGCACAGAGTGCCCCTGATCCTCCTCTTCTGGAGTCCCCCAGCGGTTCTCCTGGCTCCTCCCTGCATTGAGTGTCTATGTCAGAGAAGCGCTCTTCTTGGTGGACACCCAGGCAAGCGCACTCCCGAGTCCTGCATCTGTGTCCATTCACACAGAATGCAGGACTGTGTCATTGGATTTGATTGACAGCAGCGGGAACCAATGGCTGCGCTGCTATTGATCTATCCAATCAAGACACGACACACAAGCTAGAGCTGGTATGTTCGTTCCTGGCTGGAGGATGACAGCGTAAGTAAAACGAGGGGGGGGGGGTGTTCTGCTGCAGCATTCCAGAAGGTTCATCAACTTAATGCATAGAATGCATTAAGGTAAAAAATCATGAGGGTTTACAACCCCTTTAAGATACACTATATTAACAAAAGTATTGGGAAGCCTGCCTTTACATGCATATGAACTTTAATGGCATCCCAGTCTTAGTCCCTAGGGTTCAATATTGAAAGGGAAGAAAGGGGGTCTAAGTGACTTTGAATATGGCATGGTTGTTGGTGCCAGACGGGCTGATCTGAGTATTTCATAAACTGCTGGTCTACTGGGATTTTCACACAGAAACATCTCTAGGTTTTACAGAGAATGGTCATAAAAAAAGAAAATATCCAGTGAGCGGCAGTTGTGTGGAGGAAAATGTCTTGTTGATGGCAGAGGTCAGAGGAAAATGGGCAGACTGGTTCCAGATAATCAAAAGGCAATAGTAAATAACTCAAATAACCATTAGTTACAACCAAGGTATGCAGAATACCATCTCTGAACGCACAAGACATTGCACCTTGAAGCACATGGGCTACAGCAACAGAAGACCACACCAGGTGCCACTCCTGTCAGCTAATAATAGAAAGCTGAGGCTACAATTTGCACAGGCTCACCAAAATTGTACAATAGAAGTTTGGAAAAACATTGCCTGGTCTGATGAGTCTTGATTTTAGCTGCGACATTCGGATGGTAGGATCAGAATTTAGTGTAAATAACATGAAAACATGGATCCATCCTTCATTCAGGCTGGTGGTGGTGGTGTAATGGTTTGGAGGATATTTCCTCTGCACACTTTGGGATAATGAACCAGGTCATAAAGCTCAAATCATCTCAAACTGGTGACAATGAGTTCACTCGACTCCAATGGCCTCCACAGTCACCAGATCTCAATCCAATAGAGCACCTTTGGAATGTGGTGAAATGGAAGATTTGTATCATGGATACAACAACTGTGTGATGCTACTATGGACCAAAATCTCTGAGGAATGTTTCCAACACCTTGTTGAATCTATGCCATGAAGAATTAAGGCAGTTCTGAAGGCAAATGGGGGTCCAACCCAGTACTAGCAAGGTGTACCTAATAGAGTGGACGGTAAGTGCATACGTGATTGTGCATTTCCACCGACAAAGGCAGCATGCAAGCTGCTTGTACACCGATTCCGCTGTGATTATTCACAGCAGAAACAGATCTGTGGGTGCTGGGCACTGGATGTCCATGGCACCACCAATCATCGGACAGAGGGACAGAGACTCAGAACAGATCTCTGTTCATGAAAATAAGACAGAGTTCCGTTTTCTTTTAATTCTTTATTTATTTTGTTCAAGTGTGTATGAATACAAAAGTATATAATTACGTAAGCAAAATTACAATACACCTATCTAAACCAAGTGTCCTAAAAACCTCAAAACCCTCCCCCATCCCACGAACCCCCTCTTAACCCCTCCTCCTAACTCGACCCCCCCACCTCTTAAAACTTTATAGATTTGACTCTCTCTCTCTCGCTCTTTTCTTTTTTTTTTTCTCCTGTGTTTACTCTCTTTGTGGAGGGATTTCTGCTATCTAGGGACCGAACACCTCTACATACCAACTGGTTAGTTCTACTGCATGGGGTAGAAGGGTCAGTAAAACAATGCAAAAACTCAGTAATACAACGCCGGGAAAAGACTTATCCCCAAAAAGTGGCAAGAAGTAGAGGCCCGCTCAATCTGCGAGTGGTTAATTACAGTGGAGGAAACATGTAATATGGAAGGTATGAAGCAGAGTAATGAAGAAGAAAGTATGGAGTTAAAAGATAAATGGGAGAGATGGAAAGTGTTTAAAAAGACAATTCGGTATGTAGAGTTCCGTTTTGACAGGGGGGAAAGGATGGATTTTGTGTTTCTGCAAAGCAAGGACTCAAATCCATCTCTTCCCCTAGTAAAAGCAGCACACATAGTAAACACAAACACTGGCTAGGCACACATTCAATCACCTTAACCCCTTAACCCCTTCTCAGCCAGTGTCATTAGTACAGTGACAGGGCATATTTTTAACACTGATCACTGTAGTAGTGTCATTGGTTCCCGCAAAGTGTCAGTCAGAGTCCGATTGTCCACCGCACACTCACAGTCCCACCATAAGTTGCTGATTGCTGCCATTACTAGTATACCAGTATATGTTACATTTTCTTCTTACCAAAAACATGTAGCAGAATACATATCGGCCTAAATTTATAAAGATTTTTTTATTTTTTATTGGATATGTTTTATAGCAAAAAAGTAACAAATATAGTTTTTTTTTCAAAATTGACAGGGTTTTTTTTATAGCGCACAAAATTTAAAACTGCAGTGGTGATCAAATACCACCAAAAGAATGTGGGGGAAAAAACGACATAAATGTTATTTGGGTACAGTGTTGCATGACCACGCAATTGTCAGTTATAGTAACGCAGTGCCGTATCGCATAAAAATGGTCTGACCTGGTCATAAAGGGGGGTAATTCTTACCTGGAGATCAAGTGGTTAATCACCACTGGTGTTTTTATTTGTTGTTAAAAAAACGAAAAAATACCAACATTTTTGAAAACAAAAATCTTCTTTTTTGTTTCTGTTATAACATTTTTGCAAACAGTTACTTTATCTCTTTCACTGATGAGGTGGCACCGATTGGCAGCACTAATGGGCACTGTTAGGGCTACACTGATTAGCAGGACACTGATGATCAGTGCCCTGAATATCAGCATAGATGTCCTCGTTCGATTACTGGCTCTCTCCTCTCCTCACGCTGTGACAGCGCAAGGAAAAGAATGCCGATACTGAGAAAGCGTGTTTACATCGTGATCAGTTGTGTCCAATCACTGTGATTGGCTCTTTACCCCAATAGACGCCCTCCCAGAACTGGACATCTGCGCTATAGCCATCATTCAGCTATAGTGCGGTCAGCGAGTGTTTAATATACACTTATTGGGATTTTTTTTACCAAAGACACATAGCAGAATACATTTTGGCCTAAATTTATGAAGAAATTTAAACTTTTTTTATTGGATATGTTTTATAAGTGCTGAAAACATGGTCTGGTCATGAAGGGGGTAAAACCTTCCGGTGGTCAAGAACTCCATATCCCATGGTACCTTGCTCCCTGCAAGGAGTAATTCCTTTACTGATGCCACCTCCTGAGACTCCTCTCAGATTCTTTGTAGTTGAGAAGGCAGGCTCTGTGAATTGTGCGACACAGCAGTCACCATCAACAGGGTATAGTGAAAAAGGGTCACAGAAAGTAAATGTGTGGGGATCTTCACAAAGAAAGCTCTGGTTCACACTGGAGCGATTAGGCATGTGATGTGACATGTCAAATCGCATGCCAAATTGGCAGCAATGGCACTGTCCGAAACGGTGCGAATTTGCATTTGTGGTGCTGCACTGATTCCTAAAAGTCGTTTCTGTACTACTTTTGGCAATTTCGGGGTGCGATTTATATTGACATCTGTGCAGCAACAAGTACAGATGGCGCTGAAATCGCCCCCGAAGTTGGGACTGAAATGCGAGAATGAAATTGTGCGAGTTCAGCTCAACAATTTAATTTTTACCGTCAATGTGAAACTGGACTAATTTTACAAACTTCAAGAACATTCAGATTAATAGGAATAGGCTAGAAATCATTGAAATACAATGCAGAAACAAATATGTGATTTTACATTTTGATCATAGATACGCTTTAACTAAACTTAGATTTTAAACAATCAATGTGCAGTGCAAGAAGATTTTAGGAGTCTATTACTACCCCAAACAAGTGTGTTGGGAATGTCTTTAATTATCACATTAACCACTTACCGCAAACCGGCGTAGCTGTACGTCGGTACTTTGATGCTAAATACCGTTGTTATGGCAGCAGCTAGCTGCCATAACCCTGGTATTTTCAGCAACATTTTTTTTTTTTTTTTTATTGCATTTAAGTGTAAATATAAGGACTTTTGACCCCAGATCTCACATTTAAGGGGTCTGTCATGCTTTTTTTTCTATTACAAGGGATGGTTACATTCCTTGTAATAGGAATAAAAGTGACCCTTTTTTTTTTTCTTAAAGGACAATGTAAAAATAAAAAGTAAAATAAATGAGAATTTTTTTTTTTAAGTGCCAGGTCCTGCCGAGCTTGTGCGCAGAAGCGATCGCATATGCGAGTCGTGTTTGCATATAAAAACAGTGTTCAAACCACACATGTGAGATATCGCCGCGATCATTAGAGCGAGAGCAATAATTCTAGCAAAAGACCTACTCTGCAACTCAAAACTGGTATTATGTAGAAAATGTTAAATGGAGATTTTTAAGGTTCAAAGTTTGTTGCCATTTCACAAACGTATACAATTTTGAAGCATTAAATTGGGCTAACTTTACTTATCTTTTTCCCCACAAATTGCGCTTGCAAGACCGTTACGCAAATATGTTGTGACAAAGTATTGCAACGACCGCCATTTTATTCTCTAGGGTATCTGAAAAAATATATATATAATGTTTGGGGTTTCTAAGTCATTTGTAAAGAACTAGTGTCAAAAACAGGCTTGGTCCTTATTAAGTGATTAATCTCCTCCAGTTGGGTACTGTTCTAAAGGATGTCACTTAGTCACATGATTACGATAGTGAATGTATGTGTTAATTGTGCAGCATTCATTTTGCTGACCTTTAGATCTGGAAATTTGATGTATGGGACTATTAGAAGTAGGACTAAATCTTTAGAAGGGTTTGGCTGCACAGTTCAGTGGCCCCATCTTCACATGTATAACCAGTCTTACATGCTGTTATGTCAAATTAGATAGTAGTGTCTTAAAAAGAAATGTCTGGCTAATGCTTCCAGAGTAGGGTTGCCATCATTTTTTCAAGCCAAACCCGAACACTTTTGAGGCACAGGGCATTTCTCTTTTGTTGCAATAAACACTATAGGATTATAAAAGACCTGGGACACATTTGGGTGCCCCAAGGGGAGTAGTAATGTGGCTCACAGTGCGCGCCAGTGGGTGTGGCTAAATTGCTCTTGCTGACATCATCACCCCACCCTTATGTAATGCCAAACCTGCCCCCAAACAGCCACCTGCAGAGGCAACAGATCTGTGTATGACTATCTTGGTTACTTGGGGAGCCACAGCCTGGTCTGAGTATTGTGTCTGGGTTTCAGGTAGACTGAAACCTGGACACATGATTCAAAACTCAAACTGTCCGGGTGAATCCTGGACAGGTGGCAACCCTATTCCAGAGCTTGGTTTACCACCCACTATTTCCAGACGACAGCGGTTTTACTGGACAGGAAGCAAGGAAATGTTTCACAGATACACAGGAATATTAAAATGCATGGGACAGAAAGTGAAGGGGAACGGTCTCTAAAAGAGCCTTGGTTAGTAATAGGAATCCAACAATGGTTCTTACCTTTCCCCACTCTATCCAAAACAAGAAACATTTGGCTTTATGTCCAGTTCTAAATTGTATTGCACTCACCACTTAATAAAGTCAATATCCACGAACAATGAAGAGATTCTACCAGAAAATGTATGCATTTACCCTGAATGGTTTAGAGGGTTAAGCTATGCTGACCATCAGAAGAATTTTACTTTCCAGCCACATAAATCATCTCTACTTGACATACTGTTCAATAGCATCTCAGAGAACAATGCACTAGTGGCTATTGACTCTTGTCTCTCACTGTCTGATCACTGCAAGGTGTTTCTTCCAGCTGAGGGCGATAATTAGACGTTGAATATACTGAAAACTGCCAACAGACATGTCGATAAAAGGACTCTTTAGCATCTAACAACCAGTGGGAATCAATGAGGCCTTTTTCTCTAATTCAGTCAAGAAGACGGTATATTTCTGTGAAATCATGGATCTTATGCAGAGGGTAAAATAATTTTTTACAGTTTTCTTATATTTATTGTATTTTTGGTCCACAAATTTTAGTTTATTATTGTTGACATTCTCTTTCATTTTAAGTGACGTTTACAAAATGGGTATCTCCCTCATTATACTTTTTTAATGTTTGAGTATTTAACTGCATTGAAAAAATGGACAGATATGTCTCAACAAATGCACACACATTGGAACAGTTGCTACTGAAAACAATATATCACAATGCCCCAGGCAACCAATCATAATGGTTATGCTTCATAATAATCAAAGAAGCTTAGCGCTTCTTAGAACATGAGGAGTCATTTGGTTCTACACACAAAATAAAATCTTACAATTATTTATGTACATGAGGCTATTCAATTAAAAATAAGTAGCAAATTACTGTACATCCCTTAACAGAGACACACAACAATGACATTAGGTGCTCAAAGATGTGAGATGGTACTCAGAAGATGGCCACTGAAACCTCTTACTGCAGGACTATTGGTTATTATAATGAAGGGGCCATAAACATGCATTTTAGAATCATCAAAGCTTGCATTCATGCAATGAAACTGGACAGCTATTGGGTAACTTCAAAGGTCACAAAGTGCTCATTAAAATATGACTGTTTCCTGATCACTTTAATTGGCTAGATCAGCAGCAACATCTTATGTCCATGAGCACCTGTAGACTACAGTACCCCGTGAAAACTAGCAGATTGACAAGAGTTTGTTTTGGAACATTGGTCCTCATTTTTATACTTGTATACCTAAGGTAGTCCTTGCTTTACCACTTGCTAACTGGGCACATATACCCCCTCCTGCCCAGGTGAAATTTCAGCTTCCGGCACTGCGTTGCTTTAACTGACAATAGCGCGGTCGTGCGACGTGGCTCCCAAACAAAATTGACGTCCTTTTTTCCCCACAAATAGAGCTTTCTTTTGGTGGTATTTGATATTTATTTTTTGCGCTATAAACAAAAACAAAATAGAGCGACAATTTTGAAAAAAATACAATATTTTTTACTTGTTGCTATAATAAATAGCCCAATTAAAAAAAAAAAAAAAAAACATTTTTTTTCTCAGTTTAGGCCGATACGTATTCTACATATTTTTGGTATAAAAAAAAAAAAAAATCGCAATAAGCGGCTGGTTTGCGCAAAGGTTATAGCGCCTACAAAATAGGGGACAGAATTTTTTTTTATTTATTATTTTTTTTTACTAGTAATGGCGGCGATCTGCAATTTTTTATTGGGACTGCGACATTATGGCGGACACATCGGACACATTTTTGGCGCCATTCACATTTATACTGCGATCAGTGCTATAAATATGCACTAATTACTGTATAAATGTGACTGGCATTGAAGGGGTTAACACTAGGGGGTGAGGAAGGGGTTAAATATGTTCCCTGTATAGTGTTATAACTGTAGGTGGAGGGGGGTGACTGGGGGAGGTGACCGATCGGTGTCCCTATGTACAAGGGACACAGATCGGTCTCCTCTCCAGAGACAGGACGCTGTCTCTGTGTGAGCCGGCAATGAGAGATGATCTCATATGTTTACATTTGAGATCATCTCTCATTGGTCGCACAGATTGCAAAGCAAACAGCCACTCTGATTGGCCGTTCGCCACGATCTGCGATTGGCTGTGTCCAAGGGACACGGCCAACACAGAATTTCCCCGCTACGCGCTCGGAAGCATGCGCAGGGAACGCCAAAAGGGGCGGACTTCAAAAGACGTCCTGTTGGATATTCAGGTCCGTGCTGTAGCCGTCATTCGGCTATAGCGCGGGCCTCAGGTGGTTAAAGAGGTAATAAAGTCAAAAGGTTTTTTCTCTTCTTACATTATATACAGGAAGATAAAAAGTCTTCTATGTGCAGCAGCCCCCCTCGACCCCCTAATACTTACCTGACCCCCATCTCTGTCAATGAGTGTCTCGGCCACGCTGCTGTCAAGATCAGTTAGCCAATCAGGAGAGAGGGGACAAGGCCAAACCACAACTCCTTGTCTGAATGAAGACAATGGCTCGGCTTGGGTGGCCTCATAGCAAGCTGCTTGCTGTGAGGGTACTCGACAGGAAAGAGGGGCCATGAGCACAGAAGAGGGACCCAAGAAGAAGAGGGACCCAAGAAGTGGAGGATCTGGGCTTCTCTGTGTAAAACCATTGCAACAGAGCAGGTAAGAAACATAGAAAAAAAAAAAACGAGACTTCACAATCACTTTAATCAGTTCCAGGCCGCCAACCGCACATATACTGCTGTAGGGCGGCCAGGCCTGTACGTTGTCCAAGCTCCCTGGTCTGGGGCACGCATGATGGCCGCCGACCACCCGCAATAGTTTTTGGGAATGAAAGAACAGCAGTCTGCCTATGTAAACAAGGCAAACCATTGTTCTGTCACAGACAAAAAGAGAGATCTGTGTTTCCTAGTAATCAGGAACATAGATCTCTCTCTCTCTGTCTAGTGTCAGCATCCCCCACACAGTTAGAAAGCATGCCCAGGGAACACATTTAACTCTGTTTTACAGTGGCAGTGCCTTTTTGTGGCTCTGATCACTGTATTGGTGTCACTGGTTCCCAAAAAGTGTCACTTAGTGTTCAATTTGCCCACCGCAATCTCGCTAAAAATCACTGATCTCCGCCTGTCCAACTTTCAGTAAATTTACAAACAGTTTGTAAAATCCATAATTGTTGCATTTGTCCATAGTGAAAATATAAGTAGCGCTGAAAAGTAATGGTCGAGAACAAATATAAATAGCACACTAGAAGATGATGAATCAACTAAGGTAGAAACAATATAAATGTCCACTAGTTGATGAGGGAAACATTAAAGAAAAACCAGAAAGTCCATAAGTCATGGGTGTATTGGTACAACATAAGCATTAAGGAACATTCTGAAATATGGGAGTAGATGAAATACTCTTACCAACTGTTGTTGATCTATATGCCAACGACAATAGATCAAAAGCGCATAGGGTAGACTCCAATCTGCTCGGTGGTAGAAAACGCCCGATTGTAAACTTCATACGGGATGTCTGGAGATAGACGTTGATCCTGAAGTGGAATCTCACCGTGAAACGATGGGCTTGAGATGCAACAAATGGCAGGCACGCCTGGAGATCTACTTGCTTCAAACCAGAGTTGGAAGTAAATTTGATATCCTCTGAGAGACCAGCACACTCATGGAGTGTGCAAAAAGGTTTTCAAAAACAGGTCATGTAAAGAAAACAAAAAACATGCTCCGATGGTGCAGGTAAACGAGGGATAGGTTTTTATTGAAAAAAACCAAATGACATAAAAGTGATCACTAAAGTATAAAATGATAAAAGCAATATGGGAGGTAAGTGTACCTGGCCCGAGTGGACTTTAACAGGTCTATCTCCATTACTTTTCAGCGCTACTTATATTTTCACTATTTTGCATTCTATGTTTGTCACATTGTTTTTGTAGCTGCTTTCACATTTTTTCACGTTCCCAGTTAGCACAGTTTTTCCCTTTCTCCTTTTGCATTTGTCCATGAATGTCAGTTACAGACATGCAGCCTATATGTCCGCAATGGACATTCAAAGACAGGTGCAAAAAGTACAGATTTTACATACTGTTCGTAAATTTACCGAAAGTTGGCAACCCTGTCTACGTCATAACTAGTAAAAAAAATAAAAAAAAATACCTAAATCTATGCCATAGTTTGTAAAAGTGATACATTTTGCGTAAACCAATTGATATACGTAATTGTTTT
Source organism: Rana kukunoris (assembly GCA_029574335.1). Taxonomy (NCBI): domain Eukaryota; kingdom Metazoa; phylum Chordata; class Amphibia; order Anura; family Ranidae; genus Rana; species Rana kukunoris. The sequence goes on along the minus strand of CM056056.1, from coordinate 135,812,433 downwards.
TTTTTTTTACCAAAAATATATAACAGAATACAAATTGGCCTAAACTGATGAAGAAAGTCGACCAAAAAAAGCCCTATTTGTGCGATAAAAAGGACAAACATTTTGTTTAGGTACAACATTGAACATTGTCAGTTAAAATAATGCAGTGCCGTATTGAAAAAATGCCCTGGTCATTAGGGGTAAATCCTTCTGGAACTTCTAATCAATATTTAATTTTCAATATTAAACTTTTTTTTGTATGGGAATTTAATGATCAATTCAGGGAGTGGGAGGCTTTTAAATCGAGGTTAGTTCTAGTTTGGTGCAAGTCCAAAAAGTTACCCCAGTTTGTAAAGTACTGTACAATGGTTCCTTACAGATCTCACAAAAAATATATTTTGTTTTAAACAACTTTGACCAACTACCTTGCAATTCGGAAGACACGTACCTAATCAAGCTGAAACTTAACAAGTAGAGTTAGGGGAGATGGCTTAAGAAAAATACCCCTGAATCAATCTTCATAGTACCAATGCAGGTACGGAAGATGATTTATAAAGATCAATCGCTTCTGCCTATCTCGCCTTGCCATGACAGCCAGTCTTCATCAGGGCTGTTTAAAAGGCAGTGCTGACAGGGAAGAGCGATCCTCTGATTAAGGGCTCTGTCTGGCTAACCTTTTATTTGAAGAATGATCGCTACTGAGTGACAAACACTCCTCTGTTCATTCCCAGACTGAGATGTTAGTATGCAAGTTAGCATTGTCTCTTAACATAGGAGAACCAAGGTAATCCAGGTAAGAAGCAGAGACATGAAATCAGTGTAGCCAACAAAGGGTGCATGTTAGGAGCCCGTTTTTATCAAATATATGTTTAGGCATTATAAGGAAAAGGGAAGAAAGGCTTGCTCAGGCAGGTAATGGGTCAACTGCAATAGTGTCAGTGTCAGTGCGGCGTGAGCGTCTCTGTTGTCACCGCAACGGCAGGCGTATGAATGAAAAGTTACCGCCCCGTACTGTAATGGAGAACATTCATAAAACCCGCCCTCTCCTTTGTTTACTACCGCGTCACTTCCTGTGAAACGAAGTCGCGCGATGTCTCGGCGGATACAGCTAAATATTATAATTAGGGAGCTCCTAGAAAGGCTCCCAGCATGCAGAGCGAGGGACAGGAAGGATAAAAAAAAACGAGGAATACCCGACCAGCTACTAAACCGGAAGCCGCGCTGTTTAATAGGTATTACAACACCTAATTTCTTTTTAATAGCCGATTAGGGATTGTTTAGCAGCGCTATTAGTATTTAGGTAAAGTCAATTTCAGGGTGGAGATCCGCTTTAAGACGATCCCTGAAAACCCTTCTCTTTAAAGCAGAGTTCCACCCATTTAAAAAAAGTGTAGCTGCTGACTTTTAATAATGACTCGCCTGTCCCACGGTACAGAGCAAATCCCTGCTCCTCTCCCCCTCCTTTCGGCGGCGCCGGTATTGTTGTTGTGGGTGCCAGGCTGTGGCTTCACAGCCGGGCACACACTGCGCAAGCCATGATGCGCACTGTGATTGACCAGGCAATCTTCTGGGACTTGTGACATGTCAGGGAGGGAGGGGGGAGAGGTGATGCTTCCTTCCGGCACCGCAGCAGTGGGAGCTGGGAGCCCGTAAAAACAGAGTACTCACTACCCAACAAAAATTACATGCCAAATGTGGAATGTCAGGGGACCCACACTTAAAGCGGAAGTTCCCCCACAGCTATTACCCTTTTGTATCAATTTTAAAATTGTAAGCTCTAATGAGCAGGGCCCTCTGATTCTTCTTGTACCAAATTGTATTGCAACTGAAATGTCTGCCTTCATTTTGTAAAGTACTGCACAAACAGTTGGCGCTATATAAATCCTGTATAATAATAATGCAAAACTTCAATGGGAAGCTCTAATGTAAAAAAACAATTTAAATAAAGATTTTGGTCTCAAAATATTGATAATGTGTGCATTGTTGGACTAAATAGTTGTAATTGAAATCTGGTTTACTGCACATTGCTCAGTTCATTATATAGGCCATGTACAAAAAATATTAAAAACTTGTTTTTAGGAAATATCCAAATAAAGGATAAACTACATGGTAAGAATGAATTATTAGTGTTAATTCAGTGATAAAAGTGAATGAGTATATAAATTCAAGATCGCCAATAGATATAATGTAGCCACAAACCTGTGAAATTTTAAAGCCCTGTACATACGGCCTGGATTCTCGTCAGGAAAAAAACTTTGTTTTTCCTGACAAGATTCCTGGCAAGATTTTCTTGCCAGCCGAGTGTACACACACACACACACCATTCAACAGTACCGCCGTTCTTTTGATTGGCACGAACACGGTGATGTCATTGACTACGATGAGCATGAGCTCGTCACATTGCTTCATCCTACCTATGCCTTGAAAGCTACTGCGCATGCGTCAAAGTCATTTCGAGCATGCACAGGTTTCCATGGAGAGGTAAGTATACACACGCTCTGGTTTCTCGACAGGAAAACACTGCCGAGAATCTCACAATGAGAAAATAGAGAGAGGTTCTCTATTTTTCTCATCTAGATTCTGGGCAGTTTTCTTGACGAGAAACCTGAAAGCCTTGTAAACACGCTCGGTTTACTCTGCAAGAAAGCTCTGCCAGCAGTTTTCTTGCTGTTTCTTGTACGAGGCTTTAGCCTTACAAAGGCGATCCAAAATATATTGTATGCTTTCTAATTCACACCAGGTCATTAAATTATCAAAAGTAAAGCACTTAAGAAGCGTGGTAAGGCATGAGTAGAAGCTGACAGGGACAATTCAAAACACAAAATAAATTCACATTTTAAGATAAACTAATATCTTTTTTTCAACAGACACAAGAACATGATCCATAGATGTGTTTGTTCTATTTCAGTTATTTCATATTTGACTGAAGTAGTGGCCAAGATTGTCAAAAATCCCTATCAATTACAAAGGGTAATCTGTGATTGATCGGCAAGCTTTTAATCAAAACTAGAAAGTGCATTTAGGTTATCAGCAGCCAGAACACTATAGCCTAAGAGTGACGTCTTCACTTTCTATTACAGCATATTTGAATGAAGTGTTTGAATAGCTTTCTGGTCTTTCATCTTTACAGCTTTCAAAGCCCTCATACTTCAGATCTGATCTGTAACAAAGAAATATGACTTTCCAGTTTGACAGCTTGGACATAATTAAAGACTGCTGTGAATGTACTGCCATGCCGAACAAGTCAGCTTCATAATGCATTTTATAAAGCACTGTTTACCCTTCAAACAATTCTCTGACAAGGTTTAAACAGGTGTACTTTGGATTCTTTTCATACAAGATTTGCAAAACCTGGGGATATGAACTTTTTTTTTTTTTTTTTTACTTCAGTTACTGAGCATACACAATCTATTCATTCACACAGGGTCAAAACATTATCAGCCTAAGCTGACAGAGAAATGAATAGATCTTCTCTTATTACAACGGCCTATTTAGATAAAAATATTCATGTAGCAGGTGTGATATTCTTAGGTGAAGATCAGGTAAGGCTTTAAGCTAATGTTATATATAAAGCAGAACTTTACCATAAACAATAAGTTACACTTTTAAGAATACTTTCCCTGTCCTCTGTTATTGGCACTTTATTTTATTTTTATGGGGGACATCAATAGCAGCCACTGTGCCCATCAAACGCAGCTACTGTGCTCATCAATTGTCGCCACTATGCCATCAAACGCAGCCACAGGGCCCATCAAACGCAGCCACTGGGCCCATCAAACGCAGCCACTGTGCCATCAATTGCCGCCACTGTGCCATCAATTGCCGCCACTGTGACATCAAATAAAGCCACTGTGCCATCAATTTGCTCATCAATTGCCTCTCCTGTGCCCATCAATTGCTGCCAGTGTGCCCATCAATTGCTGCTACTGTGCCCATCAATTGCTGCTACTGTGCCCATCAATTGATGCTACTATGCTTACCTTGTCTCGGTGGGGCAGTGGGTCATGGTGGCAGGTGGTTTCCAGTGATCTTTACGCTCCTCAATGTCTTCTCCAGTCGTCTCTTCCCACCCTTTGCGATAGGCGTCCAATCACAGCGTCCAATCACAGCGTTTCAGCCAATCAGGTGACAGGTAACAGACCCAAGCACCTGATTGGCTGAGAGGTGGCTCAATGTTAGCAAAGCGAATGAATATTCACTTTCCTAACACAACACTGAGTGAACAACAAGCACCCAGCATGGTGCCCGCTGTTCATCTTTTTGGACGCCTATTAGAGCCCATGGCAAAAAATACCCTGCTGCTGTAATTCTGGTGCATGGCGCCTGAAAATGGCTTTTCAACCCTTACCTACTCTATCCAAAATGAAAAAACTATTTGGATATACATACACTTTCAATCTAAAAAGATCCCATTAAAGTAATTATTCAAAATGACTTATTACAAGGTTTATGGCCTTCACGTATAAAATATGGTCTTCATGGGACTAAGACTGGGTTCACACTGTGGAGTGGCTCGCAGCAGGGGGTCCAGCGCATCCCTGTTCTCCTTTTCAGGGGCGGATCAGGTCTGGATTTTTGCCTGAATTCGGACCTGAAACTGAGCCAAAAACACACAGGACCCTTCTGCAGTGCGTTCCACAGCGGGCCCAGAGATGGGTGAACCGGCTTCCATGGGTAGCCAGTCACACTCTCACGTCATGCAAATTGGATGCTGGGAAACCTGCATCCAATTCGCATAAGAATGAACCCAGCCTAAAATATAAATTTTGAAGTAAAATATATATACCTAAAAGAAGACATATCGTAAGTACTGGACATCCGTTTACCATTTACATGATATAATTAATTTTGATCCGAAACATACTTCCTCCCATTTATTTGGTATTTAAAATAAGATATATTAGGGACAAAAATGAAAGTCACTAGGAAGTAAAAGACAGGAAACAGTATGAAAATAAACAACTGTCTGTTTAGATTTGGAATAGTCCTTGGCTGAGGAACTTGCGTGGATTTCATTCCTGCAATTCAATTTTGTTGATATGCCGTCATTTGTGTGGGGAACCTGTCACTTCTTTTTGTCAGTTTCTCTGCCTCCTGTCAGCAGGCAATGCTGTCAGAACCTTGTGCTGATAGAAAGAAATATTATTTGTAACTTAATCTCTTGCCTGTCCTTTGGAAATGATGCAAATTTCCCATCTTATCGCTATTATGGTGATGCGTGTGTCATGGGTTTAGCCGGGGCTGCAGTGCACGAGTCTGCTTCATTTCTCAAGCTTGGCGAGAGTCCCGTGTACTTTCTTTCCAAACACATAACCATTTGTCATTTTTACCAGTCCTGTGACAGCTCTTCTCTAAGATAAATAACATTATTAATCAGTTTTGATTGCAACAGGCCTGTTTCTTCTAAAAGCCAAAATTACAAGCATGACATTTAGCTATCAACATCTCTTGATAGTTAACATGCACTAAACAAGCATTACTAATGAGGCCAAGGGATAGTCTTTATTAACCATTTTGGTACTGACAATGTCCCTGCAGCCTTGGAAGGTTATTTACAAATTAACACCACTTACAACCACATTGAGATCCAGAAATGTTATCTATTTGTAGAGCAGTCCATTACTTTAGTATGAAAACAATCTAATTATCGAGTTAGCACCCAATTCGCAGTGCTCCCTCCCCGATAACACACAACAGCACAAACTATTTCCAGATGATTAAAAATACCTTGACGTTCATTTACATTTCTTGGGTGCTTACATTCTTCCTCACGTTGTCACATTCACACTTTACCTCACAGCCATTAATAGGACCAGGAATTAAAACTGTAATTGGGACTCAATGATACATTTTCAGGGCATAACATATACACTATGATGGTTATTTAAAATAGAGAGCAAATACCAAAGCGGAGACTGATGTCCTTCAGAACATTCTCTGCTCTCTGCATGACGCTGTGTAATAGGAGGAGAGCTTGGTCATATGATTTTGATAGGTCACACCACTGGGCTCTCCTCCTCCTGACACTTTTTTCCCCCCATTAATTAAAATAAATGGGGCTTCACTTATTTGAGAATCCTGAAGCAAAGGGCACATTTGTAAAGCACACAGCTGTGCTTTATAAATGTACCAGTACACTTTTATTTATTTTTTAAAGCAGCGGCATGGCCACAGTTAGGCCATATCACTGCTTTATAAATGAACCCTTATGTTTCCTTTGTAAAGACATAAATCTTACAAGCATAACTGCAATGACTACAGAGGCCTATAGAAAAAAAACATTCTGTACAAAAGTAGAGAATTTGCCCATAGGGACCAGTCACATTCCTTCTTTGATTTCACTAGAGAAAAAAAAAAGATGAAATGATAAGTAAATATGCACAGGTTTTCCACTTTTATGGTGAATTTATTTTCTCTGTCTCTATCTTTAAATAAGTTCTGTGAAACGTGTGTGAAATTATAGCCTGGGCATGATTTAAAGCAGGGCAATCTTAATAGCATCATGGGCCCCTGGGCAAAGTAATGCACTGGGGCCCCACCAGCTTGCCCCAATTTACACACCTACTTTCAAGAAATAAAGTATAAATAGTTGATAGAATTAAACATCTACTCATTAGTACTTTCAATCAAAATGGATTTTACAAAAGGAAAACATTCCATGAATCAAAAACTAGTCAACACAAAGGGCACGTCACATGGGGGGGGGGGGTTCAGGAGAGCACAACACTGGGATCAGGAGGGCAGAGTATAGGGGGAGGGGGGTCAGGAGGGCATAGTATAATCTTGGACAGTTAGCAAGTATGATGTAATGCAAGATTACTGTGGGCCCCCCATGTACCTAGGGCCCCTGGGCAGTACCCAGGAGTGCCATTGCATTAAGATGGCCCTGAATTAAAGAGCCATTTTTGCAGCTTTCCTAAACTAGAACTCCAGCTATAACTTTTTCTCTTGCTCTACTGACAAGTGGGAAGGTTTATTCTCACTTCTGGTTCAGTCTCTCACCTACATGGTACATGAAGCACAAGAAAAAAAAAAGATATAAAGGTTTTAACCTTTATGTCCCTGTACACCACGTTACATGGGCTTCCAAAAGGGATTTGTTACCCCCGTTAAACCCACTCTGAAAATTATTATGCAGCCCCTCCCTAGAGATGCAACAAAGGATGAAAAAAGGTGAAATGGGTGTTTTATTCAAAAAAATTCCAGTTGTCTTTGATACACAATGTTTTAGCTTTCAGTTAGCGTATGCATCTACCATATGCAGAATTGAGGATGAATGTTCAGACAGATTTCTAAACTTCCAAATTTGCTCATTTATATTTATTCTGTAGTGTAAGCTTTTTTCAATTCTCATTCCATGGTGCCTGGTTCAAGGTGGTTCCCTTGGAAGAGAGTCTTGCTGGACAAGGCATCTGGAAGCACACAAAGTACCCAGACAGTTCTGGCTATGGTGGCTCTGGAAGTAGCATGCACTGCTGGCCAAGATGGGACATTTGAACAAATATTAAAGGACATGTTACTTCCTGACACTTCATCCCACGCTTTTTTACATGTATTTACACAAAAAAGTAATCACTTAACTGTGTGAAGAACAAAGCCTGACCAGGTAATGAAAAGAAAAAAAGTAAGAAATATTTAAAAAAATAAAAGAAATTCTCATACAACACGTCTTGATGAACTTTAGTGTATGTCTGGAAAAAATCTCTTTAGGTCTTGTCACAATAATAACAGTGGGAAGTGTCTGTGGGTGGTATGGATTTGAATGATTACGCCCTGTGAAAATGAATGAATGTTTATGACGAACTGTGCCAAGATCAACAACACATTGCAAGCTCCAGTGAAGATCAGGTTTGTCTATTGCTGATTTATAGCACTCCAATTTTCACTAAACAGCTGTCCAATTCCACTGATAATACATCTTTCCTGACCCTGTTTTAATTAACATATTTTAATATTAACAAAACCAGCTGCAGGGAACCTTTTAAAACTGAGCTGACAACTTTATGAAACTGTATTGCCTTTAACCACCTTTGGGTTCATTTAATAAAATAGTGCCAAGTGTGGATATGATGTCCAAAGTGCAAGAACCAAACATATACAGTGGTTGTAAACCTCAGGCATGAAATATGAACACATTCTATCCCTCTATAGTGTGTATTTGGCTCAATCCAGAGCACTAAGGGGTTGATTTACAAAAACTGGAGAGTGCAAAACCTGGTACAACTCTGCATAGAAACCAATCAGCTTCCAGTTTTTTTGTTTAAGTTTATCCACTTAAGGATCAGAAGGATTTACCCCTTAATGACTGGGGAATTTTTTGTGATACAGCACTTTTCTCAGTTTAGGCCAATATGTATTCTTCTACATATTTTTGGTAAAAAAGATTGCAATAAGCGTATATCGATTGGTTTGCACTAGGGTTGTCCCGATACCACTTTTTTAGGACCGAGTACAAGTACCGATACTTTTTTTCCATGTACTCGCCAATACCGAATACCGATACTTTTTTTAAATGTCATGTGACAGTTTTCAAACCACAATACAGAGTTTTAGTAAACCAACCTCTAAGTGTCATTTCTTTCTGCTGACTCATTCCTTTGCTATCTGCTATTTGACAAGTTTTCCTGACACCAAATGAAAACAAAATGTGATTGGGCGGGAAGAGCTCCATCACACATTGTGTGTGTGCGATTGATAGCCTCAGCTCTGTTCCTGTGAGCTGTGTAAAGAGGTTGTGTCCCTTCCCTCCAATCAGCTTTCAGTTCTCACTGAGAGTATTTTCAACTCCCCACCCCCTGCTTTCTGGAAGCTTAGACAAGCTATATAAATTCTGGACTTTGAACGGCTGTAGAGAAGAGATGGCTGTAGACAAACAAGTACAACGTATGCAAGAGTATTTGTTTAAACTCTGTGTATCGCCTGAGGCCAAGTATATCTAAGGATTTACAATCACTTTAAATTGATAGATTTCAGATCAATAAAAGACGAATCCAAAATATAAATATTTATGTTAAAATGATCTTTAAAAGTAAAAGCCAAACAAAATGAGAAGGGACCAGGGGTCTGAAGGGCCTGGTCCCTTCTCAGGTCCTCGCAGAACCTTGGACACCCCCCTAGTCTTGTGGGCTGCCTTCCTGCCTCCAGATGACCGGGGAGAAGGGGAGCCCTGTTGGGGGAGGAGTGGGAAGGGCTACTCCTGATGGAGGCCTGGCTGCTGCCAGCCATAGGGGAAGACTCCTCCAAAATTAACAAGCCATTTCTCCTTCAACTCAAACTCCTCCTCCTCAACCTCCTCAGAGGACTCCGGCCTTGTCTGAGGGTCTTCCTCTGACTGTTGTCCCGGGGATGGTGCGGACAGGCCAGATGGCACAGCACCCTCCTGCACATCTGTGGATGACACAAAACATTCACAGGTTGGAGGATCCACACACTTGCCACATATTCCCTTCCCCCCCCACACATGCTACACACCAGATAGACAAAACCGGCGCGTCCCCGAGATGCCGATGCGCGTGCCTGGCGGTCGCGATGTCCGCCAGGTACCCGCTGATCGGCAGTTTTAGAGCAGAGACGTGGAGCTCTGTGTGTAAACACAGAGCTCCACATCCTGTCAGTGAGAGGAGACAGATGCTGTTTCTCTTGTACATCGGGAGACAGCATCGGTCACCTCCCCCAGTCACCCCCCTTCCCCCACACAGTTAGAACACACCCAGGACTCACATTTAACCCCTTCCTCACCCCCTAGTGTTAACCCCTTCACTGCCAGTCACATTTATACAGTAATTTGTGCGTTTTTATAGCACTGATCGCTGTATAAATGTGAATGGTCCCAAAAATGTGTCAAAAGTGTCCGTCGCAATATCGCAGTCCTGACAAAATTCGCAGATCGCCGTATTACTAGTAAAAAAAAAAAAAAATTGTCAGAATTCTATCCCTTATTTCCTAGCCACTATAACCTTTGCGCAAACCAATTACTATGCGCTTATTGCGATTGTTTTTTTTACCAAAAATATGTAGAATACATATCGGCCTAAACTGAGAAAAAAAATATATTTTTTAAAAAATTGGATTTTTATTATAGCAAAAAGTAAAAAAAGTTCTGTGTTTTTTTTCAAAATTGTCGCTCTTTTTTGTTTATAGTGCAAAAAAAAAAAACGCAGAGGCGATCAAATACCACCAAAAGAAATCTCTATTTGTGGGGAAAAAAGGACGTCAATTTTGTTTGTAAGTGTATAAGTAAAAAAAAAAATGAAGTAAAATACCCCAAATTTTTTTTTAAAAATGCCCCTGGCTCTGATCAATTGCCAAAATGAACAGCAGGCTACCACAGCAGGCATTGGTCAGGATGTGCGGGCCCTCGGTCAGGATGTGTGGGCCCTCACCCAGGCTATCCAGGCCAATATGGCAACAATCAATGCTGGCCTGACTCGCATTGCCGTGGCCTTGGAGGGCAGGCCGCCAGGTGGGCAGAGACCAGGGGATGCTCCTCCTTCCCCGGATTACCCCACCCATGAGTCTCCCCTGAGGAGCCGGGGCCGTGGCCGCCCCAGGTGTGGGTCACGCCAGCGGCGGTAGTTTTTTTTTCTTTTCTGCTTTTTTTTTTTTTTTTTTTGCTGGGCATTTTTTTTTGGTGCTGGGCAATTTTTTATTTTTTTTTGGTTTTTGAATTATTTTGAATGTGGGGGTGACATTCTTGCCGGAAAAGGGGTGTCACCCTCATTTGTGATGGAGAAGGGTTCCCCAGGACCAGGGAGAAGTGATCCCCAGGTCCGTGTGAATGGTGTATGAATGTACAGTGACATAATTGGAGCCATTGCGTGGCGTTGCTGCTCACAAGTCCAGCATGGTGTGCTAATCCAATGTGATGAGGATGTGGGGTGTGTGATCTAGGGACCACAGTGGTGTGCATGCATGCATTCTCATTGTGCCATGATTAATGTGTGTGTTTAACGTGCAAAGATGCCTAATGTGGGCTGTCTCCTGGCTGCTCTTCCCTCAGAAGACGGGGTAGCCTTGGTTAGGGGGGGGATTGTCTGGTTTGGGGGTCAGGTCATCACATATGTCAATCTCCAGGCCCTTTCTCACTGCGAAGTTGTGCAGCATGCAACATGCACCGATGATCTGGCATACAACGTTTGGGGAATACAACAGGGTACCCCCAGACTTATCCAGGCATCGGAAACGTGACTTCAGGAGGCCAAAGGTGCGCTCCACAACTGCACGGGTTTTGGCGTGTGCTTCATTGTATCTTTCCGGATAGGAGTCATGAGATGGGGTCCCAGTGCATATGCAGAGTCACCTGGAAGGGAAAAGACAGGAGGATGTTAGTCATGCATGTGCCCCTTGTGATTTCTGCATCATGGGGGGGGACAGTCATGCCTGACACCCATGTCACTCACCAACCAGCCAGCTGTCCCCATACATGTTCTGTTCGAATTCCATTGGGATGGAGTGTTGCCAAGACCTTAACCAGTGGCTGCACTGCATGTGAGCGGTGTGTTGGGCTGGTGATGTCCTCCTGCAGGGTTGTGGTTAATTCCATGATGGCAGCAGGGGTGAATCTGAAGATTCGAGACACCTCAGAATCACTCATGCCAAAGAGGTCTATGCATGTGCGGTATATCCTCTCCCGTGCCCTCCTCCGCGCCCTCCTCCCTCTGCGCTCATCTAAAGTCAGTAGTATAGCTATGAGCAAGGATGCCCCTGGCATGTTGGCATACAGATTGTTGTCCTGCAAGTGTGGCTCCTCAGCTCGTCCCTAACGGTGTTGCTTTAGCTGACATGTAGACGGATTGTCTCATTTTAAACCTGCTTTTATATGGACTAATTTTAAACAGGACGTGCAGCTGATGCGCACAGCGTGTAGCCTGCGCCGCACCAACTTACTTTTGTGGATCGCCGTATCTCCCTCATTTGCATATTTGCCTAGCAAATCAATGGTGTGTCTAGCGCATTTTTTGCGTGCACGATGCGCCGGTCTATCGAAATTACGTTGGTTCTAAAATTTCTAGATTTCTGGCGTATATAGTTTTGTTAATACGGCGCTTAGATACGCAGGTGCATATTTCCAATTACAGTAAATTGGGTGTGCTGCGCCAATTTCCAATTACGCAGGCGCATCTCCTGAAATGCCGGCTTAAGTGCTTTGTGAATCTGGCCCATAGTGTCTATAAACTATGGGAAAGATTTATGCCATTATTTTATTTTTTTACTAGAAATTGTGGTGATCTACATTTTTCTTGCGGTACTGCGATGTTGCGACGGACAGATCGGACACTTTTGACAAATTTTTGGGATCACTGACATTAATACAGCGATCACAGCTATAAATATGCACCGATTACTATGTAAATGTCACTGGTAGGAAAAGGGTTAACACTAGGGGGCGATCAAGGGATTAAATGTGTGTTCCCTATACGTGTTCTAACTGTATGGGGATAGGACTGACTGGAGGAGGAGACATATTGTTGTCCCTACTTAGGAACAAACGATATGTCTCCTCTCCTCTGACAGAACAGGGATTTGTGTAAATACACGTGATCCGATCGGGAACCGGTTAAATGACAGTCCGGGCCTAGAATGCAGCTGCATTACAGCACAGCACAAAGCATGATGATTAACCACTTCCCTACCGTAGGATGTCATATGACATCCTATGACATCCTGGACTTTAGGGGGGTTATCTGAATGATGCCTGCAGCTATAGGCATCATTCAGATATCCTTTTCAGGCTGCAATTCTGCGCAGCATAAGAATGATCATAGCGGCGGTCCGCTGCTTGATCGCTCTTATAGACCCCACATCTCTCCATAGAGAGGACCTGTCACACACTATTCCTATTAAAAGGGATGTTTACATTCCTTGTAATATATATAAAAGTGATAAAAAAAAATGTAAAAAAAAAAGTGTATAAGTAAAAAAAAAATGAAGTAAAATACCCCAAAAAATGTTTTAAAAATGCCCCTGTCCACAGTAGCTCACGTTCGGAAGCGAACACACATGCAAGTCCCGTCCACATATGTAAACGCCGTTCAAACCACACACGTGAGGTATCGTCGCATATGTTAGAGTGAGAGCAATAATTCTAGACCTCCTCTGTAACTCTAAACTGGTAACCTGTAAAAAAGTGTCGCCTATGGAGATATTTAAGTACCGAAGTTTGGCACCAATCCATGAGTGTGCGCAATTTTAAAGCGTGACAAGTTAGGCATCTATTTACTCGGCCTAACATCATCTTTCACATTATACAAAAAAATTGCTAACTTTACTGTTTTGTTATTTTTTTTATTTATGAGATCGTTTTTTTTTTCCAAAAAAAAGGCGTTTAAAAAATTATTGCGCAAATACTGTGCGAGATAAAAAGTTGCAATGGTCACCACTTTATTCCCTAGGGTGTCTGCTAAAAAAAAAAAATATATATATATATATAATGTTTGGGGGTTCTAAATAATTTTCTAGCAAAAAAAATATGATTTTTACATGAAGGAGAGAAGTGCCAGAATAGGCGCAGCATGGAAGTGGTTAAAAAAGAGTTAACATAAAGTTAATTAGGAACAAATTTTGTTTCAAAGCTGTTTCAAAATTGCAGGTTTGCTGTAAATGACAACATGGGTAGATACCATTCTTTGATTTACACATACTATAAGCACAGACCAAAATATTGTGTAATAGTTATTGTTACAGTGCATTTATAAATGAAGCCTGCTGTGTTATGTTTATGCAGAAGCCACTGCCAGCATGGAAAACGACCCCACAATGGGTGTGGTAGTGAGGGAGGAGGGCCCCAACCAGATACCCTGCACAGCAATTACCCCGGTAAATAACTACTGTATACAATGTTTATAAAAACCAACACTGTCCAGTTCAAAACCACATAAATGAGCCTGCAGAGGCCGTTACTACCATAGAGCAAACTGCAGCACTAAAGGTGGATGCATCATCCCATCATCTGCACTGTTCAGAGCATTGACACCCCCCAATCTACATGCAGGGGGCTGGATGCATGGATTCCAATGGGGCAGTGTTTTGTTTTTGAAGTACGCGATTAGAGCCAGAGGCTCTAATATGCTTACAAAAAGGGTGGGCTCGGGGGACAGAGCACTGCGCTCTGAGCCCATCCAGTTGTGTGACAATAGCGAATTAATATTCACTATTCTAACAATGATTCTGTCTCCCAGCCAATCAGAAAGTGGGTCCTGAGACCCGTTTCCTGATTCGCCAAAAGGAGAAGCTACCCTATTGGTCGAGGGAGGAGATGCATGGTAAGGACACTGCCTTGATGCCACAAAGGAAACACAGGGGAAGCCAGCCGTCCGACACCAGAAGGTAAGCGCTGCCCAGGGTAAGTGTTATAGCTGACCCACCCCGACGGGGGGATGGTGCGGGTGACCCGACCAGGGGGGGGGGGGTTATAGGCTGGCTGTGCACTGTTTGCCACCCCCCAAAGAAAATATACCATCGGTCGCCAATGGTAGTTTACCTCTATGGCTTTACGATTCAGACAGCAGGTGTACCCTTAAGCCCCATACACACTATCAGTTTTCCTGCAGGTTTTTCTCTTCAGGTTTACCAAAACCATGTAGTACAAGGGCCTGCCTGATTGCATACAGATTGAAACTCTTGAGATTTGACCTCATATTAGATGGTTTTGGTAAACCTGAAGAGAAAAACCTGCAGGAAAACTGATAGCGTGTATGGGGCTTTAATCTTAATTTGTTTTTAATGTGGTCACAACACTGATCTTGCCTAACATATTTTATTTATTTAATTTTAATGTAAATTGAAATTACAGATTCTATAAAGGGTAGTGTAGGTGGCGTGGTTTCTGATGGGAGGTGTGACAGTGCTAGGCCTTGCAACTGTGAATATGTAGGGGAAAATTACACAGGATGCACAATATGGCTTAATTGTTTCTGAGCAGAGGAAGCTGTGTTTTTGGCTCTCTGGATTCCGTAAACCTGGATTGGGTCCTAAAGCTTGAAGATTCCAAAATGTATTGGGTGGGACAAAACCTTCAAACCTGTGCCTGGACTTTACTGCATCCCTTCAGCCTGAGAACACGGATGTGCAGGGCCATTATATACTCAAGTCTGAGGATACAGAGCCTTAAAAATGTATTCATACCCCTACATTTTCCACAGATTTTCCATAAAGGCCAGATGTGTGGACTGCCCGACTAACAGTTTTCATGTGTACAAATTCTCCCACCTGAGCTGTGGATCTCTGCAGCTCCTCCATAGTTATCATGGGCCTCTTGGCTACTTCTCTGATTAATGCTCTCCTTGCTAGGCCTGTCAGTTTAGGTGGACGGCCATGTCTTGTTGGCTTTGTCATTGTGCCATACTCTTTAAATTTTCGGATGATGGATTGAACAGTGCTTTGTGTGATGTTCAAAGCGCGGGATATTTTTGTTTTATATAACCGAACCCTGCTTTAAACGTCTCCATACCGTTATCCTTGACCTGTCTGGTGCGTTCCTTGACCTTCATGATGCTGTTTGTTCACTAAGGTTCTCCAACAAACCTCTGAGGGCTTCAAAGAACAGCTGTATTTACACAGAGGTTAAATTACACACAGGTGGATTCTATATACTAATTAGGTGACTTTTGAAGGCAAATTGTTCCACTAGATTTTAGTTAGGGGTATCAGAGTAAAGGGGGCTAAATACAAATGCAGGCCACATTTTTTTTATACATTTATTTGTAAAAAAAAAAGTAAAAGCATTTATAAGTTTCCTTCCACTTCACAGTTATGTGCCACTGTGTTGGTCTATCACATAAAATGCCAAAAAAACACGTTTATGGTTTTGGTTGCAACATTACAAAATGTGGAAAATGTGGAAAATGTCATTAGTGCCTTCTATTATTAGAAAAATAGATATCAATATATTGAAGACATAAAGAACTTCAAAACATTTTATTTCCCCAGATCAGCGCCAGTTTACCTTTAACACATTTTTGAAAATTAGCAAAACCTAAGACAATGTTAAAGTTCACCTTTTGTTGCATGTTACACCCATATTCAGGGTGTAACATGTAACGTGTTACAGATTCACCGGCCCCTGCTCCCCCGTTCTGACAGCTAGTGGGGGATCTTCTCCCTCACCCAACTGTCACAATCTGCAAAAAAACGCAGCCGTGTGGGGCACCTCCCATCCGGCCACGTCATCCAATCACAATGTTCTCTCAATGGAAAAACTGTTGAGTGCTGTGGTAGTTCTTTGGTGTTTCCTGTCATAGTGTAACTGCCTGGCCATATCGGAGGTATGGCCAGACAGATACACAGACAGTCTGCAGGACTGTGGCGATACAGATCGTGGGTTTACTTGCTTTACAGGTCCATTACAAAAAAAATAATAATAAATGCATTTTTTTTTACATCCCAAAAATGTGAATTTTTTTTTTTTTTGTAACGGTGAACTCATCCTTTAATCCTTTGAACGTGTAAAAATATAAACAGTAGTTATGGCAAATTCAGTACACAAATACCTAAAAAATTAACACATTTTCTTAAAAAGTATGCAACTTAATTTTTTTTAATTAACACAGGGTAGCCTTTTGTTATACAATCACAAAACCCTAAATTTATCCAAACCTATTTTAAAACTCCCCCTTACTTTCATCAACTTGTCCCATTAGGTAAATTTGTTAACCACTTACCTACAAGTACCTGCTGCTTCCTCAACCTGTTCATTAGGTAAACTTATTAACTACTAACCTACGAGCAGATGTGGGCAAAGAAAGGAGTATAACTGCAGCTAAGTCAATGTTTAGGCAGAATTACATATCGGCTGGCTCTGCTTGAACACAAAACCTGCCTTTTAACAGTGGCCACAAGTCTTGCCACAGTTGTGCTCTCATGTGTACAGCCAGCAGGAGCCCAAAGCCATGGTAGGTAAGCGTCTGGATTTTTAAGTTCGAATTAGAATAGGATTAGGTTCTGCTGTAACCTACTAGCCTGAACAGTGACAGGCAAAATATATCTTGGTAAATAGGCCTTATGCCCACTTGGTGAATAATCATTTTGAATGATTCTTGTCTATAAGATGACTGAATTATTCTAATTATATGTGCCAATGATTACTATACAAATCATTTTCTCAATTTTTTTAATTTGAAAAATAATCAGTCATGCTTAAAACGGTGAAAGCCTTTCATGTCGCTTGATGTGAAAAACCATGATGAAGTCTGATTCCGACACTGACAGGAATGCAGCTGCATAATTAGTTGCATGTTTTAGTATAAGAGAAAAATGCTCCTGCTTTGCATTGAGCTGTTTAGTGAAAAGCTTCAATAAAACAAAGATTTTTGACAACAGACACAAAAAAAAAAGGTATAAAAGAAACAGAAAATTATTCACATAACGCACATCTTTTAACACACACACACACATTGCATAGAATACTGTCAGTAAATATACACTGAACTCTATCCTATACATTACAGGCTAATCTTATATATATGTTATTCATAACAAAACGATGTGCTTTTCACAAGAGAAACTCAATGATCCAAGAAACACAGGGAAAACAAAACTGCTACTTATTTATTTTTCCTAAAGAAATTACAGTGAAAATGTAAATTAACCTTATTCTCACTCTGGGATGAAAAGATAAAAAAGAAAACCCAGAAGAGGAATGTAAGCAAAGCAGAATTATAACCATATCACAGCAGTCTGTGAACAAATTGTTGGGTTTATTGCAGAAAAAAATGTTTGAAAAAGATGTGTTCCAGCTGTTAAATCTGCTCGGCAGAATGCTGCCAATTTTCTCTGGTGGATTGTGCTTTTCCACGTCTGAGAACTTGTTGCAATTAAGGGATTTTCTCTCTTCATAATTCTATGATTTAGAATGTTATCTTGTGCCACTGCTCAAGTGGGTGCCGAACATTCAGAAGCGTTTATTCAATTTCACAAATTTGCCCAAAGCCGATGAAGTTTTGATTCAAGCGCCATCATTTTGCCTTGTTCTAATTAATTGGGAATTATGTGTGAAACACGTAAACATTTCACTCTAATTACAGAAAGAGAATCTATACTATAGTTGTATGTAAGCTACCAATGTTGATCACCTTAAAAAAAATACTACTGTCCTGGCTGCCATTTGCATCTGATACCTTCAATACTTTTGGGGTTGTTGACCTGGAAGTATGAAGGTCAAGTGTTCTCATTTTAGGCCTTGTTGCCACATTGGAGTTGATTTACTAAAAAAAAAGAAGGGAGTGATCACTTAAATAAGGAGAGCCTGTAGTGTAACTCTGGGGGCTTCTAGGAATTAAGCTCTCTGCTCTCTCACAAGGAGTAAGGCCGCGTACACACGATCGAACATGTCTGCTGAAACTGATCCGCAGACCAGTTTCCGCAGACATATCCGATCGTGTGTACGGCCTAGCGGACAGGTTTCCAGCGGACAAAAGTTTTAAAACATGCTTGACGCATGCGTGGAAGCATTTTACTTCCTGGTTTGGTGACGTGGCGGCGTCAACGTCACCGCCGCGTCACCGCGTTCTCTGTCTGAGGGGATTTCGTCTGATGGTGTGTACACACTGCCGGACCGTTTTCATCGGACATGTCTCCTCGTGTTTACGGGGCCTAAAAGGTCGATTCTCAACACAGTAACAAGGTGAAAGAGAGAAAGAATGAAGGGACATATTCTAGAGGTAGAGAGGGGGATTTAGGGGTACACATTTGGGTCATGACTATACAAACCCTGTAAGCAAAAAAATTTGCCCTAAGCTTAATATGTTTTGATTCAATCACTATCATTTTCCTTGTCCTAATCAACTGGGAATTATGTGTAACACATAGACATTTCATTCTAATTACAGAAAGAGAAGCTATGGTTATATGTAGGCTACCGCTGCTAACTTATTTCAGAAAATAACTACTGTCTTGGCTTCCATTTGCCTCTGATACCTTCAGTAATTTTGGAGCTGCTGACCTGAAAGTATGAAGATCAGGTGTGCCTTGGTCACACATTGGGGTTGATTTACTACAAAAGGATCATTTAAATAAATAAGATGAGGCTGTGGTCTAGCTCTGGGGGATGCAGGAACTAAGCTCCCTGCAAGAATTGTGCAAGTCTGGTAATGGACATAACAAGGAGTAATAGGTAAATTCTCAATCCAGGAACAAGTTAAAAGAGAGAATGAATGAAGGAAGGGAAATGATCTACAGGTAGAGAGGTAAACGTGAGTCGTGACTATACAAACCCTGTAAGGCAGGGATCCTCAAACTACGGCCCTCCAGCTGTTGCAGAACTACAAATCCCATGAGGCATTTTAAAACTCTGACATTCACAGACGTGACTAGGCATGATGGGAATAGTAGTTCCTGAACACCTGGAGGGCCGTAGTTTGAGGACCCCTGCTGTAAGGCATCTGGGCTGAAGTTGGTGGTAATAGCACAGCCTGTGCTGTGATGCAATACTTGGTCATCTACCCGAAACTGAAACCTCCTACACATGCACTGAATGTCTGGGGGCATTGGCTGGTTCAGTAGAAACTGGCCGATATTCAGTCTGTGTGTACTGCAGCCGGTCTGAAAGAAGCCAGTTTCTGTTGAAGGAGCATTGCCGAAAGAGGTCTGCCGACAGTCTCCCGATTAGCGCTCCAATGGCTGAAAGCTTTGACTGTCCCCCTATCAGAACCCAATAGCACAGCAGGGGAGATTGCTGTACTAACATTGGATTGTCAGTTTTTTTTCTTTCAGCCCTCTGGGTTGAACAAAAAAAAAAACTAGCTGTGTGTATTAGGCTTAAGGTCTGTATAGTGGAACGTTTTCCGCCAAGTGTGAAAGTTTAAACAATTAAAGGTCAATAATTTTAAACACAAATTCCTGGTTTCCTGATAGTTAATATTATTTCTTAACAAATACTTTTCAGGAGACAGTAATAAGGGTGAGAGGATTAAATGGCATGTAATTCTATAAAAATAAAACCTTGACTAATAAAAACGGTTTATTTGATAAAAGCGGTTCTAAAGGCAGAAATGTTTTTATCTTAATGTATTTTATGCACTCTCCCTCCTGATTGCATGTGACACACAGCGGGCGCCATTGGCTCCCACTGCTGTCAAAGTCAGTAATCCAATGAGGTGAGAAAGGGGGCGGGGCTGAGCCAAGGCTCTGTGTCTGAATGGACACACAGAGCAGCAGCTCGGCTCGGGTGCCCCTATGGCAAGCTGTGGGGGCACTTGGCAGAAGGGAGGGGCCGGGAGCAGCAGCGAGAGACCTGAGGAGGATCTGAGCCGTTTCGTGCAAAACCACTTCACAGGGTAGATAAGTATGACATGTTTGTTATTTTTAAACAAAAAAAAGTAAGACTATTTAGTATTACATAGTTACATATAGTTGCATAGTTAGTCAGGTTAAAAAAAAATACACCAGTTCATCTAGTTCAACCATAAAAATAAAAAAAATATAAACAATAATATCATACAATCCCATATACACAATCCTATACTTACAGTTGATCCAGAGGACAATTTGGATTTTCCCTGGATCAAATTTACATATAAATGATTCTACCCAGTTATATTATATACATTAAGGAAAGAATCCAGGCATTTCTTAAATCTACTAAGCTGACCAAAACCACATCAGGAGGTAGTCTATTTCACATTTTCACAGCTCTTATGCCGCGTACACACGATCATTTTTCAGCATGTCCAAAAAACAAAGTTTTTCCAACTTCATCATTAAAAACGATGTTACCCACACACCATCCTTTTTAAAAAAATGATGAACAAAGCGCGGTGACGTACAACACGTACGGCGGCACTCTAAAGGGGAAGTTCTATTCGCCTTTGGGCTGCTTTAGCCGATTCCTTCTTAGTAAAAGACGATTCGCGCTTTTCTGTCTGTTACAGCGTGATGAATGTGCTTACTCCATTATGAATGGTAGTTTTACCAGAACAATCGCTTCTGAGCATGCGCGGGTTTAAAACGTCGTTTTAGCCCACACACGATCATTTTTTACAACCCGAAAAACAACATAGTTTAAAACGACGTTAAAAAATGCAGCATGTTCAAATTTTTTTTTTGCCGTTTTTTAGAACCTGAAAAATGATGTGTAGCCCACACACGATCATTTTAAATGACGTTTTTTTAAAAACAAAGTTTTTTTAATGCCGAAAAATGATCGTGTGTACGCGGCATTACTGTGAAAAAAACTTTCTGTACTTTACCTTGGCCCTATCAACATGCTATTAATAGGCAGCTGATATTATTATGATGGAGGATCAAATATGAAAAAGGATAGAAACACAGGTTGGATAATAATAATTATATTCCTATAGCTCTTTTGTCCCTGAGGACTAAAATCGCTGATTAAATTGGATTGAGACATTACACTACAGTACAGTATAACATATGTTTTTTTTGTTGTTGTTTTTTTTTATCTTTTTTATTTTATTTTTTAAACACAGACAATACAAACGTACAATAGCACAGCCAACATCAGGGTTACAAAATGGCAGGGAGCCGGGCAGGGGTCGCAAGGTAGCAGTACAGAACCAGGATATGTTAGAGAATTTGCGACTACCAAAATAAACAGTCATTAATAAGGTGGTCTGGCTCAAGCTCCAGGGGTAGGATGATAGTTAACTAGCTCACCTAAGTTGTTGTGCCAACAGGGGATGGTTCAGCGAGACTTCAAGGGATGTTATAAGAATTCATAGAAGCCTCCTAATCTGCTGACGCAGTGGAGGGTTCTGCCAACCATTTAGACCAGACCCTGTCATATTTTTTCGGACAGCCTCTATGTATACAGTGCAGAAAATAAGTATTTGAACACCCTGCTATTTTGCAAGTTCTCCCACTTGGATATCAGGGAGGGGTCTGAAATTGTCATCGTAGGTGCATGTCCACTGTGAGAGACATGATCAAAAAAAAATATTCCATAAATCACAATTTATGAATTTGTAACTATTTATTTGTATGATACAGCTGCAAAGAAGTATTTGAACACCTGTCTATCAGCTAAAATTCTGACCCTCAAAGACCTGTTAGTCTGCCTTTAAAATGTCCACCTCCACTCCATTTATTATCCTAAATTAGATGCACCTGTTTGAGGTCATTAGCTGCATAAAGACACCTGTCCACCCCATACAATCAGTAAGAATCCAACTACTAACATGGCCAAGACCAAAGAGCTGTCCAAAGACACTAGAGACAAAATTGTACACCTCCACAAGGCTGGAAAGGGCTACGGGGAAATTGCCAAGCAGCTTGGTGAAAAAAGGTCCACTGTTGGAGCAATCATTAGAAAATGGAAGAAGCTAAACATGACTGTCAATCTCCCTCAGACTGGGGCTCCATGCAAAATCTCACCTTGTGGGGTCTCAATGATCCTAATAAAGGTGAGAAATCAGCCCAGGACTACACGGGAGGAGCTGGTCAATGACCTGAAAAGAGCTGGGACCACCGTTTCCAAGGTTACTGTTGGTAATACACTAAGACTTCATGGTTTGAAATCATGCATGGCACGGAAGGTTCCCCTGCTTAAACCAGCACATGTCAAGGCCCGTCTTAAGTTTGCCAATGACCATTTGGATGATCCAGAGGAGTCATGGGAGAAAGTCAATGTGGTCAGATGAGACCAAAATATAACTTTTTGGTCATAATTCCACTAACCGTGTTTGGAGGAAGAAGAATGATGAGTACCATACCAAGAACACCATCCCTACTGTGAAGCATGGGGGTGGTAGCATCATGCTTTGGGGGTGTTTTTCTGCACATGGGACAGGGCGACTGCACTGTATTAAGGAGAGGATGACCGGGGCCATGTATTGCAAGATTTTGGGCAACAACCCCCTTCCCTCAGTTAGAGCTTTGAAGATGGGTTGAGGCTGGGTCTTCCAACAATGACCCGAAGCACACAGCCAGGATAACCAAGGAGTGGCTCTGTAAGAAGCATATCAAGGTTCTGGCGTGTCTCCAGACCTAAACCCAATAGAGAATCTTTGGAGGGAGCTCAAACTCCGTGTTTCTCAGCGACAGCCCAGAAAAATGACTGATCTAGAGAAGATCTGTGTGGAGGAGTGGGCCAAAATCCCTCCTCCAGTGTGTGCAAACCTGGTGAAAAACTACAAGAAACGTTTGACCTCTGTAATTGCAAACAAAGGCTACTGTACCAAATATTAACATTGATTTTCTCAGGTGTTCAAATACTTCTTTGCAGCTGTATCATACAAATAAATAGTTAAAAAAATCATACATTGTGATTTCTGGAATTTTTTTTTTTGATTATGTCTCTCACAGTGGACATGCACCTACGATGACAATTTCAGACCCCTCCATGATTTCCAAGTGGGAGAACTTGCAAAATAGCAGGGTGTTTAAATACTTATTTTCCGCACTGTATATGAATCTTTGTATAAGGGTATCACATTATTGACAAGTGTTTTTCATAGACCTATTGAGGGAGGGGCCCCCCACTTCCAGCATAGGACTATGGACTTCCTGGCATAGAAGTATAACATATGGTTAGCTGCTGACAGAAAGCAAAGTGTAAAAATTGAGCTTTTGTGTTTTATGGTTTAAAACTGTTATTCAAATGTTTTTTTTTATTACTGCTTCTTTAAATAATGATGTAATTAACCTATTTTATCTTTAGACGGTGGCAGACCATTTAAAAAAATAAGTGGGTAAATTATCATACTGCCCACATTTAAAGAATGGGTCATACAGTGACCAAATAAGAGGATCCCAAGAGGTAAATGACCAGTGCATTTTTGTTGTTGGAAATGTGAATTTCTAATAGAAGTTTTTCAGCTTGCTGAACATTAACCTGTGGGAAGCTGCTGATCCTTCTCTTTTCTATAGGAAGGATCTGTTAACTGCACATGCTCTGAACCTTGCAGTATGTCCTGGTGACTTTGAGGATGGGCAAATATCTTACCATTGTAATGCTACCAGGCTTTAGGCAGATGATTACATAAATCACGTTGTTGCAGCATAACAAGAAACCCCAAAAGAACCAGAAATTGTATATTTAAAGAAAATATATGATTGGATGGAAAGTTGGATGTCTACCGACAATTCCCTCTGTGAAGCATAAAACAATCTAACTTCTCCCCTAAAGATGAAAAAGATCAAATCTTGTCCAGTTTGACCTTTGTGAAGCAATGTTATCCATCGCTTAGTTTAAATGCCAAGGTTGGTTGTGTCAAAATGTAGTAATGAAATTGTCTTTGAAGGTTACGTTTTATCCAGGTCATGTCAGGTTAGTCACATTCAACCAAAATTAATTTTAAAGATGTTTCTTCATCCTGAAGAAGCTTCTTGGGCAAACAGTGATGCATCTTCAACATTACAGAACAAGTCATGTTGAATAGGACTAAATAATATACAGAAGAGAATAGTGTACAGACTAAAAAACAACAAAAAAAAAGTGTACAGACTAGCAGGTCCCTACCCATAGTTTCTATTATTACTTGCAACGGCAACATGCCCTAGCAACCCAAGCCAACACCATTAATAGAAACTTTATTGGACACGGCTGTATTCTCCAGTCTAGATACCTTACTTTTTACTACTTATCTAACCAATCACCCTATTAAGGGTAAGGCAGGTTGGAAGGTTGACATAGGTATCTCAATAGAAGACGTTTGGATCAATATTTTGAAACAGGTCCCGCTGGTATCCTTGTCATCTATGCAGAGACTGTCTCAATTGTTTATACTACACAGAACATACCACACCCTATAAAACCTCATTCATATGCTCTGGCTCCATGCTAGTTTTATACTGGCAAGCAGTAGCAGACACTATTAACAGTGTTTCAAACACAGATTGCCTTTGACACCTTATTCCTATATACACCGCTTGACATTTTCTGTTCATTGGCAAAGCCTTTGGGCCCTATATCTGGATAATTTATAAGTAAAACACCTATAAAGCTTTATAGACATGTGTACATACACACACAGTTAGGTCCATATATATTTAGACACAGGCACAAGGTATTTACCACAACCTATTCAAGCTACAGTTCTAAAGTTTAATGGATATGGGATGAAAGTGAACACTCTCAGGTTTATTTTGAGGGTATGTACATCCAAACCAGAAGAAGGGTTTAGGAATTGCACTTCTTAAGAATAGTTACCCCCCCCCCCCCAAAAGTAAAAGTAATTGGACAATTAAATCAAAAGTGGTTTCATTGGTTTCATTGCCATGTGTGGGCTACTCCTTTGTTATTTTTTTTCATCAATTAAGCAGGAAAAAAGTCTGATGTTGATTCAAAGTGTGGTATTTTCATTTGGAATCTATTGCTCTGAAACTATACCATGTGCTCAAAGGAGCTGTCCATGCAAGTGACAGGCCATTGTAAGGCTTCAAAAACTAAAAGTAATCCATCAGAGAGATAGCAGCAACATTAGGAGTTGCCAAACCAACAGTTTGGTACATTCTGAGAAAATAACGCACTGGTGAGCTCAGCAACATAAAAAGGACTGGACATCCATGGAAGATAACAGTGGTGGAGGATCGCAGGATCCTATCTATAGTAAAAAAAAAACATTCACAACATCCAGACAAGTGAAGGACACTCTCCAAGAGGTAGGAGTATCATTGTCAAAGTCTATAATCAAGAAAAGACTTCACCAGAGCAAATACATAGGGTTCACCACAAGCTGAAAACCATTCATACACCTGAAGAATAGATAAGCCAGATTAGACTTTGCCGAAAAACATCTAAAAAAGCCAGACAAGTTCTGGAAAAGCATTCATTGGAAGGATGAAACCAAGATCAATCTGTACCAGAATGACGGGAAGAAAAGAGTGTGGAGAAGGCTTGGAATAGCTCATGATCTAAAGAACACAACATCATCTGTAAAACATGGCAGAGGCAGTGTGATGGCATGGGCATGCATGGCTTCCAGTAGCACTGGGTCATTGGTGCTTATTGATGATATGACAGAAGCAGCCGGATGAATACTTTAGAGATATATGTCAGCCCAGATGCAGCCAAATACAGCAAAGTTGATTGGATGGTGCTTCACAGTACAAATGGACAATGATCCAAAACACATTGCAAACGCAACCCAGCAGCTTTTAAAGTAAAAAAAAGTTGAATATTCTGCGATACCCGAGTCGATCAGCTGATCTCAACCCAATTGTGCATGCAATTCACTTGCTGAAGGCAAAACTAAATGTAGAAAGACCCACAAAGAACAACTCAAGACAGCTGCAATTAGAACCTGGCAAAACATCCGAAAGGATGAAACCCAATCTTTGGTGATGTTCATGAGTTCCAGACTTCAGGCAGTCATTGCCAGTAAAGAATTATCCATAAAATATTAAAAATTAACATTTATTTATGATTATATTCATTTGTCCAATTACATTTGAGCCCCTGAAAATGGGGGGGACTGTGTATAAAAATGGTTGCAGTTCCTAAAATTTTTACTTGTTATTTATGTTCAACCCCCTTATTCTGGTGGCATACAGAGCCAAAAGGTATACAATTTGTGTCCAAATATATATGGACCGAACTGTGTGTGTACAAACGGGTAGGAAAAAAATATGATAACATTACATGCTTTGCAGGTGTGAAAGTAACATGTTTCACATTGAAAGTGGAAGCCAACACGTGGAATGACTCGCTTTCAATATTCACTGCATGGCTGCTAGTAATATGGAGTCATGGCAGAGCTTACTAAGTAAGGACACAGAGCTGGTGCCTCTATGACTGAAGTTGCCAATTTATTTGCAGATACAGTATCAAAAATGATAACGGCATATACAGTTTCCAGGAAAACATTGTCTGATAAGCATAAGCGCGGTCAACTGACCGAAAGAGAAAAAAACACATTGCGTAGGATTGTGAGCCAGATTTTTGCATGAAGAGTGGTATCAGATTCCATTATTCACGTTTTAAGACCGGGGGGGGGGCAGCAACCCAATCCCAGTCCACCTGTCGACTGCTGGCCATTGACAGGTAGACCGCAAACAGGTTCCTGCTCTGCCAATCCCCGCCTTCCAAGTGCTGGTCCTGGTTCCATCCTGCCAGCCTCTAGCCTCCTCCAAGTCATCTATGTCCCGGTCTCGCTGTCTTCCTCCCACCTCCATTGTCCTCTGCCGCTGTGATCAGTGAACAGCGGAGAATGGGAGGAAGCACAGCTCAGGATGGAGGACCTGGCCAAATTAACTTGTTATGTTAAAACTGCTGCTGATTGGCTTCTAGGACACAGGGTGGTCCTAAGCAACCAATCACCAGCTTGCTAATATGAAAAGTCACTGTCAGATCCCGCCTCCGGTCCAGAACTGTGCTGGCTCTTGGTCTCCTTGTGGAAACAAATAGGACCACTGTGCTATGGGAGTGAAGAGGCTACTGCTATAGGAAAAATGGGGGGGGGGGAGTTGAAGAGACTATTGTGTGTAGTAAACATAATATATAATTTTAAAAAAGTTAAGAAGGATGAGCTCCAAAGGCTCATTCACACCATGTCAGTTGATCTGCAAGGATTTGCATTTATTAACCTAGGTTCCATGCCAGGGCACAGTAAAAATTCCCTTTTGTTATGTGCCTTGTTCACACCATATGATGGTGTATAAAAATGCAGAATGTCTGTATTCAGTGCAACTCACCGCACCGTGGCACAATGTGCTGCCATGCATAGAGTTAAATGAATGGCATTTTTTGACACTTCAATAAGGTAAAAAAAAAATAAAAAAAATCCGAAAGAGTTTATTCTCCCAGCTATTTGATTCCTTTCTAATTTCAACAGAGTCAGTTATCTGTTTTAGTGTGAGAGTTGTGTGGAGCTGGGTATGTAGTGCTCTTTAAGAAGGCTGGTATTTCAATCATTGGGTTACATCCATATTCCTCTACTAACTGGATCATAAAGGAAACTTCTTATTGTGACATCTGAATCATTCAATGGCCGTTTTTTGGTTATAACTTTAGTAAATGTTACTAGTTAAAAAATATTGATATTTACAAAAAAAAATTAATCCAAATAGAGATAGAGATTTTATATATATATATATATATATATATATATACACACACACACACAGTACAGAGCAAAAGTTTTGACACACCCTCTCATTCCAAGAGTTTTCTTTATTTTCATGACTATGAAAATTGTAGAGTCACACTGAAGGCATCAAAACTATGAATTAACACATGTGGAATTATATACATAACAAAAAAGTGTGAAACGACTGAAAATATATTCTAGGTTCTTCAAAGTAGCCACCTTTTGCAGCAGACACATCTCTAGAACAACTGTTAAGAGGAGACTGTGTGAATTTAGGCCTTCATGGTAGAATATCTGCTAGGAAACCACTGCTAAAGAAAGGCAACAAGCAGAAGAGACTTGTTTGGGCTAAAGAACACAAGGAATGGACATTAGACCAGTGGAAATCTGTGCTTTGGTCTGATGAGTCCAAATTTGAGATCTTTGGTTCCAACCACTGTGTCTTTGTGCGACGCAGAAAAGGTGAACAGATGGACTCTACATGCCTAGTTCCCACCGTTTGTGAGCCAGATTTTTGCATGGAGGAGGAGGTGTGATGGTGCTTTGTTGGTGACACTGTTGGTGACACTGTTGGGGATTTACTCAAGATTGAAGGCATACTGAACCAGTGTTTTTATTTAGAACAAAAATTTAGGAGTGCGTTATGCAGGGAATGCAAGATTTACCAGTGCATTATGCTCAGAATGCAGGGATCAGGAGTGGGCTGTGCTCAGAATGCAGAGTTCAGGAATGAGTTACGTTTAGAATGCAGAGTTCAGGAGTGCGTTGCAGTCAGAATGTAGGGTTCAGGAGTGCGTTGTGGTCGGAATGCAGGGACCAGGAGTGTGTTACGCTCAGAATGCAGGGGATCAGGAGTGCATTGTGCTCAGAATGCAGGGGATCAGGAGTGCATTGTGCTCAGAATGCAGGGGATCAGGAGTGCATTGTGCTCAGAATGCAGGGTATGGGGGCACGCGTTGTGCTCAGAATGCAGGGGATCAGGAATGCGCTGCACTCAGAATGTAGGGTTTAGGGGTGCGTGGTGCTCAGAATGCAGTTCTGTAGTGGTCATTTCTATGTGGGTGACTCTGCCCATAACAGTGTCCTCTGCCCCTTTCACATCACCTCCCCCCCCCCCCACACACACACACAGTGATCTTCTCTGCAGAGACCAGAAGGCAGCACAGTTCTGCACAGAGTGACTTTTCATTTTAGCAAGCTGGTGATTGGTTGCTTAGGACCCTGTGTCCTAGGTCCTAGCAACCAATCTCCAGTGGTTTAACATAAAAAATGAAATTTGGCCAGCTCCTCCTCCCGCCTACCCTCCCATCCTGAGCTGGGCTTCCTCCCGGTCTCTGCTGTTCACTGATCACAGCGGTGGAGGAGGATGGAGGTGGAAGAAAGTGAGAGAGACCGGGGCATAGATGGTGTGGCGGAGTCACGGAAAAGACAAGAATCGGCACTTAGAAGGGAACGTTGGCTGTTCGTGGTCTACCTGTCACCTGCCTGCAGTCCACAGGTGGACCGCGATCCACGGGTTGCCGACCCTGATCTAATGTATTAGATACAATAGTGAGAATTAAAGTGGTTGTTAAGGCTAAAGGTTTTTTACCTTAATGTATTCTCTGCAGTAATATAAAAAATATTTTATGTGTAGTTCCTCCCTGCCTCCCTTACTTACCCAAGACCACTCTCAGTCCTGTGATGTGATTTAGAGAAGTGGCGCTGCTCTCTCTGTCTCTCAGTGGCTACTGCTGCCGTCAATCAAATTCAGTGACAAGGGAGCGGGGGCGGAGCTTAGCTGCACTTTGTGTGTTAACACAATGTGGCTCGGGATCGAGCCCACAGGAGTACCCTCCTGGGAAAGCGGCTCGCTAGGGTGGTTACACGAAAGGCAGGAAGAGCCAGGCGCACCAGCGGGGGACTCCAAAAGAAGAGGATTGGGAGCTGCTCTGTGCAAAACCTTTGCGCACAGCAGATAAGTATAACATATTTGTTATTAAAAAAAAAAAGATCCTTTACAATTAATTTAAGCTATCTTAGCTAACGAAGTAACAATAAGTAAAAAATATATACGTCCATCCAAACAGATAGTTGCCTGTGTCTTTATTCTGATAACCACTCAGGAGGATGCAAAGTACAATATATAGTACTCTGTTAAAGAAGACTTCGAGTCTAAACAAGAACATTTCTATAGCTTTGAATGACAGCCGTTTAAAACTCTAAATATACTTAACCACAAATTATGAGGTAAGGAAGACTGCTAATATACAAATTAAGTGATCTATAAAAAAGACATTCAGTATAATTTGCCTGTGCCCACTATGTTTTACGATCTTCCATATATGTATTTTGTTGTAAAGCTTAAATTTTTTTAACTACAATAATAAACGTGGTATAGTATTGGTGTTTGGGCAATAATGACTACCTATAATCCAGTGGTCCATTCTTATGCCGCGTACACACGATCATTTTTTGTGATAAAAAAAAAACAACGTTTTCTGTGAAGTAAAAAACGAAGTTTTTGAAACGTCACTTTTCAAAGACGATGTTGCATACACACCATCGTTTTTTTCACAAAAAGCGAGGTTACGTTCACCACTCTTTTCCATTGAAGCTCGCTTCATAACTAGCTTCTGGGCATGCGCGGGTTGAAAAATGTTGTTTTAAACGACGTTTTTGCTACACACGGTGACTTTTTGTGAAACAAAAAACGACGTTTTGAAAAACGACACAAAAAATTCAAGCATGTTGGAATTTTTTTTTGGTCGTTTTTTTGAAGACAAAAAACGACGTTTTGCCCACACACGATCAATTTAAATGACGTTTTAAAAAACAACGTTTTTTTTCATCGCAAAAAACGACCGTGTGTACGCGGCATTAGTCTCGGTTCACACTGGGGCGACTTGGGATCCGACTTGAGGTCGCCTCAAGTCGTCCCAAGTCGTGCTGTAGAGAAAAACAATGTTAGTAAATGGGAGCGGTGTTATTACACACTACTCATGTCGCTCCGACTTCAGAAAAGGTTCCTGTACGACTTCAATCCGACTTGTCGCCTCAGAAGTCTGATCACAAGCTACTTTCCAGATAAGATAACATACATTTCTTAGGCAAACCTCTCCCCTCCCCCCCCTCCCTCTCCCAGAGCTGATTGTTGTTTTATTGGCCACTGGAATGTCTCCTGTCTTAGAGATGACTTCAAGTTGTGTTGTAAATCTCCCCAGATCGCCCTGTGGTTCATGCTCAAGTCGTGTCTGAGTCGCCTCTGAAAGTCGCGCTGGAAGTCGTGTCGCCCCAGTGTGAACCGACTCTTAAGGTAAGTATTTAAGGGGAGGAAGTGAGGGGATGCTACTGCTAGTGAGTTGTTGTTGTTTTTTACCTTAATACAGGAAATGCTTTAACCACTTCCATACCAGGCACTTACACACCTTCCTGCCCAAGGCAATTTTCAGCTTTCAGCGTTGTCGCAATTTGAATGACAATTTTGCGGTCATGCTACACTGTACCCAAATGAAATTGTAATAATTTTGTTCCCACAAATAGAGCTTTCTTTTGGTGGTATTTGATCACCTCTGCGATTTTTATTTTTTGCGCAACAACTAAAAAACGTTTTTTGAAAAAAATTAAGTTTTTATTTTTTTTTGTAATTTTTTTTGTAAATAAGTATGTTTTCTTCTTCAATTACGGGCACTGATACGGCGGCACTGATGGGCATCTATGAGGTGGCACTGATGGGCACCTATGAGGGGGCACTGATGGGCAGGGCTAAGCGGCACTGATGGGCACTCATGGGCGGCGCTTATGGATGGCACTGATAGGTGGGCACTGGGCACAGATGGACACTGAGGGGTGGCACTGATGGCAATGCTGGGCATCACTTCAGTCAGTGCCCATGTTGCCAGTCAGTGCCCATTTGTGGGCACTGATTGGCATCGATTGTGCGCAATTTTTTTTCTATTATTTCTATTGGGCACCGGGGGGCCCTCCCTAGTGGTCCAGTGTGGGCAACAATCAACGCAGACCCCCCATCAGGAGAGCCGCCAATCAGCTGTCCTCTACTCGTGTCTGTCAGACGCGAGTGAGGAAGAGCCGATCAACGGCTTTTCCTGTTTACATCGTGATCAGCCGTGATTGGATCACGTGGTAAAGAGCCTCCACCCGAGGGCTCTTTACCGAGATCGGAGATGCAGGGTGTCAGCCTGACACCCCAGGTGCGCGCCGGCATGTAATCCTGCAGGACGTCAATAGACGTCCAGTCAGGATTGTAGAACCACTTCCCGGACGTCAATTTACTATTGACCGTGCGGGAAGTGGTTAACCACTTGCCGACCACCGCCTGTACTTGGGAGCTGCGATTAGTGTCGTGTCAAAGTAAGCCACGCCCCCCCCCACAGTTAGAATCACTCCCCTTTCTGGCCTCCTAGTGGTTAACTCCTTCCCTTCCACTGACACATTTATACAGTAATCAGTGCATTTTTATAGCACTGATCGCTGTATAAATGTGAATGGTCACAAAATAGCATCAAAAGTGTCAGATGTGTCCACCATAATGTTGCAGTCACAATTAAAAAAAACCGCTGATCGCCGACATTACTAGTAAAAAAATTTAAATAAAAATGCCATAAAACTATCCCCTATTTTGTAGACGCTATAACTTTTGCGCACACCAAATCAATAAACGCTTATTGCATTTTTTTGAAGAATACATTTCGACCTAAACTGAGGATTTTATTTGTATATATATTTTTGGGGGATATTTACTATGGCAAAATATTGCTTTTTTTTTTAATTGTCGCTCTCTTTTTGTTTTTAGCGCAAAAAAATGAAAACCGCAGAGGCGATCAAATACCACCAAAAGAAAGCTCTATGGGAAAAAAAGGATGTCAAATTTGTTTGGGAGCCACGTCGCATGACTGCGCAATTGTCAGTTAAAGCGACGCAGTGACGAATCGCAAAAAGTCCTCTGGGGCTGAAGTGGTTAAGGTAAAAAAAAAATCTTGGCTTTAGAACCACTTTAATTATGGACCAGCTCACGGAGATATACATCAGCACTTTGACGAGGGATATCTGGGTTATGGCAGCAGCTAGCTAGCGGTCCTCTTTCAGATACAAGTGGTCTCTGCGGCGCATTCACCGCAAGATTACTGGAGCTGGCGGCAGTGGGGGGAGGATCCTTTTCCCTCAGTGGCCTGGAGATGAGCGAGGGGAAGATGGTCCCCACCCGTCTCCATACCACTGCAGGGCGGAAGCAACGTCAATATGTTACTTCAGCCCATAGTTCTTAAAAGGGCCATTTTATTTTTTTTGCATTTTTTTTAAATTACAATTTTTTTTATTTATTTTTTTATTGCATTTCAGTGTAAATATGAGATCTGAGGTTCTTTTGACCCCAGCTCTTATATTTAAGAGGTCCTGTCATGATTTTTTCTATTACAAGGGGATGTTTACAAATACTGTGTTCAAACCACACATGTGAGGTATCGCCACGATCGGGAGCGCAAGAGCAAGAATTCTAGCCCTAGACCTCCTCTGTAACTCAAAACATTTTTTAAATTCCACGACCAAGCGCAATTTTGAAGCGTGACATGTTGGGTATAAATTTAGTCAGCATAACATTATATTTCACAATATAAAAAAAAATTGGGCTAACTTTACTGTTGTCTTATTTTTTTATTAAAAAAAGTGCACTTGTAAGACCTATATTCTATTCTCTAGGGTGTTAGAAAAAATTTATAAAAATACACAAACAGTCACTGGCGCTAGGAGGGATATAGGCCGGTCAATGAAGCAAAAAACAAACCATTTGGTGATTTCTGTAGAGGGTATCATATAAACAGTTCAGTGCAGCGGGAATGACGGTACCCGGAAGAAACACAAGCAATATACACAAAGCGTGTGTTTGTAAAATATATATAAAATATATAAGCCCAATGTTGTTGGGATAAAAGAAAATAATCATATAAATATAGAGAAAAAAGAATCCATTTATTGCAGATCCACTTCTAAAAACAAGGGAGAAAACAGTCCATATAGGATAATATACAGGGCTGTAGAGTAGTAAGCAATGTGCACAAACAGTTCCACCAGCAGACACCAGCAATCATGGAGTTAAACCTCAACGGTTCCATGCACAGGCCATATGAGGACAAAAACACACGTGACGTACCTTGATGGTAGATGGTATAAAGTGGTACCAGAGAGCCGCCGTCAGATCTTAGGGTGAGGACCTGACATCAAACAGCACAATGCTGGAGTGTCACCACAAAGAGAAAGGGACGGTGCCATCCGACGGGACCATCCGACGGGTCTTACAGCCGGAAATGCGGCGCAGTAGGCTCTGCGGGGACACACGCTCTTCCCGTCCGATCGCATAGACGTCACACGTCTGAGACGCCACTTCACGTTCAGACCAGTGGAGCTGAAGTATCCTGGACGCCCTCTGGTGGAAAATCCAAAAATGGCATGTGACTAGTATAGGATGGTGGAAGCATGTTTAGGCAGCTTGAACATCTCATGGCCAAGGAGATCAGATTGTATTGGGACACATACCATCTATCGGTCAAAATGGCACAAATTCCACGTGGTTTACGTATCAAGAAATTCCCCACCTCAGAACTTTGCAGTAATGAATTACTGCAAAGTTCTGAGGTGGGGAATTTCTTGCCATTTTTGGATTTTCCACCAGAGGGCGTCCAGGATACTTCAGCTCCACTGGTCTGAACGTGAAGTGGCGTCTCAGACGTGTGACGTCTATGCGATCGGACGGGAAGAGCGTGTGTCCCCGCAGAGCCTACTGCGCCGCATTTCCGGCTGTAAGACCCGTCGGATGGTCCCGTCGGATGGCACCGTCCCTTTCTCTTTGTGGTGACACTCCAGCATTGTGGACTGTTTGATGTCAGGTCCTCACCCTAAGATCTGACGGCGGCTCTCTGTGTACCACTTTATACCATCTACCATCAAGGTACTGTCAGCGTGTGTTTTTGTCCTCATGATGGCCTGTGCATGGAACCGTTGAGGTTTAACCCCATGAATTGCTGGTGTCTGCTGGTGGAACTGTTTGTGCACATTGCTTACTACTCTACAGCCCTGTATATTATCCTATATGGACTGTTTTCTCCCTTGTTTTTAGAAGTGGATCTGCAATAAATGGATTCTTTTTTCTCTATAGTTATATGATTATTTTCTTTTATCCCAACAACATTGGGCTTATATATTTTATATATATTTTACAAACATTTAAGAGCGCAGACTTGTTTTGTGTATATAGAAAAAATTTATAATGTTTGGGGGTTCTAAGTAATTTTCTAGCAAAAAAAAAATGTTTTAACTTGTAAACAACACATCTCAGAAAGAGGCTTGGCCCTTAAGTGGTTAACATGTGTTCATTGGGCTGCCAATGCATTTTAACAGTAAGGCCCCTTTCACACCGGGGTGGGAGCCGCTAGCGGTGCGGTATTAACCCCCGCTAGCGGCCGATAAAGGGTTAATACCGCCCGCAATGCGCCTTTGCAGAGGCGCATTGCGGGTGGTATTGCCGCGGTTTCCCATTGTTTTAAATGGGAAGGAGCGGTGAAGCAGCAGTATACATACCGTTACTCTCACCGCTCCAAAGATGCTGCTTGCAGGAGATTTTTGTATCCCCCGCCAGCCCATCGCTGGAGGGCTTTGACATTGAGGTTGCTGGGCAGGAGTTTTTCAGGCAGTATAGCAGCGCTATTTTTAGCGCTGTACCGCCTGAAAACTCCTCCGTGGGGAAGGCGAAAAACTAAACCTGCAGCATTTTTTTTAACACAATGCTGGTCCACTGGCACCTACTGTACTTATGAGTTGGGGTGTCGCTTAATACTTTTTAACCCCTGAGAGAGACATTGTAATGCCCTGCTTGAAGTATAGTGCATTACTGTATTTGTATCGAAATTGTAGCTTTTCACAGTGTATTTTGGCTATAGTAGTGACATTACACAACTTTTGTTCTCGTAATGCATCCACTTGTGCACAGTTGTTACTGTCTAAATGTTTTTTTTTTCTCAATTGTGATTTAAAAATCGCACCAGATTACAATGGCACTGGCAAACAGTTCCCGTGCTGCAGTATGAACAGCTAAATTATGTATTTGTTTTAGCTTGGATGCAGTTTCTCATTTACATAAACATCATAGGCAGTCCACAGGGTTACTTTAATCCTTCCAGTGGCACATACATCCCCTTCCTTTATTCCTCCACTACTTTTTTAGTTGCTAGGAACAGAGAAAATAACCAAAAGGTCTCGGTATGGGACAGTGCTGGGCCAATCACCATTTACCATAGCCCTGTGTAAGCTACTACTTGAGTGACACCTAGCTTGCAAAGAATGGTTTCTCTTGCTTCCGGCAGCCAAACTGGAGTGGCAAGGGAGAAAGAGAGACCAGTATGCAACACAGGGCAAGAGGAGATTCAAAAAACTTTTGGCTTAGCCTGAATGGGCTAAGCTTAGGTTCACTTTATAGTTCATTGGGATCATATGACAAGAATTGTTTTTTGCACAGAAAAGTGGGAGACATGGCAGCTCACTTCAAGTACTGATACCTTCAAGGAACTTACAGTCCCTAACTCACATTCATATATACACATACTAGAGACAATTTAGACAGGATCCAATTTACCTATCAGCATGCCTTTGGAGGGTGTGAGAAAACCGGAGTACCGAAAGGAAACTCGGGCAGGCACAGGGAGAACATGCAAACACAAGGAAGGTAGTGTCGTGGTTGAAATTCAAACCTGTGACTTTTTTTTACTGCTAGGTGAAAGTGCTATCCACTACACCACCACCCATGAATTGAAAGTACAAAGGCAAGGAATCGCATTATAAGCCATGAACTGGCTAAAGAATCCTCCACTATTTCTATTGTATTACCTAAGCTCACAGTAGGAGGATGGGAAGAAATATTTATGCAGACAAACTTTAAAAAGGAAACTATATTTAAATGTCAATTTAAAACGCATTAAAACTTTATATAATAAACACTTTTTGTTACCCCAACACTTCATATCCCTGATATTTGCCTGCTGTACCACGTACTTGTATGAGAAAGTATCCTGTTGTCTTTGTATTGCTTCCTTTGTGTGAAATTCCTGGTGTTCCCTCCAGTCCCTCTGCTTTCCTATAAAAAAAAACTGACCACACCAAGCAAGAGATCAAACCATGATCAGTTCTCTACCTATACTGGGAACAAGTTACTCTACTACGCTCAGAAGCTGAGCTGAGGGGTGTATAGTGTAAAAATTCTTCCTCAGTGCCTATGGCGTTCCTGCCCCCTTAGGACAATGGGTATCCTTATAGACTGCAAAATGGCAAGAAGAATTAACACTTCATTGTTTTGGCTCTGAAGAAGATGGTTTGCCCCGTGAAATGCGTCAGCCATTACAGATGCCGTCTGGTCTTCCTACACCTTTGGTGGACTACAGCACACCTGAAGACGATCGGCCTCATTTTACGTACTCATGTTATGCGTTTGAGTATGACATCAGTTGATTTTACGCTCTAATAAAATTGATTGTGGTAATGTGCTAGATCGGTGCGCTCTTCTCTTTTTTGTCGTTATGCTGGAAACTCTGCTCTTCAATGAGAAGACTTGTCCTGACATACACCCCGCTTCTCCTTCCCCCCCTCCCCCCCAGCTTTTATGCAGCTGAGAACAGAGGGAATGTGGTCACTGATAAAAAAAAAAGGGGAAAAAAAGGTATTTATGTTTTTTTTGTTTATATCTATACAAAAGTGTTTTGCATTCCATTTCTATTTTAAACTGAATGGGTTGTTTTACAAGGTGATCGTTAACAATGTACATTAAAAAAAAAAAACAGGGCCTTACATGACTGAAGGCACCAAAACTCGGATTTATCTTTATCGCAAGGGTTAAGTAATGCTGTTTTTTTTACTACATACAATAAATGGCAATGTGATGGAATGAAAATCTTTTGAAAGTGTCTTTCATCTGCAGCAGTGGAACTTCCCCCTCCATTCACGGAAGTAAAAACCTCAGGCACATGATTAATTATCAGCACTTGCACTCAATTTGTTTGTTTTAATAAAGCCAGCCATTTAGGCAAATAAACACTGATATATAATGCCTAATGAAATGGCCAACCAGTAACTTGTAAAAAATAGGATTAATGGGACAAGGCATATGCAGTATAAAGTATCGGGTAGTCTAAAGCATTAGGCAATTACCATTCGAGTACAGAAGACTATGATATTACAGGGTAATATTTTCTTAACGTTAGACTTCATTAACCTTAAGATAATCTCAGATAAATTTTGCTGATTTTAAGAAGGCACAGAAAACACCCTGAAATAAATTATGTTTATTAAACTACTCAATGTGTTTATAAAAACAAGGCGTAATATAATGCATCCAAGAATCTCATCTTTATCTATAACATCGAAGAGCTCATAAATAAAATATCACATAACAAAGTGCGTGTTAAAATTCATTATGGTAATAGACCATGTATATGATCAGTTTCATTATCACCCTCCTATCCCTGAACAAATAGCTTCCCCATCCTGGCAGCACAAAGTCATTTACAAGACAAAATACATAGCTACCACATTTTATTCTCTCTCATTTTCTCTTATCTGTCTAATCCTCAACTTTCCAAATTAATTCTTCCCTTAAATCTCCTTCCTGCACACAGTGTAACTCTGAGCTCATTAGCAGCTATGAAAGATACAGGGGCAGTGGCAGTAATTCATAGAAAACCAGGAAAAATGGCCCATAGCTTCTGCTTTTCTTTAACCCATGGGACTTCTACAGAAAGGGTTATTTTTACTATGCAGCCTGCACCAACTATAACGTGATGATTTGAATAAAATAATTACATATCTTCGTTATGATAAATAAAATACAAGGAATGAGGCATTTGTAGGACCAATTTGAACAAAGGAAAATAATAGAAGGGAACTTAGGCTAAATTTAGGCCTAGAAATAAAGGCCAAATCAGACGTGCTATTTATACCATCATCAACAAAACCACAGAATTTATATTTCTAGGGATTACCGCACATGTTGTAATAAAGAGCTGGATGTACTTATAAAAATCAGAACACTTGGAATGTTAAACTTATTTTTTAAAAGATGTTGTGCTTTATCTAAATTTTGTGCTTGGCAAAAACACCAGTTAGCTAGCTTTATGGTGAACATTAAAGTGTAAGTCCACCCTAAAACTAAAATCCTTGCAGCTACAGACGACCCGGTCTCCAGAGGTGGAAGCTCTGCAGAGGCCACAGCCGACAACGGGAGTGACATCACCCATAGAGTTACTATGGGGCTTCCATTGTCAGATGTGTCCTTCACAGCAAAGCCACGGCTAACATCCCAGCATGAGATTGAGTTGGATCGGCTGCAGAAAAGGGATGTACGCCGATTTCTTCTTTACAGAGCTAGATAGGTTAGTGTTAAAGGGGTTGTAAAGGTTTGTTTTTCATTTTCTAAATAAGTTCCTTTAAGCTAGTGCATTATTGTTGGTTCACTTACCTTTTCTTTCGATTTCCCTACTAAATGTTTATTTTCTTTGTCTGAATTTCTCACTTCCTGTTTCTCCTCAGTAAACTTCACACCATCATTCGAGCGGTGGAAGGAGGAACAGGAAGTGAGAAATTCAGACAAAGATTTTTTTTTTACTGTGGATTGTAAGCTCTAACGAGCAGGGCCCTCTGATCCCTCCTGTATTGATTTGTATTGTGACTGAACTGTCTTCCCTGATGTAAAGCGCTGCGCAAACTGTTGGCGCTATATAAATCCTGTATAATGATAATAATTATTTAGAAGGAAAATCAAAGGAAAAGGTAAGTAAACAAAACAATGCACTAGCTTAAAGAAACCTATTTAGAAAATAAAAAATGAACCTTTACAACCCCATTAAATCGTGTCTGTAGATGCAGACATTTTAGTTTTAGGGTGGACTTCTACTTTAAGTGCCTAGGTTAGCTTCAGTTTGTAAAGCTTATAACTTATTGGAACTGATAATCTAGACTGGAGCTACATTTAATAATGTATATTTAATAATACGTTAATTAATTTTGTGGTGAAATTCATAAGCACATTGTTTTGTCAAATGACAACATAGTATATAGTACTGCAAAAATAACACAATTCAGCAAACAAGCTACATATATTGAGTCTAATAATATGTAGTATTAAATTAATAATTTTGTATTTGTTTATTAGACACTGAGAAGTCATTCAGTATTATTTTTCTATGACATGTCTTGATGTTGATTTATTAAAAATAAAGACAATAAAAATGTAACTGTTGCTTAGAATCGTTTTGTAGGTCAGAACAGCAAGCATAGTAAACAATAAATTGGTCACAGTAAGAAGCAAGTTAGATTTCCTGCCACTTGGTTTTACAAAGTTTATCTAATGCACAGGTAGTCGCTAACATTCCGTATTTTTTTTTTTTATTACAGAAACTAAAAAAATTAATCTGGTTGGTATTGGAGTCAACTTTTTTTTCTTTAGCAAATCAAGCTCTGTGACTTAAAAATGTATAAAACAAAGTAAACCTGACTTTGCTAATGAAAACCTTAAACATGGGCTTGCATAGAAGCTAACTGCACAGGGTGTTCTTTACAAGGCAGATCTGCAATCCATGAATAAATTATATTGCAAGTCCATACAACGTTTATGACTATTCATTAGCATGTAAACACATTGCTAAAAGTTCAGGTTTATGTAATTTTTAATAAAAAGCAATGCAATCAAACAGGAAAGAGTAGAGTTAATTCAGCTTGTTCAGGGGCTGCTAGTGTAGCCCAGCTTAACACATCAAGAACGCTCCATAAGGCAGCAGAAATAAATCACAGCAGCATAAAGCAACATCTGACTAGTTAATCAAACAAATAGGGACATGGAACAAATACAGAAGCTATAAATATTGACAAGTAGCTAGTTCAGTCACAAAAGCACTCAATACTTCACTCTTCAAGTGCAGGTTTTTATATCGGTCCCTTAGAAACTCTCTGAATTCTCCAATAAATTGTTGCTGCTGATTCACCTGCCTTCCACCCTTCAGCCATTTCCTTCAGAAGCTGTCAGAGCCAGCGAGGGTAATATATGTCCCTAGCAAAGCGAACAGCTGTAAGCATTCTCTGTGCTGCTCCCTGTACCCTGTCCTGCATAAAATAATACATCAAGATTAATTGATTTGCCATCACTCTCGCAGAACAGAAAATTAATTTTCGTGTAGCGGTGTTTTCAATCTTCCTGTCGCCCCCACCTCCCTTTTTTTCCCTACAGCAGCATAAGAGTGTGGGACTTGGCAGGACATTTTAGATTTTTAATTTTTCATGGAAAGGGTGTCATGGCCACATTTCTAAGTGGAAGCGAGAATTAGAGCCTTCTGGGATTGGGCTTACTTTGGTGGTGCCATAAAGCATTGGGCAGACTATCAGCTTTAAAAAAATGACTTTGCACTTTGTGTCCTTCACTTTTTAACATTTTTCTTTTAAGACTTGCAGGCTTAAAACATAGTATAGAACGCTTCATAGTGTGCATAATCATATTATATACAGTGCCTTGAAAAATAATTCACAGCCCTTGAATTTTTCCACATTTTGTCATGTTGCAACCAAACATGTATTTATTGGATTTTATGTGATAGACCAACACAAAGTGGCACATAATTGTGAAGTGGAAGGAAAATAAATGGTTTTCAACATTTTTTATAAGTATATGTGAAAAGTGAGGTGTGAGATTGTATTCAGCCACCAGAGTCAATACTTTGTAGAACCCCATTTCGCTGCAATTAAAGCTGCAGGTATTTTTGGGAATGTCTCTACCAGCTTTGTGCATCTAGAGAGTGACATTTTTGCACATTCTTCTTTGCAAAATAGCACAAGCTCTATCAGATTGGATGGAGAGCATCTGTGAACATAAATTTTTAAGTCTTACCACAGATTCTCAAATGGATTTAAGTCAGGGCTAAGATTGCCCTGTATTTGGCTCCATCCATCTTCCCATCAACTCTGACCAGCTTTCCTGTCCCTGCTGAAGAAAAGCATCCCTACAAAATGATGCTGCTACCCCCAAGTTTCATGGTGGGGATGGCGTGCTCAGGGTGACTTTTAGGCCAGAGAGTTCAATTTTTGTCTTATCTGCCAGAGCACCTCCTTCCACATGTTTGCTGTATTTCCCACATGGCTTCTCCTAAAATCCAAAAAAGATCTCTTATGGTTTTCTTTAAACAATGGCTTTCTTCTTGTCACTCTTTCATAAAGCCCAGTTTTGTGGAGAGCACAACTAACAGTTGTCCTGTGGACAGATTCTCCCACCTGAGCTGTGGATCTCTGCAGCTTCTCCAGTTACCTCTTGGCTGTATCTGATTGATGCTCTCCTTGCCCAGCCTGCCAGTTTAGGTAAACGGCTATGTTTTGGTAGGTTTGCAGTTGTTACAGACATAAGATCAGGATGAAATCAGATCGGTAACTGGACCACATAGGCTATTACAATGATACAAAAATTCTACCATAAGAAAGTTCAAATACAAAGTGTAATTATAAAGTTAGCTTAGGTATT
Organism: Rana kukunoris; assembly: GCA_029574335.1. Classification (NCBI taxonomy): domain Eukaryota; kingdom Metazoa; phylum Chordata; class Amphibia; order Anura; family Ranidae; genus Rana; species Rana kukunoris. The sequence goes on along the minus strand of CM056056.1, from coordinate 135,769,941 downwards.
GTATAGCCAGGTGGTATTCCAAAGGAGTAGAGTCCTCCTACTCCTTTGGAATACCACCTGGCTACACAATACCTAAGCTAACTTTATAATTACACTTTGTATTTGAACTTTCTTATGGTAGAATTTTTGTATCATTGTAATAGCCTATGTGGTCCAGTTACCGATCTGATTTCGTCCTGATCTTATGTCTAATTGCTTTTATGATATTCCTTTAAATAAATGTATCTAGGTTTTCTTACTCGAATACTGTGTGCCCTTAAAGTCCAACATACTAGTTTTCATTCTATTCCATTCATATCGGGGCGTTGGCACACCTAATACCTGTGCATCCGTAGTATCACCCTTCCTTGGATGCACATTAAATGTAGTCCTCTTTCCATTCAGGTTTGCAGTTGTGCCATACTCTTTCCATTTTCAGGTGATGGATTGAACAGTGCTCCATGGAATGCTTTAAAGTTTTTTTTTTTTAATAAACTAGCTCTGCTTTAAACATCTCCACAACTTTATGACCTGTCTGGTGTGCTCCTTGGCCTTCATGATGGCGTTTGTTCACTAAGGTTCTCTAAAAGAAAAACTCTGAGGGCTTCACAGAACAGCTGTCAAGGGGTATACTTTTATACTTTTTCAAGGCACTGTACCATAGCTAAGTATAAAACCTGTCTTATAAGGAATATGGGCGCCAACATTCCTGACTTGTTCTGGAAGATCCATTATATAAAACTGCCATGTTCGCCCTTCCTTCACTATCTGAGTAGTCATGGACCTAGAATAAGCATGCTCATATCAGTGTCCTGGACACTTGAGATGCGCCTGCTTTCCCACAGATCCCAAGGATGCACTTTCCAGAGGAGGCCAGGGAAAACAACTCTCAAATGTTTGACATGATACTGTGCCTAAATGCATTCTTGGCACGGTTCTTGAAAAAAAAAAAACCTGCACAGTTTTATTTTCACCAGTACTTAAATTCACTGAGACCAAGACCCAGCAAGTTTTATTCAACACCTTCCATGCCACAATGGTAGGGGCCAATTTACTTATTTTCAATTCAAGTCGAACCTATATTATTGCGCTTTGTATTAGGCAGCTCATTTAAACAACAAAATTATGTAAATGCAAAGATAGGCATGTATACGAGTATATACAGTGCCTTGCGAAAGTATTCGGCCCCCTTGAACTTTGCGACCTTTTTGCCACATTTCAGGCTTCAAACATAAAGATATAAAACTAATTTTTTGTGAAGAATCAACAACAAGTGGGACACAATCATGAAGTGGAACGAAATTTATTGGATATTTTAAACTTTAACAAATAAAAAACTGAAATTCAGCCCCCTTAAGTTAATACTTTGTAGCGACACTTTTTGCTGCGATTACAACTGTAAGTCGCTTGGGGTATGTCTCTATCAGTTTTGCACATCGAGAGACTGACATTTTTGCCCATTCCTTCTTGCAAAACAGCTCGAGCTCAGTGAGGTTGGATGGAGAGCGTTTGTGAACAGCAGTTTTCAGTTCTTTCCACAGATTCTCGATTGGATTCAGGTCTGGACTTTGACTTGGCCATTCTAACACCTTGATATGTTTATTTGTGAAACATTCCATTGTAGATTTTGCTTTATGTTTTGGATCATTGTCTTGTTGGAAGACAAATCTCCGTCCCAGTCTCAGGTCTTTTGCAGACTCCATCAGGTTTTCTTCCAGAATGGTCCTGTATTTGGCTCCATCCATCTTCCCATCAATTTTAACCATCTTCCCTGTCCCTGCTGAAGAAAAGCAGGCCCAAACCATGATGCTGCCACCACCATGTTTGACAGTGGGGATGGTGTGTTCAGAATGATGAGCTGTGTGGCTTTTACGCCAAACATAACCTTTTGCATAGTTGCCAAAAAGTTTGATTTTGGTTTCATCTGACCAGAGCACCTTCTTCCACATGTTTGGTGTGTCTCCCAGGTGGCTTGTGGCAAACTTTAAACAACACTTTTTATGGATATCTTTAAGAAATGGCTCTCTTCTTGCCACTCTTCCATAAAAGCAAGATTTGTGCAGTATACGACTGATTGTTGTCCTATGGACAGAGTCTCCCACCTCAGCTGTAGATCTCTGCAGTTCATCCAGAGTGATCATGGGCCTCTTGGCTGCATCTCTGATCAGTCTTCTCCTTGTATCAGCTGAAAGTTTAGAGGGACAGTCAGGTCTTCGTAGATTTGCAGTGGTCTGATACTCCTTCCATTTCAATATTATCGCTTGCACAGTGCTCCTTGGGATGTTTAAAGCTTGGGAAATCTTTTTGTATCCAAATTTGGCTTTTAACTTCTCCACAACAGTATCTCGGACCTGCCTGGTGTGTTCCTTGTTCTTCATGATGCTCTCTGCGCTTTAAACAGACCTCTGAGACTATCCCAGTGCAGGTGCATTTATACAGAGACTTGATTACACACAGGTGGATTCTTTTTATCATCATTAGTCATTTAAGTCAACATTGGATCATTCAGAGATCCTCACTGAACTTCTGGAGAGAGTTTGCTGCACTGAAAGTAAAGGGGCTGAATAATTTTGCACGCCCAATTTTTCAGTTTTTTATTTGTTAAAAAAGTTTGAAATATCCAAGAAATTTCGTTCCACTTCATGACTGTGTCCCACTTGTAGTTGATTCTTCACAAAAAATTACAGTTTTATATCTTTATGTTTATGTTTTCCCTGATAGTAAGGACAACTTGCCACAAGTGGAAGTGTTAAATTGTAAGTCTTGTTAACTTGCTGCACATTTTCACTGGCAAGTTGTACACTTGCAGAGCACTTGAAGCACAAGTTCTAGTTGATACTTTTCCAATTTGTGGCAAGTCTCTAGCAAAAGCAAAGTTGCAGTGGTGAGTCTACAGCAAGAACTCTGCAAGTCACAGTGACCCCTGTGGTGGGATGACTATTGCACAACATACCTGAACCAGAACTTGCTGTAGACTTGCAGAATGTTTGCAAAGAAAGTTTATCTGGAGTCATGCAATATGGACTTGCTGCAACAAACTTTCGAAGTCTGGCAAGTCTACCGATAGCTTAGCAAGTAATTTTTAAACTTGCAGCTCAATTGCTTGCTATCTGGGTTTGAGTGCCCGCTCAATATCCCTGTTGATCCACCTTGCAGACATGTACTGTAATCGTTACATGACTGCAAGGTACATCAATAGACATTCATAGCAGGCACTAGGCAGGCAACAAATCTGTCCAGCTCATGTAGTGCTAGGTATGCATTGTTCAGTGTAGGTCTACTCCACTCTGTGCTCCTTTAATCTGTGCGATTGCTCCACTACTGCAGGTGGAGAGGGGATGCTGGTACCTCCTGACAGTCCAAAACTCATCTTTCAAGACACTTGGAACATGCGCTCTCAGCATCAGGGTTCACCCCTGCACCTCCTTTTCAACTCTTTTCACTTCTGCACTCCTTGCGACCCTCTTCCAACAGTGCACACTACCACCCTCTCCCAATGTTACTACCCCTTCACCCCCTATTTGACAGCCATGAAAGGAAAAAGGTTGGCCCGGAGTCAGACCACTTCTCTGCTATAGACCAATTTCACAGCAGATTAGCTGAAAACATATAGTGAGAAATGCACAACTAGCCATCACCAATGTTTTCTTCTTCTGAAAGTGCTTGTTGTCCGGTTGTCATGCTGACCCTGACTTCAATACATTTCTGAACCTAAACATGCAATAAAGCAAGGTCTGTTAATGTGTCTTTCTGTTCTATGTCAGCAACTCAAACTATTAAAGCCATTGGATCAACGTGACAGGCAGATAATAGCATTTTCAAGAGAGGTCAGCAATGGTTTCGCTTGGCATTGTCTTTCTTTTTGTAAGTCACCCTAAACTGTAGAACATATATCTAAGACACATGAGCTATTTTCAGTCATACAAATGTGTGATGTTATACAGCATATGTTAAATAATAAAATTCAGAAGTGAAAAGATAATTAATTTGAACTGCATCAGAGTATATAATGAGGTGCCATGCTCTACATTTCTATTATTATGGTTGTAAGAGGGCTATCTGTTAATACTTGAGCCTCATTACACATATCAGAGCTGAACTTGTGGGCCCGGATTCACGTAGGGCCCGTATCTTTAGAGCGGCGTAGCGTATCTTTTTTACGCTACGCCGCAACTTAGAGAGGCAAGTGCAGTATTCACAAAGCACTTGCGTCCTAAGTTACGGCGGCGTAGCGTAAATGGGCCGGCGTAAGCCCGCGTAATTCAAATTAGGCAGGTAGGGGGCGTGTCGTATGCTAATGAAGCGTGACCCCATGTAGATGCATGGCCGAATGAACGGCGCATGCGCCGTCCGTGAACGTATCCCTGTGCGCATGCTCCGAATTACGCCGGCTAGAATTTCTAAGATACGTCGAACACTGCATACGACGTGAGCGTAACTTACACCCAGGCGCATTCACGTACGCCTTACGTAAACAACGTAAAATTCGACGTCTGTTCCGACGTCCATACGTTAACATGGGCTGCGCCTCATATAGCAGGGGTAACATTACGCCTTACGTAAATGGCGTAGCTTACAGCGACGGGCGCATCTACGTTCATGAATCGGTGTATCTTTCTCATTTGCATATTTTTAATGGGAACGCCGAATGCGTCCAGCGTAACTTTGCGCCCTCGATACGCCGGTATAGGCAAGTTACGTCGGACAGCTGAAGCCATGTTTTTCTGCGTATCTTGCTTTGTGAAGATACGCCGGCGTAAAGCCTTTGTGGATCCGGGCCGTAATGTCTTTACTCAATACCTAGTGAGATCATCATACTATTTTCTTACTGTAGAAAAAGGCCTCTTCTTGGTTATATCCAAACAGTGATAAGCAGCAGACTCATAACAAATACATCATAAAAACTGGTCTGTTAGTGGTAACAAGCCCTACAATAGAACCTGCATTGGGGTCAGAAGTCCATAAGTGTTTTGCAAGCATCTTCAGATAAGGAGGCTGCCACTGCTGTCCCCTCATTTGGAGGATGCTAGTCGCATTGATATTATGATGATCCTCTGGATTCAATGCTTTAAATCAGGGGTCTCCAAACTGTGGCCCGGGCCCTTTGCTTGCCTTTATCTGGACCTTGGAGCACTATTCTTTACACTGATACGAGACACTATTCTGCCATCTGACACCAAAAAAGGAGCATAATTCATGCCACTGGCACCAACAATGGGGCACTATTCCTCGCCCTTAGGCTCCATTCACATCTAGGCGTTTTGTCGCCTGAAGCCCGACGCTGAAGCAGCCTGACATATGCTGGAGGGGGGAATTTACATTGTCGGCTATGGAGATGGTTCACATCTCTACGCCGAACGCCGATACGCCTGAAGCGTGAAGCCTGAAACAAGTCCCGGACCCTTTTTTTCAGGCGTATCGGGCGTTCGGCCATAGCCGACAGTGTAAATTCTGCCCTCCAGCAAAAAAGCAATAGGCGTTTTGTCGCCGCAAATCGCGGGGACAAAACGCCTATTGCATGTCGCCCGAATACGCCTGTTGCCGCCGACGCCTAGATGTGAATGCAGCCTAATATCAAAGATGGGGCGTTGTTTACGCCCAATGATATCTGGTTAATTTTCAATTCAGGCTCCCCTAAAGTCTGAAGGACAGTAAACTGGCCCTTTGTTTAGAACGTTTGGAGGCCCCTGCTTTAAATTACTGGTCCAGAACAAATTTACAAATAAGAACTTCTGAATTTAATAATTGGTATACTTACCCTAGTTCAGTGAGTTGGAAAGTATTGAAATTGGTGGGTCAGCAGGCAATAAGCATTTTTGGGAGTAATATGTGCACCTACAAAATGCTTAAGAAAAAAAAAAAAAAAACATAGCACAACACACTGTTTTTTTTTTTTTTTTGCAAATGGGCCCTAGCAGCTAGCACACATGTGTGGCAATGCAAAAACTATAGGACTTGTCTTTTCTGTGCACTAATATTTAATACATCTATTATGGTAGGCTATTTGTTCTTACAATTACGTCAGTATGCAATTTTGCAAAAGCAGCAAAACATTTTTCAGAAACAGTTGCTGCAAAAAAAAAAAACTTCTATTTCTTACATATGCAACCTGGGTGCTTCCACTTTCACATGGGTATAACAGAGATCTTCTAATTATTGCTAGAGTCCTAATTAGCATTTAGTCTTACATTACAACGACGGCAGGAATATTGTGCTGCTTCGGTAATAAACCATATTCACAGTGTGCAGCCAACTGCTAAAGCATGCGATGAGAATTAATAGCACTGCACGACAATGCTAAATCCTGTGGCTCCCGCTGTGTGTGTTTAATAATTTTTCACTCCTTCCAGATTGTTCCCATCAAGCACAAATCCCCAGACCCTAATCAACCTCCCTTCCCCATCAATACTACACACAGAACGGAGTGCTGAAAATTATCTGCAATTTCAAAAACTGCTTTGTTGCATTATTAGGCCAGTGACCTAAGAGGTAATGGGTAAATAGTTTCTAAAATATGTGTATGGCCGATGCAAATTAGAGCTCAGAGTTGTACCTGCTGTTCTCTGCAAAGCTTGAAAATGCACTTGATTACACTTTCATACTAACAACATCCTGTGTAGCAATTACCTTCTGAACCAACAGGGAGGCTGGGTAAGGGAAGCTATATTTACAATATTTGCCCAGCAAAGCGATAAGGACAATACTTAGTTTTAAACAGAGCAGCAAACATTAACTGCTGGGTGACTTGTATAACATTTGGAAAATACCATGTGACGAAACCCTCACAGTGGAGCTAATGAGATGTTACGGATGGGGGCCATAAGAATTAACTTTATATACATTTCTATATGATATCATTATATGAATATAAAATATTAGACAGTGCCAGTTTTTATTAGATACTGTTTATTTTGCCTCACAAAATGTTGATAAAAATCAAATGACTCGCTTTGGCTGTCCACATGGATGTGAGGAGATACCACACATATCAGCTCATACAGAAAGAAATTAAAGAAGCCTGACAGCCTCCATTTTAGTTCAGTTGACTGTTCTCAATCTTACTTAATCCCTGGAAACAGCAACATGATTCCAATAGATTGTCAGAAGGGAGGCCATGAGTCTCTACAGTACAACATAGGAAGGTTGAAATGTCTTTAGAAAAAAAAAATATTTCCTATCATTTCACAAAGTTAGAGAGCCAGTGCCGATTTCCTTTTTATTTGACAGATAGGCAGGGGAAGAAGTAATTGTGTTGACGTTTTATGTAATTTAGCCAATAAGATAAAAATATTTTTTGGTTTTATGGATAAATAACATGTAGGGGTTGATTTACTAAAACTGGAGAGTGCAAAATCTGGTGCAGCTCTACATAGCAACCAATCAGCTTTCAGGTTTTTTGTCAAAGCTGAAGTTAGAAGCTGACTGGCTACAATGCTCAGCTGCACCAGATTTTGCCTCCTCCAGTCTTTAGTAAATTTAGTAAATCAACCCCACTGTGTCAATGACGTTCTCATATAATGCATTGTATATTTATATAATAATTAGCGAATTCCCATTGTTCTTTCCTGTTTAAAGCTGAGGTCACAAATAGAGCAGTGGGCCTTGTAGATAGCCTTTTATTTAAAAGACATTATTGAATTGTCTGTCTTTACAGTTATTATGGTATTCTACATGCATGCAGTAACACGTTGGGGTACCATTAATTTTTATTTTTTTAAATAATGTATTATTGCATTTTTAAGAAAATAAAAAATACATATATAAACAAACATACAAAAAAAACCTCTGAGTAGGCAGTAAGAGGTTGCCCCACACTTCTCCCCCTTTTCTACTCCCTGTGCAGCTATAGACTCTCCCAGACTGAACAGCAAATTGCTTTGACCCAGATAATAATATGCATACAACATTAGGACTACAGAGCCGGAGGTAAACTGCAAGCCCAAATAGATCATAGCCCTCCTGCCTGTACAACAATTCAGAACAGAACAATCTCACAGCAGCTGGGAAAAATTAAAGCTTAGAGGTGGAACAGTGGACAGGTCATATCAATGCCACCCATTGCTCCATGTGACCCCCCTCCTGGTATGAGAGGAAAACTATGTGGGTCTACCCGTTTGTGTCAACTACTGAGGTCCAACAACCCCATACCTTCTCAAATTTGTTAGGGCAACTCAATTAAGATATGTGGCCTTACCAGACCCTATCAATTGTTTAGTGTGGGGCATTGGGGGCCAATGTCTTTTTGAAATGTAAGATAATTGATTTTCAGACATAGAAAAGTAATAAACTCCTCAGCATTCTAAGGGCCATTGTGTTTGCAAGTCCCTCAATCAGGCCCAATAAACAAACTGGGATAGTAAACGGGATAGACAAGGATGTAATCTTAGTGATAAAATATGTAACATCCCTCCAGTATTGCTGAACTACTGGGCAGAGCCAAAAAACATGAGAGAAGTCTGCCGGCGTATAGTAAATACGACGAGGTGCTGAAAGGACTAGTCCCACATGTCATCCCAATTGTCCCCCTGTAATTCAGGAAAATCTTCTTCCCATGTTTCTCTACATCTAATAATTGCGAGAGGTCTACTGGGGAACAACTTTTTTATTGCAAATGCATCAGAAAATAAACCAATTTGGAAGGTCACATTTTTTTTAAAGTTGGTCAAAGGTCAAATGTTTGTATCGGGAGACAATATCTCCTATGGTCTTAATCCCTTTGCTTGCCCATAATGCTGATTCAGGTATACTCATTAGGCGGTGGTAACGTATTCATTCAGAGAGGGTAAAATGGGGAAACTCTGTTGTTATCCTCAGATGATAGCTTATGGGCCAGTCTCCAGGCCCTTAGTGTTGTTTTCATTGGTCCTGCGTTGGGGTGAGCTTTGGGAAAAATAGTGCAGGTGTATTTCCTGGTCAAGCAGTAAGAGAGTTTTAAAACTTTAAAACAAGCCTTTACTCACCCCTATAGCTGCCTGTACTGTGACATAATTCTTTAAGATCACAAAGACTCCATAGCAGAGTTTTAGTCTGTCAAGTTAGTTTCTAAGAGCCCGTTCACACAATACGCTGTGAATGGTGTTTTCTGCACCTGATCAATGCTAATCATTGTAAGGACACATAGAAAATAACTTTTCTATATGTCCTGTTCACACAAAAATGCTGATGTACAGTCAGGAAAAATGCAGATATGAACAAAATGTTACCCCAGTGCCACTGCCAATATAAGAATCCACAAACTGTGATCTGATGCTCTAGCCCCACAGGTGCAATTCTAAAATCAGGAAGTCTGGCAACTTGGATGCTTTTGAATAAAAGTACTTTATTTGTTACAGGGGTACATGCTATAAAAAACTGACGTGTTTCGGCTATAAAGCATTCATCAAGGCTTTGATGAAGGCATCATAGCCCTTTTTTGCACATTTTTTAATGCCAGCAATGTTTTTTTTTTTACATTCAACTGTTAGCGGGAAATCCCGCTGACAGCTGATGAGTCATCTGTTGTTAAAAAAATGGGGAGGCCGGCTTCACAGCCCGCCCCTTAACAACCAGCTATTGTTAAAGACTCTGATGGCCGTATCCAAATCGCAGTTGAAACACTGAGCAGCTGCTTTGGAACTTTGCAGTGAAAACGAAAGGGAAATTCACACAGGACATGTGTGAACCTAGCCTAAGACCACTTTGTTAATACATTTTATAAAGTTCACTGGAAACGTATTTAGAAGTTTGTCAAAAAGGAGCAGGATTAAGGTAAAAATATGGGGCCAGATTCAGGTACACGTACAATTGCGCAGCGTATCCGAGATACGATACGCAGCTGTATTTTACCAGGCTCTACAACGAATTCTGGTAGATTTTTGCCCATACGATACGGTGGCGTAGTCTATTTCTCGCCGCGTAATCGAAATACGCGATTAGGGGGCGTAAAGCATTTAAATTAGGAGCGTCCCCGCGGCGATCGAACTGCGCATGCTCCGTTCAGAAATTTCCCGCCGTGCATTAGCGTCGTTTACGGACATTCCTATTCCCGGACGACTTACGTAAAAAAATAATAAAAGACGTCGGAAAACGTTGAAATTCGACGCGGGAACGATGGCCATACTTAACATGGGCTGTCTAATATTAGACCAGCTAAAAGCTGGAATAACATTACGCAGCGAAAAGATGACTAAAGATGCCGTAAGAGATTGCGATTGAAGATCGTAATTTCGGGGATCGACGGCAAAAGCTCATTTGCATACCCCGACGCGGAAAACGACGGGAAGTCCACCCAGCGGCCGCAATTTTATTGCAGCGTAGATCCGAAGGCGTACAAACACGTAAGCCAGTCGGATTGAAACGCAAAGCCGTCTTTTCATGGTTTGAGGTTTCAAACTAGTGTAAAAACGCGCGTAATTAGAAAGTACTCCAGTCTAACACCAGTTAGACAGGAGTTACGGCTCTGTAAATCTGGCCCATGGTTTCTATTAAAAGTCACCTTCTGCGCATTATTTCACTTGATAAAATATCTTTAGATATATGGGCTGGTATCTCTGTAAAAAAAAGACATTCTAGAATTCCACACTCCCATTGCTACCAAGCTGTTCTATAAGATTAATTTATCCCTTCAGATAAGTAGGTGGACCTTCTGAATGAAAAGACACAATACAGGCCAGTGAAGATCTGCTTTCACCAAATCTACTTTTCCTTCTTGCAAAACGGGGTACCTTTCAATATAGCAGAATTGCTGTACAGATCTGTGGGCCAACATTGCCACTATGGGTGCTGAACCAATAGAAACTTTGCTATGTTTATTACAAAAAAAAAACCTCTACATTTTGCAGCAACAATGATCTTTGAGTGCATGCAAGTATGTTTCGTAATGTATATTCTGAATCTAAATGTGCATATGCTGTATATGAGCGTATGAAGAAAGTGCATGGCCTTTCACCAGTTGCAGTATTACTGATTGTCCTTTAATATGAACAGGTAGATACAAATGAAATAAACAAACCAAAGTATTTATGTATAGTTTTACTGTTTGCATGGAGTTCTGATTAAAAATGACACCGGTAAGTAGAACATAAACTACAATTGCTGAACTCTCTTTTGAATAAGACTGATAGCCTGGGCAGCCAGGAAACTTCTTTCAGAAGGAAGTCAGCAATGAATGCCTCCATATTTCCGCAAGTACAAGTTTCTTTAATCTATAGCTACTGGTTTAGTTCTTATTTCCATTACCAAGCAATCGTTGTGATCATGCCATGCCTGGCTGATCCCAAATGCACGGAAGTAAGACAATTAAACTATGGATAGAATCCACTCTTGGTATAATCAATTATTTTGTAACCATATATCATTTTGCTCCTTCAAACAAAAGGAAACAATCATTCAGATTTGTGAGGAATTCTGTTTAGATGCAGAGAATTACCTTTTTCGCAGCAATGTCCCAGATTAAATTTTTCAAGACAACCTGTGGAACTAATCAATTCCAATAATACAGTGGTTGATGAAGTGCAGTGTCTATTTATAAAGGGTTCATATAGCAAACATACCAAATCTGTTTCAATTTTACCAAAGAAGCATACAGGTTAAACACATTAGCCAATTTGTTTGCAGAGATCTTCAGGGCCAAATGCTCACAATTCATTTTATCATTTTCTAATATGAGTGATGAATCTTTCTAAAGTTATCCAAATAAAACGGTTATTTCAACAGCACTGAGTATTCTTCATTCTTTGCACTCTGGATTTGATTTGTGTTGCCATTCTACAGCCAAGAAAACACCCTGCCATCCTAAGCCGGGAGAGTGGTCCCACTGATTAATGACAGCCCCATCAAGGTAGTGCCTCTAGCTCTTCTAATCTGACGTTATCAGATTCTCTCAGCCAGCCAAGCAACTGCTGCAGTAAATAACAGTGTCACTAGAAATACCTCATTCCATCAGAAAATAACACTTAGGAAATATGGATTAGCACAGGCCAGGAGGTCAAGGTTAGGTAATTTGCAGGTTTACTCAACAGCAAGTTTTTGCAGCACTCCAAAATGTGCCAAAAGAGGATGTGAGAGTGGATAAAACAAGCACATTTTCTGGGGGGGGGGGGGAATGAAAACATTAAGATAAAAGAACAACTAGAGGAATTTTCTTGTTGAAATCAATTCAATAAAATGCACACCTAAGATTTATTTTGCATTTCTACTACTTGAATCAGCGAAGAATCTTAACATCCAAAAGAAAAAAGTCACACATTTTTGCTCAGTTGGCAACAAAATGGATCTGAATTAAAATGACAACAGTAACTGACATGTGTGTTATGCTCCCTTTGATAGTGTGCCATTCTGCAGGTACATGAATCTACAATTTGCACAAAAAATGCAATTACCTTGGAAAGACTACAAGTTCTGTCAGCTTAAATCCTCATCAATGCACTATATTGCATACCGAGGGAAGATAGAGACTCTACCAATACATTGCCTAAAAAGCAAGGACTGGCCAATTTTAGCTCCATGTTTGGGCAGGCTGATCCTACCCAAGTCAATCCATCGATCAACTTGGGTAAAACCAGCCTGTCAGATATTTGTACATGAAATCCTGCCAGTGGCTAGAGCCACTAGCAGTAATCATTGTATTTTGCTAGCCGGCAATAGCGCTGCAGGGAGGCATTCCTACATCAACGCTGACTGTGTTGATGGGGGGGATCTAGTGATTTTCCTCCCTTCCACTAAGAAACTCAGGTTATCTATGGCATGCTTTAATCCTTGACCCATAACAAGACTTCCACCAAAACATTTTTATTAAGAGGCCCATTTATGTTGTAGAGTATTATCTTATCTCTCCTGGACACCGTACTGCATCATAGTGTATAGACTGTGGTGTCTAATGCCCTATACACATGATCTGTTCGTCTAATGAAAATGAACCAATGGATTTTTTCATAAGATATCCGATGAAGCCGACTTTCATCAGTCTTGCCTACACACCATTGGTTAAAAATACGATCGTTTCCAACGCGGTGAGGTAAAACACAACGACGTGCAGAGAAAAATTAAGTTCAATGCTTCCGAGCATGCGTCGACTTGATTCTGAGCATGCGTGGATTTTTGACCGATGGATTTTCCCACAGGCGATAATTTTTTTCTATTGTTTTTTTAACCATACGAAAAATTTAAAACAAGTTCTATTTTTTTTCACCAATGGGAAAAAAACTGATGGGGCATACAGACGATCGGTTTGTCCGATGAAAACAGTCCATAGGGCATTAGAGTGTTCTCTGCATAAAACTGAAAATAGCACTCAATGATGGGTATATAATAGGTAGATAACTGCGCTAAGGTAAGGCTAGGCTGCTGCAAGGTATGATGGACCTTGTAGTTTGTCTTCCTGTGTAGCATTGGATTGGTGGCTGGTTGGAAGTTTGGAGTGTAGATCGCACATCAGGAGGCAGAACATTGCCATAGCTGGTGGGAAACATGAGAATAGCAGGATAATCAATGGCTTTGAAGTGTCACGGAGGAGGTGATCATCCAGGATTTAGCAACCATGTCCATAGCTGCTCATCCCAGTAAGGACCCAAGGTCCAGATACCTCAGGATTTCATACATCAAGGAGGAGGACCATTTCAAATATATCCCCACTTTTATGTGATTTACCCCTGCAGGGGTATGAGGATCTGGTGAGTGAGGAACCGAAGGGGAGCACGAATGTCACGCCACGTTGTTTGCACAAGATTTGATCTAGGAATGATCTTTGCACAAGTCGCTTTGGATATTTTTGCACCTTAAATAGCACTATATATGTATATGATCATTTTGCACTAAATTTCATGTTTTACTTTTGATGAATATACATGATATGTGTTTTTTATTTATTCTATATATTATATTCACTCAAGTTACCTAATTATATACTTCTGGATGTACATGTAGGGATTAGCACATCCTATACAAGGTGTACACTTTCTCACTTTTCTGGTCTGATACACCCTTTTTTATTGTTTATTTGGCTGGCCCTATAAGATTTAATTTAAGCGTTGTATTTTGGTTTATACCATCACCCTTTTGGATGCATACACAGGGATTTACCAAGACGCTTATACACAGTCAGTTACTGTATCGTACATGTCGTATGATATAGTTTAAGAGGGTATTCGTTACGTTCACATCACACTTTCAAATAGCACTTGCACTTTCTTGTGGTTATTCACTACTGGAGGTCACTCTCTAGGTTATATGCAGCGCCACCCCTGTATATTGTTTTTACTCAACGGCAGGTGATGAGACCAATCACATAACTTGACAGGTGGGTTGCCCTCTTCCCTCTGCCTTTTTTGGTTTTATTTCCATTCATTCATTTGAATGGGGCTTCACCTGCTTTGGCATCTCAAAACAACCAAAACAGAAAACCCAAGTAGAAAGGGTTTTAAAAATGTGCCATTTGTATTATTAAAAAAAAAAAAAAAACAACAACAGGGCAATATTATCGTGATAGGCGATTAATGTGAGATTGGGGGGGGCAGGGGGGGGGTGTTAGCGGAGACAGCAGAGTAGATCGTCATAACCTTATTTTATAATTGCCTATTCACAAACATATTCCAACAAGTAAATATACAGGAAAAACAAATATACCTTCCACGTAAAGAATTAAAATATACCCACAAAAGAAGCTAGTTCTCCATATTTACACAGAATTGTGGGAAGCTTTGTACACTAAGCCTAGGTGTGACTTGTCGTGCGGTTTTACAGGTCAAAATCGCATGACAAGTCGCACCCTATTGTCGGCAATGGAACTGTTCAAATCAGTGAGATGCCCACTTTGTGGTGCCTGCACTATTTTTGACGCTTTCAGGTGCAACTTGCATAGACATCTTTGCATAAAGTCACACAGATGACAGCCAAGTCGCACTGACATGCGGCTTTGAAATCGTACGTTTTCAAGTGAAGTCGTTCAAAGATTCATTTGGTGTGAACTGTGGCTTAATAAAATCACATTGTGCAAAAACTAATTCCCACCGGGACTTTTTAACTTAGGTCTAGACTATTTGCTTGATATACTATAGTCAAATAGACTGTGCACTTTGCAAGTACAGTTCCACTCTGCAAGGGAATTTGCTCCAGAATTTTGTAACTTCCATCATTAAATCCTGTGCAAGCAAAAATGCTTTATTTTACTTCCATATAATTGAGTGATCTTTACAAAGAGAAGCTTCACCTCATTTGCCTTCAATAAATCAACCCCAAACGTCAAATTCAAACACTTTTTTTTTAGAATAAAAATAATAAAATTAAAATTCGAAGTTATCCAACAACCGCCTAATTAGAAATACTTAAGATTCCATCTTATCTGACCCAAAATACACAATATATGGCTGTTAGGTGAAGCCACCCCTCAAAGCATGAGAATGAAGTTAGTGGTGCATATAGAAAAATGATTATAGCTTATATGTTTGTGAAGAATTCAACCAAGTTTTAGGTCAACTGGAGAGCACTTTAGGGTCTCAGGTTACCTGAAACAAAGCGACAGGAGAACACATTACCAGAAATGTCTACCACATTAATTCATGTTTCCAGAGACATTGAAGTTGATTTACTTAAAGCAAATAGGTTCACTTCGCAAAGTGAATGTTTCACTTTGCAAGGGAATTTTCACTCGGCTAAGTAAATATGGTGGAGCACTGCTGACTGCAATCATCCAATAATGTACAAACAAATTTACATTTTTTTTTCATTTTCCCAGTTTGTGATTGCTCATTCTGTGCAAAATGAAATGTGCTAAGTGAAAATTCCCTTGCAAAGTGGAGCTTCAATTTGAACCGCACATGTGTAAACACAGTCTTAGAATTTGTTTAATGGTCATCACTGTATACATTACAATAAGGACGAATGCAACAACATAAATAGAGGAGCGAAATGGTATAGGGGCTGCAAACAGAAGGCCCCCAGACCCTCTGTAGCTCAGTTTACATATAGGGCAGCTTATCCACTTCAGGACTGGCCTGCTGCACCCCCTTCCGGTCCAGGCCATTTTTCGTTTTTCATTGCTGGGATAATATGACCAAAAATGTCTCCATAATGCAACACTATCTGATTGTGGAAAAAATACTGTGCTGTCTCAGTGTGCGAGTGATTGTACACAAATTAAAAAAAAAATAAGGTGTAACTGCTGCTGCAACCAATCATGTGAGATACACTGTATCTAAATAAACTTTATATAGCTTTTTGAGACCGATAGAACTTTTGTTTTTGAGGTGCACTTAGCCCTTAACCACTAGCCGACCAGCCGGAGTTATACGGCAGAAGGTCGGCTCGCCTGCGTGAAATCAGGTAGGTATACGTAATTTCGCATTTCAGCCATTAGGGGCACGTGCGCGCCGCCGGTGCTGACGTGCATGCCCGGCAGGTGCGATCACCGCTGGGCACCCACGATCGTTCGTTACAGAGCGAGAACCGAGAGCTGTATGTGTAAATACACAGCTCCCAGTCCTGTCAGGGGGAGAAATGACTGTTCGTCTGTTCATACAATGTATGAACAGCGATCTGTTATGTCCCCTAGTCAGTCCAACCCCCCCTTCAGTTAGAACACACCTAGGGAACATAATTAATCCCTTCCTCGCCCCCTAGTGTTAACCCCTTCCCTGCCAGTGGCATTTTTACAGTAATCAATGCATTTTTATAGCACTGATCGCTATAAAAATGCCAATGGTCCCAAAAAAAATGTGTCAAAAGTGTCCGAAGTGTCCGCCAAAAGGTCGCAGTACCGATAAAAATTGCTGATCGCCGTCATTACTAGTTTAAAAAAAATATTAATAAAAATGCCATAAAACGCTATAACTTTTGTGCAAACCAATCAATAAACGCTTATTGCAATTTTTTTTACGAAAAATATGTAGAAGAATACGTATTGGCCTAAACTATATATATATTTTTGGGGGATATTTATTAAAGCAAACAATATTATTTTTTTTCAAAATTGTCGCTCTATTTTTTTTATTTATAGCACAAAAAATAAAAACTACAGAGGTGATCAAATACCACCAAAAGAAAGCTCTATTTGTGTGGAAAAAAGGACGCCAATTTTGTTTGGGAGCCACGTTGTATGACTGCGCAGTTGTCAGTTAAAGCGGCGCAAGTGCCGAATCGCAAAAAGTAGCCCGGTCATTGACCAGCAAAATGGTCCGGGGCTGAAGTGGTTAAATACCACCCAATAAAACCAATGATCACTGGAAGAAAGTTGAAGACTGCATATCTGGCAGAAAACTTATGAACAAACAGGCAAATGGGTCCATTCACTGCAGTAGCTGCATTGAAATGCAGTCGCTGGTGTGTTGTGTGAAGGTAGTGGTGCATGCAGTACACCACCGCAGCCTGGTAGTCTAAACTGGCATGACCAAAAACAAGGCCTTTTACCTTGTCTTGCACTGGGGTTTTACTAAAAAAGGTTGCCCAAAGCACCTGGTGTGAAAGGGCCCTAAAGACGTTTTTTTATTTTGAAAAAATAATGTCAAAAATAATTTTATTATCCATCACACAACTATTCTTTCATTGTCATTTCATATTAGATGTTTAAGGTACATTCTATCCCAATTGTTATACTATACAAGTGTTTTGGGTTTGGTAATCACTGGGAGAAAAGTTGTATTCCGGTATAACTGTAGTTAGTCCTGGTCTAGAAGAAGGGAGAAGATCTCCTGAAATTCTGTTCTAAAACTGTACTGTTAGCACATTCAGTATATAAAAATGTATAATGTAAAGAAAAGGAAATCAAGAGACCTCTAAGCCTGGTCAAAGTTGGAAAGGCAGTTTCTCATTTTCCATGTGGCTGCACAAGTATTTTTATGGTCCAGCCTAGTGCAGTAGTAGATGTTTTTACAAGCCTACTCTACTCCAATGTAATTGAAACAGGTACTAACAAGAAACAGCACTTTAATATGCTCCATGTTATTTTGCCCATTGCCTTTGGGCAGACACGTACAGAAGGCCATGTGAGGCACGCAGCTCTGGCAAGCATGGCAGGCATGGTGCCACTATAATTACAGAACTCTACTGCAGAGGTTAAAGGTTAAACCAATTTGAATACAATTTCTGGTCTCCTACTTCTTTTGGTGCTGCTAATTTGCACACAGAAAGGAAGCATTACTGTTACCTCATTAAGTATGACTTATCATTACTGCAGGTCCTATAATTAAATTGGTAAATGATTTACTTGTTTGAAAAAAAATATGTAAACGGGGAAAACCTACACACAAGCACTTTATTTCAGTTTTTTAAACTTATTTTAATAACCTGTCAGCTTTCCTCCCTGTTGCCCAACATAGGGACAACAGTGTCATCATTCAAAACCTTCGACTACCAACTAAGTAGCCTGTTTGCTAGTTCTCAGTGGGGATCAGAGTTCTGGAAAGTGTTTTATTTTTTCCCTGGTGCCTGGAAGAAGTGGCATGTGTTGGAACACACAGGCAGGCAGTCAGGCAGAACGGGTGTAGTACCAGCATGCTCTCTGCTTTTCTCAGCCGTAAAGTCAACAGTAATCTTTCTCCTTGTCCTTTCAGCAGGTAGCTTGACCTATAAATGTTAAGTAAGTGAACAGCAGTTCAACCTAAATTACATGGCAAAACATTATGCGTAAACATTAATGCTGCAGCATGCCTGTAACTATACAACTGGGAGCCCAGGAACTTGAGAAATAATCCCTTTCTCAGTAGGATTCCTCTGCTATGCCTTTTTTCTTTGCTCACTTATACTATTTTGCTCTAACTGAAAGTAATACAAGTTATAAAAATCATATTTTACAGACCACTATGATATCATCAACACTGTAGAAATATGATATATGTTAGGAGCTACAATGAAATTACTTTAAACTCTTTTGCTACATATAAGTGAGCAAACCTAAGCACCAGGTTACTTAGAACTTCCCATGGAACTTGCCTTTACATGTAAAAACAAAACAAACAAAATGCTCAGAAGCTAGGATTAATCTGCTTAAATGTTGCTTAAACACTCTCATGTGTGATGTTAGAACTGCTGGAGCACAGTGATACACATCAAAGGCTGGTGACCACTTAAAAAGGACTTTGTCTTATGACTTTCCATTGTGATACTATTAGCTATTCTGAGATTTAAAGTGATACTAAAGGCTTTGTTTTTTTTGTTTGTTTAAAAATAACAAACATGTTATACTTATCTGCTCTGTGCAGTGGTTTTGGACAGAGAAGCCCAGAGCCTCCTCTTTGTGGGTCCCTCTCAGGCAATCCTGTCCTCTCCCTCCTGCCAAGTGCCCCCACAGCAAGCAGCTTGCTGTGGGGGCACCCAAGCCACTGTTCTGTGTGTCCATCACGACAAAGAGCCGTGGCTTAGCCCTGCCCCCTCTCTTTCTTCATTAGCTCACTCACTTTAATTTATAGCAATGGGAGCCAATGAGGAGGGAGAGTCCTGGACAGCCGAGGCTCTCATGCAACATTGCTTCTTCATGCCAGAATTATTTTGATTCAAATTTTTATTTAATATTTGAAAGTGTAAAAAGGTTGCTAATAACTTTTTAAATTACATTAACATGTTAAAGCTTATGGGACAGTTTGGTGTTAGGGTGTACATGTATTTTAAGACTGTCAACCAATTACAATTTTTCTTTTTTGTCCATACAATTTTTTTTATTATTATTAGTGAGATCATCTTTTAAAGAATTGTAATAAACCTTTACACCTAAAATGTCCACTACTCAAAAATGTTGAATTTGAAAGATTCTGCTGATCAATATATAAATTACCAAAAAAGTCTAATCAAAACAAACGAATCACCTTTGTAGCAAGAAGCCTGGAACAGGTGTACACATTTTTGGCTACTTCTTTGTTCTCCAAATTCACTTTGTGGATAGGCTGGCTCTGAAAATCTGTAGCTGGCAGACCATGAGCACAGGTACAAAAAAAAATGTGACAGCTTAAAGAACACTTTACAAAGTCCAATACGATGTCATTACACTGTCCACGTCATTGGCGCTGCAGATAACTAGTCAAAATGTAAAATACTGGATGTCAGTCTGTGAAGGGCTAAAAGGGGACTCCATGAAAACACTTCAGGCTACATTCAAATGGACATTTGTATCAGATAGCAGCTAAACGCCAGTAATCTGCACTTGCAAAAGTTTAAATATTTCCTACAGATACTTGAGGATTGTAAATGAGTTTAGCAGTATTCAGCGCAATTTAGCTGCATCATTGTTTTCAGGCTTTTATTTCTCAATACCCCATTCTTGTTGGAATGTTATATTCCAGGCACCACCTCTTCAACTTTGTTGGTAGTCTTCTGAGCAAGGATTAAGAGCTGTGTAATTGCAATGGAGTGCAGAACAGAGCTGGTGCATACCAATGTGTGTAAAAGAGAAAAAGATTGAGGGCAAGATTACACGCATGGCACTAACCAAATGCATGGTTATGCGTTGCGATCTGCATTTAGGGTGCCATTAAAAATGAATTGGCACCTGCTCCTTTACCACACAGTATTCTGGTGTAAAGCCACCCTGAGTCAGATAGAGGTATAGAAAAAGGCAAATTAAGTAAAGATTGGTACATGCCCTAACATCCCAACATCTAACTAGGAAATATTTTGTCCAGATCTATGGGGAAATCAGAACCTATCCTGATAAGTTTTACAACTTTACCAGAATGTCAATGTCTACCTTTGACAGCTTACTAACTATTGCTAGACCATGTCTGCAAAAAATGAATAGCAACATGAGGATGTATGAGAAACAACATGAAAAGAAACCCAACATTTCAGGAAGAAATGGGGAAGTGAAAAAGTGGAACTGGGTGAAAAGGGATTGCTACTCACCCAAACTTTGGAAGCAGAACCAAGAAAATATATATATATATATATATATATATATATATGAGCCTGTTCTGTTCTGTTTGCAATTGCTCCAAATTGATATTATTTTTCATAATTTAGATGTCCTCATCCCCCTGAGGAAGATTGCCACTTGTATAATTGAAACACGTTGGGGTTCGGGCTGAGCGATAACATTAAGTGTGATTTCTCTATATATTGTTATTTGCCAGTATACAAGGACATCTTTGTTGGTCATATATGGAGGTCATGCATACCAAAGCATTTGTTTTTAAAGTGTCATTGATATTTTATGTAATTTTGTACCAATAAAAAATCTTTTTTATCCATGTATGATTTAGTTTGAACTTTTCTGCTACCTAAAAGCCTTTGGGAGCATTTTTTCCCCTTGGTTCTATTTCCAAAAAGGGGAAGTGTGTCATTTTTTGCCACAATGCAGCTACCTGCAGCTAAACCTAATGCATGCTTACCTGCATATTGTTCACCCTGGACACAACACTTTCCTTCTTTTCCTAAACAACTACAACATTGCGGATCATTAAGTATAAATAAGGCTGCATTTACACCGGTGATTTAGGTGGAATCTTGATTCCTGCTGTCGCAATCTGAAAAGCCAAACTTGGAGATATTCTACTTATACTGGTTATTATACAATCCTCTGATGGTCTTCAGGGACCACGACAATGCTGTTAAGTTTTGTTTGTCTCTGTACAGTTCCTAGTGAACTGAGTTTTTTAGTATTTGTTTAACTTTTGTGATAAATTTCTCTTTTTTAAGAAAACCTTTACTTGCTATGGACTATATCCTTACCAGTTTATAGTGCCCTAAAAGTCCATGACTTGCCCATAGGTAATTTCTCGCTTTTGAAACTTGAAGATAGATGTCACTCAACTATTTGTTGAATGATCAGTAGAGATTAAAAGATATAAGTCTAAGTATTATGTAAATTTTGATTTTCCTGTAAACAGTGAAGCTTGATCCTTCCCTTTCCACCTATTGAATATCTGGCCCTCTCTACATAAGGATCAAGAGCGTAGTACAGGAGGTGAAGGTGCAGGGCAACACTCGACTTTTACAGCAAGAGTGGAGATTTGCATACAGTGTTCGCTGCCCATATTCCTGGATGTACCAATCATTCTGAAGTGTGGTTTTACAGAAAGTGACTTCTAGCTAAACATCCTTTTATCATATGCTCAGCCTGAGGCTTGTGACAGGTTTACTTTAAAGGAAATATATGACCAAAATGAACTGCATACATTTGTCTGGACCATAAATGGTATATTGATTCTAACTGCTTACCAGTTATTTTTATTTTAGTTTTCCATGTATAGCCAACATATGCGATAGTTACACCTCATTTATTTTCATAATTTTACCATGACAGAGTACAGCACTGGGTTTTATATAGAAGTCATCAAACATATAACACATCTGACATAAAAGAAACAAGAAAATACTTTCTTATTCTTGATTACTGACTGAAGCCTTGCATCAAGATCTAATATAAATTTTTGATGTTTATTTCCCTGTTTGCATTTTAAGCGGTGTACTATTGAAATGTGCTGGGGGGATTATTTTATGTAAGAACTACGCAAATAAATTTAAACTTTGTACTTGTATGGTAATTTCAGTCCTTACATCTCCAACTGCTTTAGCATGCAGCGGGGACCCATATGCAAATATAAAATAAGTAATTTAACCTACTTAACCATTACTGCAAGTTGAAAACACAGATTGAATTATAACCTAAGAAAAAAAACATAACAGAATGAATCTCTAGTCCTTGCAGGCAAAAAATGTCAGAAACAGAAACTATATCAAATGTTTGATTCATTATACTTCCAAGCCAAAATTCCATCTTTACTATTGCATATCACTTTTCCTGTCTAGCTGTTATAGCAATAAAAAAAAAAAGAAATCTAATAAAAGTAGAATGGCATAACACTAGAATATGTATATATCAGCTGTGGGTAATGAAGAAAATTAAGCGCATTAAGTTAAAAATGTAATTAACCTGGCAAATACTATGTACCGCATCTGCCAAGTCTTGCTTTTAGTGGCTATGGAGCCTTTCTAGTGGCTTTCTTTTCTGCTTCCAATCTTTGTGAAGTGGCAGGGGTAGCTGTCAATCTATCAGACAGACGGGGAGTTTTAGAAAAGATATAGGTACAGTAGCTATATAATATCAGCATGCTATGCGATCACGCATTACAGCAGGGTAGTTGTTGTAATCAAGGCCCAAATCAAAAGCTTTTACTTATGGCTTAACAGCAATGAGACCACAGTAATGGAGCTAGCAAAACCATTACAGACACCATATTGAAAAGGAAAAGTTCAAATCTTTCTGGCCATCTTAAGCACGATTACAAACTTTAGAGCGGCTTTTCTCAAAGGTTTTTTTTTTTTTTTAACATGGAGGAACCCTTGAAATAATTTTCGAGGCTCAGGGAGCCTTTGCTAATAACTACTATTTCAAAGGTTCACAGCACATTAGTGTGATGATCACTTACAAGACGGCATCTCATACTTGTGACCATTGAGAGGTATCCCCCATTACAGATAGCTAAAAAGATAATTAGTGGCAGCGTTTACTCATCTGAGAAGCATAAGTTGCTCATTGCTCAAGAAACCCCTAGCAACCTCTGGAGGAGCCTTAAGCTGGCTACACATCATACAATTATCTTGTACCATTTTCTTTTAGATTTACAAAATCCATATAATATGAGGTCACTCCTAAACACTTTCAATTTGTATGCAATCAGGCAGGCCCTTGCACTACATGGTTGAAGGTAAATCTAAAGGAAATTTAAACAAGAAATTTGTATAATGTGCTTTGGGGTTACACAGAACCCTGTATGAGAAAGGCTGCTCTAGTGGAACTTTCATATTGCCCTTATTAGATCTCATCATTGGTGTTAGTCATGCACTTTTAGCTTCTGTAACCTTAGCAGCAATAACAGGGATAGCCCGTTAAACAGACCCTGTCACCAAATAAAAAAGCTGTGAGTAAAAGCACAGAAAAAAATCAAGTATTTTACATGCTTTCCATGCAACAGTTTTCTCTCCCATAAACAATTTTTTTTTGACTTATTATTATGCCTCTAAACTTGCTATTAAAGTTGACTATTTTAGAAAAGTCAATTCACTAGCATAGCCCCCCTCCCCTCCGTCTCCTCACATCATAAACCTCTCCTCTTCTGAGAGCAGGGCTTTTTTTCAGGTGGAATTTGGTGGAGCTCAGTTTCACCACCTCTGGCTCAGACCCTTGGGGAGGGGATGCTCACCACAATCACTTGTCAACACATAAGTCCAGTTGAAACAAGTGCAGAGTGAAATTCCTCTCCACAGAGCTCCATGGTGCCATGCAGCCCTGCCACCTTGTCTCAAACGCCAACAGCTGATAGGTAACACCATCAAAGTATGTGCAGACCTGCTGTCGAAAGCCTCACTCTCTGCACTGCCCTCCCCCCTACGACCTATACTGGGTTATCCCCAATTCAAACCGTCATGTGAGACCAACAATTCGGCGTGCTGAGCGAAACGGGGCTAAACCAAGCCTCCCATTTCAACAGTATGGGACGACGAAAAACACTTGCTGAACTTTCCGTTCTGAACGGCCAGTTTCGTCTGGACTTCCTGAGAGCTCTTCAGCTTTACCACTTTCTGAACAGCATAACACCCCCCCAACACTACCAACCAGCCCCTCACTACTCTGGAAGAGCTCTGTACAGAGACAGGAGTGATATTGCACACACTCTCCCTCACATTCAACATGTTAATCACCCCTCCGGAGGAATATCATCCTCCAAGTTTCACCAAATGGGAAAGGGACCTGAACTGCCACTTTACCGCCAACAAAAAACAACACATCCTCAAATTTACACACAAGTCGTCTCTCTGCACCAAAATCCAGGAGACGAACTACAAGATCCTCACAGGCTGGTACAGAACACCAGCTCTTCTACATACATTTTTTCCTACAATGTTGGCCCTATGTTGGCACTGTCAAGAGGAGATAGGCACCCTACTAAACATTTTCTGGTCCTGCCCCCGAATTTGGGATTTCTGGGGAGAGGTCCGCCGAATAGTTCAAAAATGTACAGATCGCAAGGTCCCAGATGACCCGGCATACTTCGTCCTACATGCCCCTGACACCCCTGCACGTATTTACAAAAAGTCTGTTATACGCCACTTACTGGATGCATTCCACTTCACTGAAAGTCCCTACACCCACCGGCCATTGACCCATGGCTTAAAAAAATTGATGACATTAATCACATGGAAAATCTAATCCTCACCGGACAAGAAAGAAGAGAAACATATTACAAAACATGGCAATTATGGAATATGTTCACACACTCAGAAAAAGGGCAGCCCTCGTCCAGCATTTTAGGGCAATGCCCACTTTTCTACTATTTCTAAACTTTATCACTGTTTATAATTTAAAAAAGAAAGGGAGCTGGACCCACAGGGCTATAGTATCCTGACCTGCCACAATCGGAAAAATGGGATCACCATATCGTCATAGAGACCTGCAACGGACAATAGTTGATGTGACCTCATGGGTCAATCTAACCTAGAACATCATCGTATCTGAGATGTTTTCAAAAGCACACTACCAAGGATACTAGATATTATACCATTTTTTCCCAAGCTTTGTAATCTATGTACATATACATTTGTCTGTATCACTTACTTTGTTTTAATGGTCCCTGTGGACCCGTTTCCTGATATAAATAAAAAACACGTGGTCGGCAAGCAGGCCAGCCTGCAATATACCAGCTAGTTAGAAAACAACTGTGTGAACTAATATCACTTTGTCAGGTAATCTCTCTTGAACAACAGTGACCATCAGCTGCCAGTTTAAATTTGATAGGTTTGGCTTCCCATACCTTCACACTTTGTACTGACTTGTTTATATGAAATGTACAGTATAGGGCAGGATTCTCCAAACCTTTTGACACAAAGATCCAGTTACTGCCCTTCAAACTTTAGGAGGTTGGACTGTGGCCAGTGGGAGTAGAAAATAATAGTAATGGTGGGAGTAAACAATGCCATAAGCTTGGTGGCCAGTGGGAGTAAAAAAAATTACATCATTGGTGTCAGTGGGAGGAGACACAGAGATCCACGTCCTGTCAGGGTGAGGAGACTGATGGTGCGTCTCTTGTACATAGGGACACCGATCGGTCACCTCCCTCATTCAGTCCCCTCCCCCAACAGTTAGAATCACTCCCTAGGGAACACATTTAACCCCTTGATCACCCCCTAGTGTTAACCCCTTTTCTGCCAGTCACATTTATACAGTAATTAGTGCATATTTATAGCACTGTTCACTGTATAAATGTGAATGGTCCCAAAATAGTGTTAAAAGTGTCGGAACTGTGCGCTGCAATTTCGCAGTCATGACAAAAATTGCAGATAACCGCCATTACTAGTAAAAAAAATTATAATAAAAAAAATGTCATAAATCTATCCCCTATTTTGTAGGCGCTATAACTTTTGCACAAACCAATCACTATACGCTTATTGGGATTTTTTTTACCAAACATATGTAGAAGAATACATATTGGCCTAAACTGAGAAGAAAAATTGTTTTTAGTTGATATTTATTATATCAAAAAGTTATAAAATATTGTGTTTTTTTTTTCAAAATTGTCAGTCAAATACCACCAAAAGAAGATATGATCAAATACCACCAAAAGAAAGCTCTATTTGTGGGGAAAAAAAGATGTCAATTTTGTTTGGGAGCCACGTTGCATGACTGCGCAATTATCATTCAACGTGTGACAGTGCTGAAAGCTGGAAATTGACATGGGCATGAAGGGGGTGAACATGCCCAGTATTGAAGGGGTTAAGATATTCCAACAATGATATTTATCTGTCGGCTCTTCTCCTATCCTCCTTTACATTTTGTTTATTTTACCCACGCATGCATACTCCACTATTTAAAACATTCACAATATTAACAATCTAATAGGCAGATTGTAACTCCCTCAGAATGTCCAAAACAGCTGTGCAGACCCAGAAAATGAAGCTCAACGATCTCACTGAGAGATGCAAGACATTGTTTCTCCAGCATCTACCCACATAGTTTCTTCTAAACATAGTTCTCATATTATCAATTTATAAACAGCTAGACAAATTGAAAAAAATAACAACCTGAATTTATTTCTTCCCAACATTTTTAAATGCAGATATATTTTTGTACTTTGGTTGTAATGAGAAATTGATTGTTTTTTTTTTTTTCCTACCTACAATACATTTCAGCACTGATCACTGGATGAGACTGGACACACTCTCGATGAAGGAAGTGCACCAACTGAGAACACTTTGTCTGCTTGTCATCTCCAATTTCTTCATGTGAATTATACTGTAATAAGCAAAGCAAGATCTAAACTGCTGCAACAGCACAATATAAACACCTCCACTCAGTTGCCCTATGTAGGTTAGTTACTGTATATCTTAAGACTCTTTCTTTCCCTTGGGTCAGTTTTAAGCATTTGGGCAATATTTGTGTTTTTTTCCTTTTTTACATATCAGTTTTTAATCTCTGCATAGTATTGGATCTAAATAGTATCAAATATGGTATATATGGTAAGATGATTGTGTTCAGCATATGGTGGTGGGTCATACTTGAAATGGTGCCTAAGTTGATGTAAACCCGATTCATGAAATTTGAGCTGGGCACATATATCTGCAGTGTTTTGTTATCGCTCTTCAATGAGCCAAGTCCTGAACCCGTTCCTCTGTTAGCAGCCTCCTGACAAATTCTCTGACGCTTTAGACAAAAGACACCTGAATCTTCTGTCTGGGGAGGACGGTAAAATAGATTAGCAGGGAGCTGGTCCTGTTACAAAACACCTCTGAGAGTCTCTGCCTATGATAAGAGGGGGTGTGTGCATTTCCTCCAATCAGCAATGTTAGCTAAATGCCCAGACATCACACTCTGTCGTAGACAGGAAGAGAAAATCTAACAAGATCTGAACTTTTTAAACAGTATATAAATGTAAAGACAGCAGATATACATGTAAAACCTATGTAGGGAGATACAAAAATGTTTACAAAAAAATGTTACAAAAAAAAAAAAAAAGTATCTGGTTTTGGGTGCTGGAGAATGGAATCAAAATGCTGGACATCACGTAGGGATTTACCCTACAGTAGAGCTCCAGACTATACATTTTTTTTTATATACACACACAAATACACAGGGTAGGCGAAAAGTAGGTATACATTACTTATTGGATCATTGCATTTTTTTTTCCCATAAAAGATTTATTTATGGAGAATATAGCATAACATACAGGACAATGGAATTGTCACAAAACAGGAAATAACAAAGCGTCATGAAAGGGACACATGACATGATACAACATGAAGTCATCATTTGACATTTTCTGACCATAACCGAGGCAAAACAAGTGTGATGTAGTGGAAAAGGGTGGAGGATTGTATATTTCAATTTTCCTCTCTTCCATTCCCTCCCCCCACCAAGTTCTGAGGGGAGAATGAGGCGTATGACACTGATCGTGTTCAGTATTTCGGGTGCAATGTATCATGACAGCACAGGGGCCAGGTACCTGGAAAGGGAGAAAAGAGAGAGGCACGAAAGGGAAAGAGAGAGAAAGAGAGAAACAAAAAAGGAAAGGAGTAGGGGGAGGAAGAAGAAAAGACAAGGACAAGTAAACACAGTAGAGGGAAAAAACAGAGTGGGGGTGAGTGGATCCGCGCCTGCCCCCCCCCCCGGCCCCCCACAATACAAAAGAAGAGTCCCCCAATACATCAGGCGACTTAGGAGACACACTGATGGTAGCGGTCAGTGGTAACAAAATGGTTCCAGCAAGCCCAAATGATGGAAAATGTATGCATTCTATCTTGTGAAATGAAAATCATGTCCTCCATTTTTTTTATGAAGGAAATCTGCGCTAGCCACTCCCTGACTGTCGGGACGGCGGTGGAGCGCCAATGTCTAGGCACACAAACTCTGGCAGCATTGACCATATGCATGGCTAAGGACTTGAAATAGTCTTTCTTGGGAAGCGATGTGTGATGCAAGAGGAGTTGCGATATATATGGGTATAGTCCAGAGTGTAAGTAGTGATATGTGAGATGAGATCATGATCCCCCCTCCAAAAGGGTTGAAGGATTCCACACTCCCACCACACATGTAGCATAGTTCCCCCCTCCGCTCCACACCTCCAGCAAGTGTCAGGAATACTAGGGGAGAATTTGAGATGGCGCGACAGGGTCCTATACCACTTAGTGATAACTTTGTAACCATTCTCTTGAACGGCCACATTTGTAGAGCCCTTGTGGGCGTATTCATAGATACTAGATAGTGTTCCAATCTTTCACCGACAGGGATGTCTGAAGATCTCTATTCCAGGAAAGCTGTGGCGGGTGGGAATCTGTGATGGGGCTTCCACAAGGAGGGTGTACAGAAGGGAGATTAGATGTCTTTGTGGCGTTTTACGGTAGCACAAGGATTCAAAGGGCGTAAGTTGTTGTGACCAGAGCGACTGACTAGCCGTAGTTGTGAGAAAATGGCCGATTTGTCTGTAAGTCCAAAAGGGTAGAGAAGACGTCTAAGTAATAGATTTCAAGGCTTCAAAAGATAAAGGCCTTCCCACAGAGTAAAACTGAAGTGCTAGTACATCTTCAAAGGGCCATTCCTGCCTCAAAACATTCCCTGTGGAAAATCTGGGTTCCCCCGTGGGGTTGTCAAAGGGCTCGGGAGAGAGGGTGAGGATCCGTGTAACGAGGCTTTCTTGAAAGCCAGGAGCAAAGGATAAATAAGTGGATAGGCTAATAAGAAAAGGGGCCATGTCCTAGAGGGTAACCATGGGAGTAGGTGCAAGGGTCCTGGCGAGAAGGCCTTCCCAAGGAAGTACCCATAGCTTTTTGGAGCCGTGGATATTCCAATCCGCGATCCTCGTGAGATGACAAGCACTATGGTACTTTTGAAGGTCCGGAAGACCAATTCCCCCACCAGATTTAGGCAGTGTGAGTCGGGAGTACTTTATGCAAGTTGAGAACCTCTCCATAGCAAGGCGGAGCAAGCCTTCTTGTAGGATGTAAAAAAATCCTGGGGTTAGGGAAATAAGGATTGATTGCATTAGGTAAAGTAAACGGGGCAGAATTATCATTTTGATCAAGACCTACCTACCGAACCAGGAGACATTCAGGCCCATCCATTCTTTAAGGCATTTTTGAACCTGGAGAAGGGCAGGATGGAAATTTTTTTGAGTACAAATCTGCCAAGCGGGAGGGAATGCGAATGCCAAGGTAGGTAAGTGAATCCTGTACCCACCGAAAAGGAAAAGATTCCTGGCAGTGTGACACCTCCTGGGAGGGAAGGGATGGATCATTGCATTTTATAGGAGGTATACATTACTGAATGGATCATGGCATTTATTTTAATTTATTTATTTATTTTACTTTACACGTATTGAGCATGATACGGCCAAAAGTAGGTATACAATACTGATCAGGTCATGTTTATTCTTTTAGCTGTAAAATCCTAGAGCCTGTCCCCAACACTGATGCCGTTTAGTCTCTTAAGTTCTCAAAATGTCCTCCATCAATGTTGCAACATTCCTGGATCCTGTCCCTGACAGGACAATGACAAACAGTAACACAAAAATTCCAGTTAGTATCAATGTCCATGAATGCTTGCGAGATTAACTCCTGCAATTCATCCACTGTGTGGGCTTTCCTGTCAAAAAGCTTATCCATTACTGCAGTACTTCCAAAAAAACAAAGTCCAAGAGATTCCCAGAAACCCTCACGATTCTTCACCTTAATGCATTTAATACATTAAGGTTAAAAACCTTTTGTGCTGCAGCACCCCACTTCCCCCCCCCCCCCCCCCATTTTTCTTACCTGCCGCTCTATCGAAACCTCATTGAATAGATTGATAGCAACAGGAGACATTGGCCCCTGCTGCTGTCAATCAAATCCAGCGACACAGGGGCTGGGGGCGGGGCCCGAGTCCTGCTGTCTGTGTCAATGGATGCAGCAGCAGGACTCTGGAACTTGTCCACACGAGTGCCCCCACGGAAAGCGGCTCTCTGTGGAAGCACTCAAGAAGAGACTGCGCGCCACCTGGAGACCCCAGAGAAGGAGGATTGGGGCCACTCTGTACAAAACCATTGCACAGAGCAGGCAAGTATGACATGTTTGTTATTTTATATATATATATATATATATATATATATATATATATATATATATATATACTAAGCTTTACAATCACTTTAAGCTTTACTGCATACTGGGTGATGACCACTTAATAGACAAAAGCTGATTCATTGCCCGATGAGCAATCTAGAGTTTGAAAGGTGTAACAGTAATCTGAAAAGATGAACCTGATTTCAGAGGTGAAATCTGTCTACCTGTACAGTATAGCAGAGGTGTGTCAATCACAAGACCTAACCAGAACAGGCATATTTTAAAGCACCCTGAACACTTTTCTCCACCTTTGTTCT
Organism: Rana kukunoris; assembly: GCA_029574335.1. Classification (NCBI taxonomy): domain Eukaryota; kingdom Metazoa; phylum Chordata; class Amphibia; order Anura; family Ranidae; genus Rana; species Rana kukunoris. Next base: position 135,738,661 of record CM056056.1, on the reverse strand, counting down.
TTCCGTCTCTGAAAGTACAGTATACCATTAGTCTGTTTTGATTTACTAAATGCAAATAGACTGTGCACTTTGCAAGTGCGGTCACATCCATTTTCCCCAGTGCTTAGTGAATGTGGTGAAGCTCTGCTGATTTGCATCATCCAATCATGTGCAAGCAAAAATGCAGTTTTTTTCCCCTTGAACCTGATTGGGTATTCTTTTACAAAGTAAAACTTCACCACATTCACTAAGCTCTGGAGAAAATGCATGCAACTGCACTTGTAAAGTCCACAGTCTATTTGCCTTTAATAAGTCAACCCCAGTAAGTTTTGAGGGTCCAAAACTTCCCCCCTTATTAAGGCTTGAGACTGAAAACAATGTAAATGGAAAAAACAGCTTCCGAAAAGACCCATGCTTATATTCAAATTAATATCATGGAGGCCGGGTTCACATATGGGTTCTCAGCAATGGGTCAGGTGCGTTTCTGTTCAGGTGTGAAGCAGGTCCAAATCTTAGATTGAATTTGAACCTAAACTGGACCCAAACACGCACAGGACCCTTTTGGATTGCAGACCGTGGCTGCCCTGGACATGCGTGAACCAGATCCATTGAGAGACAGTCACACTCGCATTTCATGCAAATTGGATGCACATGTATATGTGAACCCAGGCTAAAGGTCCAGATTACCTCTAGCCCATTCACATTTTTTTTCCCAATGTTTAACCCAATGAAAGAGGCAGTTTTGAACGCATGGGTTAATCTTTCTATCCTCCCTCTGCATTTTTTTAAATAAAGTCATACCTGGACCTTTAAGCAGTGGTGCAGAGCTTCAATTTATGTTTGTGTTTTTGCATGACATACAAGCCAAGGAGACCATAGAGATCTAGAGATGTAGAAGCCACTTGCCCAGGAACGAGATTACCTACATCAATATTAATAACACAAGATAAGATGGCAATGCCAATAAAATCACCATACAGGTCCACTACTATTGTTCCACTTTTCTAAAAAGTGCATTGATTCAGCAGGTGAGATTCAAAGCAGTCAGGGAATTTGGGTAGCTGGGCAGCAGCTGAGTCTGACATCCCGTTTTAGCCTTAGGCATGTTCACTCAGTGGGTAATCTGGCCCTTCACATTAATACCTTGTATTTTAGAAACACAATGGGCCAGATTCAGGTAGATGAGAGCATCTTTGCTCCAGAGTAACGCTTCTCATTTACGTTACTCTGAAGACCCTTTCAGCGCAAGTCCTGTAATTCACATAGCAGTTGCGCGTAAACTTGCGCCAGAGTAACGATAATGCGCTGGCGTAACCCGACGCAAGTGGAAGTGGGTGTGATCATATGTAAATGATGGGCGGAGCCCAGCGCAGAGGCTTACGTTCAGCGCATCAACCACGGAGCATGCGCAGTGAGTGCGGCTCCACTCGCCCCCTTTGTGCGCATGCTCACAACTTCCGTCGGCACCACTTCACGGGAAACGTCAGCGCAATGCCTTCCGTTGGGCGTTTAAATGCGCCCGTAGAAGCGCCATTTCGGCACTAAAGTATATCCTGCTCCCCCTCCCCGCAGTGATGTTACTTTTGTTTTGAGATGGCTGCTCCCGTTCCCCGCAAACACACAGGAGAAAGCTGAACTTTAATGGCCAGGAGCTGTCAGCCGTCATCTCGGCTATGGAGACCTATGATGTCTTCCTCCATGGCTGTAAAATTTGACAGACAAGCATGGACAGAGGTGTTGTCCTGCAAGTGGGGGTGCTCAGCTAGCTCTTATCGTCGGTAACGCTGCTGTAGCTGCTCTCCTGCTGACCTGTGGCCATCTGGAGTAAAGATAAAGCAGCCTTTTGTAGAAATAACTTTGCGCCGGACGGACGAGATACGCGCGGCGCATGTAGCCAGCGTATGGTGCTAATCCGTTCGTGAATTGTGAAAAATCCCTCATTTGCATATTTGCAGGGGAAATCAATAGGCGCGACTGATGCGCCCAACGAAATTAAGCGCTGACGATACTCTGGCGTCGGAACGTTCCGCCAGTCGCAAATGACCCGTTATTGGGCGCATCTAGTTTGGTGGGTACGGGCACATAGAAACGACGGCGCATCATCACAGTTACGCGGCGCATATCGAAATACTCCAGCGCAAGTGTTCCTGAATCTGGCCCAATGTAGCACTTTACTGTAACTTAGAAGAATGGAAAAGTGCAAGATTGTAATTAGTTTGCAAGCCTGTGTGGCCAGAAAACACAATTTCCTATGGATTTTTTTGTATGATATACACACGCCCCTGTCTATAAACTTCAATTTTAAAAGCATGTTTTAAAGTGATGGGGATTTATTAATAAATTATAAGTCCACACCAAGTAGAAATGTTAGATGAACTCCCATCACATCCATCAGTGGTAAAATATTACATATTATGCATCAGTGTAACATAGTTCAGTTTATAAACTCACTGAGAAGCAAAATTCTAATTTCTATTGGGTGGGGGGAATCATTACAAACCTTTTATAGCTAAATATATTGTCTCTGCTACAGGAAATGAATAAATATATAATTTCTGAGCTTTGCCTATATTGAGAATAATTTTCCTGTATTCTGGGACATTAAACGGAAGCCCTGCTGTTAGCCACTAAGTAAGTATTTATTTATATTCACAGAAGCATCCATAAATAACGGAAGAGCATGATGAACTGGGTGCCTCAATCTTATTAAAATAGTTTATCTTATTGTTTTATTGATTTACCATTGAGGTCTCGCTTACTATTTCAGTATGTAAAAGTCATCAGGCCCTCGAGCTGCAGAATGCCTGGACGTTAATTGCTTCAGGTCATTCCTTTCTTTTCCCCCTCCTTCTCGGAGGGCGAGTGGTTTGCATGGATGCCTGCTAAGCACTGTGGCACCGCCATGATTAATGGCGCCTTCAAACACAGGATGGAGCCATTAATGTATTGGCAGGTCCTGCAATAGATCACAGGTATTGATTACCTTGTAGGAGACTGTTAACCCCTTACTACTAAAACAGAGATCACACATTAAAATAAACGGTTTACTACTGTGAAGGCTTGTTGTGCTCACTTTTCATGCTAAGTGAAGAGACCGTATTGAAAGAGAAGTGTTCATTTTTGTCATAAAAGGCTCAATTCAATCAATAGCATTTAAATAGTAATTTAACCACGTGCCCTCTGGAAGATTTACTGCCCTTCATGACCAGGCCATTTTTTGTTATATGGCACTGCATTACGTTAACTGTCAATTGCGCAGTCATGCAACGTTGTACCAAAATAAAATAATTGTATTTTTTTGTGGTATTTGATCAGCACTGGTTTTTTTTTTGCGCTATAACCCAAAAAGACCAATTAAAGAAAAAAATAAAAATTAAAATCTGCGCCCGCGTATCATTGTTTTGTATCCACAAAACAAGATACGCCGGTTTTCTGCGTAGATACGCCATCCTACACTGTCGTCCTAAAGTGTCCTATTTACGCTGGACGCTAGGGGGGCTTCCACATTGAATATGCAAATGAGGTAGATACGCCGATCCATGAACGTATGTACGCCCGGCGCAGTGTTTTTACGTCGTTTGCGTAAGCGTAGGTCCGGCGTAAAGTTACCCCTGCTGTATTGAGGCGTACGAAATGTTAAGTATGGACGTCGGGCCAGCGTCGTTTTTTCCGTCGTTCACGTCGTTTGCGTAAACCGTTCACGAATAGGGATTTGCGTAAGTTACGTTCACGTCGTTTTGCGACATGATTTTGCGCAAGCGCACTGGAATACATCCACGGCCGGCGCATGCGCAGTTAAAAAAAAAGCGTTGTTTACGTCGGGTCATCCATAATTATAATAAAAAACGCCCCCCACTAGTAAATTTGAAATACACACGCGTACGCCGGCCCATTTACGCTACGCCGCAAGTTACAGTGGCATTTCTTTGTGGATAAGGATACGCCGCTGTAACTTACAGCGTTGTAGAGTAAATGGGACACGCCGCGCCGGCGGGGCAGGTATGTGGATCTGGCCCAATATTTTTTACTTTCTGCTATATAATATAACCAATAATGAAAAAATAATAAAAAACAAATGTCTTCATCAATTTAGACCAATATGTAATCTGCTACATATTTTTGGTTAAATAAATACTAATACGTGTATATTGATTGCAGATGCTATAACCTTTGTGCAAACCAAACTATGAGATATATACTGGAATTTTTATTTATTCATTATTTATACTAGTAATGGTGGCAATCAGCAACTTAACTGCAATATTTCGGTGGACAATTGGACACTGACTCTTTTGACACTTTGTGTTGGATTGAAAATATATATATATATATATTTCAAAAGATGGACTTTGTAGGCACGAAAAAAATTATAAACAGATTTATTGATCACATAAATACACATACATTTGATATATCTAAAAACCAATTGCGAATTACTGGACTATACATGTGGACCCAAAGGTTCCCAGAACAATACTACTCAATCTGCATAATACACTTCAAACTTTTGACACTTTGTGGGAACCAGTGACACCAATACAGTAATCATTGCAAAAAATATGCATCATCACTGTACTAATGGGAAAGGGTTAAACATCTGGGGCGATCAAAGGGTTAAACGTGTGCCAAACCACTGTTTGTGTGTATGACGTGTGCTGTTTTTACTTGGGGATTTTATTAACTACTTTGCAGGAAAAGAAAACCCATCACTACCCCCGTCAGGATGGAGCTCGGCATTGTTTGCATATGCAGAGCTCTGTCCAGCCTCTCTCCAATGATCAGCGGGTGCCAGCGGACATCCATTGGCCGGCACCCACTGATCGGCTTCTGCGGTGATAATATTGCAATCTTGTAGACACTCCCTACCCCGGAAGTGCAAAATAGGGTATAAATACGTGATTCTGCACAGTGTGGCCACCCTGTAGCAGTAAATCTGCTATGGGGCAGTTGGCAAGTGGTTATAGCGATCAAATTGCCAACACACAATTCATTTCTTAAAAGGGAAAATATTGTTTTAGGTCAATTTTAATGTACTTTAATGCTTACCAATTACTTTCTGTGATTATTTTTAATTTGGTGCAAGATTCATATTTCACAAATAAACAAAGTATGGGCAAAGTATGCTGAGATTCCGAAAGCTGGTCATAAATGGTGAGAATTTCAAAATTGAAAATTATTTTCCTAAAAATTTCCAAGAAAGTCCATTAATTTTTCGTATCATGATTGTGGTCAATGTCGAATTTTTTGACTGCGGTGACAAGAAATTTTTTCAAGTAACAGGGTGGAAAATTTTTCTCAACTGAAACTCTAGCAGTGTATATTTCGTTCAATTAAGTCCCTTTATTCCAAAATGAAATGTTAAAAGCAAATAAAAACTTTCTGACAACATTCAAATCTTCTGAGAATTTTCACATGAATTTTCCTAAGACCCCATACACACTATTAGTTTTTCTGCAGATTTTTGTCTTCAGATTTACAAAAACCAAGTAGTGCAAGTGCCTGCCTGCATACAAATGAAAACTCTGAGGCGGCGTACACACGATCGGACATATCCGATGAAAACGGTCCGCGGACCATTTCCATCGGATATGTCCGATCGGGAGTTTGATCCGATGGCGTGTACACACCATCGGATCAAATTCCCCGCCGCTGGACGGCGCGGTGACGTGGCGGTGACGCGGCGGTGACGTTGACGCCGCCGCGTCACCGCCACGTCACCGCACCAGGAAGTAAAACACTTCCGCGCATGCGCCGATTCCATTCGGCGGCGGCGGTGGGGGCCGACATGTCTGCTGGTAAGTGTACTAACCAGCAGACATGTCGGGCGGACAGATTCCCACCGGATAGATTTCAAAGCTTGCTTTGAAATCTGTCGGGTGGAGAAATCTGTCCGCTAGCCCATACACACGAGCGGAGATGTCTGCTGAAACGGTCCATCGGACCGTTTTCAGCGGACATATCCCCTCGTGTGTATGCCGCCTTAGGCCTCGTACACATGAGGGGATATGTCCGCTGAAAACGGTCCGATGGACCGTTTCAGCAGACATCTCCGCTCGTGTGTATGGGCTAGCGGACAGATTTGTCCACCCGACAGATTTCAAAGCAAGCTTTGAAATCTATCCGGTGGGAATCTGTCCGCCCGACATGTCTGCTGGTTAGTACACTTACCAGCAGACATGTCGTCCCGCACCGCCGCCGAATGTATTCGGCGCATGCGCGGAAGTGTTTTACTTCCTGGTGCGGTGACGTAGCGGTGACGTGGCGGCGTCAACGTCACCGCCGCGTCACTGCGCCGTCCGGCGGCGGGGAATTTGATCCGATGGTGTGTACACGCCATCGGATCAAACTCCCGATCGGACATATCCGATGGAAATGGTCCGCGGACCGTTTTCATCGGATAAGTCCGATGGTGTGTACGAGGCCTTAGGCCTCGTACACACGATCAAATCTGTCCGCTGGAAACGGTCCGCTGGACCGTTTCAGCAGACAGATTCGATCGTGTGTACGGCCGAGCAGACAGATTTGTCCACCCGACAGATTTCAAAGCATGCTTTGAAAACTATCGGGTGGGAATCTGTCCGCCCGACATGTCTGCTGGTTAGTACACTTACCAGCAGACATGTCGTCCCGCACCGCCGCCGCCGCCGAATGGATTCGGCGCATGCGCGGAAGTGTTTTACTTCCTGGTGCGATGACGTGGCGGCGTCAACGTCACCGCCGCGTCACCGACACGTCAGCGCGCCGTCTGCTGGCGGGGATTTTGGTTTGCTCGTGTGTACACGCGAGCAAACCAAAATCCCAGCAGACAGATTTGAACAAATCTGTCCGCTCGTGTGTATGGGGCCATAAAGTGGCTGTAAACCCTTACAGACCACTTTAACCTACAGGTAAGCCTAGATTAAGGCTTACCTGTAGGTGCAACAAATATCTCCTAAACCTACACGGTTTAGGAGATATTTGCAAAAGAAAAGCCCTGATGTCTGTGGCGCATGCACTGTAGACAATGGCGCGCATGCACACTGAGTATGCCGTTACTTATGGCGATCATGCTGTTAGTGGAGGCACCCGCGCACATGTGCGGGAGTGACGTCATCGCGGCTCTGACCAGTCACAGCACCGGAGCATTGATATGCAGAAGTGACTCGTGGAGAGATGGTGCAGACGGAGAAGGTGATCGAGCACCGCTGTGGGGGCTTCGATCTCAGGGTAAGTACTTCATAATGAGCTAGTATGCTATGCATACTAGCTCATTGTGCCTTTGCCTTGCAGGGTGTTTTTTATTTATTTTTTAAAAGAGGGTTTACTTCCTCTTTAAGGTTTGACCTCATATTATATGGTTTTGGTAAAATCTAATAGTGTGTATGGGGTCTAAGAATTTTCATTTGGAATTCTATTCATCTATGGGCAGCTTAAGAAGAGGCCACAGCAGTTGCACTCCACTTGCTGTCTGCTCCTGCAAACTGAAGATCTAGACTTCCCACCCATACAGAAGAACAGGAAGGAAATGTCTTCCTCCTCTGAGTCATTGGGTTGACTCATTCAGCTGTGTAATGCTGTGTATACATGCATAGATTATTTTTGTTCAACCTATAGGCTGAACGAAAATAATCAAAAAGATTCCCCTATCCATGCTATACAGCTATAAAGCAATCTTGTGCTGTGGCTATTTATTTCTGATGGTGGTAGCTGGCGTTGGTCATAAAACGCCAACAGCAACTGCATCTGATTGGATGCAGCTGCTGTTCAGCCAACAATTTTCTGCCAGACTGTTGCATGGGAGGTGGTTGATAGGGACACTCACATAGCGAGTTTTGTCTGGTTGCTCAGGAGCAGGCCAACTTTTGCCATGTGTTCCTAACTTTAGTGTGTGTACCTTGAGATTCTATTGCTTAGATCTTTTCTCAGCACTGACCTTTCCTCTGCTGGCTGCAAAGGGGAAATATGTACTATTTATAAGAAGTATTGGTACTTCAAATAACCGGACTATATTTTTTCACACATTTTGTAATTCCTTTCATAGTTAGTCTGGTTGAAACCAAGACTCAAGTCCATCTAGTTTAGCCAATAGAAGGGGAAAAAAATAAGCATGATGTTACAATCCCATACCCACAGTTCTTTCAGAAGAAGGCAAGAGAAAAAAAAATTCTTCTTGATCCCTCGAGAGGCAATCAGATATTCCCTGGATCAACTTTATCTATAAATATTAATATTCAGTAATATTTGTATATTAAGGAAATAATCCAGGCTTTTTTTTTTTAAACTTGCCGACCGCCGCACGACTATGTACGTCGACAGAATGGCATGGGCAGGCAGATTGGCGTACAGATACGTCCCTTTAAATCTGCCGCCCAGCAGGCGCTCCTGCCGCGTGCCTCGCGAGTGCGGCCGTGGGTCCCGGGAACTCAATGTTACCTGGAGGCCCGCGATTGCGGTCGGCAAGGGCAAAACAGGGGAATAACTTTGTAAACAAGGCATTCCCCTATTCTGCATAGTGACACTGTCACTGATGACCGTTCCCTGTGATCGAGAACGATCATTAGTGATGTGTCACGTGTAGCCATGCCCCCAAACAGTAAGAATCACACCCTAGGGAACACTTAACCCCTGCAGCGTCACCTAGTGGTTAACCCCTTCACTGCCAGTGTCATTTTTACAGTAATCAGTGCATGTTTATAGCACTGATCACTGTAAAAATGACAACGGTCCCAAAACGGTGTCAAAAGTGTCTGCCATAATGTTACAGTCATGATAAAAACCGCTGATCGCCGCCATAACTAGTGAAAAAAAAAATATTAATAAAAATGCCATAAAACAGTCCCCTATTTTGTAGAAGTTATAACTTTTGCGCAAACCAATCAAACTCTTATTGCGATTTTTTTTTACCAAAATAATGTAGAAGAATACCTATCGGCCTAAACTGTGGAAATAAAATGTTTTTTTTTTTATATATTTTTTCTGGATATTTATTATAGCAAAAAGTCAAAAATATAGATTTTTTTTCAAAATTGTTGCTCTTTTTTGTGTATAGCGCCAAAAATAAAAATCGCAGAGGTGATCAAATACCATCAAAAGAAAGCTCTATTTGTGGGAAAAAAAAGGACGTAAATTTTGTTTGGAAGCCACGTCGCACAGCCGCACAATTGTCAAAGTGACGCAGTGCTAAATTGCAAAAAGTGGCTTCGTCTTTGACCACCAAAATGGTCCGGGGCTGAAGCGGTTAGGGAACCCAGGGTCACTTACTCTTGAATATAATAGCTAAAGCAGTATTAAACCCAAAGTCAAACATTTACTACATTGAATCTTAATAATTCTTAGAAGTGATGGCTGAGTTTGTTTCCTTTTTTACGCTTTCTTGTATTTTCATCTGGCGATCCAGCCAGTAAGTCTGGTGTTTTTAAACAGAAAAGCTATCTTGCAGTTACATGGATGAGAAAGACCATTTAACACAGAGGGGTGATTAAAATGATCAGCTTTTATTTATGTAAACCCTTTATCAGAAGAAGAAAAACTGCTGTAACTGATTATAAAGTATTAGCTGGAGTCAACTTCAATGTGTTAGTATATTTAAATCCACTAGTACATCTAACACTCTGCTTCCCCCAGACTGATAATGCTGCTGTCCAAATCTGCCCCTGGGCTTCTCGTATAATACAGGAGGTGCATTACTGGTTGGATCACCAGGGGAAAACAGAGGGGGAAAAGACTTAAAAAAATAAAAAAAAATACAGCCATTACATCTAATGATTGGTGAGCTGCAATATATTACAATTTTGGTTCTGGATTTATTACTGCTTTAAGAAAAACCCTCTATATTCTTTTTTTTAAAGCTGAACTCTGGGGATAAGCAAACAATATCTAAATCAAAAGTCATATGTACTTTTACCTGAATCTTGTGTGCTTTGTATAATACTTCTAGATCTGTACAGTAATTCATTAAAAAATGTTGCCTCTGTAAAGAACCTTCCTGTAATAAAGACCAATCACTGCTACTCCATCTCCTTGTGCAGGGTGACTGGTCTTGTATCCTCCCCCTTATGTCATTTTCTGCCTGTAGTATGTGGGCCTGCTGGGCCCAACTGTACAGCACAGTGATGATGTCACTGCTACTTTTACAAAGTAATATCGGGGCTTGCAAAGACATTTGATGAGCACAAAGGTGATGTATACCTTTTGTGGCCATTGAGGAATATATTTAAAATTAAAGTTTTTGTTCCAGGAATCCAGTTTTAAACATCACTTGAGTCACTAGATGTCTGAACAGATGGGGAGTTGTAATTTAATTGGGAAATATGTGCACTTCTTTCACGGGATTTTAGGGAAGAGATAATAGCATTTAGCGTAAAGAATACAATTTGAAAATTGAAAGATATTTTTATTTTGTTTTTGGCCAAGACGATGGAGATTTAAAGACAGATATGTACCTTTCATATTTCACCAATGTTACGCTAATCCACATTAACATGTACTGTTAAAGAATGTTCTCGAAGACTGATTTTATTTGGTAGGGCTTTAAAGTTCAAAAAATAACCCAATATATTCCATAAGAGATATCCCCAACCCTGGATTACTTAAAACCTTGCAACACAACTAATTAACATTGAGGACTGGCTAAGCATAGAGGTGATGCATGTACAGCCACAATGGCAGCCATGATGACTCTTATGAATCTCTTCCGTATTTAGACATATCATAAGCCATCTCAAGGGTACTACTATGATAAAGGTCACATTAAAAACCCTTGACATTACAAATACGAAATGTTACATCAATCTTTGATCCAAAAACCTGATTTGGGGTATGAGTTCAAATTCTTCAACTTTTTGTTGAACTTGGCCAGTGGAACACATGTGGCCCACGGAGCCCTCTGATGTGGCCCGCGACCTCCTGCTCTGGGGTGAAATAAAATAGAATAAAATACTGTTATTAAAGATAGGTTTATTACTAAAATCACAGTGTATATATGGGTATATCAGTTCTGCAGTGTTTACTGGGCTGCTTTCAAACTGATCCACAGGTGCAGAGAAGTGCTCCTACGGGTTACCTGCACTGAGCCATAGACTGTTATTACCTGTGAGTTTGGTGTGCTGAGAGTAGAGTGGGCTCTATAGAGCCAAGTGGGCTGCCATCCACCCGCTCTTCTCATTGTGGCCCGCAACCGGTTACCAATTTGCTTAAGTGGCCCTGCTCTTCAAAAGGTTGGGCACCCCTGTAATACAGAATACCTTAAAAAATTTGAAGGAATTAGAGATGTATATACCAAGTCATCTCCTCCAAGGACAACTTTATTTAATTGAAATTGAACAACTTAAATTTACTATACGCCCTTAAAGACGAAAACTTTGGCCTTCATCTCGATGTTTCCCTGACTGTGGAATGGAAGCAGATTTCCTCCATGCTATGTAGTCCTACCACTTTCTACAATAATTTTGGTTGAGGGCTACTTTACTTACAGACAGATTTCTTGGTCTTCCAAATACTTGCTGTGCCAAAATATGCCTACTGGATATAGTTATTGAACTTCCCTTCTTATGTAAAAAAATAATTACAAACAGGCCCACTATCAAAATGGAAATTTAGTTACCGCCACATTACTTTATGACAGTTCACTTATACATCGGGAGACATCCCACAGCTGTTTGACAAGATCTGAGGCCTATGGTCTTGATTACCACCCACAGCTACACTCTGGTGTTAAATAACCCAGGGGAATTGTAAAGTATAGGTTTATCATAACTGAAACTGATTTTTGTTTTACTATGCCCCAACTACAGTCACTGCCTTTGCTTCTATGTATCCACCAATGAAAGGTAAGAGAGCTGAATTATTTTCTTGTTGCTCTTCATTGTTGTACTTGCATATTACAAAACCAATAAAAAAACATATCTAAAAAAAAAAAAAAAATCTTTGTATATTTAGGTAGCTTACAGGAAAACTAACCAAAACAGAATATCTAGGCGAGAATAATTTACTTAAAATATTCCAGTGACTGGGTTACTTTGCCACCATGTGCTCACAATTAATCTTGTCTCAAGGGATGGCATGTTGATTCCTCATACCCTTTCCTTTGCACCTCCTGTTAAGAATTTAAGTGCTGGCAGTTTTAGCCAGCATCCGTTGCTAGGAAGATGCATGCAGAAAGCCTGGAATCCCCATAGAGCAAGTGATATATAGGAATCCCTTTATTACAACAATAAAACGTAGTGACATTTCCATAATTCGGCAAATAGCCTTCCGGCATCAATCTTCTGAATTAGGAGAGAAATTAAGCCGTAAATTAAAAGGGAGGTGTGTGTCTGGGATGTAGGGAGAACTGTCAAGGGAATGTAAAGCACCAGGAGCCCGTGGCCACTGAAAACAAAAATAATGCACCAATGAGATTGGTGGTGACTAATGTCTCGAGCCCAGATATTGGTGAATGAGTACAAAAAAACAAAAACAAAGTAGTGTTCCTCAGCAGATCTTATTGACCACACATTCTGATGGTATTTATAGCCAGTGATAAAAACATGCTAGGAGTAATGCCAAAAGAAGACAGATTATAAGAAGTCAATAAATGGACAGAGAACTTTAAAATACTAAATGTGGTTCATTAACAAACATATAAACTTAAAATTCAGGACACACTTTGCTTTAGAAACGAAAATGTGTTTTTCTTTAATCTACACACCTAAAAAATAGCAACTGTCTTACTGAAACACAGTGTTACATATTGTTTGCTTAATAAATGGGTAAATAGCCTTCTATAAATGCTCTGCTGCATTCTGCTTAATTTAATGTCTTAATTTCACAGAGTTATTAAGATAGCGTATTTATGTATTTTCAGCACACATGCAAATGTCTTCCTTATACAAATATTTCTTAAAAATAATCACGTGGAATGTTTAAAGGCGTGCGTTATATTCACCGTTTATCAGAACTAAACTATTAATCTCATGCGAGGTGTTAAAGTCTAATCAATTTCAAGTAACAGATTGGGGCTTTTAATATCTACTCTTAATACCTCCTGCCAACATGCTGTGTCACGCGTGTGATAGATAGATACATAAAAGACAACTATTCTCTGCATGACCAAGGATGTGCAACATCACTAATTAGACAGCAACAAATAGTTTGTTCTTTACTGAATGAGCATGTTATAAATAGGCCCTCAGCTTTATTTCCTGCTGCCAGATGAGATCCCTTAGTTCTCCTAGCGTTGCTTAGCATGCATTTCTCATCTAGATAAAGGTAAAAAAAAAAACACTTTGAGGATGATTTACTAAAGAAAAATACGCAGTTTGCTTTGCAAGGGAAGTTTCACTTTCCAATTGAACTTTCCCCAGAGCTAAGTGAATGTGATGAAAGTTCACTTTGCAAAAAATATCCAATCGTGCAAGGAAAAAAATATATAATTTTTGCTTGCACATGATTAGATGATAAAAGTCAGCAAAGCTTTGCTTCATTCATTAAAGTGTCACTAAATCCACGTCATAAAAAGCTATCATTAAATGGCTTATTACATTCTGTTCATACTCACTCACTCACTATAAGATTTGTTTTCTGTATTTTGAAAAATTCCTGGTTGATCCTGCTGCTCTTTATTTCTACCCTCTGTTCATGTCCCCAATTTTCAGTCAGTTTTTATGCTGAGAATTTCCTCCCTATCACATCTGAGCTGACTATAGACTTACACATCTGGGTGTATACACATTGGCAAAGGACAGTCCACTCCTTCCCTCCTCCTCCATGGCTACTAACCAGGCAAACACAATGGGGAATGGAATATGTTATTATACTTGATGGAGGCTTCACCTTCCTCTTATTCTAAGACACAAACTGGAGAGGCATGACACATCCTGTGACTGGCTGAAATCTGCCCACACCATGTTATTGACAAAAATAATAAAGATTTGATTTTAACCATATAGCAGAATGAAGGCCGGAAAGTGGTTGTATTATCCTGACTTGGTGTCATATGACGTCAAGCAGGATAAGTCACTAGCGCATGCCCGGGGGGGGGGGGGTGGGGGATGGTAATCGTTGGTGTGGTCTGTCGCTCTGACACACCACATTTCTGATTTTTGTCATGCCATGTGTTAAGTTGTGTTCAGTCACAGCTCATTACATGGTAACCAGGAAGTGACATTTATCGGCTTTTCCTCTACTCACACTATCAGCGCATTGATTATTAGTGCAGACCCATCGAGGATTCCCACAAGAACCCACCAGGGATGCCCACTAGAGCCCACCAGGGATGCCAATCATTGCCTATAAGAGCCCATTAAGGATGCCAATCAGTACCCATTAGGGATGCCAATTTGTGCTCATTAGTGATGCCTGTCAGTAACTCATAATCAGTGCTGCCTATCAGTGCCGCCTATCAGTGCCGCCCACCAGTGCCACCTATGAGTGCCCATCAGTGCCGCCTATGAGTGCCCATCAGTGCCGCCTATGAGTGTCCATCAGTGCCGCCTATGAGTGCCCATCAGTGCCGCCTATGAGTGCCCATCATTGCCGCCTATGAGTGCCCATCAGTGCCGCCTATGAGTGCCCATCAGTGCCGCCTATGAATGCCCATCAGTGCTGCATATAAGTGCCCCATCAGTGCCAACTCATCAGCGCTCATCAGTGAAGGAGACAGAACAGAATCAAAGAAACACATATTTTTTTTGTATTGTTTTTCAAAAAGTTTCGGGCTATTTTAATTTGTAGCAAAGAAAATAAAAAAAAACAGTGGTGATCAAATATCCTCTAAAAGAAAACTCTATTTTAGGTAAAAAAAATTATACAAATTTTGTTTGGGTACAGTGTTGCATGACCACGCAATTGACATTCAAAATGTAACAGCACTGAAAATTGGCCTGGGCTGGAAGGGGGTGAAAGTGCCCTGTATTAAGGTGGTTAAGGTGGTTAAATATATATCTGTATGACAATTTAAAACAATTTATTAAAGAAGACGTACAACCAAAGCTTGTTTGGCTGTACCTCTGCTACAGTTCATTCTGCACTCCAGTGACCCGTTTTCAGCAGACAGCAGCCTGAAGCTCACTGTCGGCTGATGTCACAGAGCCAGTCCAGGCTGGGGAAAGATCACAACAATATGGTCAAGATCCTCCCACAACCCTGGACCAGCATCTGGCTCAGCCGGTCAGAGAGCCACTGTGAGCTTGAGCCTGCGGCCCCGCCCCCTCCACAGCCCAGCGCTCCAGTGAGCGTGGGGGACAGAGTAGAGAGCCAGTGACTGACAGTAACCGGCTCTCTGAGAATGGAGTGATCAGCAGGGTTTCATTGCTCGGTTTTTAAGCCTCGTACACACAATCAAATTTTCATCAGACAAAGCATAGGACTTTTGTCCAAAGTGCATTGGCTAGGTACTGTATGGCATGCAAAGGGCAAAGAATTGTCGGCCAACAAACACGTTTGTCAGCTCTTTAGTGCCACCCTCTGGGCAACTTCGGCTAATGTGGTGTTATGGTGAGCATTGCTTCTGAGCATACGTGTTTGTACTTTGGAGTTTTGTTTGACAGACATGTGTACACACGATCGCATAATCCGACAACACACAATTGTTGGCAAACAATTTTAAAGCATGATATCCCACATTTATCTGCAGAAAATCCAACAATTGTCCGATGGAGCATAGAAACGGTGGGATTTTCCGAAACAGCCGGTCATCACACAATTTCCGTTAATTGTAATCCGGCAATCCGATCATGTGTACAAGGCTTTAGTCTTGAAGCCAGCAGAGGACAGATGCAGCACAGAACAATGCTCCATTCACATAGGTAAGTATTATTAATGTAGCGCTCACCCCCGAAGGAGCCGCTGGTTTGATGATGGGATCGGCAAATTAAGTCACTCTCACTTTTGTCTAGGGATGCACCAGAAATACCAGATAATGATTGAGTGTCCACACAGTGAATTAAGGTTTTGTCAATGCTTTAATTCCAGGCCAACATTGCCGAACATCAACTCGATGAAGGAAGAACAGGTTGATGAGAAGGAAAGAACTCTAGATGTCAGGCCTGGATATAGGTGTAGCAGAGATTAGCTCTTGAAAAAGAACACAGAGCCAATTAGGGGCCTGGGGTGGGCGAGGTGTCTCACGGGCCGGTCTCTCTCTCTCAGACAGCAGCCGGGACGTCACCTTAAATTCTAGCTGGGAGGATTGAGTTTCGCTGACTCGACTCTAAGCCCCTGCCACGGGCCAATAAAATCTTCTGCACGGCAACAGGAACCCAGTGAGGCACTGGGGTCCCCTCAGTTTTGTCTCTGGTTTAGACTCGATAAGGCCTGAAGCCCGGCCAGGTAGGCCACGCCAGCAGGGTCCCTGGATGCGCACACCCTGAAGGTGGGTGCCGCACCCCGACTCCGGGACCCCACGCCGCAAAATGCCCCTGACCTCCGTCCCAGATATATCCCTCCCCAGCATGCCCAGTGAGAGAAAACACTCTCTAATGGGCTGCTGGGGAAGATTCCAGCTGACAGAAATCCCTCTAGCTCACACTGCCGGCCAAGGATGAACTCGCATCCTCAGAATGCAGTCCGAGCCAGTGGTCCTTTTCAGAATAACACAGGTCATTAACCCTGACAAATCACAACTGGGAGCAATGTACACTAACTCTCCCAGTCAAACTAGCTTTTTGAAAAATGCCAATGCGAAAAGCAAGGGGGCGCTACATTAAAAAAAAAAGCATCATAGAATGATGACTAGTCACTGCTGCTCTCTCTCCTTGTGTAGGTTGAATGGTCCTTGTAGTCTCCCTCTGTAGTTTTCTTCTCACCCACAACTCTGCATGTACAGCACAGTGATGTGTCACCACTACTGTTACAAGGTGATATCTAAGTTTGTAAATGCACTTGGTACACACAAAGTGAAGAATATATTAACACAGCTTTTTTTTTTTCCATTTTAGATAGAGCAAGACACCTTTCACACTAGGGCGTTTTCCAAGGTGTTATTCAAGCGTTTTTCAGAAAGCCTGTAAAGCGCCTGAAAGAAGCCTCATCTGCAATCCCAATGTGAAAGCCTGAGTGTTTTCAGAGCCCTTTCACACTTTCAGCTCCCTAAAAACGCTGGTAAAGCGCCGCTAAGACCCCATTCACACTGGGGCGTTTTTCAGGCGCTTTGGTGTTAAAAAAGCTCCCTCAATGGGAAGGGGGCTTTAGGAGCTGCACATTGGGATTGCAGATGTAGCTTTTTTCAGGCGCTTTACAGACGCTTTTTTTAACGCTAAGACCCCTTTCACACTGGGGCATTTTTCAGGCACCTTAGTGTGAAAGCACTCAGGCTTTCACATTGGGATTGCAGATGCAGCTTCTTTCAGGCGCTTTTTTTTTTAATGCTAAAGCGCCTGAAAAAGGCCCCAGTGTGAAAGGGTTTTAAGGGAGGGTTAGAACTCCTGTCAGTTTTTTTTACCATCTGTGTCCCATTGGGATGGCTTCCCTTCACCTCCTGTCCTATAGCCAAAACAGGAAACAATCTGTTTCTAAACAACATTAAAGAGATCAAAGATCACCGGGGTTCGGCACACCTGTTTTTTTTTAGGGTCTAACAAAATAGGAAAATTATGAAAAATGAAATTAAACAAATGCCACTGTATAAATATAAACTTACACTACCTTAAAAATGGACAGTGTCGGCAGGGTAGAGTGCGGTGTCGGCAGGGTAGAGTGCGGTGTCGGCAGGGTAGAGTGCGGTGTCGGCAGGGTAGAGTGCGGTGTCGGCAGGGTAGAGTGCGGTATCGGCAGGGTAGAGTGCGGTGTCGGCAGGGTAGAGTGCGGTGTCGGCAGGGTAGAGTGCGGTGACGGCAGGGTAGAGTGCGGTGTCGGCAGGGTAGAGTGCGGTGTCGGCAGGGTAGAGTGCGGTGTCGGCAGGGTAGAGTGCGGTGTCGGCAGGGTAGAGTGCGGTGTCGGCAGGGTAGAGTGCGGTGTCGGCAGGGTAGAGTGCGGTGTCGGCAGGGTAGAGTGCAGTGTCAGCAGGGTAGAGTACGGTGTCAGTAGGGTAGAGTACGGTGTCAGTAGGGTAGAGTACGGTGTCAGTAGGGTAGAGTACGGTGTCAGTAGGGTAGAGTACGGTGTCAGTAGGGTAGAGTACGGTGTCAGTAGGGTAGAGTACGGTGTCAGTAGGGTAGAGTACGGTGTCAGTAGGGTAGAGTACGGTGTCAGTAGGACAGTGGATGATGTCAGTCAGCAGAGTAGTGGGCGTGTCAGTAGGGCAGGGATTGGTGTTAGTAAGACTGTGGATTGTGTCAGAAGAACAGTGGACAGTGTAAGTATGGGGTGTCAGGCGGCAAAAAGAAGTAGGACAGGGAAAGGAGGGGGGCAGTGGGAGTGGCATTTACTGGTACCAATCCCCTTTCCTCCTACAGCAGAAGAATGCTGGCAGGAGGGAGAGGAGGAGAAGCAGCTTTCAGTGGTTGCAGGTGGAAAAGACAGTACCAGTACTAAATTGGTACCAATAAATGCCGCCCTTGCAGCCCCTCCTGTCCAGGTTCCAGGGGTCCAGAAATAAGGATCACAGTCTACCCGTCACCTACCTGCGATCAACAGTTTGCTGACCTTCTCTTTAACCACTTGCCTACTGTGCACCTACACCCCCTTCCTGCCCAGACTAAATCTTAGCTTCCGGCACTGCGTCGCTTTAACTAACAATTGCGCGGTCATGCGACGTGGCTCCCAAACAAAAATTTACGTATTTTTTTCCCACAAATAGAGCTTTCTTTTGGTGGTATTTGATCGCCTGTGCGGTTTTTATTTTTTGGGCTCTAAACAAAAAAAGAGTGTACATTTTGAAAAAAAAAACACAATATCTTTTTCTTTTTGCTATAATAAATATCCCATTTAAAAAAAAAAAAAAAAAAAATGTTATCTCAGTTTAGGCCGATACGTATTCTTCTACATATTTTTGGTAAAAAAAAACGCAATAACCGTATAGTGACTGGTTTGCGCTAAAGTTATATTGCCTACAAAATAGGGGACATAATTATGATTTAAAAATATAAATAAAAATTTACTAGGAGTGGAGGCGATCTGCGATTTTTTTTCTGGACTGCAACATAGCAGACACATCGGACACGTTTGACAAATTTTTGGGACCATTCACATTTATACAGTGATCAGTGCTATACATATGCATTGATTACTGTATAAATGTGACTGGCAGGGAGGGAGGTTAACCTCTAGGGGGCGGGGAAGGGGTTAAATGTGTAGCCTAGTGAGTGTTCTAACTGTAGGGGGAGGGATGTGACTGGGGGAGGTGACGATCTGTGTCCCTATGTACACACAGAGCTCCACGTCCCTGCTTAGTTACTGGGCAATCGCGGGTGTCCAGCGACCATCGTGGCCGCCGGGCACGCGCATTGTGTTCCCAGTAACGCGACGGGTGCGCACGCACCGCCGGCGGTGCGCGTGCGCCCCCTAGTGGCTTTAAATGACAGGACGTCATATGACGTCCTGTCAGAACAATAGGGTATTCCGCCCGCCGTCAGTGGTTAAATGAAAATGATTGTGACTGGAATTCAGCTTGTTTAGCTAGATTTTGCACAACATTCCCTCATGGTTTAAGTATGTGAAATCAATACAAGTTGTCTTCATCAACGACCCTTACTGGAATGTGGCTGCTGGGCTTTCACAAGTTGTGAACCTGATGGTTCAGGCATGAATTAACCAGGTTAGATACAGGGTCAGTGAAACTTCAAAGGCAGCAGTTTACAAAGTTATAGAGGAAAGACAAGGAATCTGACAGACATACAGGGTAGCAATAAACATAGACATATGGGAGTCCTGCTAAAGATGAGATGTAAAAGGACTGACCTAGTAATACTAGGAGGGTGTGTATCAGAAAATCCGATGCACAAGCAATAAACACACAAAAACAAGAGCTATAACACACCCATAGAGAGTAACCTAACAAGTTTATTTATCAAAAGGTAAAAATATCAGCGTATAACACCAAACTAGCACCCCCTAGAAGCCAGACAATGCACCTTCCTACCCAGCATAAAACTCACCCTAACCCACCCTCCCCAAAATCCAACCCTGACAAAAGGGGAACCCCACCACACACCTCTACATGAATGGGGTGTGGAATGCCAGCTCAAGGGAGCTGGGCCTAACCTATCCTCAAGCAGAACCCCCTACAGAACAATGTCCCTAAAATAACTACTGTGGTAGGATCTAGCCCCACTGCTAAAGGTGTCACACCTTAAAAACCTTAATGGGCGAGTGGGGCAGGAAAGAAGTTCATTAGCTGTAGAAACTATAACTGGCATTGGCAATCCATCCCATAAATGTAAAGGAGACTAGGCAATCAATCAACCAGTGAGTCAGTAGTACGGACTAAATCCATGTGCGGGGATAATCCAGGTAAACACTCATTGGGGCACATGTTACATCCTCATTGGTAAGTGTGAGTACTAATAGATCACAGATATGTGGTAGTATTCGCTGCTGGAATACACAGGGAGGCTCTCAGATCAGATGGGTACCTCTCCACCTGTAGACATAACCTCCAATGTGTGCGAGGAGCTGCAGTGGCTCAACGCGATTGGCACTGCGCCGACAAGCCGTTCACCTCTGCAGCTAAGGGTTCGGATCCCGGTCTCGGCTGCATGTGAATTGAGTTTAGTGGTCTCAGCCTGACTCCCGGTGGGTATGCTATGCGAGGTAATCCTGCGCTTAGTATGCCCTCCCCCCTCCCACAAAACCACCACACTTACACGCACTCGAAATTGGGTTAACATGCATGCACTTTGGCCACGCGGTCTCTAAAAAAGAGAGGCGAAGGACTAACAGGGCTGGCTGAGCGGGCTAGGTCCTCTCACTCCCTCATAGGGGAGTCCCTCTGCCCCGTTGGGCTTTAAAGCGGAGCAGGTAGGGCAGGCTGTGTGGGAGGACCCACTATTGCCACCTGGGGGCATGGAGAAAGATGGCAGATTGCCTCTGGGGGAGGCCTGCCTACTCCCAACTCCTGCAGTCCGGCTCCTCTCTCGAGTACACGCACAAAATACACTTTAAAAAAAAAAACTTCCAATGTGTGCTAACCAGATAAGCGTGATGTTACATATAGTACTCGCAGTCCTCTGTTAAGCCTTTTTTCAAAAGAGCTGATGCGTGTATTTTTAGCTGCTTCCAATCTCATAGGGATAGTCCACAGTGCACAAATGTCATCCTGAATTCCCATACCTTGTGTAGAGGGTAATTGGACGTGATAGCGGCTGTAAACTCCACTCTCGGGTATACGCTGGTATGCTCCAGTAGCATGTGAGAACATCCAGCGGGGTAGCGTTTTGGGAATGAGCTGTGCTGAAAAGCCTGTGGTTGGACCATCTGATGGGTCATCTGTAGGGGGTTCGTCCCTATGTATACGTTGTCTACATGTTTTGTTCCACCCAGCAGAACTTCCCCAGGACACAGTTGCACGTTATAGCCTGCATATCATTATAAAAGTTGGAATATCGTTCCACATTTTTTGTATAAGGAGCAAACTGGGGAAAATATGCAAGTGAATTAATTGATTTGATTCTAAGGAAGAAGCAAGGGAATTTGCTCCAAAAATGTGGAACATATTTGTGTGAGTGAGGTCTCTATTATCAATGTTGGCCAACCCTACTGAGTGCTGTAATT
Organism: Rana kukunoris; assembly: GCA_029574335.1. Lineage (NCBI taxonomy): Eukaryota > Metazoa > Chordata > Amphibia > Anura > Ranidae > Rana > Rana kukunoris. Next base: position 135,717,076 of record CM056056.1, on the reverse strand, counting down.
ACGTGGCAATATAATATAGCCACAGGTTAGGGACAGCCAAGTCTTCTTCATCAAGCGGTCATCACAATAGTTCCAACTTAGGTCTATTTTGACCCCTTTTCCATATGAATGCATGAAATCAGGCATCTAAAATGTAACAAAATAAATTTGTAGGAGATTTATGTGTCCAACCACTGATAAAGACAGATTACACCAGTTTTGCCTCTCATAATTTGTTAAGCAGGGAAAGAAGATCCACCTTTTTTATATTCTTTGGATCATGCTGAAATATTTTATATAAGTTGATAAGGTGAGCATATAAAACTACTTTTTTCCGCACAAACCTACAATATGAGGAGAATCTTATGCCGCGTACACACGATCATTTTTCAGCATGAAAAAAAAAAAAAAAAAAAACGTTTTTAAAAACGTCATTTAAAATGATCGTGTGTGGGCTTCACATCGTTTTTCATCTTCTGAAAAATGAAAAAAAAAAAAATTTGAGCATGCTGCATTTTTAACGTCGTTTTAAAAAATGTTTTTTGGGTTGTAAAAAATGAACGTGTGTGGGCTAAAACGACGTTTAAAACAACGTTTTAAACCCGCGCATGCTCAGAAGCAAGTTATGAGACGGGAGCTTGAATGGAACTTCCCCTTTAGAGTGTCGTCGTACGTGTTGTACCTCACCGCGCTTTGCTCCAAATTTTTTAAAAACGATGGTGTGTGGGCAACATAGTTTTTAATGATGAAGTTGGAAAAACTTTGTTTTTTCTACATGCTGAAAAGTGATCGTGTGTACGCGGCATTATACATCAAAAATCTTAACATTGCAAATGGCTCTAATGCTAGTGCAAATAAGAGAGGTGACAGTGCACAGCCCTAATAGGTGCCCCAAGTAGGGGGTATAGCGGCAGAACATTCTCCATTAACACTAGCGTTGGCAAATGGCACAGAGTAGAGGGTTTTGATCCAGGCAATAAAATTAGAGCCTATTCCAGGGACATGCAAATAGCGGACCTCCAGCTATTGCAGAACTACAACTCCCATGAGGCATAGCAAGACTGTGACAGCCACAGGAATGACACCCAGAGGCAGAGGCATGATGGGACTTGAAGTTTTGTAACAGCTGGAGGTCCACTAATTGCATATTCTGGCCCTATTCTAAAGAGGGGAAGCATCTCCCAAGGGTAAGACTATTCAACACTACTGAAAGCCCCAGAGGTGTAGAACGACAGTACAACTTTGTTGACTACATTATGGGGGGAGGTACTGACCTGACTGGTCGCTGTTTGTATTAATTTCTGAATCAATCTGACAGGGCAGTTGACTTAAATCTTTTCCATCAATTTAGTATCTGTATTGAGTAGGGATATGGGTCTATAAGAGCCCGGTTTGGTAATATCTTTGCCTGGCTTGGGATTTATCATTATGGTAGAATTGTAAATAGAAGCAAGACGTTGGTTAGTATCAAGTGCAATCTGTAATGTAGTTCAATTTCACACATATAGCTTGTGACATTACCTCATGGTTTGCTACTGATTTTCATAGCCATTATGGAAGCAGAGATTCTTTCTTAGCAAATATATATTAAATGACAGGTGCAGTAGCATGGAAGGGAATATTTATTTGATCATATGAAAAAATAAAGTACTTCAGACTTGGACTTTAAATACAGTATAGTAAGATTCTGTACTGGAAAAAACAAAAACTTTATTTGGCACTCTAAATGGCATGCAAAATTTAAATAATTTTAATGCATTACTTCTTTCAATAACTTATATAAAATAATACAGGAACTATGATCTAATGATAATACCAATATTTAAAGAAATTTTGAAATCATTTCAGAAAGAATAAACAATCATTCTGGCCTCATGTCATCAAATCATTTTGAATGGCGAATTATTCTGTATTTCACTCAGGATTTTCCTCTTTACAAACCTAAGATTATATACTGAAAGATAAATCTATAATTGTAGTTGTCTTGTAAATGCTACATTTCATGAATATTACGGAAATATTTCTATAACATGCATATATGTAGTGTTACAGGAAGTTAAAATAAAATGTTTTTCACAATGACTGTGATAAACAAAATGATATCTGTGCTGAAACAAAAAGCCTGGTGATAGAAAACTTTAAATAATTGGTACATATGCATCAATCCATAACTCCATTTATCTATCAAGCCAAAGGATGTGAACATCATAGTGCAAAAAGACATAAATTTGAAGTTTATGTTCTGTAAAGAACAAATACAGAAAAAATGCATCAAAATAATGAAAGATTGTTTATGTATTCTGGCATGAAGTGAGAATGTGTTATGAGTATGACAGAGAGGGAGGTGGGAGCGGATGGGGAGAGGGAGAGAGAAAAAGCTTCATTCATGATAGATAGACATGGCTGACACTTCCGTATCCATTTTGCATGGTACACCAGTTGCGGCGTTGCTTGATGCCGACAGCGCAATAAATCAAGGTCTGCCGGTGCTGTATCTACAGCTTATTACATTCGAGATGACAAATAAATAATAACCCGTGTCACGTCGGCCCTTTGCTCGGAGATTCAGCCTGAAACCTCCAGCTCATCGCTCTTGATCTTGAGTGAAAATGCTACAAGCTAGGGAATGGAAGGCCAGGAAGAGCTGATGTTTCTGAAATGGCTAGGGCATAAATGATAAAACTGAGGGCTCTCTTGGTTCCAGAGTGTTAGCTGGTAAGAGGTCAAAGAGAGAAGGCACATGTGGAGAATATAAATAAAATATATTTCTTGGAGCCAAAACCATAGTTAATTATGTTTATCCACATACCAGTGGTTAGGGTTAATATAGTGATGCCAGAGTTCTAAACCATATAAAATAACAAATAATGAAACTTAACTGACAAAATCAGTACAGCCATCTCTGATACAAGGTGCAGTAAAGGCAGCTCTGTATCCACAGTGACTTGGCATAAAGTCGTTTAATTGACATATCCAGAGAGGCAATGTGAAGGGAAATAATGACATTAGTCAGTTGAGACAATTTCTAATAGATTGCCATGTGTAATTGCAATTTGCCTATTGTCATCGCCCTTTAAACTATCTTACTGAATAATACGAACAAATTACAACTAAATTAGGTCTATATTAATATATATACACAGATACACACACACAGTATATACAGTGCAGGACGCTCTCACACGAGTCGGCTCACCAAGAGATAGATCAGGCAGGCAGGTGTTCCCCCAGCCCCTGGCTGCATCCAGGACTCACGGCTCTCAGCTCTCCTTCCACCCCTTTGGCCTCCATACTTCCCCCTACTATCAGCTTGTACCTATCTTCCGCATGATCACCCGATCTAGGCTACAACATCTCCAGTCTCCAGTCTCCTTCTTCCCCCTGCTACCTCCCCAAGGTAAGGAGCTCCCCGGCAGCTCTCTCTCAAGGCTTCCTTGCCTTGCCTGGTCTGTCCCCCTTGGGTTTGAGTGCGGCCGTCCTTCTCAGGATAAGCCGCGGTCTCCAGCCCTGGGAATTGGACGACCAACACCCCCTGCCGCATCCCAAACACTAAACCTCCCCCCCTGCCAGTTGCACCTTTTTCGGGCGGTTTTCGGTTGTTTTTCACCCCTCCGCGCCGGCCTGGAAACAATTTCGGCAGCCGCGACTAGGAAAGACCGCGGCTTCAACCGCGGCCTAGCGGCGCGCCGCTCCTCGCCGTCCCAAGCTCTCCCAATCTCCTGAAACGGCCCAGATACCCCCCCATAGCCCCAGAAAGTAGCTCCTACCCTCACTTGACCCCTCCTGGCCCTTACAGCAGCACCGATCCACCTAATCTGGGAGTTCACCAGCCTGGATCTTGCTGCTGGTTCAGTGGCCATCTCTACTACACCCAGCCCCAAACCGTACACCGTAATACTTGATCCAGGGTTCGTCCGATCGCCTCTTGAGGGGTCAGGAAGGAATTTTTTTCCCTGCCACTGCATATTGGCGTAGCATGATCAGGGTTTTTTTGCCTTCCTCTGGACCAAGTCAGGATAGAGGATTCGGCTAATCCTTGACTATCCTCCCACCCCCCCCGGTGTTTGGCAACCATGATTAATCTGCAATATTCAGCAGAGACCATCTGGGGTTTTAGGCGATTTGCCGCAATATTACCAGCCATCACCAAAAAAGCCCTGCAAGCTGAGCGACTCTTTAGGACCGATCGACGATCGGCTATCAAGAGTCGCAGCCGCTTGCCCCAGCCTAAGCACATATCATGTGCTTTGATCAACACAAGATCGGCAGTAAAACACCGACTAGAAATCCATGACTTTATCCTGCAATACGACTTAGACTGCCTCTTTATAACAGAGAGCTGGCTCACAGCCGACTGTAACACCATTCTAGGAGAATTGGTGCCAGAAAACTATCGTATTATTACAGAAAACAGAATAGGGCAAAGAGGAGGAGGACTGGCCGTGATCCATAAGATTCATCTGGCGATCACAAAACCAGTCTTTCAAAACCCTCTTCCATTCATGGAAACCCTTACTCTACAACTGCAAGCAAACTCCCAGGAGACCGTCCGGATTCTACTCTGCTATAGGCCACCTGGCCCAAAATCGCAGCTTCTTCCATTATTGACGGACTTCATCTCCACCTATACCCTTAATAGCAAACACCTTTTGCTGCTCGGGGATTTCAACCTCTGGGCCAACTCCCCACAAGACCCTGTGGCCGATGCCTGCATTGACCACCTGGAAGGTCTAGGGCTACAACAACTAGTATGTGGGCCCACACATGCTTCAGGTCATACACTTGATCTCATTTTCAGACAAAATCTGGAAATAAAAATCTTGGAAAATGAACCGTTGCCATGGTCAGATCACCATGCCATCAAATTAATTCTTTCCAACTTCCCCCCCTTAACAAAAACATCAAATCCAGTGACAACACACTGGACTAGATGTCAGAAGAAGCTCCACTCGGAATTCTTCAAAGCCGCGTTAAGGAAAAAAATAAAAACAATTCAGCCGCATCAATCAGCTGAAGAAACACTGGATTCCATAAACACAGCCCTATTACAGTCAGCCGACTTAATAGCGCCGAAACGGAAAACCAACATCCGGAAAAAAAACTCCAGCTGGTTCAACAACCAACTGGCGTTACTGAAGCAAGAGCGCAGAACGGCGGAAGGCGCCTGGAAGAGAAGCTCTTCAGATGAGAGCCTCTCTATCTACAAGGCAATAACTAAGAAATATCACAAAGAAACCTTCAAGGCCAAGAAAAATTATTTTTCTGAGGCCATCAACAGCGCCCTGAATCGCCCCCGCAAACTCTTCAAGCTGGTCACTGCGACCATGAATCCAGGATGTCTTGAAGCCCCCAATTCGGACTCACAAGAATTTTGCAGTGAATTGTCGGATTACTTCATTAATAAAATTGAGGGAATCCGGCAAAGCATTCAGCAGAACAATTCCCCCCATAGCCCCCCCTGTAACAATTTACACAACACCTGTAGTAATTCACCTCAACCAGGTAAGTTCACGCTGGAACCTATCACTATCCAAGCCACAAAACATATCATCGGTACTCTGCGTAACAGCACTGCGCCAAACGATATCATTCCCACCAAACTGTTGAAGGAGTGCGCCGACATCCTGGCACCTCCTATCACACAGCTTATTAACCAATCTTTCATGGAGGGCATAGTGCCCTCCCAGTTGAAGGAAGGTATAATTAGACCCATCTTGAAGAAATCTACCCTGGACCCCAAGGATCCACTCCACCGCCGCCCTATAACAAGCTTAAACACTTTTTCCAAGATTATGGAGAAAGCAGTGGTGCAACAGCTGCAACAGCATCTGGACACCCACAACCTACTCGACCCATTTCAATCAGGTTTCCGCCCTGGACATGGGACGGAAACAGCATTGCTCAAGATTTGGGACGACGCTCTCGAGGCCGCAGACGAAGGAGAATCTTGTCTTCTGGTTCTGTTAGACCTGAGCGCAGCTTTCGACACAGTAGACCATAAGCTCTTATTGACCCGGCTAGCTGAAGTAGCTAGAGTCGCAGAAGGCGATTTACCTTGGTTCTCCTCTTTTTTGGAAAACAGATCGCAATTAGTGAAGTTAGGACCTTTCTTTTCGGAAAAACCCACGGTATCATACGGAGTCCCTCAGGGATCCCCGCTGTCGCCGGTGTTATTCAACATTTATCTTCGTCCGCTTTTTGAGATCATCAGCAGTCAAAAACTGCTCTATCACTCATATGCAGACGACACGCAACTGTATTTCCGCATTTGCAATAAAAAGGATCACCACCTCAATCTAGAGACATGCCTCTCTCTGATAGAGGACTGGATGACTGGACTGGACTGGAAGAGTTATCTAAAACTAAACGGAGCGAAAACAGAACTCCTTCTGTTTCACTCCAAACGTAAGAATCTACCTGCAACAACTTGGACACCCCCCGCCCATTCTGGGCAAAATCATCACCCCTAGCACCAAAGTCAAAAGCCTCAGGGTCATTTTCGACTCCTACATGACTATGGACGCACAAATAGGGTCAGTAGTCAGCGGATCTCACCATCTGCTGCGCCTACTACGCAGGCTTATCCCTTTTATCCCCAAAGAAGACATAGCGGTCGTGGTGGGAGCAGTTGTTAACTCCAGATTGGACTATGCAAATGCCCTTTACCTCGGACTCCCTAAGTACCAAATCGCTCGTCTACAAGTCGTTCAAAATACGGCCGCTAGACTTGTGACTGGGAAAAAACCCTGGGAATCAATCTCACCTTCACTGAGATCCCTTCACTGGCTGCCAGTAAAAGACAGAATCACTTTTAAAGCACTCTGTCTAACGCATAGATGTATCCATGGGAATGCCCCCCATTATCTACGCAAAAAAATAAAAGCCCATAACCCCAATCGCATTCTGCGATCCACTGATCAAAATCTCCTGCAGATACCGAAAGCCGGATACAAATCCAAAGGAGATAGAAGATTCGCGGTCCAAGGTCCCAGACTATGGAACGCTTTGCCAACCAGTATTCGGTTGGAGGAGAACTACCTAGCATTCAGGAGAAAGATCAAGACTCATCTCTTTTGATACCAAAAGAGACAGGAACAACAAGCGCCCAGAGGCGATTCAGTTCGCATTTGCCGCGCTATATAAGTTTTCATTCATTCATTCATTCATTCAGTTCATCCAGAAAGTATTTGCATCGCTTCACTTTTTCCACATTGTTATGTTACAGCCTTATTCCAAAATTAATTAAATGATGTTCCTCAAAATTCTACAAACAATACCCCATAATGACAACGTGAAAGACGTTTTTTTGAAATCTTTGCAAATTTATAAAAATAAAAAAAATCCCATGTGCACAGGTATTCACAGCATTTGCTCAATACTTTGTTTCAGTATCTTTGGCACCAGTTGCAGCCTCAAGTTATTTTGAGTATGATACTACAAGCTTGGCACACCTATTTTTGGACAGTTTCTCCTATTCTGCTTTGCAGGACCTCTCAAGCTCCATCAGGTTGGATGGGGGACATTGGTGCACAGCCATTTTCAGAACTCTCCAGAGATGTTCAATCAGGTTCAAGTCTGGGATCTGGCTGGACTACTCAAGTTTTTTTTAATGTCATTAAAAACGATCGTGTGTGGGCTTCAGAGCATTTTTCCGGTTCTAAAAAATGGTCAATTTTATTTTCGAACATGCTCTATTTTTTCACAATGTTTTTAACATTGTAATTTTTAAGGTTGTAAAAAATAGTCATGTGTGGGCTTTAACGACGTGAAAAAAAGTTAAGCACATTCATCACGCTGTAACAGACAGAAAAGCGCGAATCGTCTTTTACTAACACAAAATCAGCTAAAGCAGCCCAAAGGGTGGCGTAATCCAAATGGAACGTCCCCTTTATGGTGCCGTCGTACGTGTTGTACGTCACCGCGCTTTGCTAGAGCATTTTTTTTTTCACAATCCTGTGTAGGAAAGCCCGTTTTAATGATCGGGTTGAAAAAAACGTTGTTTTTTCTAGACCCTTAAAAACATCATTTTTTAAAACCTTGAAAAATGGTCGTGTGTACACAGCATTAGTTCCAGTGAAGGGAACTCTTAAGGCATCAGCATATCAAAACATTTTGGACAATTTTTTGTGCTCCCAACTTTGTGGGAAAAGTTTGGGGATGACCCCTTCCTGTTCCAACATAACCGCGCACCAGTGCACAAAGCAAGGTCTATGAAGACATGGATGAGCAAGTTTAGGGTGGAGGAACTTGACTTGCCTGCACAGAATCCCGATCTCAACCCGATAGAGCACCTTTGGGATGAATTAGAATGGAGACTGCAAGCCAGGCCTTTTCATACATCATCAGTGTCTGACCTCAAAAATGCGCTTCTGGAAGAATAGTCAAACATTCCCATAGACACACTCCTAAAACTTGTGGACAGCCTTCCCAGAAGAGTTGAAGCTTTTATAGCTGCAAAGGGTGGGCAACTCAATATTAAACCCTACAGACTGAGATGCCATTAAAGTTCATGTGCGTGTAAAGGCAGGTGTCCCAATACTTTTGACAATATTGTGGGTGTGTGTATATATATATATATATATATATATATATATATATATATATATATATATATAGATAGATAGATATACATATATGTGCTGAAGTGTTATGGAAGACCAGGATGCTTCAATAGCGGCCTTCAGCTCTTCTGCATTGTTCAGGTCTCATGTCTCATCTATCTCTTGGCAATGCCCCATAAATTGTCTATGGGGTTCAGGTCAGGCGAGTTTGCTGGCCAATCAAGCACAGTAATCCCATGGTCGTTGAACCGGGTTTTGGTGCTTTTGGCAGTGTGGACAGGAAAATTAAGTCAGCATCCCCATAGAGCGTGTCTGCGGAAGGAAGCATGAAGTGCTCCAAAATCTCCTGGTAGACGGCTGCATTTACCCTGGACTTAATGAAGCCCAGTGAACCAACACCAGCAGATGACATGGCTCCCCAAAATCAACACAGACTGTGGAAACTTTACACTGGACTTCAAGCATCTTGCAGTGTGTGCCTCTCCATTCTTCCTCCATACTCTGGCTCACTGGTGTCCAAATGAGATGCAAAATTTGCTCTCATCAGAAAAGAGGACTTTGCACCACTGAGCAACAGACCAGGTGTTTTTCTTTAGCCCGAGTAAGAAGCTTCTGACGTTTGTTGTTCAGGAGTGGCTTGACAAGAGGAATAGGACATTCGAAGCCCATGACTCCAGCCTCAGTCCACTCCTTGTGAAAGTGCTCAACACTTTTGAATGGCCTTTTCCTGACAATCCTCTCCAGGCTGCGGTCATCCCAACTGCTTTTGCACCCTTTTCTTCCCCACTTTTACCTTCCACATAACTTTCGATTAATGTGCTTCGATACAGCACTTTGGGAACATCCAACTTCCTTTGTAATTACCTTTTGAGGCTTTCCCTCCTTATGGAGGGTGTCAATGATGGTTTTCTGCACAACTGTCAGGTCAGCAGTTGTTCCATTGATTATGATTCCTACTAAACCAGACAGAGACAATTGAAAGTCTCAGGAACCCTTTGCAGGTGTTATGGCTTAATTAGCTGATTAGAGTGGGACACTTTGAGCCTAGAATATTGTACCTTTTCACAATATTCTCATTTTCTGAGATTGTGGATTTGGGGTTTTCATGAGCTGTAAGCCATAATCATCACAATTATGACAAATCACATATTAGCTTCACCTTTAAAGTTGCATTAGTTAAATAAATAAACTTTTGGCAATATTCACATTTTTCGAGTATCACCTGTATATATATATATATATATATATATACACACACACACATATATATATATATATATATATATACACATTATATATATATATGTTTTTTTTTTTTCTCCACCAACTCTCCAACTAAAAAAGAGTGTCTCTGGCTTATGTTCTAAAAACGTTGTTACAGAAAAACGTTCTTCCTTTCCATGGCAAGCTTTCCAACTTTGTCCGCATATATAGCATACAATAATGTGTTATTTTAAGACCTACACACCTAAGAAGACACTTCCCATGCATATGTAAACTAGTTTCAGTGATTTAATATTATGCTTTCATCATATAGTATGCTTTATGAACATTATATAACACTGGTGACCAAACAGAAGATGTCAAAGATATACATTTTAGTTAATTATAGGCTCGATCCATTTAGTTAAAAAATGCCATAGATATGGTGAAAAAAAATAAAAAAAGGCCACACAGGAACCTAGTACTACTACCACCATTAATGCTTTAGATCTAGTAGAATGGGCCTTAACTGGAAAATGAGGCTCCTTACCATTCAGTGTATAGGCATGAGAAATGATCAGCAAATCAATCTGACAATAGTGGACAATGAGGAAGAAAAAAAACTCTTCTTAGGGCCCTAAGGCCCTTGAGGGCAAAAAAAGGTTGAGGGCGGGTTTAAAATACCAGTTTGTACCCAGAAGAGATAACTTTCTGTACCAAATTTCCCCACTGACAACAGTGGAGGCACTCCCTTATTGCAAAGGAGACTTAGGACCTGACTTGGACTTTTTGAAAGTCCAAAACGTGTGAGAAAAGGAATTGCCTGGTTTCGCCTTAGAAGTGGATATCTGGGAAGAATGAAAGGACAACTTTGTCTCAAGGGACCCAGCTTACCCATTTCATCTTAATGGGAAAAAGATTGCTTTTATTACCCATCACCTTCTTGACTCCCCAAGACTCTCCAAAAAGAGGTGTTTACCTTCAAATCTCCCAGTTCCAATTGTTTCATAAAAGGCAGGTTTAATCAACCATCAGCCAGAGAATCCTTCGCAGCCACAACAGACAGATGAAAAATGTTAGAGAACTGATGCAGCATATCACTCATCCTGTCCGCGCAGTAGCATAAGGCCACTGGCAACAGTCTCAGTTGATGTAAATTAGGGAACTGGCCACAATTCTGCCAGGATTCCTAGCCATTTGCTTGGACCAGATCCCAACCAAGAGGTTCATTTACTAAAACTGGAAAGTGAAAAATTAGGTGCAGCTCTGTATAGAAACCAATCAGCTTCCAGTTTTTTTTGCAACCATGCACAGCTGCACCAGATTTTGCACTCTCTAGTTTTAGTAAATCAACCTCACAGTGCCTGACACACCATGGTTGGTCCTGAGAGAGAAAAAGATGTTTTGAGCAGGGCCTTAGAGCACTTATCTGAAGCATCCTGAAAAGTTGGCAAATCCGTAACAAAATTACCAAAACTATGAATGTTTTATTTAAAACAGAGTTAGCTTAATCATTCTCTGAAACAACACATTGATGGGGAGAATTCCCCATCCATCAATGGGATACTGCTGTGCAAAGCACTTAGGAGCATAAACCTTTTTGGGAGGTGTGACGGGAGTCACTTTTGGGCATAGGGTGACTGAGAAAATATATCTTGGATTACTTAAAATGGGACAGTAATATTTATCCACAATATCTTCCAGGATATATGTAAAGACTATTCTTGGTTTGTTTGATTCTGAACTCAACATGTTAATTGAAAGAGCTGATCACATTAGCCTATGTACAATGTAGGAGACGGGCCGCCTCCTAGTAGAGCTCCTGCTATTGTGAGAAGATGTCCTGTGTTTAAACTTATGATAATGTATCATCTTCTGTGTGAAGCTCAGTGACAACAAGTCGGACCTGTAGTGAAATCCTGATTGTATCATAACAGTGACCAGGCTGCTTAAAGAGATTAGTTAATGAGCTCATATTAATTAGGTTTCTGGTCACAGGTGTATTTTTAGAGTAATATGAGCAGAAGGTATGCATCTCTTCTTTTACTGTATATAAGACTTGTATTCCTTTCAATAAAGGCTGATTCCTGCTCGACCCTCAATACAGAGACTCGTGTCGTACTTGAGGGAGAATTATTCACATGGGTTTCTTGTTCGGCTGATTGCGTGTTCGGTAGCTGCCTTGTGTTCGGGTATGGAATGTCCTAAATGGCTTTAACCCCCTTCACACTTAGGGTGTCATTACAGGATGTTTCCAGGCCTCATTCAAAACATCCTTAACCTCCCCGGCGGTATGATTCTGTCTGGATTTACGTACCATAAGCGGTACAATTATTTTGCATGATAATTTGGCATTTTATACTGTAGGCCTGTAATTCTTAGGAATAACTCTAGTAGACATCTCTGGTATGAAAAAGATTGAAACACAAAATCATAAAATTATAATATAATAACTATAAATAATTATAACAAATGATAATGTAATTATAATAAAAATTATTCAATAATGTAATCAACTCCAAATCACTGAAATTTGCTCAGTTGCAGAATTGTCGCTGTCATTACTTTTATTTTTTTATGACGGATTTCCACGACACAAATCGCTATCACTCAATTTGGCAAGTGATTATAATTTATTATCGCTGTTTTCTAGCTGCTCTAAAATCATTTTTGACATACAGGGAGCGCTTTTGGTTGCTATGGACAATCTCCAGTTTGCAGGCACAAAAAAAATGTTTTTATTATATAAAAGTACATGTAGGACACAGGGCAGACCACTAGGGACAATGAGGTGTGTATTTTTACATACAGTACTGTAATCTATAAGATTACAGTATACTGTATGTAATGTGTTTGTTTACATTTTTGAATTTGCCGCCGGTCTGCGCCCCCCGTGCGTCGTAACGTCGTAGGGAACGGAGATCGGCGGCGCGCGGGCACGGTGTGAATCGAATGGAGGACTCCACTCGCTCACACAGCGCGGATGCATCGCTGGATCCAGGGACAAGGTAAGAACAGTAACCTGCCTGGAAAGGGTAAGCCAGCACACGCTGCAAACTCTGCACATCTACCCCGAGCGTGACTCAGGGTTACCGATTTTAGCATATAAAATCCACCCCGAGTCACGCTCGGGGATACCGCTAAGGGGGTTAAAGTGTTACTATTACTGCATTCACTATACCTGATCTCCTACAGTGCACAGAACACGGAAATGCAGTCCTTTTAGTAAATATAAACTGCTAAATACCTTTTCTCAGCATCAGTATATAGCAGTCTTGTGAACTATCAGTTCCTGGTTAAAGCATGTAGGAGGAGTTTTCATGCTGCATTGAGCTGTCATATCAGGATCCAGGACCCCTGAAACTCTGTCTGGACAGTGCTAATTGGCCCAGAGCCGATCACATGCACTCTACCATGAAAAAAAAACTGCATTCTGAGAGTGCAACACTCTCCTAAACCCTAAATTCTGAGCATAAAGCACTCCTGATCACTGCATTCTGAGAACAACACACACACTCCCGATCCTTGAATTCTGAACTGCAACACACTCCTGAACACTGCATTCAGACCGCAATACACTCCTGAACCCTGCATTCTGAGTGCAACACACTCCTAAATGCTGCATTCTGAGCACAGCCCACCCGTTTCCTGCATTCTTGACATAATGCACTTCCAAACCCTGCATTCTCTTGTAATACTTATTTAGGTCAGTTTAGGTTGGTCTTACCATCTTTTTTTTGGGGGGGGGGGGGCATTGTGCCCAGTGATCTTTGACTTCATCAGGGTTGTTAAAGTAGATTGCCATCTCTCGAAGGTTGCCTACCCTAACCCTGCTCTATAGGTTACTAGTGCCTAAGGGTATCTGAGACCACCTGCATAGTGCTCCCCTTCAAGGCCAAGTTTTTCTAAAATCCAGCTCCCCTATGTACCAATATACCACGAATGGTTGCAGAAAAATACAAGCTTTCTTTGATTTTGAGAACAAGGCCGAACCTCGCTATATTTCTTAGAAAGCTTCTTCAGAGACTCCCTGGTATAGATTTGAGACAGAGAAACCAGTAAGACACAGTAAGGAGTTTACCAACTGACCTCATTAGCACATGCCTTCCAACCATAAACTACGTTTTCACAGCATCCCTGGAATTTCTCCACATGTACATTTGTCTGGCTTCCCAGCGTTCATCTAGATGGGCTCAGGCTGCATGCTAAACTCCCTGCGGCGGCATTCAGCCCACTCTGGACACCCCTGATGTAGTGCAAGGACTTGCCTGATTGAATACAAAGTGATTGGATAGATGGTGTGTCCTCCTATTATATCGTTTTGGTAAATCTAAAATATATTGTACAGAGATTGTACAATCAGATTGTATAGTGTTTGACCACATTCATACACCTAATAATAACTAGTTACGCTTTTAGTGTCATTAATAAGCGGCAAAAAAACAGTTGACAAATGCAATAAAAAAAATTCAACTTGTACCACGCCAAAATGTCTCAGGAGCTACTTTGCCATGTGTAGTGCAACCCTTGAAAACAACACGCTTTCCTATGTGTGTCACTGGTAAAACAAGCCAAAAAATATGCGCTCCCACTACTCTAGGTGTGAATGGGGCATGAAAGTGAAATTGATGCATTTACACAAGAACAATGAGGCTCCATGCATAGCTATGTGTTTCCAAACACATGGCAAACTGCACAGAAAATGCACAATTTGCCATACTTTTCAGAAATGCTGCAAATGTGCATCATGCTTGTGTTGTCATTATATGTAAAAGGCACCCCAAGTGCGGCAAACGCACAAAAACTGCAGTAACGCACTACACTCCACTGCTTCTCCGAGTGTCTCTGTCCACTACCTCCTATGTACTTGTATAAAGATGACCATACACTAAGCAAACTTATTATACATTCATAATTTACCAGAATTATGAAACGGGAGGGCACACCTGAACAATCTCTTCAATTTGTATCAAATCAGGCAGGCCCTTGTACATAGCTGATGGGAGATCTTAAGTATATTTTACAATCATATTGTATAGTAAGTGGGTGGATACTTTATACTTTAAGGTACGATCCTCTTTAGGTGATAACCATATGGATGTCCAGATGTACTGTACTTGTCCACTGGGCAGTGGAGGCCAGGGTAGGAGGGTAGGAAGCTACCTGCCTCATGTGTGTCATACTGCAAAGTGCTGACAGGCACCCACACGTGCACCCTCTAGCACAATATGGCACACAAACTTGTGCTTCAGAAGACAAACCAGCACCCCGCATGTGACATAGTCATGAAGGAGTACCAATATAGTAATGTGGTGTCTGTGCGTTGTATGTACAGCATCCTGAGAGGTTGCCCGTCCATGTGGACAGCGGCTCTGTGTGCTTACCACCGAGATAAAACCATTGTAAAGGGCCCACAACTCTGGTCCGCTTGCTTTGGTACATGGTCGTGATGATACACCAGCAGCACAAAACCACTTAATAGGCTGGCTTCCAACTTACCATACCTAGGGCAATCGTTGTAAAACGTACCCACTTCGGTCGTGCACATCCTCCCTCCGGTGAGAAGGGGATCTTCAAAGACTGAGCTCCCCTGCACGTGGACCATGGCACTGAACCTGTAAAGCATCCTACAGGGACACATATTCTGCACCATGTAGTGAAGTTAGATGTGTGACCCATACGATAGGCGCAGCACAGTTGCAACGTTACTAGCATGCCCCATTCCTCACTATCTTTAGGATATTTAAGCGGGTGCAGGGTACAGTTCCCACAGCACCCAGAAAGCGGACACCCTTTGCCACAGTAGGCTGGTGCAGCCTGTAGCATTACTTGATATTTCTTAGCTACCAATATTCTTTTACACAGAGAGATACATCAATTACCTAAAGACACTAGCAAAAAATATGAGGCTCACATGGCAGGAGGATCCTATGAGGGAGCTTTAAAGCTTTGAGTGGCTTTGTGCAATCCTCTGAAGATGCAGCATATAACCCTTCATGCCTGTGCCCTGTCCTGTATAGTATAGTAAAGAATTATTTTTTTACTATTGGCTTAAAAAGAGGTAAAATAAAAGGCGCGGCTTTCGAACAATGGACACCCGCAATCTAAATCTGATTCTGCATACAGGTACCGGCATAGAAGACGACCCCTGACTTTTGGGGGATATTTTACAGTACAAAAGGTCATCTTATACGCTGGAAAATACGGTAGATAATAAACAAAGCTTAAAGCTGCATTTGAACAAACAGAAACTGGTCCCCATATTAATGTTAGACACAAAATAATGACTGACTATCACCTCTAGCCCTTGAGTTGCTACTTAAAAAAAAATAAAAAAAATGGGTAAACATTACCCTTAATAATCTCTATAAGCACAAAGGAAGGTAGGAAAAGTTTAAGAGGATGCAGGGGGAAACAAATGTTGTATTATTCTGCACAGTATGTATTGATGCAGTAGTCATGGGAGGGTCATCTGACCTCATGGGCCCAGAATCGGTTACCATCTTGGCCCCTTTAATGTTACACCCTCGTCTCTAAGCATTGCAGTATTAAAAATGAATGTTTTCTAGCGCCATGATGTAGGGAGTGCTCAGTTTAGTTATGATAGCTTTTTGTAATTTACTACCCTTTGCTTTGCAATACTGAACATTTTAAAGCTGGAAGCCATAATCAATAAATCTTTTATGCGATGCAGGAGACTCCTCTTTGCTCTCCTTATGACAGTTTGCAGACAACCGCACTGCAAAAAACCAACAGATATCAACTTGAAAAGCTTACCGCATGATAAAAAATATTAACGCTTAAATAAGCAGCTATTTTAGCAACATATAAATTATTACATCTTTTTAATCAAGTTGTTGTCTTATATGACGTTAAAATATTCAGAATACAGACATTCATCAAAGATGTTGAGATAAAAAAAAAAAGGATGTGGTACAATTCGTTTTAACCCCTTTTTGTACAGCAAAGATATGGTTAACCTTTCCACCACCTTCCACCTGACAATCCTAAATATTTCATATTCCTATTTCACTCTGACATTTGTAGATGACTAAAGTGTTACAAAAGAAATAAAATGCTGATTGAAGAGTTCGCCGTCATAAAGGTTACTGAATTGTAAATGGCCCTTTGAATCTTACTGTTAATAGGGACCCAGCTGTAAACAGCATGAAGTATGTGACGGGGAGGTCTGTGCGGCTCCTTCAGGAGTCGTTTCGACATTAATCACCAGATCACCAAGCCATGCTTAATTGCAAGTTGTATATCACTGGGAACCATGCTAAGCAGAAAGGAACTCATTATGCTGCTGTATGGTAACTGCTCTTGTATTGCCGTGTTTAACCTGCTCACAGCTGGGACATGCTTCTCTCTGCTTCATTCCAGTAGTATAACATTGCAGATAAGACACCAAACTTCTTAATGACATAAGCAATGGTTGGGAACTACAAAGAGAGTGATATGATCATGGTAATGATAGCAGAACTGTGTTTTATGTGTGCAAGAATGACAAGCTTTAAACTGGGGTGGTGAATGTGGAGGCTTTGTTATGGAAGCACATCCCTATTCTTGTTGTACATCCAAGAAGGAAGCTGGCTTTTTTTTCCTGACAGTGGCTGATTATATACCTCCCAGTGGTACTGGGGTGTGGACCCTGTGATGTTTCAGTAAGTACTAGCAAAATTCCTTGAAGTACTCAATTGTCCTGCCTAAAGCCAAATACCCCAAAAGCTGAAGAGTGGCTACTGGTGCGAAGTGACTGGATTGGGCCAGGCACATTTAAAACCAATTTTAAAACAATGCAGGAGGTTCAGAAAGGTAACTTTTCCTGGAGTCTTCACCAGCTCTCAGAATCCTTGACTGTTGTTTAACATTAAAGCATTAGCTCACCATTACTTATGTTTGCCATAATCCTCCCTATGCATTACAGCAGGGGGTATGAAATTTTCGAAACAAAGGGCCAGTATACTAACGTTAGGGGGGCTGGACTGTGGCCAGTAGGAGTTAAAAATGCCCTAACATCAGTAGAAGTAATTAATGCCATAAGCTTGGTGGTCAGTGGATGTAAATTAAATAACTGGTATCAAAGGGGGGTATAGTACCCCACAATTGGTGTCAGTGGGAGGAATAGTGCTCCATTATTGGTGTCAGTGGGAGGAAAAGTGCCACATCATTGGTTTCAGTGGGAGGAATAGTGCCCCATCATTGGTATCAGTGGGAAAAATAGTACACCATTGTTGACATCAGTGGGAGCAATAGTGCTCCGTCTTTGGTGTCAGTGGAAGGAATAGTGCCTCATTAGTGTAAGAAATAGTGGCCCAAGGGTCAGATAAAGGCAAGAAAAAAGCCACATACAACCCGCGGCCCACACTTTGGAGATTCCTGCACTATAGAATTCACAGTACACTTAAGTGGTAGTAAACTCAGTTTTACCACTTGTACCTATAGGTAATGCTGCGTACACACGACCGTTTTTCATGACGAAAAAAATAATTACATTTTTTAAATTGGTCATGAAAAATGGTCGTGTGTATGCTCCAGGGCATTTTTCTGGACGAGAAAAATGGGCAATTTTTTTTTAGAACCTGTTGTTTTTTTCCGTCGTGAAAAATGGTTGTGTGTACGCCTTAACGAGGGAGAAAAAAACGTGTATGCTCAGAAGCAAGTTATGAGACAGGGAAATTGGCAAAAGCAGCCCAAAGGGTGGCACCATTCGAATAGAACTTCCCCTTTATAGTGCCGTCGTATGTGTTGTACGTCACATCGCTTTGCTCGAGCATTTTTTTTTCACGATCGTGTGTATGCAAGGCACGTCGAGAAAAACTTTGTTTTTTTTATGACATGAATACCGGTCGTGTGTACGAGGCATAAGCCTATAATAAGGCTTATCTGTAGGTACTGTGAATATATCCTAAAACTTGAACTTTAGGAGATATTCACACTGCATGCAGGCAATGACATCACCAGTGCATGCACTCTGAAGGTCCGGTATAGCACGTCAGACCTTCAGAACCCGTGTCATAAACGTCATCCTGCCCCCGGCCACTCACGTAGCCCAAGGCCGCGAACCCAGAAGGAAGACTGGGGAAAGATGGAAGTCCTGTCAGCAGTGACAGCACGCTGCTGGAGGGCTTTGTTTTAAGATAAGTCTCTTATAATGCGTTAGTATGACATGCATACTAGCACATTATGACAATGCCTTGCAAGAGAATTTTTGGCAGGACATACAGAGCTATGGATAAGTGGCCCTGGAAAAAATAAATGAGGACTTGGCTACATTCCCTATCCATGCATGTGCAGTCTGCTCTCTTTCACCAAGAGTCTGTTGCAAGAGAGAAAGAGCAAACCGCACATACTGTATGTGGGCAGGGAACAAAGCCGTTTTTCTAGGGGTGCGCATCCAAAGCTCAGTACGTCCTGCCTCCTACAGGGGAGGACGATGTAATGAGAAACCGAAAAAAGTAAGCATGGAGCATATGTATGTTAATTCATTGGGGGGGGGGGGGGTCACTTAAATGCACAAGTCAAAAGTAAAAGTGAACTAACCCTTTAGGATAATTTGGATTAGACAGATGCTTCAAAAATATATTTTAAAAATGCACACAAATACCAAAGCATCAGAGTAATTTACCGTAAGTATGTGTCACAGAAAAGCAAATGGATATTACAAAGAGCAGTATATCTGATCAATTTCTATGATATGGAGAGGGGAAAAAAGAAATTCAACTAATAAAAGCGTTGCGCACTCCTCCCCCTTCTAGAACTGCGGTGTGAAGGAGAAAGAGAATGTTGTATATTTTGTTTTGACAAAATTATTGATTTAAATCCACCACAATAGTACAGTACTATTTAAAGGTCAGAGAAAGACAAATGAGTTTACACTTGAACAGTGCAAGCTTATCTGTCATGAAAGTGTAATGATGTCCTTATCCTGTGCTGTGCTCAGCACTACATATTTCACAGCGAAGTCACACCAGGCTTTCATTCCCTTTATGTTCTTACAAACTCAAAGGGTGTTGGTATAGAGAATAAAGAGACTAAAAAGGTAATTAAAATACTTTTAACACTATTCTAGAGATCTTTCTTCTGAAAACATAGGGGTTGTGGATGGACTTGTAAAAAAGCTCTACTAATGTTATAGGGCATTTTTTTACATTTAATAATAAAGTACCAAATTTCTCTATGTAATCGTGGCAGAACAACGAGCATGCTAGTTACAGGTCATTGACAATAGAAGAAAATATTCAGTGCTTTACTATTACCACTGGTATTTGTAGTTTATGGTAAAACTTTAAATATGTTTGGATAGGGAAAAATAAGTAATGGCACTCTCAAAGTTATATTTACTCATCCCTGCCTTTCTGGCAATTGGTTATTCAGGCCCAGGAACCAGTGGCGGTGTGTCCATAAAGGCACATGGGCACTGCCCCATCTCTCCAGCCACCACCTCTATGACCATTGGATAGATTCATGCATAGCATGAATCTATCCATGGCCGCTGCTGCCACCCTCTATTTAGGCACCTGGCTCCATTTCGGGCGCCTGAATTACAGAGGCGGGTGGGTTTGAAGCACTTGATTAGAGTCATAGGCTCCAATAGGCTGCAAAATAGGTGAACTGCGAGTGCCACGCTTGGCGCTCGCAATCCACCCAGGTGTGTTAAAAACCGAATAAATATTTGCTTTTCTAACACTGAACCGCATCTCCGCCAATCAGGTGCTTGGGTCTGTTACCCTTCACCTGATTAGCTGAAATGGCAGGCGCTGTGATAGGATGCCTATCAGGAGGAGAGGAAGGGAGGAGAGGAGGGGAGAAGACACATGCAGGACACGCTCGCTGCCATCACCCGCTGGCCCACCAAGAAAGGGTAAGCTCCGGGAAAATTGCAAGCAGGCGGGGGGGTTACAGTGGCAGCATTTGATGGCACAGTGGCAGCATTTGATGGGCACAGTGGCAGAATATGATGGGCACAGTGGCAGAATATGATGGGCACAGAGGCGGCATATGATGGGCACAGTGGCGGCATATGATGGGCACAGTGGCAGGAATTGATGGGCACAGTGGCGGCAATTGATGGGCACAGTGGCGGCAATTGATGGGCACAGTGGCGGCAATTGATGGGCACAGTGGCGGCAATTGATGGGCACAGTGGCTGCAATTGATGGGCACAGTGGCTGCAATTGATGGGCACAGTGGCTGCATTTGATGGGCACAATGGCAACATTTGATGGGCACAGTGGCTACATTTGATGGGCACATTGGCTGCATTTGATGGCACAGTGAGGCTGCAATTGATGTTTTTTTTTTTTTTTTTATTAATTTTTTCAAATTTCAGTTTGTTTGCCTCCTCCTAAATTTTGAGCGCCAGCCGCCACTGCCTAGGACACTAAATTGCAAATTGTGGGTGTAGACATATTAGTGCTCCAAATACTGGAGGCGTGTCCATGATCAATCCTCGCAAAGCTCTGTACAAGTTACTGTAGATGCAACAAGGAAAAAAAATGTGAATTGCAAAAAAAAATAAAAAAAAAGGGGGGGGGGGGGGGCAGTGCGACATAAAATCAAATGAAATACACCATGTATGAGGTCCCATAAATCACTTACAAATAGGGAGATCCATCCTATGATGAATGGTAGCATAATGTAAACCAGGAACATGTTATAATTTCAATAAAACCATCATGAAGACAACTTGTCAGGACCGCCAAAGGGTATACAAAAGGAAAGGACCATGAGGTCCAAAACAACAAAATTATGGAACCTCTATGAAATGGTCTGGAAGACGGCAGAACAAATATCTTGTAGCATAAGATTTTAGAAGACCATGCCATATATAAACAACATTTAGTCATTTATGACGGACACTACTATCTTTAGCTAATAACATAGGAGAGGAGGGAACAGTAACAGAGGCTTGTGCTTTGAGTGGTTACAGGGCAATTGGGGAAGACCATTAGTGACATAAATTGAACACATTCACATCTTATGGTTCTTGCTTTCATCTCAACGTACTATTATATTCCTACAACATTCATTTTAAATACCAAGAAAGGTTTTTAAAAGGTTTTCCCACTGTCAGCTAAAATAAAAAATACACCTTTAGGTGTACGTTTTTAAGCAGCAATGTGGAGGGCCTTTACACATCACGACCCTTCACTGTGTTAAGAAGCTTTCAGTATTTTTGTAGGTATAGATGGCAAAAAGAATTAAAGAAAGGGTAAAAGAAAAGGTGGTAGAAAGTGAGAGAAGGAAAAATTATGGGCAGGGGGAACTAAAAAGGGCCAGGGATCGGAGAGGGTGGCTCAGGAGACATCTCCTGTGTATTTGTGTGTGTGTGTGTGTATATATATATATATATATATATATATATATATATATACACACATACACACACACACACATATACATATACACACACACAGTTGTGCTCATAAGTTTACAGAAGTTATGATTTCTTGGCCATTTTTCAGAGAATATAAATAACAGAAAAAAAATTCTTTCACTCGTGGTTAGTGTTTGTGGCCACATTTGTAATTCCCGCCTTCTGGAGCTTGCATGGTATGATGGACTTCACATCACACGTCCTGTTGTCCTGGCATTGGTGCTGCAGGCTCCAGAAGGCGGGACCTGCTATGGCACTCAGCCACTTTCAGCCGCAGCCGCACTTGGCCACTTTCGGCCACACTCGTGATCGGATTGGTCCCGGCACTCAAGGCTAAAAATGGAATGCAGCATTCCATAGACTCTGGACTCAACAATATTTACTCCACCCTGCACCTGCCTTTTCATAGTCATTCATAAAATACAGGTGGGGTATAGAGCCTGAGGCATCCCACAGCGTATTCCCTGCATAACTTAGGAGTGAAAATTCCATAATTGACAGAGAAGCTGATATGACACATTATGGGGTTAATCTACTAAAGGCAAACTTTGCCTTCACGTTGCAAAGGAACTGTTCCCAGAGCTTAGCGAATAAGGTGAAGCTCTGTTGAAGTCCATCATCTAATCATGTGCAAGTAAAAATTTTGCTTTATATATTCCTTGCATGCGACTGGGCATTCTTTGCAAAGTGAAATTGTACCATATTCACTAAGCTCTGGGGAGAACTCCCTTGCAAAGTGTAACATCCTTTGCAATGTTTGCCTTTAGTAAATTAACCCCAATGTGTTTGGGTCTTTCTTCCTTCCAGTTTTTTTTTTTCGATACAGTAATTCATTTGAATAGGGGTCACTTCTTTGTTTGACAGTTTGATTTTAAAGCAGCAGTATGACAGCACTAGCACCATATAGCATGTTAATAAATGGGCTCCTAGTCTAGGCATCTGTAACAATTCTAGCACTAGACCCTCCTCTAACGCTAAACTGGTAACCTGTAAAAATGTTCAAAGAGTCGCCTAAAGAGATTTTTAAGTAACAAAGTTTGGCACCATTCCATGAGTTTGCGCAATTTTAAAGTATGACATGTTAGGTATCTATTTATTCGGCGTAACTTCATCTTTCATTATTTACTAAAAAATTGAGCTAACTTTACAGTTTTTTTTTTTTTTCCATAATAACTTTTATTGGTAAACAGAAAAAGGTTTACAATACAGTTAAATAAGGAGTCTGATATAGAACATTAGGTTGTACAGCAGTGATGATCAGAACTAGCATGCAGTCAAGATTGCAACAAAAACATATAAAAAAAAAAGAAAAAAGAAAAGCATACAACTTTACAGTTTTGTTATTTTTTAATTCATGAAACCATTTTTTCCCCCCAAAAAAAAGGCGTTTGAAAAATGATTGCGCAAATTCCGTGCAAGATAAAAAGTTGCAATGACCGCCATTTTATTCCCTAGGGTGTCTGCTAAAAAACATATATAATGTTTGGGGGTTCGGAGTAATTTTCTAGCAAAAAAATGATGATTTGTACATGTAGGAGGGAAGTGCCAGAATAAGCCCGGTATGGAGGTGTGTATAAAAGCCCAGTATTGAAGTGGTTAATTAATAAAGGTGGAGAAAATTTACTTCACAAAATACCCATTCACATCCAACCAATTTAAAAAAAAAAAAAATTCTTGTGTGACTGGATGATGGCAGTCAGCAGAGATTCACAGCATTCACTAAGCTATGGGAAAATATCCTTGCAAAGTGAACACACAATTCGCCTTTAGCAAGTAAACCCCAATGAGCCAGAATTACATACACTTACTCTTGTAAAAAAGAATTGACAATATCTAAAAAGTGTATACAATTGCAGCTAATCCACTCCCAGAGAAAAATCAAAAACATAATGTGCTGTCCCCCTATTTTAATCACTGCCACCAAAGCAAACATTAACCGCCTCCCGCCTGTGCTTTAGCCAAATGATGCATACAGCGCAGGCTTTCAATAGACGTCCGGCTTTGCATGAGCTGTCAGCGTGCCCTGTGATCACTGAGTGAGAGTCATCTGATCACAGATCGGAGTAGGGGGCCAATCCCAGCCCCATACCACGTGATCAGCTGTCAGTCAATGACAGCTGATCACGTGTTGTAAACAAAAGATTGGTAATCACCTTTTTTTTCCTCACGCTGATTGAAAAAAAAATCTGATCACGTGCTTCTGACAGAGGGACCAATTGGTCCCGAACATGGAGGGGCACTGCTGCTATGCAGTGCCCTCTAGTGTCACCTGCCAGTGCCCACCAGTGCCACCTACAGATGCATATAAGTGCCGTCTACCAGTGCCATCTATTACACCAGTGCCACTTATCAATGCCAACCAGTACCACCTATCAGTGCCCATTAGTGCTTCCAGCCAGTGTCCATAAGTGCCACCTATCAGGGTCCCCTACCAATGCCACCGATCGGTCAGCACAAAACCTAAATACACCACCGTCAGCAGTGATTAAATACTACCAAAAGAATGCTCTATTTATGTTAAAAAAAAATTATAAAAATTTAATTTCTGTATAGTATTGCATGATCGTGGAACTGTCATTCAAAGAGTGCGAGCACTAAAGCCAACAATTGGCCTGGGCAGGAGGGGGGCTTAAGTGCCCAGTAAGCAAGTGGTTAAGAAAAGTATCTTTGAGAATGGATTGATAATGCACCCATGTTTACCCTAATCCTATTTTTTTTTTAATTAATATTATTCCTATTAAACATAGGATGGGCTCCAATGCCAGTATTGTGAGCAGTCCCATGAAATAAATATTATATAGATATATATATATATATATATATATATATATATATATATATATCTATATATATATATATATATATATATATATATATATAATAATAGATGTGAATGAGCCCTAAGTGCCCATGAGTGAAAAGGTAGTTAAAAATACATTGTTTCGCAAACCTTGTGTCAACTACTTCTGCTTCTTATTTTGTTGCCAAATCAAGCAGGAACAAGGGTGTAGAATTAAATTGGGCTTTTCCATTCAAACCAAAAAACACAAGTGCATGAACATCAATAAACACATTCCATTCTAAGATAAATGAAAACATTGATTGAGAAATCAATATTTTAATTGAATCTACTTTCTGGTTTTATAATAAGGTACTGGTGACGTAGCCAGGGCCTCACAGGTGCCCCCTGAGAAGGATATATTACCAGTGCCTTCCAGCGAGATTTCATTTCTCATGATATCTCAGGGAAGGGGGCGTTTTTTCTTTTGTATTAACCACTTCCATACCGGGCCTATTCTGGCACTCCTCTCCTAAATGCAAAAATCATATTTTCTTGGTAGAAAATTACTCAGAACCCCCAAACACTATATATGTTTTTTTCAGCAGACACCCTAGGAATAAAATCGCGGTCATTGCAACTTTTATCTCTAAGGTTTCATGAATTTAAAAATAACAAAACAGTAAAGTTAGCCCAACTTTTTTGTATAATGTGAAATATTTTCTAAATTGCGCACACTCATGGAATGGCGCCAAACTTCAGTACTTAAAAATCCTCAGATGACGCCTATTTTTTTTTTTTACAGGTTACCAGCTTAGAGTTAGAGAAGGGCTAGTGCAAGAATTGTTGCTGGCGCTCTAACGCACGCGGCGATACCTCACATGTGTGGTTTGAATGGCGTTTACATCTGTGGGTGGGACTTGCGTGTGTGTTTACTTCCGAGTGTGAGCTTCTAGGGACAGGGGCGTTTTAACCACTTGCTTACTGGGCACATATACCCCCCTCCTGCCCATGTGAAATTTCAGTTTCCGGCACTGCGTCGCTTTAACTGACAATTGTGCAGTCGTGCGACATGGCTCCCAAACAAAATTGGCGTCCTTTTTTCTTCATAAATAGAGCTTTCTTTTGGTGGTATTTGATCACCTCTGCGGGTTTTTATTTTTTGTGCTATAAACAAAAAAACGCGACAATTTTGAAAAAACAAACAAATATTTTTTACTCGTTGCTATAATAAATAGCCCAATTAAAAAAAAAAAAAACGCAATAAGCGACTGGTTTGCACAGCATCGGTCTCCTCTCTCCCTGACAGGACGTGGATGTGTGTGTTTACACACACAGATCCACATCCTTGTCTGAGTAACCGCCGATCGTGGTTGCCTGACGGTCATTGCGGCCGCCAGGCACGTGCATCGGCATCTCAGTAATGCAGCGGGCATGCGCGCGCTGTCGGAGGCGGAGGCCGTATATAGATGGCCTCCCGGAAATTTGGGATCCACACTACAGCCGGCAGCAAGTGGTTAAAAAAAAAAAAAAAAAGATTTGTATTTTTTTATTTTAATTAATTTTTCTTATTTTTGCAATTTTTTTACATTTACATTTTTGTTGATCACTTTTATTCCTATTACAAGGAATGCAAACATCCCTTGTAATAGTAATCTATTGTGTCAGGTGCTCTTTATGGAGAGATGCCGGGTCAATAAGACCTCACATGTCTCCTCCAGGCTGGAAAGCATGAGATTGTGAAAAAAAAATCACCGATCTTATGTCGACAGCCATGATTGCTTTACTTCTGGGTACCCAGGTGTGACGTCATAACGTCGCGCCCAGGCCTGCGACGGTCATAGAGATGACTGGTGACCATATAGAGGTGAGGTGGGGTCTCCACTATAAGCTCACCATCTGGTAGCAGCAACAGAGATATAACAATTCAGAGGAAATGCATTTGTGCATTTGGGCAACACGAATAAATGTCACATACAAAGTTGAAAAGACTTCGTAGGTTCTGGTAGGATATTCCATTCAACCCGTTTTTCTTTTCTCTAGGGCCCATTTACACCATAGTGAGGTATTCTGTGCATTTAGCACATGTTATCACACAGTACATGGCAGCGCATGTTAGGTGTGATGCTATTCATTCTCAATGGCAGGCAGTCGTGCATTGCAGTGTAATGCATAGCAGCACAATGACTTGCGCTATGCTGAAAAAAGTACTGCATCACTTTTTTCGTGCATCACATTTTAGCGCAATGCATGTTAATGCATGTTTGTATGATGTGTTTGTGTATCCAAATGCTGACCATTACCAGAGTTCCTAAGTTTGCTTAAAAATTGAATTTGCATTTAAAAAAATCTTTGTATTGTCACTTTGAAAACACAAGCTGTAGGAAGACCATATCAAATTACTCACATTAGACAGCACACAAAATCAGTCACTGCTAATAATTTCTTATTATGTTTAGAACTTACAAGGTAATCAATGTAGTAAAATGATCCGTCCTTTCCATCAGGTCATCCATCACATCTTATCGATTGTAGCTACAAACTAATTGGTGCTGCAAAGAGGATTGTGTGTATTGTTAAATTTATCCTACAACTATAAGCCTGATAACCGAGGAATGCATATTGCTGAATGCAGTAAATATATTCTTCAAAGTTCAGTTTCTTATGTATCGTATATCAACGTCCAGCGGTATAACTGAAGCCCTGAGGGCCTGATTCAAAGCAAGATTTTTTAACAGCTTTACAAGCAGGCTGACAATCATAATATAAGAAAAGCATTGCCAACACCTGTCACTGTACCTTGCAAGGTTCCGATAAACAGCAGTATACAATAAAATCAAAATCTGTAAAAATATTATAGGCACTCAAAGGGCTTCCATAGAAGAATAGAGAAAATCTGTACATTCTTCCTTTTGAAGCCCTCTGAGTGCCTACTCTACTTTGTTTTGTATTATCTCTTTCGTGTGGAGCACCAAGGCATTTACATTGAATAGAGTGCTGGAATTGTCTCACTCTCTATTTCAAACACATACACAAAGAGAGAGAGGTATTGCCATGCAAGCTTTAAGCCTTTTACTGCCAAATGGCATTAAATGGGTTAAAAAATAAATAAAAAGCTCACCGCTGAAATAATAACCGTATGTTTAATACTGCCTTAGACCATCAATGTGAAGGGAATTAATAATACTGCCACCAACCACCAATGTGGGGGATTTAGTAGCACTGCCACTGATGCCAGTGCTGTATGTTATTATTGTAGCTACTTATACCATAGCTGGGGTTTGCTTGCTGCACCTGACACCAATCCTAAAGATTATTTTTGCAGTCACTGACAATAATGCTGGGGGTTGTTATTGCAGTCATGGGTACCAATCCTCAGGGTTTTCTTGCCGCACCCACTGACACCATGCTGGGGGTAATTTTTGCATCCACCAACATTAATGGTAGAAGTTACTATTCTTTTTTAAACCAACGATACGACTTCTTTCACTTCCACTTTCTCTTCTGCCTGCATTGTGGTGCACTGCAAGAAATGCAGCAAAACCAAAATTCGGGCACGGAGGTGCAATAAATCTCATTCATTTGGAATGGGCTGCCTAACTCGATGTGATACACCACAACATATCAAAATACGCTGCCACTGTGAAGCCTTCTGAAAGTTTTGAGGACTATAAATAGGACTGCTGTGATTGGATATAGGTGTCCAACTCCACCTTAAGTAGGCAAAAAAGATGGAAATCTTGATGGAAAGAAACGTCTACAGTCTGTGAGTTATCCAGTAATAGTGTCAGATAACAAAAGGAAGCGTGCACCAGCCAGCCCACTCTCAATCCACCACGTGTTGGAATCAAAATCCCCGCAGGGGTTCAAACTCACCAGACATAACGTATTAACAGGCCCTTCATAAATGACTTAGCAGGTAACCAATCAGATTTCCGTCTAATGGGGATCACTCACAGGGAATCAGCCTCAAATAAGGTGAGATAATAAACAAAAGGAGGAAGCAAACATAGCGTAACTCAATTTATTAAAAAATCCCTTCCAGCAAGTTTCCCAATAATCCTACGTACATAATGTAAAATGCAAATGAACAGTGTAAACATCACTTCACCAGTCACTGATGCAAAGGGTGGCATCCTCAACCCGGCGGACTGTCCCCTTCCTGGTTCCTTCAGTGTGGTGTGGATATCATATCCGGCGTAGCGTGCAGCGATTGCTCTGACTAGTTTCGTCAATGTGTGACTTCCACAGAGAGCGTAGCTGCACGCACGGCGCCGTCAGATTAATAGACCACCTGACCTAGCAACAGCCAATCGAAAGTGCTGTGTGTGGCCCGCCGACAGCCAATCACAATTGCTGTATCAGGGCTTCCGACAGCCAATCAAAGCTAGTGTACACACGAAGGCGTTCCTAATGGTGCACGTCACGTCCCTCCGTGTTTACTTTGAACTAGTTTATAGGCTGTGCATAACGGGTCAGGTAGGCTCTAATAGTACTGAAAACACAACATATTTTTCTTTATTAAGCTGGACGAATGCCACAGCCCAATCAACAATTTGTTTTGAAAGTATATAAATAATATTTAAATACAGTGCATCCACGTAACTATTGATATCAGCCTAAATGGCCAACGCGTGTTCTATATTGACACATACTGAAACTAAAAATGAGAATTAATAAATTGCTTATAAAGCAATTTAGGTCTAAATCTACGTTCAGGCCCCTCGGGCCAGTGTATCTACAGAAAAAATCAACTGGGTCTCTCTTTTCGAAAGATCCCGTACCAGATTAGAGCCCCTCCATGTGGGCTTAAGATGGTCAATCCCCCAGAATTTTAGATCTCTGGGGTTTTTATTATGAAAAAGTTTAAAATGGGAGGGACACATTATGGTCCTTAACAGTCCGCCGGGTAACCTTGCGGTGATCGCGTTGAGGACGCCACCCTTTGCATCAGTGACTGGTGAAGTGATGTTTACACTGTTCATTTGCATTTTACATTATTTACGTAGGATTCTTGGGAAACTTGCTGGAAGGGATTTTTTAATAAATTGAGTTACGCTATGTTTGCTTCCTCCTTTTGTTTATTATCTCACCTTATTTGAGGCTGATTCCCTGTGAGTGATCCCCATTAGACGTAAATCTGATTGGTTACCTGCCAAGTCATTTATGAAGGGCCTGTTAATACGTTATGTCTGGTGAGTTTGAACCCCTGCGGGGATTTTGATTCCAACACGTGGTGGATTGAGAGTGGGCTGGCTGGTGCACGCTTCCTTTTCTTATCTGACACTATTACTGGATAACTCACAGACTGTAGACATTTCTTTACATCAAGATTACCATATTTTTTGCCTACTTAAGGTGGAGTTGGACACCTATATCCAATCACAGCGCTGTTCTGCATTTATTACTGAAATTAATTATTTAAGACTTTGAATGCTTTTTTGTCATATTTAACACTCCTGCCAGCTGAACCGAAGAGTGGTGAAGCAAAGACGAGGTGAATATGTGCTTCTTGGAAAGGGGACAGTGAGGCTGGGTTCACGCTGCCGCAAGGAGTGACTCACAGCGGCTCACAACAGGGGTCCGGTGAGTCCCTGTTCACCTTTTCAGGTCGATTTCAGCCTGAAGTTTTGGCTGAATTCAGGCCTAAAATGGACAGAAAATGTACAGGACTCCTGTGCAATTCGCACTGGAGCTTCTCCAGAGATGTGTAAACCGGATCCATAGAGAGCTGCATCCAATTCACAATAGTGTGAATCCAGCCTGAAGTGGAACTTCAGTTGTAGAAGAGACACACAGCTCAGTGTACAATTTCGGCATCTTTCAAGATGAATAAACTCCCATACATGCATGGAAGTGATGTTATGCAAGCACAGCCAATCAAAATGGCAGAAGACTGAAACCTGGGAAAAATGGTCGAAGACGTAAGCGGCTGGCAGGGGGGTTCATGGACACCACATCACTGTAGACAAGGCGAGTATAGCTCTGCTTAAATTACATGGGAGTTAGGAGGAACCACAGAGTACAGCGGGGGAACCAGGAAATTGACACTCCCGGGAGTGTTGCTTTCTAAACAGATTTAAGAGGACAATTTCTCTTTAACAGAAATTCAATCACAACACAATGGGAATAATAAGGTGTGATGTACAACCCTCTGAATGAGTAAAGGGCACCAAGAAACCATACTCTGTACGATATGCAATATACTCATTTGTTGAGTTGTAAATCTTTTTAGGGGAAAAAAAGTTTTATCTATTATGTTTAAATAAAAAACAAACAAAAAAAAAAAAAACAAAAAAAAAAAAATGTACTGTCACTGTAGATCCAAGGGGGACATGCAAGGAAAATAAAAAACATAATTTTAGCTTGCACATGATTGGAGGATAAAAACAGCAGAGGTTGCCCTCATTCAAGATCTACCCCTCAGATTTACAGCGACTACACTTTCAAGTGCACTTGTAGTGCAATAAGGATTTGCGTTTCGTAAATAACCGTCAGTATCTCACGAAAGTGAGTGCACCCCTCACATTTTTCTAAATATTTCATTATATCCTTTCATGTGACAACACTGAAGAAATTACACTTTGCTACAATGTAAAGTAGTGAGTGTACAGCTTGCATAACAGTGTAAATTTGATGCCCCCTCAAAATAACTCAACACACAGCCATTAATGTCCAAACCGCTGGCAACAAAAATGAGTACACCCCTAAGTGAAAAGGTCCAAATTGGGCCCAATTATCAATTTTTCGACCAAAGAAGTTAAGTGCACATGCTCAGTGTCATATCCAAAGGTTATCTTTGGAAAATAGTCGCATGAGTGCTGCCACCATTGCTGCAGAGGTTGAAGGGCTGGGAGGTCAGCCTGTCAGTGTTCAGACCATAGGCCGCACAATGCATCAAATTGGTCTGCATGGCTGTTGTCCCAGAAGGAAGCCTCTTCTAAAGATGATGCACAAGAAAGCATGCAAACCGTCTGCTAAAGACAAGCAGACTAAGGACATGGATTACATGAACCATGCCCTGTGGTCTGATGAGACCAAGATAAACGTATTTGGTTTAGATGGTTTCAAGTGTGTGTGACGGCAGCCAGATGAGGAGTACAAAGACAAGTGTGTCTTCCCTACAGTCAAGCATGGTTGTGGGAGTGTCATGGTCTGGGGCTGCATGAGTGCTGCCGGCATTAGGGAGCTACAGTTCATTGAGGGAACCATGAATGCCAACCTGTACTATGACATAGTGAAGCAGAGCATGATCTCCTCCCCTCGCAGACTGGGCCACAGGGCAGTATTCCAACATAATGACCCCAAACACACCTCCAAGACAACCACTGCCTTGCTAAAGAAGCTGAGGGTAAAGGTGATGGACTGGCCAAGCATGTCTCCAGACCTAAACCCTATTAAGCATCTTCGGGGCATCCTCAAAACAGAAGGCGGAGAAGCGCAAGGTCTCTAACATCCACCAGCTCCATAATGTCGTCATGGAGGAGTGGAAGAGGACTCCAGTGGCAACCTATGAAGCTCTGGTGAACTCCGTGCCCAAGAGGGTTAAGGCAGTGCTAGAAAATAATGGTGGCCACACAAAATATTGACACTTTGGGCCCATTTTGGGCTTTTTCACTTAGGGCTGTACTCACTTTTGTTGCCAGTGGTTTAGACATTAATGGCTGTGTGTTGAGTTATTTTTCGGGGACAGCAAATTTACACTGTTATACAAGCTGTAAACTCACAACTTTACATTGTAGCAAAGTGTGATTTCTTCAGTGTTGTCACATAAAAAGATATAATAAAATATTTACAAAAATGTGAGGGGTGCACTCACTTTTGTGAGATACTGTATAATCCAGTACTATGTTGTAATTCGCTAATTAAATTACACAAAAGGAACATTAATTGCATGCACCGCTGATGCTCCAATTTTGCAAAACAACCAAAATAAACTTGACACTGCTTGGAGTT
The DNA here is from genome assembly GCA_029574335.1 of Rana kukunoris. Classification (NCBI taxonomy): domain Eukaryota; kingdom Metazoa; phylum Chordata; class Amphibia; order Anura; family Ranidae; genus Rana; species Rana kukunoris. Next base: position 135,684,219 of record CM056056.1, on the reverse strand, counting down.
TGGAGGGGGCTAGATGTGGCCAGACACACACAGAAAAAAAAAAGGCAGCATCTTGCATTATTTCCTTTGTATTAGATGGCTCCTTTCATCCAAGAAATACGAGGCCCCAAATGAATTGTTCTTTGCTGCAGCTTCCTCTTCTCATTGAGAGCAGTGCCAGCGCCAGGCTGTATGTTAATGAAAACAGTTTGATAAATGAGCCTCTGATATTTTGCACACATTTTTCTCTCTGAAGTGCTCTAAACTGATGTAGCTCACAGAGAATAAGGCGCATTAAGTCATTATATCAATTTTTGTTACCCTGATGCTTCAGTCCCCGTTAAGAGCTGACAGCCAATATAAAGCAAGGCAAGGGCATGATACCACTCCATCCATCACACCTTGGCAAAGACAGATTGCCTATTACACAAAGAGAAGGGAGCACATACTCGCTTTACCGTTTTATGCTCTCCAATTAAGGGATAACATTGGGACTCTCTCATAAATCTGCTAATTGCAACTGAATTAATTTAACACGTTTTGCCAACTGCTGTGGTGTGTGCTTGGGAGCAAAAAAAGGGGGCTGTACAAGATTAGGATTTTAGAAAAGAGCAAGAAAAAAAAAACTAAAAAAAAAAAAAATTATTTTGAAAAAGGACACACTAAGCTAATGTAAACTAGCAGGGGTTGAGGGGAGAGATTGTTTAAATAGACTCTTGATATGCTTTGTTGGTGAGAGATGTCACAAGTACTTAACTCCACGTTACTCCCCTGTCGATGACCCAACTCTTTACATAAAACCAATCTGTCTCTGCTCATTTTATTTTTCTTGTTTCATTTTTCCTCCCCTATGTAGCAATGCTCAAAGATTATTCTTGTGAGACCTTGTGACACTAAAAAATTGGATTGCCGGTCCCACTTGACTGCAGAAAGAAACCAACTGTGCCTGTAAAATTAATTTACTTTAATGCAGAGCTCGTGTTTAATGAAAACAAAAAAGTCAATGTCTTGTAATTTTTTTATACATTTTTTTATTTTTTTAGAAAGAAAAATGTTCAGGTAAGTGGATGAGCTCTTCAAGTTACAAACAGAAGTGTTTCTTAAATTACCGGTGAATGTGTTGTTTATTAAAACTGTTTATGTATGCAGTTTACAGAACGCAAAGGAAACAATTACTGCTTCCTGTGTAAGAAAAGGAGAAATGTATGCATAAATGGAAATGAAATTCTTGCACCCACAGTGTTCACAAAACAGAAGATCCCAACGAGACACCAAGCTTTTACACCAGGATATAAATCGTTGGGCCAGTAATCTGATGCATAAAACGTACAGCCGACTGTCACCTTGTATAAAAGCTTTGTACACAAACACTGCACTGCCTTGCATTTAATATTCAGACCGTTCTTCACATCCAGGGAGTGAATAAATAACCAATCGGAAAAGAAACAGAACAAATGCAAAAGGAACTTTAACAAGACACCTCCCTGCATTATATGCTCTGTCTACAGCTTCTCCCAGTTGCCCACTGCCTTTAATATCCACTTGGAAGAGGCAGCACATTAAAGAAATACAATACAAATTTGACTGGACTTGCTACCTCAGAGACAGCTTCCACTGCCGCATAAAACTAATTCCAGCTGTCACTTACTGTAAGTCAAATGACGAATATCGGTAATACCTGTCAGAGCAGGAATGCTTTAAAAAGAGTTATGCAGCTGTCAAGCGTTTGATGACTTTAACAAGAGAAAAATAAGCGGAGAGGAGCGAAAAACAGACAGTGCGGCAGCTATCCGGCCGGATACCCAAATCTGAGACAGAAAGCTATTAATAAAATCAAATTACTTCCCATAAAATAAAAAAAGGGGTGGAAGAAAGAAGAAAAAGATAGGGGAGGGGCTGAGAGGAAGGAAATATATATTTAAAAAAATGCAGACAACAAAGACTGTGGGGGGAAGTGGTGTGGGTAAGTACACAGTACAAATGTTACTGATTATTTCGAAACCAGAAGGTTTCAGATTAAGATATTGCTGACCACAGGCATCTCTGACAGGTCATTAGAATAAGACACAAGTATGTCATCTAGAATTGCTTGGAAATCAAAGTAGTCCTTGTGGGGAAAAAAATGAAAAGAATAGAGGCAGAATAGAGGCATGAATTAACACAGAAGTGTTTTTTGATTCTGCCTGGCAGGAAATGTTCTTTTCTGGTTAGTGGCACTAAAATATTTAAATACCATACCCCCTTAGCAGACAATGTCAAAAACCAAGTGTAAGCAATTAATAGTTTGAAGTAATGGCCTGTTATCAGGATTGACACAGTATCAGCAACTTGGCCTTCTAAGGGCAAGGGGTTCAACACCACCACCCAGCTCCTACACCAATCATTAATCCTACTCTTGCTAGGAATCATTGGTTAGAGCAGGGATCCTCAAACTACGTCTCTCCAGCTGTTGTAGAACTACACATCCCATGAGGCATTGTAACACTGACATTCACAGACATGACTAGGAACTACAATTCCCACCATGCCTAAACAACTGGAGGGCCGTTGTTTGAAGACCAATGTGTTAGAGCAACCTTCTTGGGGCAGTTGCTCCTCCTTTTTCTTTGCAGCAGCCATTAGTACCATAGAGACACACCTGCTATATGTCTCTATAGATAAAGCAGAATTAAGCTTGTCATTGTTTTATAAGCAATCCCTGTAAAATAGCTAAGAAAAAAAATGTTAATGCTTGCCTGCCTGTAAAACTTTCTTCCCTGTGACTGTATCCAAAACCCACCATGCAAACACCTCTTCTTTTACTTCTCCTCTAAGCGCATGAGGGAGGTGCCTAGGAAAGAGGGAAGTAAAGTAATACTTGCATTTTTTTGCCAGCAACTGAGTGTACTGTAGGGTGGTTCTACCATCACGGTATTCATTCTTTCTATGCAGTCTCATCTATACCTAGTTGAAAGTTATCAATCCAGAACTCGAGGTATTTATTCAGTAGTAGTTTTTGTTTTGCATTACCACATAATAGAGATGCTTTTATAAGGCGCAATTTGCAGGGAGACTGACTGAATGAACAGAGACGCAAGGATAGAAAGTGCCAGGTAGATGCAGCGAGATGTTTGATGTGAAAAAATAAATTTTTCTGCAGGCTGCACAGGGGTACCATACTCTGAGGTTAGTACTCACACTGGGAGCTGTGTAAAAAAGAAGGACTTAGAGGCTGCAGGGGGGAAGTAGGAGGAGCCAAACACTGAGTGTGCAACAAAATATTCTCCCCTACTTAGTTGGGGGGAAAGCCTATGACCTTTGAGGATTACCTGCCAGTAAAGTACCACTCTGAAGTCAGAGATTATTGAATCCTCCAGCAGCACCTGCACAACATAATTTCAACTGCCGCCACTGCATCAGCAAAAAAAGTATAATATGGGAAATGGGGTCTCGAATGAAGTGCAGGATACAAGCCTACTAATGCCAGTATGCAGCTTATGGGAAGACCTACTTACCGCATACTGTCAAACAGATACAGAAACTTGGGAACCAGATGATCTCAAAGTCTTATGTCACAAATATTTTTCAAGCTTAAAAGTGTTGATAGCGTGTGGGAATTGTTTTTTTTTTATGATTGCAGATGAAGCTTAATTAAATTATATCATTGCATTTGTCATATGGTACTGTGCGGCAGCTTTTTTCAGGAACACGGTGCCAGCCATCAGGCTAAAATGCCCTGTCTGCCTATTGCATGTGCATGGAAGACAGACTGCACATTCATCTTTGCCCACAACACATGGGGGCATGAAAGCGCACATACGTGCATGCATGTTTACTGCTGCCAAGCAGCCTATTTAAACCTCAGCTCTGCACGTATTCTTTGCTGTATGGTCTTTAGCCTTGTTCCTGTGATCCAGTCTTGATCCTTGTTCCTATTACTAACCTGGCTTCATTCTGATCTTGCTTTTGGGTTACTGTTGCCTGCCTTCACCATCGACACCAACCTAGACTACTGACCACATTTCTGCCTAGTGACTCTGTACCTCAATGCTTGACTGTTGCCAACTTCTGCCTGTCCTTAAATCTTTTTATGTCCTGGTGTCCTTCCAACCTGCTGTGTGACCTGACTCCACCATCAACTGGATTTGGTGTTTATACAGTGCACCACCAGCTGTGCATGTGCTCGTCAGATACAAGCACTCCCAAGTTCCTGCTCACAGTGTCCACACCTTGGCAGTTGTGGCTTTGCTTTGCCTCTGCAGTCCCTATCTAAACATCCAGGGGTGCAGGGATGGGAACTGTGTAAAAGGCCACACTCATCATACATGTATGGGACAGATTATTATTTTATTTTTGTTTATTGCCATGGTGTATTGATATGTGTCAGAACAGAATATAGATATATTATTGTTTAACTAGGTAGCCTTTGTTTGGAGAAGGCTGCATTTAGCTCTTAAACACATTATGGGTGGCACCGAGTTTTGGGAGATGTTGGTGTATGGTGCTTCTGAGTATAGAGGTCGCGAACATAACATTTTATGTTCGCGAACGGCAATTTCCGCAAATGTTCGCGAACGGTGAACCGCCATAGACTTCAATAGGCAGGCAAATTTTAATGCCCACAGGGACTCTTTCTGGCCACAATAGTGATGGAAAAGTTGTTTCAAGGGGACTAACACCTGGACTGTGGCATGTCGGAGGGGGATCCATGGCAAAACTCCCATGGAAAATTACGTAGTTGACGCAGAGTCGGGTTTTAATCCATAAAGGGCATAAATCACCTAACATTCCTAAATTGTTTGGAATAACGTGCACAGGCTGGAAGGCAACTGACTGCTATTCTATTACAGTCAAAATAGTTTTTTTTTAATGTAATCTACTGTGACACCAGATATGAGTGGTGGCACTGGGCAAGTGGGCATAGTATACACTGTGAGCCTGACACACATGCTGGCAGGCAACTGCAATTAGATTACAGAGGGAAAAAAAAAGCAGACTGATATACTAGCCCTAAAAAGGGCTTTTTGGGGTGCTGTCAGGATGCTGTTCTTACAGCAGAGATCAGATGAGTCTTTCAGGACTGGAGTGGACACTAAATACACTGGCCTAGCTATCGATTACCCTATTAAATCAGCAGCAGCTACACTGTCCCTCCTCTCACTAAGACTGCAGCTTCCGAGTGAATCCCGCTCATCACTCCCTCAGTCAGTCAGTGAGGCCTCGGATTAGCAACAGGAGCTCCACACGGCGCACGTCTTTAGCTTCAGGCAGGCTTAGGAGGCAGTCAGGCAGACAGGCTGACAGGCAGGGTCCAATCCAGCCCTGCTCAGCCCAGCTACAGCTCCAGCTCCAGCCTCTGCACGGACCGCTCTGAACCTGGCCTTTTTTCTCCAGCTTCCCCCCAGCATTCCTCCTCCCCTCCTTTGAAGGTGAGTCTGCCTGTCTCCCTGGGACTAAGGGCGGCCGTCCTTTTCAGGACAAGCTGCGGCGTCGGATCCCGGGAGACAGGCGATCAAATCTCCCCTGTATCATCACCCCCGTTTCATTGTCGAGGCATCCCTTCCTCATCCCCTGCCACCCACTCCCCGCCGTCGATTCCCGTCTTTTTCGACGCTCCTCGCCAACCTTGCTAGGTCCGCGGCAGCCGCATCTTAGGAAAGACCGCGGCTTCATCCGCGGCCTAGCGGTGCACCATACCCAGGCCCAACATCTCCCCAGTATACCCCCCCTCACCCCTGGAGGACCCCATCCACCTCCAAATAAACTAATCCCAGCCACCTCTGCTGCCAATCCTCCCTACAGATAGCCGTCCGGCCTGGATTTCTCTGTCAGGCCGGCGGCTATCTTAGTACACCCCCCCCCCCAGCAATCAGAGACATCTCCTACACCAAGTCCCCCAAACCATAACATTATTTGATCCACATCTCCCCTCCTATACCCCCTCACTACCCATCCGCCACCTGCCCTGCAATCCTTGGCAATTTTCAGCCATTTCTGGCATTTCTGGCTTCCAGGCCGGCGTTTTTCGATACATCCGCGCCGGCCTGGAAGCAATCGCGGCAGCCGCAATTTAGGAAAGGCCGCGGCTTCACCCGCGGCCTAGTGGCGCGCCGCTTCTCACCCCCTCCAACCGCCACCAAAGTCCGAAAACGGACTTGAACCCCACCCCATACCCCCAGGAAAGTTACCTCACACCCCGGTCTAGTAATCCTGGCCCCAAATAGTAGCACCGATCCACCCAATCTGGAAGCTTTACCAGTCTGGATCCTGCTACCGATCGGCAGGCCATTTTTGCTGCACCCAGCCCCAAATCTTAATCACCACTACAACTTGATCCAGGGGTTACCCGATCGCCTCTTACAGGGGTCAGGAAGGAATTTTTTCCCTGCCGGAGCATATTGGCCGAGCGCCGCCAGGGTTTTTTGCCTTCCTCTGGACCAAGCCAGGAGAGAGGAGTTTAGCCAATTCCTCTCCCCACTGCCCTAAAATCCCCCCCTCCCCCCCTGGTGTATTGGCGATCATGGCATGTAGGCAATATTCTGCCGAGACCATTTGGAGTTTGAGGCAATGCGCCGCAATACTGCCAGCCATCACCAGAAAGGCCCTAAGAACTGAGCGACTATGGAGAACCAATCATAGATCGACGGTTAGACATTTCAGACATTTACCCCAGGTCAAGCACATATCATGTGCTCTGATCAATACTAGATCGGCAGTAAAACACCGACTAGAAATCCGCGACTTCATTCAACAAAAGGATCTAGACTGTCTTTTTATTACAGAGAGCTGGCTCACAGCCGACTGTAACACCATTCTAGGAGAACTGGTGCCAGAAAATTACCGTATTATAACGGAAAACAGAATAGGGCAAAGAGGAGGCGGCCTGGCGGTGATCCACAAGACTCATCTTACGATCACCAAACCAGTCCGCCAAAACCCTCTTCCATTCATGGAAAAGCTTACTCTACAACTGCAAGCAAGTTCAAAGGAGACCGTCCACATTCTGCTCTGCTATAGGCCGCCCGGCCCAAAATCGCAGCTGCTATCATCATGGACGGATTTCTTCTCCACTTATACCCTCAACAGCAAACAACTCTTGCTGTTAGGGGATTTCAATCTCTGGGCCAATTCCTCACAAGACCCCATTGCCGACGCCTGTATTGACCACCTGGAAGGATTAGGATTGCAGCAACTAGTATGTGGGCCCACACATGCTTCAGGTCACACACTCGATCTTATTTTCAGACAAGCTCTGGAAATAAAAATTAGGGAAAATGAAAAATTGCCATGGACAGACCACCATGCAATTAGATTCAGTATTTCCACCATCCCCCCCGCAACAAAAACATCAAATCCAGTGGCAACTCACTGGACTAGATGTCAGAAGAAGCTCCACTCGGAACTCTTCAAAACGACTTTAAGGAAAAAAATAGAAACAACTCAGCCGCAGCAAACGGCCGTTGAAACATTGAAAGCCATAAACTCGGCCATGCTACAGTCAGCCGACTTGGTAGCGCCGAAACGAATAACCCGCATTCGGAAAAACAACCGCAGCTGGTTTAACAACCAGCTGTCGTTACTGAAGCAAGAACGCAGAAGGGCAGAATCTGCCTGGAAAAGATGTTCTTCAGAGCTAAACCTCTCCATCTACAAGGCGACCACAAGAAAATACCACAAAGGAATTTTCCAAGCCAAGAAGAATTATTTTTCGGAGGCTATCAACGGCGCCCTAAACCGCCCCCGCGAACTCTTCAAGATGGTCACCCAGACCATGAAACCAGGATGCATTGAAGCCCCCAGTTCGGACACACAAGAATTTTGCAATGAGCTATCGGATTATTTCGTTAATAAAATCGAGGCAATCCGTGAAAGCATTCAGCAAAATTTTTCTCCCCTCAGCCCCCCCTGTAGCCTCTCACACAGCACCCATAGTAATTCTCCGATATCAGGTAAGTTCACCCTGGAACCCATCTCCATCGAGACCACTAAGAATGTCATTTGTACTCTGCGCAATGGCGCAGCGCCGAATGACATTATCCCCACAAAACTGCTGAAGGAATGCGCCTACATCCTGGCTCCTCCCATCACGCAGTTTATCAACCAGTCTTTCTTGGAAGGCATAGTGCCCTCACAGTTGAAAGAGGGTATAATCCAACCCATCCTGAAGAAACCCTCCCTGGACCCCAAGAACCCACTCCACCGCCGTCCCATAACAAGCCTCAACGTACTCTCTAAGATAATGGAGAAAGTAGTGGTACAACAGCTGCAACTGCATCTAGATACTTACAAGCTACTTGACCCATTGCAATCAGGCTTCCGTCCCGGACACGGGACGGAAACAGCATTGCTGAAAGTATGGGACGATGTTCTCAAGGCCGCAGACGAAGGAGAATCTTGTCTCCTGGTTCTGTTGGACCTAAGTGCAGCTTTTGACACTGTAGACCACAATCTGTTACTGACTCGGCTTTCTGAAGTAGCCAGAGTCGCAGAAGGCGATTTATCTTGGTTCTCCTCTTTTCTGGAAAACCGATCGCAAACTGTGAAGTTAGGATCGTTTACGTCTGAGAAACGCACAGTAACATGCGGAGTCCCTCAAGGATCGCCTCTGTCACCGGTGCTATTTAACATCTACCTTCGTCCTCTTTTTGAGATTATTAGCAGCCAAAAACTGCTCTACCACTCATACGCAGACGACACACAACTGTATTTCCGCATCTGCAATAGACAGGATCACCACCTCAATCTAGAGACATGTCTCTCTCTGATAGAGGACTGGATGACAAAGAGTTATCTTAAACTCAACGGAGCGAAAACAGAACTTCTTCTGTTTCACGCCAAGCGAGGGAATCAACTTTCAACAGCGTGGACCCCCCCGCCTATTTTGGGCAAAATCATCACCCCTAGCGCCAAAGTCAAAAGCCTAGGGGTCATTTTTGACTCCTTTATGACAATGGACGCACAAATAGGGTCAGTAGTCAGCGGATCTCACCATCTACTGCGCCTACTACGCAGACTCACTCCGTTCATCCCTAAAGAAGACCTAGCGGTCGTGGTGGGAGCTATTGTAAACTCCAGGCTGGATTATGCAAATGCCCTTTACCTCGGTCTCCCCAAGTACCAAATCGCTCGTCTGCAAGTCGTTCAGAATACGGCCGCCAGACTTGTGACTGGGAAAAAACCCTGGGAATCCATTTCACCATCACTGAGAGCCCTTCACTGGCTGCCAGTTAAAGACAGAATCGCTTTTAAAGCTCTCTGTCTTACGCATAGATGTGTCCATGAGAATGCCCCCCTTTATTTATGCGAATTAATAAAAGCGCATAATCCAAATCGCGTTTTGCGATCCACGAATCAGAACCTGCTCCAGGTTCCGAAAGCCAACTTCAAGTCCAAAGGAGAAAGAAGATTTGCGATCCAGGGTCCCAGACTATGGAACGCTTTACCAACCAACATCCGGTTGGAGGAGAACCACCTAGCATTTAGGAAAAAGGTCAAGACTTTTCTCTTTTGATATCAAAGGAGACGGAACAACAAGCGCCCAGAGGCGATTCAGTTCGCATGTGCCGCGCTATATAAGTTCTCATTCATTCATTCATCCAGGGTCTTGGCCGATCGCCTTTCAGGGATCAGGAAGGAATTTTTTTCCCTGCCCCAGCATATTGGCGTAGTCTGGCCAGGTTTTTTTTGCCTTCCTCTGGACCAAAGCCAGGAGAGAGGATTCAGTGAATCTTCCCTCCATCACCATCCAACCACCGCCCCCCCCCCCCCGATGACGGGCAACTATGGCGAGTCTGCGGTATTCAGCAGAAACCATTTGGGGTCTGAGGCGATTTGCCGCAGTGCTACCAGCCGTCACCAAAAGGGCCCTAAGAACTGAGCAAATTTTGAGAATTGATCGACGATCGACTGTCAAAAAATTCAGTCACCCATCCCAACCTAAACACATATCCTGTGCTTTGATTAACACAAGATCGGCAGTAAAACACAGATTAGAAATCCATGATTTCATACTACAATACGATTTAGACTGCCTCTTTATTACAGAAAGCTGGCTTACAGCCGACTGTAACACCATTCTAGGAGAACTGGTGCCAGAAAACTATCGTATTATAACGGAAAACAGAATAGGGCAAAGAGGAGGAGGCTTGGCGGTGATCCACAAGACCCTTCTTGCGATCAGTAAACCAGTCCTTCAAAATCCTCTTCCATTCATGGAAACCCTTACTCTACAACTGCAAACAAATCCCCAGGAGACCGTCCGTATTCTACTCTGCTATAGGCCACCCGGACCAAAATCGCAGCTTTTACCTTCTCTGACAGAGTTTATCTCCACTTATACCCTGAACAGCAAACATCTTTTGCTACTCGGGGACTTCAATCTCTGGGCCAACTCCTCACAGGATCCGATCTCGGACGCCTGTATTGACCAACTGGAAGGATTAGGGCTACAGCAGCTAGTATGTGGGCCCACACATGCTTCAGGTCACACGCTTGACCTAATTTTCAGACAAAATCTGGAAATAAGTATTTTGGAAAATGAACCGTTGCCATGGACAGATCACCATGCAATCAAATTCATAATTTCCAAAACTCCCCCATTGATAAAAACACCTAAGCCGGTGACAACACACTGGACTAGATCTCAGAAGAAGCTCCATTTGGAACTCTTCAAATCTACCTTAGGAATTAAAATAAAAGCACTCCGACCTCTCCGAACAGTTTCAGATACACTGGATGCCATAAATGCAGCCCTACTACAGTCAGCCGACTTAGTAGCACCGAAACGCCAAGCCCGCATCCGGAAAAACAAGTGCGGCTGGTTCAATAACCAGCTGTCACTACTGAAGCAAGAGCGCAGAAGGGCGGAAGCCGACTGGAAACGCAGCGCCTCAGAAGAGAACCTCATCTGCTACAAAGCAATAACAAGAAAATATCACAAAGAAATTTTCCAAGCCAAGAAACATCATTTTTCTAAGGCCATCAATAGCGCCTTAAATCGCCCCCGTGAACTTTTCAAGTTGGTCACTCAGACCATGAATGTCTTGAGGCCCCCAATTCAGATAACCAAGAATTTTGCGATGAATTGTTGGATTTCTTCATCAATAAAATTGAGGGAATCCGGGAAAGCATTCGTCAAAACAATACCTAGTGCAACACCCCCCTTGATCAACCTCGCAACACCGATAGAAGCCACCTACAATCAACCAAGTTCACTCTGGAACCCATCTCCGTGGATGCCACAAAAAATATCATCGACACTTTGCGAAACAGCACAGCGCCTAATGATATTATCTCAACTAAACTGCTGAAGGAATGGCACCACCTATCATGCAGCTTATAAACCAGTCATTCAGGGAAGGCATAGTGCCCTCCCTGCTGAAAGAGCGCACTATCCAGCCCATCTTGAAGAAACCCACCCTAGACCCCAAAGACCCTACTCAGCCCCGTCCCATAACAGGCCTAAACGTCCTTTCAAAGATAATGGAGAAAGCAGTGGTACAACAGCATCTAGATCAACGTTTTTCAACCAGTGTGCCGCGGCACACTGGTGTGCCGCGAAGAGTCCCCAGGTGTGCCGCGGCAAAATGACCCCAAATATTGGCAGCTATGGCTGCTATCTAATGTAACACTACTGCTGGGCACTTCGTTATCATTTGACTTTACAGCGGTGTTGGTCCGCTGTGTAAAACTCATTTCCCGGCACTCAGGAAGTTGTGCTGGCTGTGCGGGCCTCCCGACCGCATCTTGCCAACCGAATACATCATCGGTTGCTATGGGAGGGTCGGACGCACGCACTGCTTCTGTGACGTGAGAGCCGCAGGTACCATCCTGAACTCTGCCTGGCACGCTTTTCCCTGAGGGGGAAGAAGAAAGAGTAGAGTCACCGTGACCGACACTGCTCCCCTGCCCGCAGACATTGCCACCCGCTCAAAGGGGGAGAAGGCCCTGAAGCTGAATGAGCAGCACCAGGCCATCCTGTCTCGTATGCTGAGGGAGGAGGACAAGTACTGCGCTGACTGCGAGGCCAAGGGTAAGGTGGTGAGGGGGGCTCTGCTATGAATAACCAGCTGTCTCAGTCACTGACACTCCACATCCTCCATTCATGGCTACAGCACTCTTGATCTGATTGGTTGTTGTGCAGCTCTGACTGTTCTTCTTTCAGTGTATGTGTACACATGTCTGTTAGTGTGTGTGTGACAAAAGTAGTTCTGATGGTACCGGAATAGGGGGGGTCAGGATTAAAAGTAACATACATACAGACAGATGTACGTGTGTCTGTTTGTGTGCGTGCGCATCTGTCTGTATGTATGTTACTTTTAATCCTGACCCCCCTATTCCTGTACCATCAGAACTACTTTTGTAGGGTTCGAGATAGCAGCAAGGACTGCTGCTCCTCTGAAAAGCAATTTGTGTTCATATTGCTTTTCAGGGGCATTTGTCAGCCAGTAAAGAGGCATATCTTGCCTCCTCACCACCTGTTTTAACCCCGTAAATGCAATGCACACAATTGCGGGGTAGTTGCAGTGCAGCCCCATTCACCCTGGGTATACCTCCAGCTGCAGCCACAGCATGTTTACACCCCCAGCTGTTGCCTCTACAGCTAAAGAGGCAAAAGTTGGGGGTGGTAAAAACAGCTCAACCATGTGGTTTTACTGCCCCTCCAGCCTGATATGTGAACAAGCTCTTGGTTCTGTGTGGATGCGTGCTGCGTGTAGGGCAGCCCATTCATTTCCCTACCCGCAGTAATGCGGGGAAAGAAGTCCCCAACCCTTTTTTTTTAAATTGTGCCATAACAAAAGCAACCCATGTTTGCCAATGGATGGGGCACCATTAACAAATAATGGCACCCCTAAAGAGCAGAGCATTTGTCTGTGTGTCAAGAACAAGCACGATTTTGCGCGTGTTCCGCAACACACATCGACGTGAACCAAGTCTTGGACAGGGGTGCCTCAAGACTGAAAATACTTTTCAAGGGCGCCCCGACTGGAAAAAGGTTGAGAAACACTGATCTAGATACCCATAATCTACTTGATCCATTTCAATCCGGTTTCCGTCCCGGACACGGGACGGAAACAGCATTACTGAAAATATGGGACGACGCACTTGAGGCCGCAGACGAAGGAGAATCTTGTCTCCTGGTTCTGTTGGACCTAAGTGCAGCCTTCGATACAGTAGACCACAAACTACTACTGACTCGATTGGCTGAAGTAGCCAAAGTCACAGAACGTGATCTATAATGGTTCTCCTTTTTGGAAAACCGATCACAAACAGTGAAATTAGGACATTTTACTTCCGAAAAACGCACGGTGTCATGTGGAGTCCCTCAAGGATCACCCCTGTCACCGGTGCTCTTCAACATCTATCTTCGCCCTCTCTTCGAAATCATCAGTAGCCAACAGCTGCTTTACCACTCCTATGCAGATGACACGCAACTGTACTTTCGCATCTTCAACAAAAAGGATCATCATCTCAGTTTAGAGAATTGCCTCTCTTTGATAGAAAACTGGATGACAAAGAGTTATCTTAAACTCAACAGCTCCAAAACAGAACTTCTTCTGTTTCATGCAAGTTGCAAGAGTCAACCTGCAACAACCTGGACACCTCCCCCCATTCTGGGCCAGATCATCACCCCTAGCTCCAAAGTCAAAAGTCTCAGAGTCATCTTTGACACCAACATGACAATGGACGCACAAATAGGGTCAGTAGTCAGCGGATCACACCATCTGCTGCGCCTACTACGTAGACTCATTCCTTTTATCCCCAAAGAAGACGTAGCAGTCGTGGTAGGAACAATTGTGAACTCCAGACTGGACTATGCAAATGCCCTTTACCTCGGACTCCCCAAGTACCAAATCACTCGTCTGCAAGTCGTTCAAAATACGGCCGCCAGACTGGTGACTGGGAAAAAAACATGGGAATCAATCTCACCTTCTCTGAGAACCCTTCACTGGCTGCCAGTAAAAGACAGAATTGCTTTCAAAGCACTCTGTCTGACACATAAGTGCATCCATGGGAAGGCTCCGCAATATCTATGCGAAAAGATAGAAGTCCACAACCCCAATCGCATTCTGCGATCCACCGACCAAAATCTGGTCAAGATACCCAAAGCCAGATACAAGTCCAAAGGAGAAAGAAGGTTTGCATTCCAAGATCCCAGACTATGGAACGCTTTACCAACCAGCATTCGGTTGAAGGAAAACCACCTGACCTTCAGAAGACAGATAAAAACTCTGCTCTTTTGATGACCAGAGAGACAGAAACAACAAGCGCCCAGAGGCGATTCAGTTCGCATGTGCCGCGCTATATAAATTTTTCATTCATTCAATCTAAAATGGATGCTGTCCAGGAGGTGGGAGGGTCTGGGAGGAAGGGTATGCTGCTGATTGGCTGGAAGGTGTCTGCTGACTGTGAGGTACAGGGTCAAAGTTTGCTCAATCGTGAGGAATAGGGGGCGGACCAAACAACACATATGTTCGCCTGCCGCGGCAAACGCGAACAAGCTATGTTCGCCGGGAACTATTCGCCGGCGGTCACTTTATTGGGCTGCCCTAAAACCACTGAAAGTGATTTCTGCAACTTATTTGATCAATAGTTATCCAATAAGCAATATGCTAACGTACTTTTTTTGTTTCTTTTTTAAAGCTTGGAGCTTATTTAACATGTTTTATGGTAAAGTTTTAATACAGCAGTATTATCACAACATGTTTCCAGGTTGTAATTAAAAGAATTTAAAACACAAATGAAATGTATTCAAGTTTAACTTCTGATTTTAAGTAGGTCAAAAGCAAAGTAAATCTACCTGTATAATAAGTAATAGCGTTAATTCCAAATGTATCAAATGCCTTAATACTGACAATTACCTGCAAATTAGTTACGTGTAATGGTGTGCATCCTATCACCTGTTGTCTTCTGCTACAAATATTAGGGTTAGGGTTTCCTATTGAAGAATACGGCTAGGGTTCAGAAATTGGAACAGGGACCTCCCTCAGCGGTCAAAGGTCAGAGGCGGGTTCCCAGAGGTCAAAAGTCACGGGGCACGGCTGACCCACCCCCACCAAAGTTTACCATCTACCACAACTAAGTCGGGGAGTGAACAAGTCGGGGGAAAGCATCTTGCGCGTGCAAAGCAACTGCCAGATACCTCCTTCAGAGGCTGTCTTCCAGCACTGTAAAAGTTAACTGCAGCATCGACTACACAAGTTGCGTTACCTGCCCACTTGTGAGAGAGATACCCAAAGCGTGACATAGTATTTTTAGGCATCTCCAGCTCAGTGCTTATCACTTATTGAAACACTGGGACTGGTCAAGTGATACTAGCAGACAGACCATCCCACTCAGCTGTGAGTCCATGAAAGTCAATGCACTGGGCTGCCTTCATTTTTTAGGAACCAAAAGAGATACTATTCTGAAAATAAGTTTAGTAAATTCTTGGAATGTGTGTATACAAGCAGGGAAAAATTGCATGTAATTTAATGAAGTGATAGAAGAAAAATAATGTATAATCCACTACACTGCTGAAAAACAAAAGAAAGCTCTGGTTCTAAAGTGGTTAAAGTTATAATATACAATGAATAGTCCATGTTCTCCAGTCAGTGAAAAGCTTGAAAGTACAATAACTGGAATGAAGTGTAGTGGCAATGATACGTTCAGAAAAGGGCCATTTACAGGTGCCAGAAAAATTGAAAAGGAACTTAATTTTTATATGAATCTTTGAAAAATGATCACTGAGTGAGTAAAAGCTAAAACCTTTTTTAGCAGAAAATCTAGGAAAATAAATGGTTGAGGGAATAACACTAATGCCGCGTACAGACGATCGGACATTCCGACATCAAAACCGTGGATTTTTTTCCAACGGATGTTAGCTCAAACTTGTCTTGCATACATACACACGGTCACACAAATGTTGTCAGAAATTCCGAGTGTCAAGAACGCGGTGACGTACAATACGTACGACGAGCCGAGAAAAATGAAGTTCAATAGGCAGTGCGGCTCTTCTGCTCGATTCCGAGCATGCGCGGAATTTTGTGTGTCGGAATTGTGTACACACTATCGGAATTTACGACAACAAGCTCCCATCGAACATTTGTTGTCGGAAATTACGATCGTGTGTACGTTGCATAATGGGTTTACAGAATCAGAAGACATCCCACCCAGATAGCTTTTTTTTTTTTTTTTATTAATTGCCACAGAAAATCAGATGACAAAGTAGAACTATAGCCAAAAAGTTTTTATTTTTATTTTGGATAGAGCAAGTGAGGGTTACAATATCTGTAATTTGTTATTTATTTTTTGCCATCTGTGTCTCTTTGTGGAGATTTCACTTCCTGTCCCATTGTCAAACAGGAAGTGAGAGGAAATCCCTGCAAATTAAGGGAATCTCTTGGAGAACCCCAGGTCTTTACTTTCACTTTCAATGTTAAAGGTAAACAGTAGAGGGTAAATCTCCTTAACGAGGGCACAGTTTGCAATAAAAACTGACAGGGGTTCTAATCCCTCTCCACTCTATCCAAAACTAAAACAAAAAAAGGTTTGCCTTTAGTTATACTTTAGGCCAGTTCACGTCAGATGCAGTTCCGTTTTTTCTGCACTAATACAGTCAGTTCTGGTCAGTGTCTGCACTGAAACTGACTGTACTGGTGTGAACTAGAGCCATTGGAATACATGCACAACATTGTGTATGCATTTTAATTGCAGAAAAAAAGCGCATTGAACTGAACGGAACTGCGTCTGGTGTGAACTAGCACTAAAAATAAGTTGGTGATGGAGGTGTGTGTGACCCTTGATACTTATTGTGCTGCCTTTAGGCCTCAGTAACAAGTAGTCAGTGTTTTCCCTGCCTAGGTGCTTACTCAAACCTTGTCAGCGTTCAACCTAGAAAAGTATTAAAAGGCTTTCTGGACTTCCCATTTTGCTCTGCATCATGTGACCTGTGATTTAGTTAATGCCTGCGGATGATTCTCACAACTCTGTGCTGGATCCTGCACTAATGATAAAGTAAGAGAAGATGCTCACTGTAGTACCATGTGTGTAGTAAGAGAACTGCTGAACACCATCACTGCAACCTCGCACGACTGCTGAAATACAGTGCCTTGCAAAAGTATTCACCCCCCTTGGCTTTTTACCTATTTTGTTACATTACAGCCTTTAGTTCCATGCTTTTTTTCATATGAATTATATGTGATGGATCCGAACACAATAGTCTAAGTTGGCAAAGTAAAATTAGAAAAGTATATACATAAAACTATTTTTCAGAGAAAAAAAAATGATAATTGGCATGTGCCTATGTATTCACCTCTTTTGTTATGAAGCCCATAAAAAGCTCTGGTGCAACCAATTACCTTCAGAAGTCACATAATTAGTGAAATGATGCCCACCTGTGTGCAATCTAAGTGTCACATGATCTGTCATTACACCTAAGCAAGAGTCACCACTAACCAAACACTGCCATGAAGACCAAGGAACTCTCCAAACAAGTGAGGGACAATGTTTTTGAGAAGTACATGATCCCTAAGAGCCCCTATAATAACCAAATGGAAAGAACATGGCACAACAGCAAACCTGCCAAGAGATGGCCACACACCAAAGCTCACGGACCAGGCAAGGAGGCAGCACAGAGACCTAAGGTAACCCTGGAGAAACTGCAGAGTTCGACAGCTCTTATTTGTACATAGGACGACAATAAGCCATATGCTGCATAGAGTTGGGCTTTGTGGCAGAGTGGCCAGAAGAAAGCCATTACTTTCAGCAAAAAACAAAATGGCATGTTTTGAGTTTGCGAAAAGGCATGTGGGAGACTCCCAAAATGTTTGGAGTTAGGTGCTCTGGTCTGATGAAACTAAAAATGTAACTTTTTTTTCCATCAAAGAAAACGCTATGTCTGGTGCAAACCCAACACATCACCATTCCCACAGTGAAACATGGTGGTGGCAGCATCATGATGTGGGGATGTTTTCAGCAGTTGGGACTGGGAAACTGGTCAGAGTTGAGGGAAAGATTGATGGTGCTAAATACAGGGATATTCTTGAGCAAAACCTGCACCACTCTGTGTGTGATTTGAGGCTAGGACGGAGGTTCACCTTCCAGCAGGACAATGACCCCCAAACACACTGCTAAAGCAATACTTGAGTGGTTTAAGGGGAAACATGTAAATGTGTTGGAATGGCCTAGTCAAATCCCAGACCTCAATCAAATAGAAAATCTGTGGCCAGACTTAAAGATTGCTGTTCACAAGCACAAACCATCCAACTGGAAGGAGCTGGAGCAGTTTTGCGACGAGGAATGGGCAAAAATCTCAGTGGTAAGATGTGGCACGCTCATAGAGACTTATCCAAAGCGACTTGGAGCTGTGATGGCCACAAAAGGTGGTTTTACAAAGTATTGACTTTAGGGGGGTGAATAGTTATGCACATTGACTTTTTCTGTTATTTTGTCGTTTACTTCACAATAAAAAAAAACATCTTCAAAGTTGGTGCAAATCCTCAAACAATCCATGTTAATTCCAGGTTGTGAGGCAACAAAACACAGAAAAATTCCAAAGGGGGTGAATACTTTTGCAAGGCACTGTATACCGCAGTATCTGCAATGCCTGAACCAGCACTCATCAAGTTATTAACCACTTAACGACCGCCGCACGACTATGTACGTCCACAGAATGGCACGTACAGGCACATGGGCGTACATGTACGTCCCTGCCTTGTTGCGGGTCGGGGGTCCGATCGGGGCCCCCTCCGCTGCGTGCGGCGGTCGTCTTACCTCTGGGAGCGATCCGTGCTGAGGGGGCGACTGTTCGTTTCTGTCCGCCCCCTCGTGATCACTCCCAGCCAATCCGGCATCCTCCCGCCGTGTCACTTCCTCTGCCTGTATAATGTAAACACAGAAAGAGGAAGTGATGTGAGCTCTCCTCTCGGCGGTATTTTTAAACCGCCGAGAGGAGAGAAGACTCACAGTAAGTCGCACCAACACTACACTGACACCACACACATAGGCACATTTAACCCCTTACGATCACCCCCACAGCCCCCTGTCACACTGTCACTGATTGCAGTGATCATATATTTACTGATCACTGCATTTAGTGTCAGTGTGACAGTTAGTGTGACAGGCAGTTAGTGATAGGTCCAGGGTAGCCCCGTACCCCCCCTAATAAAGTTTTAACCCCTTGATCACCGCCCTAGTTAACCCTTTCACTCCCTATTACCAGCGTCACTAAGCAATCGTTTTTCTGATCGCTGTATTAGTGTCACTGTTGCCGCTAGGTAGCAAATTTTTTTTTTTATTGCGATTTTTTTTTACTAAAGACATGTGGTGAATACATTTTGGCCTAAATGTTTGACTAAAATTTAGTTTATTCGATTTTTCTTATAAAAAAAGTAAAAAAATATATTTTTTTCAAAAATGGCGCTCTATTTTTGTATATAGCGCAACAAAATAAAAATCGCAGAGGTAATCAAATACCATCAAAAGAAAGCTCTATTTGTGGGAAGAAAAGGACGCAAATTTGGTTTGGGAGCCACGTCGCACGACCGCGCAATTGTCTGCTAAAGCGACGCAGTGCTGAATTGTAAAAACACCTTTGGTCATTTAGCAGAATATTGGTCCGGTTCTTTAGTGGTTAAAGAAAAACATTTTATCAGACTGTCTTGTACTATTTGAAAGTTTAGGTTTATCTTGTTTACACGTTCTTTGTTATTTCTATACTGTCTGAAGAAAATATGTAAAAGAGAAAAGAAGAACAATTGTTATAAAGGGTCTTCTTGTGGAAAATGGATAGTACTATTTTATGTGGCTGGTAGGGAACACAAATGTGGGAGCATTATTTGTGAAGGGGTTGTAATGGCAGTGTTTTCTAGCAGTCTTCTGCAACAAGTCATGTTCCCGATTGTCTTCAGCAGCATGTCCCAAGTCTACAAGCATGCTTTTAGTTTAATCTTTGACTATCTGCCATAGTAAGACTAAAGACTGTGACAGCTTACTGAACGTGACGTGCAGTATATTAAAAACCTAACAAAAAACGTCTCCACCATTATATCCGTCTCATAAGTGCACAAAATACCTGTTGATCATATTGGAAATTAAGAGCTGAAATGTGTCTTGTCTACACATTCTGTGTTATATCAAAGCCTAATTAGCTCTCCTAGTTCTTAGCTAGAATTACAAATGAATTGGTGTCTATGCCGTTAGAGATGATCGAAGTGGGAGGGTTTGAGTAGTTTAGCAAAAGACAACTGGGCTGGGCTGACATCACTCTGTCACCAAAAATGCTGTGTGTTGTCAGCCATCACAGGGCTGAACTTCGTGCATTTCTGGCAGACCAACTGGAATTTTCCTGCATCAGATAAGTATCCTTATCCCTGAGTGATGGTAGTACGTGTGGTAGTTACAGTATGTTGTTTTGCCTTTGCTTTTTCCTTTTGTTATTGGCCAATACGGATTGCCCATGTGTTCTGTACATTTGAGTCTGTCTAGATATATTAACTGTGCTGTGATACTTTGTGGCTGGTATCATATGCATTATCCTGTTCCTTACTATTGTAGGGTGCTGCGTAGCCGACATTAAAGCCTTCACTTTGGTTTAGATGCCGATTGTTCCGATTTGTTTTGTATGTTTAACCACTTAAGGACCACCTCCTGCACATATACGTCGGCAGAATGGCACGGCTAGGTACGTCCTGTGCTAGTGCCCAGTGACCCGGTCCGAAGCTCCGTGACTGGGACCGTGGGACCTGATCACTGCTGGAGTCCGGCAATTGGTCCCTGGAGCTGAAGAACGGGGAGAGCCGTGTGTAAACACGGCTTCCCCCGTTCTTCACTGTGGCGGCGTCCCTGTTATAGGGATACAGAATCGAAGACGTCACACCTACAGCCACACTCCCCTACAGTTGTAAACACACATTAGGTCACACATAAGCCCTTCAGCGCCCCCTTGTGGTTAACTCCCAAACTGCAATTGTCATTTTCACAATAAACAATGCATTTTAAATGCATTTTTTGCTGTGAAAATGACAATGGTCCCAAAAATGTGTCAAAATAGTCCGAAGTGTCCGCCATAATGTCGCAGTCACATAAAAAAAAATCGCTGATCGCCGCCATTAGTAGTAAAAAAGTAGTAAAAAAAATAATTAAAAAAATGCAATAAAACTATCCCCTATTTTGTAAACGCTATAAATTTTGCGCAAACCAACAGATAAACGCTTTTTGCGATTTTTTTACCAAAAATAGGTAGAAGAATACGTATAGGTCTAAACTGAGGAAAAACTTTTTTTATATATTTTTGGGGGATATTTATTATAGCAAAAAGTAAAAAATATTGATTTTTTTTCAAAATTGTCGCTGTATTTTTGTTTATAGCGCAAAAAATAAAAACCGCAGAGGTGATCAAATACCACCAAAAGAAAGCTCTATTTGTGGGAAAAAAAGGACAGCAATTTTGTTTGGGAGCCACGTCACACGACCGTGCAATTGTCTGTTAAAGCGACGCAGTGCCGAATTGCAAAACCTGGCCGGGTCCTTTAGCTGCCTAAAGGTCCGGGTCTTAAGTGGTTAAAGATCATCAAAGAGTTATTTATTTCAGTAATTCAATTAAAAAATGTAAACTCATATTATATAGTTTTTTTTTACAGAGCGATATATTTTAAGCAATTGTTTTTCTTTACATTTTGATGACTATGGCTTACAGCTAGTGAATACCCAAAATTCAGTATCTCGGACATTTTTTATATTGTGGAAAAATTCAATATTGTAGACCAGGGATCTCCAAACTATGGCCCTCCAGCTGTTGTGGGACTACACGTTCCATGAGGCATTGTAAAAAGCTGACATTCACAGATATGACTAGGCATGATGGGAATTGTAGTACCTGAATAACTGGAGGCCCGTAATTTGGAGACCCCTGTTGTAGACTTGTGGTGTCACACTCTAATCAGCCAATTAACTCAAAACACCTGTGAAGGTTTCTTGAGCCTTTAAATGGTCTGCTTTCAAGTATATTATTGGAAAGTTGAGTGGAAGGTAAAGTTTGGTAGAAAAAGGTGCACAAGCAACAGGGATAACCGCAGCTTGGAACGTATTGTGAAGCCAAAGGCCATTTAAGAATTTTGGGGAGATTCACAAGGAGTGGACTACGGCTGGTGTTGATGCTTCAAGAGCCACCACACACAGATGTATCCAGGACATGGGTTACAACAGTCTCACTCCTGGTGTCAAGCCACTCCTGGACCAGAGACAACCTAAGAAGAGACTTACCCAAGCTAAGGAGAAAAAAAAAAGGACTGGACTGTTGCTCAGTGGTCCTAAGTCCTCATTTCAGAGGAAAAAAGATTTTGCATTTCATTTAAAAATCAAGGTCCCACAGTCTGGAGGAAGGCACAGAAGGTGAGGCACAGAATCCATGTTGCATGAGGTCCAGTGTGAAGTTTCCACAGTCGGCCATGATTTGGGGAGTCATGTCATCTGCTGATGTTGGCCCACTGTGTTTTATCAAGTCCAAAGTCAGCACAGCCCTCTACCAGGAAATTCTAGAGCACTTCATGCTTCTCTCTGCTGACCAGGTTAATGGAGATGCCGATTTAATTTTCCAGCAAAACTTGGCACCTGCCTACAATGCCAAAAGTACCAATAGCTGGTTTAATGATCATGGTATCACTGTGCTTGGTTGGCCAGCAAACTTGCCTGACCTAAACCCCATAGGGAATCTTTGGGGCATTGCCAAGAAAATGAGACACCAGACCCAACAATACAGACAAGCTGAAGGCCGTTATCAAAGCAACCTGGGCTTCCATAACACCTTGGCAGTGCCACAGACTCATCACCTCTGTGCCACGCCGCATTGATGCAGTAATTCATGCAAAAGGAGCCCTGACTAAGTATTAAGTGGATACTATACTGTATATGGACATACTAATCAGTAAGCCAACATTTCTGTATTAACAATATTGGTCTTATATAATATACCAATTTCCTGAGATACAGCATTTGGGGTTTTCACTAGCTGTAAGCCATAATCCTCAATATGAAAAGAAAACGCTTGGAATATATCACTCTGTTTGTAATGAATCTAAATAATATATGAGTTTTACTTTTTGAATTGAATTACTGAAACAAATTGACAAACAATACACTCTCTCAGGGGTTGATTTACTAAAACTGGAGATAGCAAAATACGGCTCTGCAAAAAAAACAATCAACTTCCAGGTCTTTGGTTTGTCAAAGTTTATTGAACAAGCTGAAGTTAGAAGCCCATTGGCTACCATGCAAAGCTGCACCAGATTTTGTGCTTTCCAATTTTTGTAAATCAAACCCTTTGTGTTGCTATTTTACCTCAACAAGCAGTATATTTAAAAGAGAAGTTTTTTTTATTTATTTTTTATCCATACTTACCGATGCTGCATCTGTCCCCCAATGCCTCTACACTGAGAACTGAACCATGGAAAATCGCCTGTCACTCGTTTTCACAGCTCCCCGAGCAGAGTGCTGGTGACTGTGAATCAGCAGCTCTCTGCTCTGCCCTCCCTCCTTGCTCACTGGAGCACTGAGCTGTGGAGGGGCAGGAGCAGCCGCATCAGGGAGTGGACTTCAGCCCATTCTCTGCTGAAAATGCATCACAGGAGTGAAAAACAAACTGCACTCCTGTGATCTACAGGAGAAGTACAGCCAAACAAGCTTTGGTTGTACTTCTCCTTTAATAGAAATGCAAAAAAAACTGAATGCATGGAAAATATAAAAGCCACATAAAAAATATACTTTTAGATAATAACAACTCAAAAAAACAGAATACACTATACTTCCCCTAAAGGGGGTTTCAAATGTACAAAAGACCAATTTTCTCTCTTGTTCATTGAGGGACACAGTTTATTAATAATTAAGCAGCCAAAAAGTAGTCCAACAGAGGGGCAAGCACACCAACACAAACACCGATGAACCAACCCAAGAGAAAGCCATCGTAAAACAGAAGCCTAGTGCAATAAACAGCCACTTGCAGAATCTTTTAACACAGTCAGCATCTGCTGAGGCAGACATAATGACCAAATAGAATGTAGAGAACATATGTCAGAAGGCCAAGTCGCAAGTCATATAGATTTGAGACACAGAGGCCTGATGATGAAAAAACCCTGAAGCACTCACTGATGAAATGGAGTGGGCTAAAATTTGAAGAGAGAACCCCAGCTTGCCACCTATAGGCCTGCACAACAACCTGTCAAATCCACTTAGAAAAATACAGACCTGGAAACCAGAGAATCTCTTTAAAATACTGTTTTCTATAGTAAAACAAAAACAACTGTTGACTGAAATTAGGCTGACAGAGTCTACTCTTCTGAAGAAAAGAGGGACTCTTCATCCAACAAGAACCCTGTGGAGGATAAATGTCAGTAAGGGAAATTTTAGGCATCTTTGCATCAGATTTTGCAGGTAGAGGTGATAGAGGACATCATAAATACTCAAGAGAAAAAACTAATTTTCAAAACAGAAAAAAAACACCTCTGCTGTGAGACAGAAAAAAGGAAGATAAAAAAGTAGGGTCACAAATGGCCACTGATGCAGACATTCCTAACTGAAATCTGAAACTCAACTTTGCACACCACACTAGCAAACCTTGTCCCAAAATGGTAGAATGTCTATAGCCGGAAGACGACCGCCATTCTGTTAGCGCCAGACATTACTGCATATTTAAGGAAGAGGAGTTACCACACCTCCCCAAGAATACTCTGAGACCCGCTAAGATGTACTGAATCACAGGTTATAGAATGGTATGGCTATGTGACCACTGATACTGCGGGTGGTGTGCAGAAACATCAGGTTGTGACTTCTCACCATCAATTTGCTTATGCGGCAATCTAGATGAGGGATATTGTAGTTCTCTCTCCAAAGAGCACAAGCAGCTACAATGAAGTAGCCGTTTGATCTGCTGACACCAGAAAATATAACAGGTATAAGATGCTTTTATTGAATAATGTCAACCTGTCTTTCCTTTTGCCATAAGGGTGCTGTCATTGCAGTGGCCATAGCAGTATAATACAATTTCAACCAATAAAGTGCAAGTGTCCACTTCACAGTAGCACTGTGATAATGTGTATATTCCTTATCCCCCCTAAGAATAATGAGACAGTAGTGATCCAATCCTCCCTACAAACACATATGTGGCACTTCACCGACAAAACCACCACCTCTCGTGCCTGGGTGATCCCCCTCCCAACAGAAATGCACTCTCATAGCTGGTATAGCTCTCTTAAAAAATATTAGATGTTAGATCTTTAAACATCAGCCTGTTTATCCTTAGATTCTCAGAACAAACCATTCATATAACAAAAAGAGAAAATAAGATGCCTCCAATGGTACAGTAACCAACAAACAATAAAAAACTTTTATTCAATAGTGGAAAACCATTTACATTCTAAAAATAAAGCGCCTTGATAATTCATAATATATACTGGCATCAGATATAATTAACCTAGTGATATACTGTGTTCTCTCACCACCTCTGGACTTCTAGGTTACTCCTCTATGTTACTTCTGGTTCTGCGTAGCCATACCCCGACGTGTTTCTTCACTTCTGACTTCATCACAAGGGGTCCTGTGATAAAGTTGAAAGTGACAAAATGCTCCAGCTGCTCTGAGCTGTCATTGGCTGTTGCTAATTCACAACACAAATAGAAAATCCTGCCGATTAGGTTGCTCAACTGCTCACTCCAGCGCACGCATTTCTTTGATTCCTGCATCCTAGCCAACGAGAAGACGATGGGAAAGTTTGAGTCCAATAGTGCAAAAAACAGCAGTAGAGAGCATTGGCTTTAGTAAAGGATACATAAAAAGGAGGGTTTCGACCAGAAAGTAAAGTTACAAGACATAACAGAAAAAAAAACTGTATACATTAGAGCCAAAGAAAGAAGAGATCAAACTTCTCCTTACTCACTGGGCAGCCATATACAGCAACTTCCAAGAAAATGTCGCACACACAGCTATTAGAGAGAACAACAGTATAAACTGGGAAATTCTGAGCTTGGTGGCTAACTGCAGAAACGTGCTTGTTTTTCAATATCTGACGTGAATCTACCTGTAGCTGTTGATAGTAGAAAATCTTCCAATTCTAGTGAATGGGAAGGAGGCATCTATTCTCCTGGTGGCATTAAGCATAAATAAAGAGATGGGAGGAGTTATATTCTAAAAAAAATTGGCCTTCATTTTTGATGTGCCTAATGTGCATTTCTCCTCAGGGCGACAGTACCTCTAGGTTACTTATCATCAAACTGTGTCCCTCGTGGAAGAAATTATTACACATACACACATGCTAGAACACCAATGAAAAGGATCAAACATTTTCTCATTTGTCCAATCACTTTTATTTCAATCTGTCAAATGAAAATTATCAAATGATGTCCTTGTCTGGTTCCATTTTTTACATTGCAGTCAGAGTGAAATATGACATATCTGGATGAAGGGCAAATTGACAGCAGAAGAAAGACAGGAAAGAAGGAACCACAGTGGAGGGGAGTGCAATACTAAAGCTAGCCATACAATACTCAATCTTTTTGTTCAATTAACTTTAGATTTACCTTGAACTATGTAATGCAAGGACTTGTCTAAAAGCATACAAATTGTAAGTGTTCAGGTTTGACCTCATATTATATTGTTTTGGTAAATCTAAAAGAAAATTGAACAAGAAAATTGTATAATGTATGGCCTTAGGACAAATAGACACATAGAAATGAGTTTAATCTGAGAAAAGGGGAGTGGAAGAATGAGAGAGATGTCACAGAGGAAAGTAGGGCATATTCCTTGAACTGTCCATCATCTCCAACAGGAAGGGCCCTATCTTGCATCGCCATCTTTTTCTACCACTGGTTTCTCAAGTGACAACATTTTAATACTGTATTCCCTTATACAATGAGATAAGCCTAAATCATCTGATGGGATGGTCTAAAAAGATTTGCTGTCTGTGGTAAACTAAAATGCAAAATTGTAACCATGTATGAACATTTGCTCCGCTTCAACATTCCATACACAAATTTAGCGGGTCATGTTTTTAGGATTTCCCTTACATGAAACATCTGCAGTATGTACTGGACCAGTTCTACTCACTTTTTTCATTTGTGGAAGGTTAAAAGAAACCTGAAAAACATGACTTGGTGCAAAAATCTTATGAATAGGAGTTAAAGTGGAAGTTCAGCCTAAAACTAAAATCTCTAAATCTACTTGCAACCACAATCTATGCATAGGTGTGTGCAGCTTATTGCATTAGGGTGTGCACCCCAATGTTCAAACACACATGTACGCCACCTGCTGTCACAGGAAGAGGGATCTGGTGGTGGGGGATTGGGAGCATATTACGGTACACCCTAAATATGGGTGTAACATGTTGCTAAAGTTAAACCTAGACTTTAATATATTGGGGGCAGTTTCACTGGCCACTGCCACCCCCAACCACCAACCTAGTGCTGCTCCTGGATGAATCGAAGACTAACCTATCTAGCCCTGTAAAGAAAAAAACGCTTTACATGCTTTTTCTGAAGCCGCTCCAGTCCGGTCTCCAGCGTCAGAAGCTTTGTGCCGGAGACAACCGATAATGACTGGGAAAGCGACGTCACCCATAGAGTTAGTTTCATTGCCGGCTACACTCACACACACAGAAGCTGTCTCTGACAGCTCAGCAGGGGACCAGACAGCAGAAGCTTCAGAAAAGGTATGTATAGCAATTCTTGCTCTACAGGGCTGGATAGGTCAGATTTAGATTGTGTCTGCAAGTAGATTTAGAGATTTTAGGCTGAATCCGCTCTCCTGGTTTGACCCCTTGGCTTGCTTTACTGACTTGTTACCTTCTCCAGCACCTTCTCCAGCACCAAGATCCCGGCTTGTTTCACAGACTTTGCTTCAGTTATCTGTTCCTGCCTGTTTTCCAACACCAGACCTTTGGCTTGTCTCCATTCCTGCAAACCTGCATCTCCTGCCTGGATCCACAGTGTTTGATCCCCAGCCGGCTTCCACTGTTGCTCCTTGTGCACACCTTGCCAAGTGTTACCGAGGACTCCTAGAGACTGCAGCCCAGTGGTGTTTCCTGTATTATCCAGTATTCTTCAGGCACTCACCAGCTCTTCTCTCCTGGATCCATCTGGCAACCTGTGCTTCTCTGGGCACTACACCCTCTGTACCCAACCACAGGGGTGTACTGCACCTAGCCGCAAGTGGAGCCCTCTCTGCATTTCGGCCTCCAACCAGGTACGTGACAGGAGGCCTTTGGAGTGGGGTTGACAAAGTGAGTTAGGTCCTGGGGTCTGAAGGCTGAAGGAGCAGACAACTTTGCACACAAGTGTTTTTAGCTGTTACTCCAATTACTATAGGAAATAATCCCCTAAAATAAGGAAAAGGTGCTGTTTGTATGTTCTAGAATGTCAGCAACTATTTGGTGCCGAAACCTTCAAGTATTGGAACTTTTCATTCTTGAATGGAGGGACCACTGATAAAATGTTATGTAGTGTATAATTCAAGTGTAATTTATGAAGTTGTAAAAAATACTGGACTCTACAAAAGGGTTATTAATGAATAGAAATGATTGAGGTCATCTGAGGTAATTTGCTTTTTTTATCACATAGCAAGATAAAAACTAGAAATGCATTTTATAATACAAGCACCATGGTGACCTCTAAAAACTTTCATTGTTAGATTTTGTAGAGGTCGGGAGAAACTGCAGAGCACTGCTATCCATCACTAGGGGACAGTGTAGTGACTTTTAGAAACAAAGAGCCAGTCAGTGATCCATCACCGCTAGGGAAATGCAAGAATGCTCATATGTGAATGTTAACCAACCTTTCAACATACACTATGGCTAAAAAGCCTGGGAAGAGTAATAGCAGGCAGCTACCACTGTTGCTATACACGTGCCTGATCTTATAACTGCAAGGAGTCTAGTCATTTTAAAATTTGCAATGCCAATGCGGTAGGATCTCCAACAATACACTATATATGTAATGATACACATTTCATCCTTCTGAAAATAATGGTAATACAATCACCACACATTTCAGTTACATGCATGTTACATTTAAATTAAAGCGTAACTCCATTTTTGAAAAAAAGTATTATTACATTGCGCAATATCAGTAGGAAAAAAATCAACTTTCACTGCATTACTAACCTTCAATCCAACTCTGTTCCCAGCTGAAAATTCACTCACCCACCAGTTGGCGCTCTTATTATAAGCGGAATATCAGCTGTGAATGTTCAATCCGAGACCCTATGGGGGGTAGATCATCATGCTGGCCAGGGCTCACAGTACTGCTGCACTCAACAGTACCGTGCTGACAACTGTAACACAGGCAATCACACACTTTCAGTCACATATTCCAGAGACATTCATCCTACAGAAAAACACACATTTCAAGTGTGCACTTTAAAAACCCCTTCGCGCCGAGTGTACGCATATATGCGTCCTCGGCTTTCAGGAGTTATACAAGGGTTTATGCCAGCAGCTGCAGGCATCATCCCGGTACCGTTGTGTCAAGCGGTCGATTGGCTAGCCTGGCATAACAACCGATGCGGCTAAAAGCCGCTTGGTTGTTATGGTGGAGGAGCGGGAGGGGACATCCCCCCCCTCCCGCCGCTCTGACCGGGCCTCCCGTCCCACCGGGAGACCCGATCCTCGATCCGGCGTGTCCTGTGTCCCAGCGCAGACTTTTAGACCCCTGATCCCTCCATAAAGAGTACCTGTCACCACCTATTACTGTCACAAGGGATGTTTACATTCCTTGTGACAGCAATAAAAGTAATCAAAATGTAAAAAAAAAAATATTATTATAAAAATAAATAAAATGAAGAAGAAAAATAAAATATTTTTTTTTTTTAAAGCGCCCCCCTCCCCGCGAGCTTGCTCAACAAAGAAAATGCATACGGAAGTCGCGCCCGCATATGAAAACAGTGTTCAAATGACACATGTGAGGTATCGCCGCGATCGTGAGAGCACTAGACCTCCTCTGTAACGCTAACCTGGTAACCGTAAAAAAAGTTTAAAGTGTCGCCTATGGAGATTTTTAGGTACCGTAGTTTGTCGCCATTCCACGAGTGTGTGCAATTATAAAGCGTGACATGCTTGGTATCTATTTACTCGGCGCAACTTTATCTTTCACATTATGCAAAAAAATTGGGCTAACTTTACTTCTTCATTCTTTTAGAATTCATGAAAGTTAATTTTTCCCAAAAAGTTGCGTTTAAAACACCACCGCACAAATACCGTGTGACATAAAATATTGCAACAATCGCCATTTTATTCTCTAGATTCTCTGCTAAAAATATATATATAATGTTTGGGGGTTCTAGGTAATTTTCTAGCAAAAAATATACGGATTTTAACTTGTAAACACCAAATGTCATAAATAGGCATAGGCATGAAAGGGTTAAACAAAAGAGCACATTTCACAAAGATTATCTTAGGTCAAGATCCAGCTTTATTGCTATCTCCTTTGAAGATGCATCAAAATGAATTCAATACATTTTCAAACTTACTGCAATACAGTAGGAATAGTCACTGAAACTGAAATAGCATGGATATTCCAAGAGACAATGATTTAATACGTATTTTATAATCCAAGATGAACTCTCTCAAGAAATGAAAGTCCAACTTAAGAAAAAAACAACTTTTTAGTTTAGGTAGATTTTTTTTTACTTAGTTTTAGCATTAAAAATAGCGCTATTAAAACGCTCATAAAATGCTCTCCATGCATCTCAATGGAACCTTTCACACTGAGTCCTGCAAGCAGCATCTTTGGAGCAGCTTTTGGGTGCTGAATAAAACGCTTCAAAAACGCCCCTCTCCATTGAAATGAATTGAAAGCACTGTTAAAACGCCTTACCCTTTCACACTGAGGTACTGCAAAAACGCTGTTAGGGTCTTAGCAGTGCTTTACCAGCACATTGGGATTATAGATGAGGCTTCGCTCAAATAACGCTCGAAAATCACCCTAGTGTGAAAGGGGCCTAACTGTAAATAAGATCAGAATAAAAATTAGGCCAGTCTCCCCCAATGACAACCTAAAAAAAAACTGACGGGAATCTAAACTTGCCCCACTCTATAAAAACTCTGTTTATGCCCTTTGTGTTCTTGTAGGACAGACTGTGATCCAAAGATGCTTCACCGCCCCTGCCCATTGAAATAAATGGGCAGCCCTGCCAAAGTACCTGCAAAGCGATTCGACAACAGTGCTTTTCAGGTTCAGTTTAACCCTTTCTTCGAACGATAGTGGGGATTAAAAGTGCCGCTAACACAACAGTGGTTTACTGCTATCACCGCCATGTTGACCAAAACCTTGCCCAAAAAACGACAGGTTAGGTTTGAAAGGGCAAGGCTTTATTGAAGTTTCCAACATAAGCAATTTCCAATATAAAACACTTAACCAGTGCTTGTCACAGTTCTACTGTGAGCACTCTTGAACAGTCTAAAAGACCCATCAATACCACGTGTGCCAGACGTTATATTGATCAAAATTCCACTTGAGGGCTTAGCCCATTAAAGGAAACCTTTAACGCTGGCAAGGTAAAACTGCAAAGAAAGCTGTGACAACCAACGTTAAACAAATGAGGGTGGGCAGGCAACTCTTCTGAAGCTACTATTCCGCAGGCGAGTGAAGATTTTACATCAGAGTAGACCTTTTATAAAGTTCAGGGCCTGTCCCCTCACCCCATTCCCAAAAATCCAATGGTCTTAAAGCTGCTTTAACTTTTGCTTATGTTCATACCCAATCACTGAGCCTTACTCCCTGCAATCAAGGCTCCCTTTCCCTATGGGCTCAAAGGACCTTCATTAAAGAGGAGTTCCACCCTAAATTTTTACTTTTTTTTAATCCCCTCCCCTCCCCCTTGCATGTAATTTTTTTTGGGGGGGGGGGGATGGGGGCTTCAGTAGGAGTGGGACTTCCTGTCCCACTTCCTGCTTCCGCCGAGGGGCTGGTTAGGCGATTAAGCCTTAATCGCCTACATCAGCCCCTCCCTGTAGGTGATCACATGGGACACTGACAGGTCCCATGCGATCGCCTCTCCAATCAGCGGCGAGCCACGCGCGCATGCGCAGTGCGGCTCGCGCATGCGCAGTGGGTGCCTGGCCGTAAAGCCGAAGGCTGTCACGGCTGGGTGCCCACAGTCGAGATGGAGACGCCGGCTGGGGAGGGGGGGAGAGGAGCGGACCCCCGGTCGGCGCGTCGCTGGAACGCAGGAGCAGGTAAGTGAGTGTTTATTAAAAGCCAGCAGCTACACTTTTTGTAGATGCTGACTTTTAATAAACACAATTTTGGGCTGGAACACCCCTTTAATGATTGGAATGGCCTTCACCAACCCAGTTTAAATATTACTAAAAAAATGTATGCAAACTGACTTAAGAATATTTCTAAACGTGAAATGCTCTGCTTGGAAGAATAGGAAAAGATCTAATGCTGGCACTGAAAGATTGTTAGCTGACTTCTAGCATGGAGACTGAGTTCTGTCAGTAGAGTCTTACGTAGTACTGGCATTTGTACACGTCACATTTCTGCATATAAATCTTTGCTAAAATATGTAATGTTTGGCCTTTTCCCTTCTTTGTACAAAAAAATAAATAAAACAAAACATGTACTTTGACCAGGGGCACCAAAGTTTTACACATTACTACCCATTAAAAAGTTTATCTGAAACAAAACTTTTTTATTTGTCTTGGATAGCATAAATAACAGTTTTAGCCCCTATAAGGATTCTGTTGTGGTCTGTGTTCCCTGCCAGGGAGATTCACTGTCTCGGTTTGTCCCAGTGACCATTGTCATAGGTACAGAAAGTGATGGAAAATGCAAAGTTTTCCAGGTTTACCCAGAACAGGAGGTAAGCCACTGTCTAAGGCCTAGTTCACATCTACATGCATTTTTAGTGCTTTTTGCATTTTACAGAGTTGCACTACAGTCCATATACCATGGTTTCCTATGGGACACGTTCTGTAGTGCAAAATTCAAAAAGCACTAAAAATGCATAAGTGTGAATCAGGCCATACATTTGCCTTTGTGTTGATGAGGAATCTGTAAAAAAATGTTTATTATCCTGCCTAAGTCTAGGTTCATAATTTTGCGACTGCACTTGATGCGTTTTTCAGGCACGTTTTGCAGTGCATTTTGTATTTTTAAACCCACGGTTTTTGTGTGTTTTTGCATGCAGTTTTCATGCATTTCACCGTTTCCATTTTTTTTTCTTCGGGTCTAGTATGGATTCTGTGGGAACCCCCCACGCATGGGGTCCCTCCCAAAATCCATACCAGACCCTTATCCATGCATGCAGCCCGGTAGGTCAGGAAAGGCAGAGGACGAGTGAGCAACCCCCCCTCCTAAACCATACCAGGCCACATGCCCTCAAGTGTTTTTTTTGGGCGGGCTTTCAGGGGCGACCTCATTGAATGGCCACACCCATGGCTATATAAGAGGTTCCGGACAGCGAGGGAGATCACAACAGAGGAAGACAATTTCAGGACAACACCGTTTTTTTATGTTTTTTAGCAGTGGCGATGAGGAATGATGAGGCGATGAGGAAGAAGACAGCACAAGAAGAAGACTGCATCTGGAGATGACAGTTCTGGGAGAAGATGGCACCGTGCTTCTTATTTACTAGACTAAGGACTTTTGATGAATGGGTAGGTGGACGATGTACCAAACAAACAATCACCGGCCAGGGTCGTTGGGAAGATGCCCTTGTCCTCATCAACATGTGGGAAGGTGCTTTGGTGCCCCCATGTTGAGGATATGCATCCTGGTATGGGGGGGGGGAGGATTGCTCGCTCGTCCCCTCCCTTTCCTGACCTACCGGGACGCATGCTCGGATAAGGACCTGGTATGGATTTTGGCGTGGGGGGTTCCCTCCGAAGATATACTAGTCCTGAAGGACCTGGGGGGAGGGAAACCCCACGTTGTTTCTTTTGCAAATATTTTTGCCAGCAAATTATTATTTTTTTATTCAGCTTTCAGCGGGGAAACCCGCTGACAGCTGAGGACTCATCGGCACAGCAGGTGGCTTCTCGCTCCCTCCTTAGTAACCAACTATATATAGTGTTTGAAATTGAAAGATTTAAACTGCAAAACACTTTAAAAATATCATCATAACCACAACACTTGCATGTTTCTGATGTGATTCCATTGAAGTCTATTACACACAAAACACAGAAAAAAAGTCCCAGAATATTTCCAAAAAACGCACCAGCCACAAAACGCATAGATGTGAACCTGTACCATAGGAAACTGTGCTAAAAACTGTGCTAAAAATGGACTGTAGTGCGCATGCGTGTGAACCTAGAGTAAGAGAAGTTGTTGCCTTACATTGGCTTTGCCTTTCACTTCCAGGTGTGTCTTCAGTAAAGAAAGTTAGGGTGAATCTCCCAAACAGACCATAAATGGCAAAAAAAGAAAAAAAAGTATCTGTTACCTGCTATGTTTAAAAATTTTTGGCTACACACACAGCTGTACGATTACAATAGCTTCTAGTAGAAATTCCTCAAACCATGATGTTTAGCATGGATGTGTGACTCAATTGAAAAAACTGAGCGGTGTATGTCAGTCTTCATACTAAAGCTTTATTGACTGTTTGGCCTTTAAAGGCACTTGACTGACAGATCTCAAAAGAGACAAAAGTCGTAACTTTACTACTTGAGACGAAGATTTTCATATTTACAGAACAACCCCCCCCCCCCCCCCCCCCGAGAAGAAACGCATTCACTGCCAATAAATACTGCAGAAAAAGTGTTCCCAATTACAGAAAATAAAAAGTAAGCATCTCATTGCAAAATAATTAAAAGGGCCAATTGTCCTTGATAATGAAATCCACAAAAAGCAATTTGTTCATACATAGCAGCCAGAAATGCTCTAGAATAGATACATAAGGTCTGGAAATCTGAGGAACAGAGAATATGGTGACAAACATACTTTAAAATCCTACATCCTGAAAATTTGTGCTGGGTAACAAAGCATTGGCTGTTGGCACCTGCACATGCCCAGATCACATTTTCTTAACCACTTAAGGACCCCCGCACGCACATATACGGCCACAGAATGGCTCGTACAGGCACAAGGGCGTAAATTTACGTCCCCGCCTAAGTGCGGTTCGGGGGTCCCATCGGGACCCCCTCCGCGGCGTGCAGGGGTCCCCCTGGCTCCGGGAGCGATCCGGGACGAGCGGGCGGATGTCGGCGTTTACCCGCCCCCCCGCGATCGCTCCCAGCCAATGCGCGCGCTCCCCCTTTGTGTCACTTCCTCCTCCTGTGTAAACACAGGAAGGGGGAAGTGATGTAATCTCCCATCGCAGCGGTATTTCCAACCGCTGCGATGGGAGAAACACCTCACAGTAAGTGTGCACCAACATTACACTGACACACACTCACATAGGCATACTTAACCCCTTGCGATCTGCCCCCCCACCCCCCCTGTCACACTGTCACTGAATGCAGTGATCTAATCACTGCATTTAGTGTCAGTGTGACAGGCAGTGTAAAATCAGTTAGTGTTAGGTTCAGGATAGCCCCCCCACCCCCCCTAATTAAGTTTTAACCCCCTGATCACTGCCCTAGTTAACCCTTTCACTCCCTATTGCCAGCGTCTATAAGCGATCATTTTTCTGATCGCTGTATTAGTGTCGCTGTTCCCGCTAGGTAGCTATTTTTTTTTATCGCGATTTTTTTTTTTTACTAAAGACATGTGGCTAAATACATTTTGGCCTAAATGTTTGACTAAAATTTAGTTTATTTGATTTTTTTTTTAACAAAAAGTAAAAAATAGTGTTTTTTTTTCAAAAATGTCGCTTTATTTTTGTATATAGCGCAAAAAATTAAAATCGCAGAGGTGATCAAATACCACCAAAAGAAAG
The DNA here is from genome assembly GCA_029574335.1 of Rana kukunoris. Classification (NCBI taxonomy): domain Eukaryota; kingdom Metazoa; phylum Chordata; class Amphibia; order Anura; family Ranidae; genus Rana; species Rana kukunoris. The sequence continues at coordinate 135,648,423 of CM056056.1, read as the reverse complement.
CTCTATTTGTGGGAAGAAAAGGACGCAAATTTTGTTTGGGAGCCACGTCGCACGACAAAACGCGCAATTGTCTGTTAAAGTGACGCAGTGCCGAATCGCAAAAACACCTTGGGTCATTTACCAGCGTATTGGTCCGGGTCTTAAGTGGTTAATGTCCAAATTAAGAAGGCCTTTCAACTAAAGATCACCCAATCTTATTATTCTGGATTTGTTTTATTAAATGATAGTTATAACTATTATAAATGTGTATTTTTTTGCATCTAACTGCCGAAAAAGACATTGCAGTAACTGCCAATGTAACTTTGATTTGCATTGATGTCATACGAACATATGTAGTCATGGCCTGAGTGCGAAGCACAAAGTACTCTTGTTGATAGCCTTTCTAAATATACAGCTCCTATCATTAACATTTACATGCAAAAAAAGGGGTCAAGTAAGACAACAGAGTGTATGGCCGCATACACACGATGATACATGTCCGCTCAAACATGTCCGACGGACCGTTTGCAGCGGACATGTCTCATCGGATTTTGGTCCGATGGCGTGTACACACCATCGGACGAAAATCCCCTCGATCTGAGGACGCGGTGACGCCGCCACATCACCAAACCCAGAAATAAAATGCTTCCGCGCGTGCGTCGAATCCATTTGACGCATGCGCGGACAGTTCTGTCCGCTGGTTAGTGTACTAACCAGCGGACATATCCGACGGACATGTCTCCGGCGGACAAATTTCAAAGCATGCTTTGAAATTTGTCCGCTGGGAAAAAAAGGATTTTTAATAAACAGCTTACCTGTAAAATCCTTTTCTTGAAGTACATCACGGGACACAGAGCGCATAGCCATTACACTTGGGTTATATGGGTACCTTCAGGTGTGGACACTGGTGTAATCAATTTCACAGGAAGTTTCCTCCCTATATAACCCCCTCCCACTGGGAGTGCTTCAGTTTTGTAGCAAGCAATTCCTCCGAGGTTACACAATGTTCCCCAAAAGAGGGGTGGGAGCTCTGTGTCCCGTGATGTACTTCAAGAAAAGTATTTTACAGGTAAGCTGTTTATTAAAAATCCTTTTTTCTTTATCGTACATCACGGGACACAGAGCGCATAGCCATTACACTTGGGATGTCCTAAAGCAATGCTCTATGAAGGGAGGGAGACCGTAAGGCCAAGAATAGCCAAATAAAAAATTATCAGGAAGTAAAGTAACTCCACCAACAGAAAAAAGGGGGCGTGACCCGGACCAGAGGATTCTATACTGCTGCCCGTAGGACCGCCTGCCCAAATGCTGCGTCCGTACCCTTTGCAACGTCCAACTTATAAAATTTAGTAAACGTATGTACGGAAGACCAGGTTGCCGCCTTGCAAACCTGTGCCATAGAGATCTGATGGTGTGCCGCCCAGGAGGCACTCATGGCCCTCGTAGAATGGGCTTTAACTGATAAGGGAGGTGGAACGCGCTTCAGACCATAGGCCTGAAAAATCAGCTGCTTAATCCACCTAGCCAAGGAAGACTTGGCAGCCGGCTGACCCTTCTTGGGGCCATCCGGAAGAACAAAAAGCACATCTGTTTTCCGAATCTTCTCTGTAGCCTTGAGATAGACCCTCATGGCTCGAACCACGTCCAAAGTATGAAGCAGTCTTTCCTCTCTGGACTGGGGAGTAGGAAAGAAGGATGGTAGGACTAGGTCCTGATTCAAGTGAAAACTGGATATGACCTTAGGAAGGGAAGAAGGTTGAGGCCGCAGAACCACTCTGTCCTTATGCAGAATAAGGTATGGCTCCCTGCATGACAAGGCTGCCAGCTCGGAAACCCTTCTGGCCGAAGCCATAGCCACCAAGAAAACCAACTTTCGGGTTAGTAGCACAAGAGGGATTTCTGTCAGAGGTTCAAACGGCTGCCTTTGTAAAGCTGACAAGACCAGATTTAAATTCCAGGGGCAGAGGGGAGCTCTAATAGGGGGATTCACATGCAAGACCCCCTGCAAGAAGGTTTTCATAAGCGAATGGGTGGCCAAGGGTCTTTGAAACCATATCGATAAAGCCGACACCTGCCCCTTTAGAGTACTAAGAGCCAACCCTTTGTCAACGCCAACCTGGAGGAATCGCAAGATCCTGTCAATAAAAAACTTTCGAGGATGCCATTTTTGAGACTCGCACCACTCCACATAGGTTCTCCAGACTCTGTAATAAATATTTCTGGAGACCAGTTTCCTAGCCTGAATCAACGTAGATATGACCTGAGCTGAGAGGCCTCTGCCTTTAAGAATTAGGCCAAGCCGTCAAATTTAGCTGCTGTGAAGCAGGGTGGCAGATTGGGCCCTGAGACAGCAGATCTGGGCGAAGGGGGAGCGGCCACGGCGCCCCGACTGACTGAGTGCGTACCAAGTCATCCTGGGCCAGGCTGGGGCCACCAGGATCACAGGCCTGCGCTCCACCCTGATCCTCCATAGAAGGCGGGGAATCATCTGCATTGGAGGGAACGCATACAGGAGAGAAAACTGGTGCCAAGGGAAAACCAACGCATCGGTCCCGTAGGCCGAGGGATCCCTGGCTCGGGATATGAATTTGTCCAACTTTTTGTTGGATCTCGTTGCCATAATGTCCACCTCTGGGACTCCGAATCTTTGGCAAATCTCTGGGAATACCTGGGGGTGAAGAGACCACTCACCCGGGAGCAACTGTTGACGACTCAAAAAATCTGCTTGAGAATTGTCTATCCCTGGGATGAACACCGCCGAGATGCAGGGTACATGGGCTTCGGCCCATGAGAAAATCAGGTTTACTTCCCTTTGGGCTGCTAGGCTCCTCGTGCCCCCTGGTGGTTTATGTATGCCACCGCAGTGGCATTGTCGGACTGTATCCTTACTGGCAGACCCTGAAGGGGGAGAGTCCAGGCGATCAGGGCCAGAAGAGCAGCTCTGATCTCTAGGATATTGATGGGAAGCAGTTTTTCTGCCTCCGACCACTGCCCTTGCTGGGTCTGTCCTTCTAGAACTGCCCCCCAACCTGACAGGCTGGCATCCGTGGTTACTATCTTCCACGTGATGGGGCAAAAGGATTTCCCCTTTGACAAATTTTGAGGGACCAGCCACCAAAACAGGCTGCGCCGGACTCCTGGGGAGAGCACTAACGGACGATCTAACGCCTGAATGGACTTGTTCCAAGCAGAGAGAATGGCTGCTTGAAGATATCTGGTATGGATCTGGGCGTAGGGCACTGCCTCGAAGGTGGCCACCATCTTCCCCAGCAGTCGCATACATAGGCGAATAGTCGGCCTCTTCTTGCCTAAGATCACTTGAACTGCTTGAGTTATTGATCTGACCTTTGCTTGAGGTAAAAATATCCTCTGGCAGTCTGTATCTAGCCGAAGGCCTAGATATTCCAACTGCTTTGTGGGTTTCAATATCGATTTTTCTTGGTTCACAATCCACCCGAATTCCTCTAGATGCTGAACTGTGCGAACTACTGCATGATTGAGGCTGGAAGCTGAGCTGTCGATAACCAGAAGATCGTCCAGGTATGCCAGGACCAAAATGCCTTCTGTCCTTAGGACGGCTAGCACCGGGGGTAACACCTTTGTGAATACCCGCGGAGCTGTTGCCAACCCGAAAGGGAGGGCTACGAACTGGTAATGACGGTGATCTATCATAAAACGAAGAAACTTGCGATGTGCCGGGTAGATCGGCACGTGCAGATACGCATCCTTTATGTCTATAGATGCTAGAAAGTCGTCTTGATGTAGGCTGGCTGCCACCTAACGTATGGACTCCATACGAAAGGTCTGAATCTTTAGAAAGCGATTTAGGCGTTTGAGGTCTAAGATAGGCCTGACGTCGCCATTGGGCTTTGGTATTATGAAAAGGTTGGAGTAGAATCCTAGACCCCATTCCTGGGTTGGTATTTCTGCAATTACTCCTTGGAGCAAGAGACGATCCAATGCTTTTACAAGAGAGGCCCTCTTTAATGGGTCGCTTGGAAGACTTGACCCCTGAAAATGAGGAGGGGGGACTTCCCGAAACTCTAGCTTGTAGCCCGTGGCTACCACGGACAGTACCCAAGAGTCGGGAATTCTGGCCTTCCACACTTCGGAGAAAAACCGAAGCCTTCCCCCTACCCAAGAGAGTGGGGGCGCCCCTTCATGAATCTGACTTGATGACTGGTTTAACCGGCTTGCGAGACCATGGCCTCTTGCCTGCCGTGGCTTGTCCTTGTGGGCGGCTATTATATGCTGAACGCCCGGGAGGCCGTCGATACTGACGGGAAGTTGAAGGGGCCGAGCCTGCGAAGGCCTGTCGCTTAAACGCGGGCCCACGCGATCTTTTCTTGACAGGTAAGAAAGAACTTTTACCACTTGATATGGTCTGGATATATTTATCTAGGTCTTCACCAAATAGTCTCCCACCATGAAAGGGAAATCCTGCTAAAAGCATTTTGCAGGGTGCCTCTGCTGACCAGTTTTTCAGCCACAAAAGGCGACGCATATGAACCAACAGCAGAGATAAACGGGACGCCTGTTGAATGGAGTCCTTAATAGCATCTACTGCAAAGCAGAGAGCCCTTGGGAGGTCAGCCAATTCACGAGCTTGATGGGCCGGTATGTCCCTTAATATCTGTTTAGTCTGATCCTTTAAAGCCTGACAAACGCCAATGGCTGCCACCGCTGGCTGAACCACGGCACCTACTGTGGTAAAAGAAGCCTTCAGTAGGGTCTCCAACTTTTATCGACTGGATCTTTAAACATCTGGACATTTTCAACCGGACAGGTCAGGGATTTATTTACGCAGGAAATGGCTGCGTCCACGGTAGGGAGTGCCCATTTCTTTGCAAATTCTTCTTCCATAGGATAGAGAATAGTGAACCTTTTAGGAGGGATAAAAATCCTATCAGGTCGAGCCCAATCCTGAAAAATCACGCTCTCCAGAAGGGGGTGAACCGGAAAAGACGCACCACTCAACGGTGCCTTCAAGGAACCTAAAGAGGATACCGCGGGGGCTAATTGTTCTGACACTGGAAGTTTAAAAGCAGTGCGAACCATATCTGTCAGAGACTGGATCCACAGGCTCTCTGCTTGAGAAGCCGAAAAAATTTCATCTATAGTGGAACCTTCAATGTCTGAACCGTCGGGACTCGGGTCTGCTTGATCCCCCTGTGGGTCCAATTCCTCCGAAGAGAGGACCTCTGCATCTGAAAACACCAATCTAGGTGACGGGGATCTAGCCCGTTTGCCACCTGGCAAAGAGCGGGCAATTAAAGCAGTTAACCTTTCCTCTAGCCCACCCAGGGTGGTCGCTAGCATTTCTTCCGTAACGTAAACGGGAATGGGTTGATTGGGGGCCGCCTCTGCCCCTAGCACCCTCAATGGCTCTTGCAACATGCTGTTCGGTGGTCTATCTGGTGAGGGTGGGACCGCTAGAGCCTGGCCCAAATCCTCTGACCCAGATGGAGACCCCTTTAGTTTTTTGGTACCTTTTGCAGCCTTAGCTGGTCCTGATCCCTTGGGAGCCATTGCACAACCTTGAGACACCCCTAAAGCCAACACCCAACTGTTGTAGCTAGAAGTGAACCATTAATAAGAACAGGCTATGGTAACATTTTTCCAAATTTTCATACGCCCGAGAAGGCGGCAATACCGAGGAAGGTCCTGTGAGTATTGCCACACCAATGCCCGTTAGCTGGAGCCCAAGGTTGCACCGACTCAGATACTGCCAGATCTAAGGCTGAGTCCCTTCAAGAAAAAAAACTTTTTTTTTTTTTTTCTGGTCAGTATGGAGCTAAGTCCAGACCTGAAGATCCACAAACCCCCACTGGGTGTCACTGTTAGCCAGAAATAGCTCAGCTGCGCGCTCTGTGTCCTCAGCCTCCTCTGCTTTCAGGAGGGAATGACCAGGCAGGAAATGCTTTGTGCTTTAAGTGAGACCTGACGCTGCTGGCCCGCCCCCCCACGCACGCTGACGCTGTAAAAGGCGGCGCGCGCGCCCCCCCCCCACGCTGAAACCAACATGGAGGAAGCAGAAAGCAGAGGAGAAGCCTGGACCAGCGCTAGCAACCCAACAGACACCAGGCAAGACACTAATCTTTATTGTAGTGCACACATAGAGGAAGCTGTCCCCATAGGCTTCCTAAGAAACAGGAGTTTTGTCAGCATTTCCTCCCTATAGCACGTGGGGCTGCAGTATCATGCTAACAGGCAGATCTGGGGGGAGTAGCAAATACATATCTTTAAAAGCATACATATACCTACATGTGATCTGGGTAAACATTAGTACATCCCATCCTGCCTCAAAAGACATAGTGGAGATAGTGGCTGATGCACAAGCATACCATTAGCCAACCCAGAACCCCCAGGGGGATACCTACTGTCGAACCAAGTCCCGCAGGTTCCCTCTTACCTGCTCCACGCCGCAGGGTATTGCAAAATGCAAGAGGCCCAACCTTCCCCCATCTCCGTGGGTATTGTCTTGGACCTTCAGGGACCGGGGTCCTGTGTTAAGGAACCCACACACCTGGACCTATATAGCATCCTGGCATCAGTAGCGTTTAGTTCTTGGAAGAGACTAAGGCACTGGAGCCCAGAATCCAGCCCTCCAAGGAGAGGCATTATAGGCAAAACCCCACTCCAGCAGGGCCCGGGTACCATACACCTTGGCTTTGAAGCACTTCGGACGGATCCGGCTAGCTATCCTGGGTCCCGAGACCTCCGAGGGACAGCTAGACGTGACCAACACCTAAGACACTGGCGAAAAAACTGAAGCACTCCCAGTGGGAGGGGGTTATATAGGGAGGAAACTTCCTGTGAAATTGATTACACCAGTGTCCACACCTAAAGGTACCCATATAACCCAAGTGTAATGGCTATGCGCTCTGTGTCCCGTGATGTACGATAAAGAAACATGTCCGCTAGCCCCTACACACGATCGGAGATGTCTGCTGAAACGGTCCGTCGCACCAGTTTCAGCAGATAAATTCGATCGTGTGTACGCAGCCTATCTGTTTGGCCTGACCTCTTCATTTGCCTGGAATTTCAAAAGTTTTATTTTTTCAGTTGTATGGTTGTAACTATTTTAACCTGCAGTCATAATGCGTACAGCATAAGAAACTGGTGGTATGAAAAATTGTTCTGAACCTGTAATACAGAAGATCACACAATATGGCCTTTATGATATATCCGTTACTACTCAGTCCAAGGCATGACAATTGTCTGTTGGGAACACGCTGCAAATCTGAAGCCACACATGTGCAAAGCAGAAAAAAGAAAGCATTATATGTGTGTGAATTCTAATACAGACGTTAGAGACTAGTCTCTTCAAAAACAAGGCACACCTTCTCATTAGATTTCACAGTTTAGGTTCATTTCACCATCAATGCGTCAAACGCCGAACAAAGCATGTGGTGCAGTAAGTACAAAAGTGGACTCCTGGGCAGTGGGGTTATGTGATGTGATTTTACAAACCTTTCTTCATTTAGTAATAAATGGATAACCGTACAATGTATTTTAACCAAAAAAAGCTTAGTTTTAACTGTTATGACTTTTCAAAGATATACTGTAAAATGGAATGTGGTACTATTCTTATGGAAAAAAAAAAGGTTTACATATTTTATGAGAAGCAATATTTAAAAATAATAACTATTGCAAGCCCAAATCTAGGCAAATATATATATATTTTTTTTTTAATAGAGTGGGGAAGTGTTACCATTTCTTAGAGGTTTCTTAACCACTTTAGCCCCGGGCCTGTTTTTGAGATTCGGTGTTTACGAGACTAAAACATTTTTTTTTTGCTATAAATTTACTTAAAACCCCCAAACATTATATATATTTTTTTCTAACACTCTAGAGAATAAAATGGCAGTCATTGCAATACTTTTTGTTACACCGTATTTGCGCAGCGGTCTTACAAGCGCACTTTTTTTGGAAAAAAATCACTTTTTTAAATTAAAAAATAAAACAATAAATTTGGCCCAATTTTTTTACATATTGTGAAAGATAATGTTACGCCGAGTAAAATGATACCCAACATGTCACGCTTAAAAATTGCGCCCGCTCGTGGCATGGCGTCAAACTTTTACCCTTAAAAATCTCGATATGCGATGTTTAAAAAATTCTACAGGTTGCATTTTTTGAGATACAGAGGGGGTCTAGGGCTAGAATTATTGCTCTCGCTCCAACGATCGCGGCGATACCTCACTTGTGTGGTTTGAACACCGTTTTCATATGCGGGCGCTACTCGCGTATGCGTTCGCTTCTGCGCGCGAGCTCGTCGTGAAGGGGCGATTTAAAATATTTTTTTTTGTTTTCGTATTTATTTGTATTTATTTTACCAATTTTTAACACTAAAATAAAAAAAATAAAAAAATTATCACTTTTATTCCTATTACAAGGAATGTAAACATCCCTTGTAATAGAAAAAAGCATGACCGGTCCTCTTAAATATGAGATCTGGGGTCAAAAAGACCTCAGATCTCATATTTAGGCTAAAATGCAAAAAAATATCAAAAATTTTAAATGTCATTTTTCAAATGACATTTAAAAAAAAATGTCTCTTTAAGACGCTGTTTGGAACTGACGTTTGACGTCACTTCCGCCCAGCAGAGCTACGGGGATGGACGAGGGAAATTTTTTCCCTCACTCGCATCCCCGCTTAACAGAAGAGCGCACCCGATCGCCACCGCCGCTACCGACGGCTCCGGTAAGCGGCGGAGGGCGCGGGAGCGCAGCGGGAGGGGGGGGGGACGCTCACCCGCCACCGATAACGGCGATCTCGCGGCGATTCCGCCGCGGAGACCGCCATTATCGTTTACCCGACCGCCCACAGAAGAGATGGATATCTCGGTTGTGGCAGCAGCTGCTGCCGTTACCGAGATATCCATCTTCAAAGTGCCGACGTATACCTGCGGTGGGCGGTCGGGAAGTAGTTAATTACTGACAGTAAGTGAGGATAAATCTCCCAAAAAGATTTGATAATCTTCCCCAGCAATATTCAAAATAAAATAAAATATTTTATCTGGAGTCTCATTCATATCTTCTTCTAAGAAGCGAAAAAAAAAACAAATCTTTTACGAAGCTCCAAAAGTATGGACATTTCCCTAGTTGCTTGAAGGTCAGAAAACCATATTTGTCTACTTATCACTGTCAGCTCAGTCCTCAGACTATTATGCCGCTTACACACGATAATTTTTCGGCATGAAAAAAAACTTTGGGCCAGATTCAGAGAGCCATTACGCCTGTGTAACTGGTGTTAGACTGGAGTAATTTCAAATTATGCGCGTTTTCTAGCTAGTCGGAAACCTCAAACCATGAATAGACGGCTGCGGGCTTCAATTCGACTGGATTACGTGTTCGTACGCCTTCGGATCTACGCTGCAATAAAATTGCGGCCACTGGTTGGACTTCCCGTCGTTTTCCGCGTCTGGGTATGCAAATGAGCTAGCTTTTTGCTGCTCTAATATTAGACAGCCCATGTTAAGTATGGCCGTCGTTCCCGCGACGAATTTCTACGTTTTCCGACGTCTTTTATTATTTTTGACGTAAGTCGTCCGGGAATAGGAATGTTCGTAAACGACGCTACTCAAACAACGAATGACGTAACAACGTGATTTCGCGCAATGCACGGCGGGAAATTTCTGAACGGAGCATGCGCAGTTCGATCGCCGCAGGGACGAGCTTAATTTAAATGCTTCACGTCCCCTAATCGCGTATTTCGATTACGCGGCGAGAAATAGACTACGCCGCCGTAGCGTACGGGCAAAAATCTACCAGAATTCGGTGTAGAGCCTGGTAAAATACGGCAGCGTAGAGTATTTCGATTATGCAGCGCAATATTAAGTGTATCTGAATCTGGCCCATTGTTTTCAGCATTTCCAAAAAACAAAGTTTTTCCAACTTCATCATTAAAAACGACGTTGCCATCGTTTTTGAAAAATTATGAACAAAGCGCGGTGACGTACAACATGTACGACGGCACTCTAAAGAGAAAATTCTATTCGCCTTTGTGCTGCTTTTATCTTATTCCTTGTTAGTAAAAGACGATTCAGGCTTTTCTGTCTGTTACAGCGTGATGAATGTGCTTACTCCATTATGAATGGTAGTTTTACCAGAACGAGCGCTCCCATCTCATAACTTGCTTCTGAGCATGCGCGGGTTGAAAACTTCATTTTAGCCCACACACGATAATTTTTTACAACCCGGAAAACGTCATTTTTTGTTCGAATGAATTTTTTGTCGTTTTTCAGAAAAAAAATAAAACAATAAATTTGGCCCAATTTTTTTACATATTGTGAAAGATAATGTTACGCCGAGTAAAATGATACCCAACATGTCACGCTTAAAAATTGCGCCCGCTCGTGGCATGGCGTCAAACTTTTACCCTTAAAAATCTCGATATGCGATGTTTAAAAAATTCTACAGGTTGCATTTTTTGAGATACAGAGGGGGTCTAGGGCTAGAATTATTGCTCTCGCTCCAACGATCGCGGCGATACCTCACTTGTGTGGTTTGAACACCGTTTTCATATGCGGGCGCTACTCGCGTATGCGTTCGCTTCTGCGCGCGAGCTCGTCGTGAAGGGGCGATTTAAATTTTTTTTTTTTGTTTTCGTATTTATTTGTATTTATTTTACCAATTTTTAACACTAAAATAAAAAAAATAAAAAAATTATCACTTTTATTCCTATTACAAGGAATGTAAACATCCCTTGTAATAGAAAAAAGCATGACCGGTCCTCTTAAATATGAGATCTGGGGTCAAAAAGACCTCAGATCTCATATTTAGGCTAAAATGCAAAAAAATATCAAAAATTTTAAATGTCATTTTTCAAATGACATTTAAAAAAAAATGTCTCTTTAAGACGCTGTTTGGAACTGACGTTTGACGTCACTTCCGCCCAGCAGAGCTACGGGGATGGACGAGGGAAATTTTTTCCCTCACTCGCATCCCCGCTTAACAGAAGAGCGCACCCGATCGCCACCGCCGCTACCGACGGCTCCGGTAAGCGGCGGAGGGCGCGGGAGCGCAGCGGGAGGGGGGGGGACGCTCACCCGCCACCGATAACGGCGATCTCGCGGCGATTCCGCCGCGGAGACCGCCATTATCGTTTACCCGACCGCCCACAGAAGAGATGGATATCTCGGTTGTGGCAGCAGCTGCTGCCGTTACCGAGATATCCATCTTCAAAGTGCCGACGTATACCTGCGGTGGGCGGTCGGGAAGTAGTTAATTACTGACAGTAAGTGAGGATAAATCTCCCAAAAAGATTTGATAATCTTCCCCAGCAATATTCAAAATAAAATAAAATATTTTATCTGGAGTCTCATTCATATCTTCTTCTAAGAAGCGAAAAAAAAAAACAAATCTTTTACGAAGCTCCAAAAGTATGGACATTTCCCTAGTTGCTTGAAGGTCAGAAAACCATATTTGTCTACTTATCACTGTCAGCTCAGTCCTCAGACTATTATGCCGCTTACACACGATAATTTTTCGGCATGAAAAAAAACTTTGGGCCAGATTCAGAGAGCCATTACGCCTGTGTAACTGGTGTTAGACTGGAGTAATTTCAAATTATGCGCGTTTTCTAGCTAGTCGGAAACCTCAAACCATGAATAGACGGCTGCGGGCTTCAATTCGACTGGATTACGTGTTCGTACGCCTTCGGATCTACGCTGCAATAAAATTGCGGCCACTGGTTGGACTTCCCGTCGTTTTCCGCGTCTGGGTATGCAAATGAGCTAGCTTTTTGCTGCTCTAATATTAGACAGCCCATGTTAAGTATGGCCGTCGTTCCCGCGACGAATTTCTACGTTTTCCGACGTCTTTTATTATTTTTGACGTAAGTCGTCCGGGAATAGGAATGTTCGTAAACGACGCTACTCAAACAACGAATGACGTAACAACGTGATTTCGCGCAATGCACGGCGGGAAATTTCTGAACGGAGCATGCGCAGTTCGATCGCCGCAGGGACGAGCTTAATTTAAATGCTTCACGTCCCCTAATCGCGTATTTCGATTACGCGGCGAGAAATAGACTACGCCGCCGTAGCGTACGGGCAAAAATCTACCAGAATTCGGTGTAGAGCCTGGTAAAATACGGCAGCGTAGAGTATTTCGATTATGCAGCGCAATATTAAGTGTATCTGAATCTGGCCCATTGTTTTCAGCATTTCCAAAAAACAAAGTTTTTCCAACTTCATCATTAAAAACGACGTTGCCATCGTTTTTGAAAAATTATGAACAAAGCGCGGTGACGTACAACATGTACGACGGCACTCTAAAGAGAAAATTCTATTCGCCTTTGTGCTGCTTTTATCTTATTCCTTGTTAGTAAAAGACGATTCAGGCTTTTCTGTCTGTTACAGCGTGATGAATGTGCTTACTCCATTATGAATGGTAGTTTTACCAGAACGAGCGCTCCCATCTCATAACTTGCTTCTGAGCATGCGCGGGTTGAAAACTTCATTTTAGCCCACACACGATAATTTTTTACAACCCGGAAAACGTCATTTTTTGTTCGAATGAATTTTTTGTCGTTTTTCAGAACATGAAAAACTATGCGAAGCCCACACACGATCATTTTAAATGACGTTTTTAAAAACGTCATTTTTTTTCATTCCGAAAAATGATCGTGTGTACGCGGAATTAGCGTTTAAACATTCTTAGGCGCTTAAGGTATGATAATGTAAGAATTAAAGTAGAAATTCTGCTTAAAACTAAAACTAACTATCTCTAAAGCCCCATACACACTATCAGTTTTCCTGATGGTTTTCTCTTCAGGTTTACCAAAACAATGTAGTGCAAGGGCCTGCCTGATTGCATACAAATTGAAACTCTTTAGGTTTGACCTCATATTAGATGGTTTTGGTAAACCTGAAGAGAAAACCGTCAGGAAAACTGATAGTGTGTATGGGGCTTAAATCTACTCGCAGCCACATTCTAGGACTAGCCCTGTAAAGAAGAAATCGCTATACATACTTTTTCTGAAGCCGTTCCAATCCCGTCCCACGCTGAGCTGTCAGCTGCAGCTTCTATGCGTGGGAGTGTGCAGACGGAAGCCCCATAGTAATGCTGGCCATACACTATACGAAAATTCGTCCGAAAATCAGTCGTTAAGAAAGATCTTTCGTTTTTCGGACAGTTATTGGTCACAAAATCGAAAATCGTTTGGACGTTTTTAAACCAAAAAAAACGAAGGACAAGTTTAGAAATTTTCTGCCGAATGAACGATAAATCGGAAGGTTAATGTGTTTCCCGTCCAAACTTTCTGCACTAGGTATATGGAAAAAAAACAAAAAAACTTTTTTTTTATGTCCATTACATGATGGCACTATCGTTTGCACTCACGAAATAATTTCGTTTTTCGAACGTTCGTTCAGACGATTTTTCGTGGAGTGTATGGCCAGCATAAGTCCATGGGTGATGTCACTTCCCAGCCGTTGTCGGCTGTCTGCTACAGTAAAGGTATGTATAGTGAGTTTTGCTTTACAGGGTTAGATAGGTTAGTCTTAGAATGTGGCTGTGAATAGATTTAGAGATAGTTTTCTACTTTAAAGTCAGCTATGTGTATCGTATCTTGGTCAGTAAAGCAGGGACCAGCTGGGATTTAAACCATCTATCGGCAGGCTGGTTATACTGGTTATATCCAAGTCGATCCATTGACCGACTTGGGTACAATCAGCACATTGGATTTTTTTTTACATGCGATTACTGACAGTGACTATAGCCTCTTGCAGTATTCACCGTGTTCTACCATACAGAAAGTCTCCCCGCTCTCCTCCCCCGGCAGAACACAATAGCGTTGCGGGAATCAAGTGAGTTCCTTTCGTTCCACCCGTGGAAAGAAAATCAAATCATCAATGGCCTGCCCAACTTCTGCAATAACCCTTACAGGGTTTGGTCAGCTTTCTCAAAACAATACCAATATATATGTTCGTTAAGAGTGGACAAATGTGGCAGCCACATATATAATCAGTGATTTTTAAACATTTTTTTTTTCCTTCCAACTGAATTAGTAATACCGAAGGTTATTAATCATAGTTGGCCAATGTCCAAAATAATTTAGTAGAGTGAAGGTCATCATAAAACATTGGCATTGCCTTTTGGTGTGGCCAGCATTTTGGCATGCATGCAAATCAGAGGTTACAAGACATTTTATGGCATGGTAAGAAGTTTAGTAAATGAGCTATGCGCACTCTTCACAAATACATTTCTGACAGACACTACCTGAAGAACAATGGATTGAAGATGACAGCAGTCTGTCAGCGTGTTTGACAACGTTCTATCCATAAGATGCCCACACAAAAACAGATGATCAGTCTTAGAAAAATTCCCATTTAAGATAGATATCCTGATCTATATATTTTGAAATATGTAAAATAAAGAGATTGCTGTGGACTGTTAGGTGTCTATTTTACACAGAGAACTGGCTTGTCAGGAGTAAAGTCAGAGGTGCGTGCCTGCCCCAATTAACAGAAAAGCTTCTACGCCTTCATCTTTGACACTGAAGGTAATAAATTAACAAATAAATGATGCAGTAACAACTGAAATAGTAAAGATAAAACTGTAATGAACATTATTTTGGCTTCCGATTATAAAACTGCAAAAGAGGCCCCTAAGTGAGTCTTCAGCTGTTATAACTCTTTCAAGTGGCTGTAATTTAAAGGAAGAATTGTTACTGATGAATGGTGCGGGAAGCAGACTCTAATAGCTCAGCATAAAACAAAATTACTGAGCATTTCCTTTAAACACATATTTATACACATTCAGAAATGGAAGGAATCTGATTTACACAGTCACAGTGTGTATGGTTTCAATAGGCTTGGTTTCATAAAATACTTTTATTAAATTACTGTGCAGGGCAGAAACTGGGATTATACAGTATTTGTTATACCAAGTTCTACAGAAATGTAACAGTTAATAACAATTTAAAGCATCAGCAAAACAACAACCCCCCTCCCCCCACCCCAAAATAAAAAACAATCAAAGTTTAAATACCTACATGAAGCTGAAAATATTGCTACACCTTAAAACTGAACTCCTGGCACAAAATGTAATTCCAAGTTATTTCACAATAGCCAGAAGGGATATAAAAACACATATGTGTGCAGAGACGGAGCCAGTGCAACGGCGGCTCTAATTCTGGTATATCTGAACCTCTAATCGGCAGCCCAGTCCCACCGCTAGTGTCCCTTCTGTGGGTGGGTGTGCATGTGGCGCCACCCCCTGTAGAATACCGCAGGAGGCAAATGTGGCAGATAAGCCCCTTTGTTAATCCAGCACTGCTGCTACCGGTAAAAGACTCTGGGCTAAAAGCCCCAGATAAGCCCCAGCCACCCCCTAGCGACACCACTGCTTGTGTGCCCCAAATGCAAACCCAGATATAGGTTTACCTTGTAAAAACTAGTGACATCATCGTTGGGCTGCACACAATCTATGCAGGGAGCTGAGCTGTGAATGGGACCCAGCAGGTCCTCCCACGTCAGACTGACTTTAATAAACTATGGGGGCAGATGCAAGACCAGTCACCTTGAACAACAGTGACTAGTTTTTATTATAGGAAACTGTGCAGCCACGTGCAGGAGTTGTGAATTACTGCAAAGATCTGTAAAAAAAACGCACAAATGCCATGTATTTAACTGTTAGTTGTGTTTTCCTAGTGTAAAATTCTATGACAATGCATATATAATAGGTGTTCTTTGTTAGAGCTTTCATTCATATATGAAGTTAGTTTACTTTGCTCTCCCACTGCATTCCAACATTTGAACCTACATAAGGATCAGTAATGCATTTTCTATATAGGTTTAGGTCAGGGGTGCTTAATGCATGAGTTTCTGTGCGCCTTCAGAAAGTGAACCATGCCCACAAGAGGAAATAGAAGTCTATAGCAAAGCACAGCTAACCTGTAGGACAGCCACTGGTGCACTGTGCTGCACCCATGGTGTCGATAAACTGCAGTACATCAGTGTGAAAGCAGCCTTATAGGGGGTTCAGAACAGTAAGGTCTCGTTTACATTTGTGATTTAGGGGGCAATATAACCCCAAAGTGCATTGTGGCCTGTGGTCAGTTACCAAATCACTTAAGTGGCCCCTTTCTCCACCCTTCTTCCCTCCTTCCCTATTCCTCCACTTCTTTTTGTTTTTACTTGGGTTGTTTTGGTAAAATAAGCAGAGATATTAATATTTAAATAATAAAATTGCTGTTTGTTTGAATTATTTTTCTTTTTTATGTAAGAGCTAAAATGCATGACTATATTTTGTTGTTCTTTTTGTTGTTTGTGTTTGGGTTTGAAATGACAATAAAAAGAGGATTTTTAAAAACAGCTTACCTGTAAAAATCCTTTTCTTGGAGTACATCACGGGACACAGAGCAGCATAGTAATTACTATGTGGGTTATAGAGCCTACCTTCAGGTGATGGACACTGGCAATCTTCAGACAGGAAGTCCCTCCCTATATAACCCCATCCCCTAACAGGAGTACCTCAGTTTTGTAGCAAGCAATAATTTGTCCCATAAATTCCCCCAACAAGAGGGGTGGGAGCTCTGTGTCCCGTGATGTACTCCAAGAAAAGGATTTTACAGGTAAGCTGTTTTTAAAAATCCTCTTTTCTTTATCGTACATCACGGGACACAGAGCAGCATAGTAATTACTATGTGGGATGTCCAGAAGCAATGCCAACTGAGGGGAGGGAGACCTAACAGGAAGGACCAAAAGATGCCACCCGGCGCAAGGAAACTAGAGGGCGGCTCTTAAGACCGCTTGGCCAAAGGCCAGGTCCTCGCGCCTCCTCACGTCCACCTGATAAAACCTTGTGAACGTGTGAACCGATGACCAGGTTGCTGCTCTGCAGACCTGATCCATGGAAACCTGATGCTGGACTGCCCAAGAAGTCCCTAAGGCCCTGGTTGAGTGAGCCTTGACAGAGGCCGGGGGGTCAGGCCATAGGCCTGTGAGATTATCTGGCGGATCCACCTGGCTAGTGTGGCTTTTGATGCCGCCTGACCTACTCTGGGCCCCTCCGGCAGAACAAACAGTGCATCCGTTTTCCTGATATGGGCTGTGGCCTGTAAATAGGCCTTAATAGCCCTTACCACGTCTAAGGAATGTAACAACCTTTCCTCTTTGGACCCTGGATTGGGAAAAAATGACGGGAGGACCAAGTCCTGGTTCAAATGGAATGCTGAAACCCTTTTAGGCAAAAAGGTGGGCAAGGGTCGCAAGATGACTCTGTCTTCATGAACTATCAGGTACGGCTCCTTGCAAGAAAGGGCCGCCAGCTCCGAGACCCTTCTGGCCGAGGTCATGGCCACCAAGAATACCAACTTCCTTGACAGCAACACCAACGGGATATGACCTAGGGGCTCGAAGGGGCGCCTCTGTAGGGCCGAGAGAACCAAATTTAAGTCCCAGGGACAAGCCGGGAGCTTGACTGGGGGGTTAATTCGCAGAACCCCCTGTAAAAAAGTCTTGACCAATGAGTGCGTGGCTAATGGCCTCTGAAATAGAACTGACAAGGCCGACACCTGTCCCTTAATAGTGCCGACAGCCAGTCCCTTCTCAACTCCGTGTTGCAGGAATTCCAAGATCCTACCGACTACAAACCTACAGGGGTGCCACCTCTTGGTCTCACACCACGACACATAGTTTCTCCACACCCTGTAGTATATACGCCTTGAAACTGGTTTCCTCGCATTGATTATAGTGGAAAGCACAGACCTCGAGAGCCCCCTTTTCCTTAGGACGTAGGCCTCAGCCGCCAAGCCGTTAAACCCAGCGACTGTGAGGCAGGGTGGTATATTGGTCCCTGCGATAGCAGGTCTGGCCGGAGTGGCAGCGGCCAGGGGTCTCCGATTGACATTCTCACAATTAGGGAGTACCAGGACCTCCGGGGCCACGCTGGAGCCACTAGGATTACGGTCTTGCCCTCTGCCCTGATCCGACGGAGGAGTCGGGGAAGCAGCTGAAGTGGCGGGAAGGCATACATCAGTGAATACTGGTGCCATGGACAAACCAGGGCGCCCGTGCCACAGGCCTGTGGGTCCCTCGTTCTGGATACGAATCTGGGTAGTTTTGTATTTAACCTTGACGCCATTAAGTCCACTTCTGGTGTCCCCCATCTCTGACAGATGTTTCGAAAAACCTGGGGATGGAGAGCCCATTCCCCTGGCAACAACTGTCTCCTGCTGAGATAGTCTGCTCGCCAATTTTGTATTCCAGGACGAATACCGCTGAGAGACACTGTATGTGGGTCTCTGCCCATGCAAAAATCTGATCTGTCTCCCTCTGAGATGCTCGACTCCTTGTACCTCCTTGGTGGTTTATATATGCTACCGTCGTAGCATTGTCCGATTGTATTCTGACAGCCGTCCCCACTAGCCTGGATGTCCAAGCCTTCAGGGCAAACCGGACTGCCCGCATCTCCAAGATGTTGATGGGCAGGTGTTGTTCCGTGGCTGACCACCTCCCCTGCTGGGATAGGTTCTCCAGGACTGCACCCCAACCTGTCCGGCTGGCGTCTGTCGTGACTATTTGCCACGGCCCTGGGTTGAAGGGTTTCCCCTCCTGAAGGTTCCTGGGAGTCAACCACCAACTGAAACTCTCCCGGACTACCGGGGAGAGAAAAATGGGTAGATCCAAGGCTTGAACCTGTTTGTTCCACCTTGATAGGATGATCCACTGCAATTTCCTGGAGTGAATCTGGGGGAAGGGTACCGCTTCGAAAGTTGACACCATCTTCCCCAACAGCTGCATGCAGAGTCGCAGGGATGGCTTCCTCTTTCTTAGAATCAACAGAATTAATGTCCTCAAGGCGAGAATCTTTGACTGTGGCAAAAATATCTTTTGTCGATTCGTATCGAGACGCATACCTAGGTACTTTAGGATCCTGGTTGGCTGCAGGGCAGATTTGTCCCTGTTTATGACCCAACCGAAGGTCTCTAGATACCGAACTGTAGTCTGAACCGACCGCCTTAGGCTGGGGGCAGACTGGTCTATCAAGAGGAGATCGTCCAAATAGGCCAGAACCAGAATCCCCCGGGTTCTTAGATCTGCGAGTAGTGGGGCCAGGATTTTTGTAAATACCCTGGGAGCCGTGGCCAACCCAAAAGGGAGGGCCACGAACTGAAAATGGCGTCGACCTACGATGAACCGCAGGAATTTGTGGTGGCCGGAAAATATAGGGACATGCAAATACACGTCCTTTATGTCTATGGATGCTAGGAACTCTCCTCCATGGAGGACAGTGGCAACTGAACGGATGGACTCCATTCGAAATGACTGGACCGACAGGTACTTGTTTAGGCCCTTCAAATCCAGGATAGGCCTTACATCGCCGGTTGGCTTTGGGATAATAAAGAGATTGGAATAAAATCCCATTCCTCTCTCCTGACTTGGTACCTTGACAATCACCCCCTGATCCAGGAGGCGGTCTAAGGATGCCAAGAGCGCCGCCGCCTTCCTTGGGTCACTTGGTACGCAAGACCTGCGGAACCGGGGTGGGGGAAATTGTTGGAACTCCAGCTGATATCCTGAAGAGACTGTGGAGCGGACCCATCTGTCGGAGATCCTTGCTTCCCAGATCCTTGCGAAGTGCTGGAGCCTTCCCCCCACCCGTGAGGATGGGGGCGCCCCTTCAGAGAGACGCTTTAGGGGCGGGTTTCCCCGCTTTGCGGGTCCAGGGTCTTTTGTTTGCTGTAAACTGACCCCGGGACTTGCTCTCCCCGGCAGGCCGACCTGCCGGCCGTCGATACTGCCTAGAGCTGGAAGATACTGGCGCGGGAGAGGCAGGGCGCTTAAATGAGGGCCATCTAAATCTCTTTTTTATTGGCAACAACGTGCTCTTTCCGCTGGATATCTTCTGGATATATGCATCCAGGTCTTCCCCGAATAGCCTCTCCCCATGGAAGGGGAACCCCGTGAGAAGTCTTTTACACTGAGTCTCGGCTGCCCAATTCTTTAGCCAGAGAAGTCTTCGCATATGAACAAGGGACATAGAGAGGCGGGAGGCCTGCTGGATCGAATCTTTAATTGCGTCGATCGCAAAACAGAGTGCCCTTGGCAAACCTGCCAAATCTTGTGCCTGTTTGGCTGGGAGGTCCCTTAGGACCTGCTTAGTTTGGTCCTTAAGACCCTGGCATACCCCAATGGCAGCCAAAGCCGGCTGGACCACTGCCCCAGCGGTGGCAAAGGAGGCCTTCAACAAGGTTTCCAACCGCTTATCGACCGGGTCCTTGAACATTTGGACATTGTCGACAGGGCAGGTCAGTGTCTTATTAACACATGAAATAGCTGCATCCACCACCGGGACTGCCCACTTCTTCTCAAATTCTTCCTCCATGGGATAAAGTACCGCAAACCTCCTAGGGGGTACAAAGATTCTATCCGGCTTACCCCACTCTTTATACATTACATCTGCAAGGAGGGAATGGACCGGAAAACACATAGAAACCTGAGGAGCCTTCAAGGACCCTAAGGAACCTACCGTACCAACCGGAGGCACCGGTGTAGGTAATTTGAAGGCAGACCGAACCATCTCTGTTAGAGAATGGACCCACAGCTTTTCTGCCTGAGAAGCCGAGAAGGGCTCCTCAATGGTGGATTCCTCAGATTCCCCTTCTTCCAGGTCCTCTCCCTGGAATCCTGAAAACTCAGACTCGTCTGAGGAGAGATCTAAGCCTGGAGCCTGCACTGCAGGAGAAGGCGATCTATTGCATTTCTTCCCTGGTAGGGAGGCAGCAATCAAGGCTGCAAGTCTGCTTTCCAACCCCCCCAAGGTGGTAGCCAAAACCTCCTCAGTTACATAGACCGGGGGTGGCTGATTAGGGCCAGCTATAGCACCCGCCGGTTCCAATGACTCGGTCTGGAGCCCCAACACTGATCTCTCTGGGGAGGGCAGGGTGACCGCGGCCTGACCCAAATCCTCTGAGCCTGATGGGGATCCTTTAGCCTTCTTTGCCGTCTTAGACCCCTTGGCAGAGCCTGATCCCTTGGGAGCCATCTGTACAACCCCGAGGTACCCCTATAGCACAGCCACTCTGGGGTGATCAGGCCACTGGTAGGAGACTCAGGGATTTAGGTAGCTGTCTTAAAGCAGCAACCGCTCTGCTGACCAAGTGTAGAGTCTGTCTCCTCTGGGGGGAAGGAGGTATTAGGGAATATTCCTGCAGCGCCTCTTTTTCTGGCTGAGCAGTGTGTCCAGATTTGGGCTCACAGCCCCTGAACTGGTGCACGTCTGAGTGTCCTGGGTCCCTCCTGAAGGCACAGCCCTGCACTCTGTGTGTCCTCCAGCAATGAGGCTTTATCCGGCGTCCGCATGCTGTTCCGCCTCCCCCCCTCAGGCCGCCGCGCGCGCGCACAGCAGGAAGACGCCAACGCGATCAATGGCGGCCCCCAGGGGAAGCCATGCTGCTAAGCAGGAGGACACCACGTGCTGCCGGGGGACCCAGGCCTACTCCAGTCCGCCACATGATGGCCTCTAGACCTATAAGCACCCTTCTCATGCTCCATAGACGTGCACCCCCTCGACAAACAAACACCTAGCCAGCTAGGGGAACAGTGTGGGAAAATAACCATCCTGTCAACAGCAGACATAGTGGAAAATATTGCCTGTGCATAGCAGCACATCTAGGCTAGCCCACCATCCCCTTTCTTAGGAGAGACTGCCAACAGACCACGTCCTGCAGCCCTCCACTTACCTATCCACGCTGCAGGGTGTTGCTAAAAGCAAGAGGCCCAGCCTTCACCCCTCACCGTGGGCATAGTCATTGACCTTCAGGGACTGGGGTCCATAGCAGGTCACCTCTCCCCTGGACCTATATAAGCACCCTGGCAAGCAGACAAACATTTGACCCTGTAATTGATCAATGCTCTGGAACCCAGGATCCAGCTCTCAAAAGAGAAGCATTATAGGCAAGACCCCGGTCTTCTAAACGGGGCCCGGGTACCGTCCACTTTGGCACTGCGGCACTTTGGACGGATCCGGTATGTAGCTGGCCTAGCCACAATGGACCAGGCCTTAACCGCGACCAACACCTAGACACTGGCGAAAAAACTGAGGTACTCCTTTTAGGGGAGGGGGTTATATAGGGAGGGACTTCCTGTCTGAAGATTGCCAGTGTCCATCACCTGAAGGTAGGCTCTATAACCCACATAGTAATTACTATGCTGCTCTGTGTCCCGTGATGTACGATAAAGAAAAATAATTAATAAAAAAAAAAAGTGGCCCTCGCTCTTCAAAAGGTTGATCACCCCTGGTTTAGGTATATAAAAAAGGGCCCTAGCCACGGACTATTTGACGCATTTCTATAGGAATTGAAAGGTCAACCCACTTCCCATGAAATAAGGTTGTTTTATGAAGTTCTATTAAATAATGTCTGAAACATATTTGAATGTAGAAAAATAAAATAGGAATTTTTACTTTTAATTTTTACTATTAATTTATTGGAATACAATACAGAAAGTGTTATACTGGTAATTCACATGATCTTAGTCTTAACCATGGGACACTCAAAAGCAGCCAAACTGAGGCAGCACAGCAAACAACACGAACAGGCCTGCATCACAAACGGATTAAGAAGCTGATCAACCAAACTCAGAAAGTAGCTTGCAGCACCTTACTCTCTGAACTGGCATGAGAGGGGATGTGAAATTCCACCTGAATTAATAAATTACTTGCCTATTCCATCTAGCAATGGTGGAACAAGAAGTAGGGGGCCCCCTACAGGAACCTTTGGGAAGGTTAAAGGAGGAATCAGATTGCAGAAAAGAGGTTGTAGCAGAGAGGTAGAATCTCACAGAACGCATCATGTTAAGACAGTGGAGAGAAAATTCCTTGGGATGTTTCACAGCAGGACACAAGGAAGGAAGGACAATGTCCTTTTTGAAGTGGAAGGAAGAAACCACCTTAGCAAGAACAGGACCACCTTGTTTTTGCGCAACACTAGAAATTGCTCTTTACAAGATAAGGCCGCCAACTCAGAAATCCTTCACACAGAGGTGATAGCAATAAGGAAGGCCACCTTGTGAGTGAGGTTATTCAAGAGAATATCCCTAATAGGTTGGTAGGGTGGACTCTGAAGGTCTGTAATAGCCATATTAAGATCCTAAAGAGTCACAGGGAACGTACAGGGGGAAAGTGTGTGACAGCCTGCACAAAGGCTTTGCCAAAAGGATAAAGGACCATTAGTCTCTGAACAGAATGGCCAGGGCTGAGATTTGCCCCTTGATAGTAGTCATTGCTGGTCCAGACCAGACTGGAAGAGGGACAGGATGCATCCCAGGGAGTACTTCCTGTGGAAATGACTGGATTCTGGTCAGATGACCTTGCAACTGAGAGGTTCAGCGTTGAAGGGACAACTGAATTGTCCTGAGCTCTAGGATGTTGATGGGAGGTTGAGCTTTCTCTGATGAACCCGTATCCCTGCCCAGAAATGGCGAAAATTACTCTGCATCAACCCAATAGGCTGGAATCTGTTTTGAAAACCCTTTTACATCTTTTTGGGAAAGGGTCTCTCCATTAATCCTGCACTGGGTTGAAAATCCACCACATCAGGGAAATTCAAATGGGGCAGTCCAAGGAATGGTTTGCCCCACGCTGCCAGAATGGTGAGTTGCAACAGTCTGGATTGAAACTGGGCAGACAGCATTGCTTTAAAAAAGGATACCATAAGGCCCGAGATTCTCATGCAAGCATGGACTGAGGGTTAACCCTGAGACTGGAGGACACAGGCACAAGGACAGTGGAACAAACGTTTTTCCCAGGGAAGGAAGATCCTAGACAGGGCCGTATCCAGTGTCAGTCTCAGGTACTTTAAATATCAACTGGACATTGGCTGACAGGTTTGCGAGGACTATTACAATAGCAATATAAGCATCAATTACAAACATCAAACATGCCATAAAATAGATCAATATACTGAGTGGCTAATTTTCTTTTTGCTGAAATAGTCCTCCTTTGGTGTCCCCCACCCCCACCGCCATAATCTTCTGGGTCAGCGGGGGTCAATAGAACTAAGGGATTGTACCAGGCGCTCATCAAGGGTGCCCGACTATGCTTGCCTTTTCTGCCCAGCTATTTTCCGTCTATAGAATCTGTTACTACAGCTTATATGAATGATCATGATGGTAGGCCTATCAATCATCCGCTCATCCTCTATTCATAGACTCTCCTTCATTCATGGAAGCTGCAGCAACAGCTTATATAAATTGAGCAGCTAAGTACCAAGGGATTACAGTGGGTGGGCATCTAGGTGAAACATTTAGGTGAAAGGAGGACACAGCAGCACAAGGGAAACATTCCACTAAGGCCTAGTACATACCAGTATTTTTTTTTCAACCCAGCAGGGCTGAACCAAACAAAATCTGACAGCTCAGGAGAAGGTGCTATACTAACTACCTGCCATTAGTACAGCGACCGCCCCTGCTGTACTATTGTGCTCTGACAGGGGGACTGCCCCGACAGAACCCTCTGGTCAGCTCTCTCAGCCATCGGCTTCTGTAGGATGAACTCCAGTACACACAGGCCGAATGTCGGCCGGTTTCTTTTGGGCCCAAGTGTATTAGGCTTAAGGGAAAGTAATGTCCCTTGTACCGATTTTTTATTTATAGATTTATTTTGTTTCAGCTAAACTAATAAACTTTTATTTAAATATATGACTTATGTGGTTCAGCAGAGTTCAGCTTTATGGTTTTCAGCAAGGACAAGTTAATAGAGCTGCATGAATGGGAGGATTTTCTTTTAAATACAGGTAATGTTAGTCACCTTGTGCTACCTGCTGTTACAGCATACTGTTACTTTGTTAGGCGTTTTGTCAGCACAGGTTCACTTTAGGTTCAAAAGGGAAAAAGGGCACATATTTGTGGATTCAAATGTTAACCCTTCCTGAATAGGTTGAATAGGTAGCGTTATAGCAATAGACCACCCAGGGTTTTTTATTTTCCCCGAATATGAGTCTCCTCTAAAATGTATATTGCTTCAACAATAGTAGACAATCAAGTATTTTGATTTGAAGTTGAAACACTTCAAACTCCATAAGATAGAATTGTATAAATAGCCTTTTCTACTTATATGTGACCCATGGTAAATGCTTAAGGGTCTCCGTGCTCAGGCTGTCTAGGTAGCACAAGTTAGATGCCACTGGAAAGTGAGGGTGCAGGCTGAGGAAAGATCCATTCAGATCCAAAGCATACTGCAAAAATAGGAAGAGATAGTCTGGTCGCCGTACACCTCACCTGGCCCGAATGGTTAGCAGGTAAAAACAGCCTCAGCTCGATTCATCCAGATGAATACTCCAAAATGTTCCATGGAAAATTCTACTTCAAGCAATAGTGAACAGTAATTATTACAAGTCAACTACTAGCTGTACGTCAATGTCCGAGAAGCTAAGGGTAAAACAATTCAAACATGTAACAAATAAAGCAAAGGAAAAAAAGCCAACGACAACCCAACAAATTATATATAGGTAAAAAAACTACACAGCTACAAAACTACAAGGGAAACTGAGTAGAGCAGTGTCTCTTGCTACCTGAACAGAAACATTCTCGGAGAGGGAGGGAAGCAATCAGGGCCAGTCAGGTGAACTGCACTGCATATGTGCCAAGAACCATGCTGACAGGAGAGGACAGAGAGTATGATCTTGGTGGTGTGCTTCTGTTCCTTAAAGCCCAACTCCAGGCAAATAGAAAAATGATCCCTTGCAGTTGGGCACTTTGTGCACTGTAAAGGTCCGTTGCTTGCCTATTATGCCTGGGGGGAAAATAAAAGGATATTTACTTAATCAATCCTCCTCTCCATCATGTACCAAGACCATCCCTGCATCTTCTGTAACCCCATGCTCCAGTGGTCTAGGGTCCTGGCATCATCAAGACCAGAGCAAGATCCATAGCCCTGCTCTGGGCGTAAGGATGCCAAGGGAAAATCCACCACTTGATTGTGAGGGAGGTCACCTGCCAGGGGAGCAGAGGATCAGATAAGTAAAAATGTTTTAACTCTTCTCCAGACAAAACAATCAATTAACCCCGGTAGTAGAGGCATAGTCCCACAGCTGAAGAAAATCAGGAGCGTGAGTCCTCAGAGGCAAGGCACTTGTGGACATGATTGGATCGAGTGGGGGCTCATGTAGATATTAGGGGGTGGCTGCTGCACAGAGATTTTTTTTACCTTTTTGCATAGAATGCATGAAGGCAAAAAACCCTGTGCCTTTACAAACACTTGAAGTCTCTACTCCCTGGGTCAACGAAACAGATTATTTCAGCAGTAGCAGTGGAGGAGCAAGATGCT
Source organism: Rana kukunoris (assembly GCA_029574335.1). Taxonomy (NCBI): domain Eukaryota; kingdom Metazoa; phylum Chordata; class Amphibia; order Anura; family Ranidae; genus Rana; species Rana kukunoris. The sequence goes on along the minus strand of CM056056.1, from coordinate 135,622,164 downwards.
GGGTTTGGTATAATGTAATGAATAAAGAGTTTGTGGTATATACACTCTAGTAGACGGTCATATACAGCAAAGCTTTTATCCCTATGTCAGGCTTACCTATTACCAAGTAGAAAGGTACTGTAGTGTTTACAATCCAAAACATTGCTGCCCAGATTTAAACTTAGCCACAGTCCACTGAACCCAGCCCATGGTTATTTTTTGTGACATGATGCCCAATATCTCTTTGGCATCTTGAGAATTAGGCATCGATGGTTATGGTGTTGTTTATTGTTCAAAATAAACACATGAATTGCGTATACATATTTGGTTGTATTTTATTATTTGAAAGGATTCAAAATAAAAAGATGGGTAGCTATTCATTTCAATGGTTAACACAATCTACAATATACAAGTTTTCTTTCCTTTACATATAGACGTTAAAAACTGCAAACTTCAGAGACAGTGACAGGAAAGCAGGAGGAAGAAGGGGTGTGAATGTGTGTACTTACAGGAACACTGCTTTTTTATGTAGTAGAGTCATTAATTAAGATATGCCTGGGTGCTAATAATGTGAAGCTGCAGTCAGCTTTCTGGCTCAGTGTTGAAGGCTGCAGAAAAGGGGGAGCCTCTGGTGGCACTGCCCTGTTGGTGTTGATTATGTATGATTAATGGTTTAAAGGAACAGGAAAAAAAAAAAGAAAGGTCAACTTCTGAGTTCAAAACAGACCAGTTACACAGGGAGTAATTAAAATCCCTGAGTAAGCATGATTAATAAGCAATAAATGCACACAGAGCTGTAAAAAAAAGATGCAACCAGATGGTTGGAATAAAGTGCATTTCAGGCACATTTTTTTTTCTCTGTCTGTCATCTTTCATTTTGTATTGTTCTGAGAAACTGTAACTAATCCTAAGTAAATAAATAAAAAATACCCTTCCCCAATGCCGCACAGGCTTTCCTCACATAGACAGTACATATTTAGAGAACTTGTCATGTCTGTATTTTGTCTATGGATATTTATGCATTAAAGTGGTAGAAAACTCAGGTTTTTAAGTTGTAAAAAGCTTATAATAAGATTTATCTGTAGGTACAGTGAATATCCCCTAAACTTAAGCTGTTTAGAAGATATTCACATCGGCTCTAGCCAATGACATCACTGTGCATGTGCAGTGATGCTCTGGATCCAGAGAGCCGTGCCACAATGATGGCATGTGTGGGAGTGACGTCCTCGCAGCTCGGCCATCCAAATGGCCGGAGACTGCGGACCCAGAAGGTAGACCAGGCTAAGATGGAAGGGCCAGCAGCGCACCACTGGAGGGCTCCATTTAAAGGTAAATCTGCCATAATGTGCTAGTATGCAGTGCATACGAGCACATTAGGGCATTAACCACTTTACAACCGGAGGCAGTCTTTTAACATCCTCGGCTTTGTGCAGTGATATCTAAATGATATCGCCGTCTTCAACCGCTGATTCTGTGCACGATAAGAACGATCAAAGCGGCAGTTCCACCGCTTGATCGTTCTTATAGGTGGCGGGAGGGGACATCCCCCCTCCCGCCGCCATCCGGTGCTTCCCCAGGCTCTCCTGTGACATCGGGGGCCCGAAAGAGCAAATTGGCCATTGCTGCCTGGGAAGCATAGAGATGACTGGTGACCAGATGGTCACCAGTCATCTCTAGGACTTCGGAGGCCTGGGCATGACGTTATGACATCATGCCCGGTACCCGCAAGTAAACAAAGCCGCAATTGCGGCTGTCGGCATGTGATCAGTGAATTGTTTTCACCAATTTCATGCTTGTAAGCCTGGAGAAGAGATGTGGGGTCTTACTGACCCCACAACTCTCCATAAAGAGGACCTGTCACAGTGATTCCTATTACAAGGGATGTATCGTCGTGTGCGTTAGAGCGTGTGCAACAGTTCTAGCACTAGACCTCCTCTGTAACTCAAAAATAGTAACCTGTAAAAAAATTTAAAGCGTCGCCTATGGAGATTTTTAAGTACCGAAGTTTGGCGCCATTCCATGAGTGTGCGCAATTTTAAAGTGTGACATGTTAGGTATCAACTTACTCGGCATAACATCATCTTTCACATTATACAAAAAAATTGGGCTAACTTTACTGTTTTGTTATTTTTTAATTCATATTCCCTAAAAAAAGGAGTTTGAAAAATGATTGCGCAAATACCGTGCGAGAAAAAAAGTTGCAATGACCGCCACTTTATTCCCTAGAGTGTCTGCTAAAAAAAAAAAAATATTTTATATATATATATATATATATATATATATATATATATATATATATATATATATATATATATATATATATATATATATATAATGTTTGGGGGTTCTTATTAATTTTCTAGCAAAATAATTGCAAATTTTACATGAAGGGGAGAAGTGCCAAAATACTACCGGTTGTCAAGTGGTTAAACACAAAAGCAAACATTTATTCTATTATAGCTTACCAATTCTTAAATGTGATAGGTGCTTTAGCTTCCTTTGTTCTATTTCCATCTGGTGATCCAGCCAGCAAGTCTATTTTGGATGAGGTAAACCATTTAACCCTGACAGGAGTGATTAAAATTATCAGCTTTTATTAATTTATGCAAAACATTTATCCCAAAAGGAAAAAACAATTTGCTGTAACTGCTTATATAGTATTAGCTGAAGTGTGTGCTAGTAATCTAAACACCAGACTGACAAAGCTGCTCTCTGCTGTGCTTCCTGGGCTCATTCTTCCAATGCTGTGTCTCACTAATCTGAGATGCCAGATCACAAAGTGATAATGGAAGAAAAAATAAATCCAATGGTATTTATAAAATTGTTGCAAGTCCTATATAGACACCCCACAGCTGCAGTGAAAATGGGGGGAGGATTATCAGCTTTATTTTTGTTATTTAGGAGAACTCGGCAGGGCTGCCCCGTCTCTAAACTCTTTGCTATTACTATGGAGCCTGTGGTGGAGGCTCTACGAACTTCGTCCAATATTAGGGGGTTGCGGATTGGTTGGTTGGAGGAGAGGATAGCACTGTATGCAGATGATATTTTATTATTTTTGAATGATGCTGGACCCTCTTTCAAGGACCTTTACAAATATTGGATTCCTTTTCAACTGTCACTGGGCTGAAGGTAAATTGTGCCAAGTCCTTGTTGCTGCCAATAGATATTCAGGCCTGTAGTATGGCTTCAAATGATATTCCATTGCAGTGGGTAGAGAACTTCAAGTACTTAGGAGTGGTAATCCCAAGCCTCTGAATTTATTTCCTGGACTTTGCCCGTGATCCTAGAAGATATTGGGTTAAAGCTGAAAGTGTGGAAGTTTTTACTATTAACCTTATTGGGACGTATTAACGTTTTAAAAATTAAACTTATATCAAAACTTATGTACCTTTTTAGACATTCTCCTCAGTGGCTTCCTGGCTCCTTTTTTACAAGATTAAATCAACTTTTTTCATCCTTCATATGGGGATCAAAGAACCGCAGATATAAATTAACCATCCTCATGCGTCCTTGTGATCAGGGTGGTTTAGCGTTCCCGAATCTACATAAATATATTTTTTGTTCACTTAGCTGGTTACAGCCGTATGGTGGTTGAGTCCGAATTTAAAAAACTCAACCACTCGGTGGTTTGAAGCAATGGTGGTGGGCTCTATAGAGGGTCTTAAGGTACTCGTATTTTGGGGTCATAAGGCACCCTACCAGTTGACTGCTTCAATTCTCAACACTATTCGAGCTTGGGAGGCTGGTCCTTGATGTAAACATTATTCCAAAGATGCGATATCTCCAAATGCCCCTTTTATGGCTAAATCCTACACTTCCTCAATTTTATAAATTACCAGAGCCTATTGCATGGACTAAGTATCATATATCAAACTATTTTCTCAGGTGGTTACTGAGCAGAAAATGTTCTTTGTCTACACTTGTCTCAACTTTTAGCTTGCCTGGTTCTCATTTATTTGAGATATTTACAGCTTTCTCATACATTTCATGCCCAGGTTCCAGAAGATATTTTAATGATTACATAATCCACTCTAGAATCAGTGCTTGGGTCTGAATGTACGGAGAGGTCTACCTTGAGGTTGTATTCCCATTTTAATCCAATTTCCCTACTGCCATTGGAGGGTCTAAGGGATAGGTGGGTGCAAGACATACCGGAGCCGGACATGGAAGACTGGAGGAGTGTGTGAGATTTCCCTTTGTGATCCTTGGTGTCTTTGAGAGACCGTATGATTCAATTTAATTTGGTACATAGAACATAACTTAAACCATACAGACTTTGGAAGATAAATCCTGAGTGCTCCTCTGAGTATTGGTGGTGTGGAGCGGTTCAGGGGGATTTCTTACACATCTTCTGGACCTGTCCACATATAGCTATTTTTGGGAAGAAGTGGTAGATCTGTTGAATTCTATTACCTCTAATCCCTTGCCTGTTTCAATGTCTCTATGTCTGTTGGATCTGGTGGAGGTTACTTTTCCTACAGTGTCAGAGCAAGTGTTTGATAATACTACATTACTCTATCAGAGAAAAGCTATTGCTTTGTATTGGAAGAAATTCTCTTCTTCTGGATAAGCCATATACGGCATCTAATACTTATGGGGGGACTTAAGTTTATTGCATATAGGTTGATAGTTAATTTGATAAATGGTATGGTTTAGATCTTGTTTAAATCCTTTTTGTTAACAATTGCTTTGCTCTAATTTGCCATTTTGAATTGATGGCTACTATACTATGCAATCTGATTGGATTTTGATTCAATGTGTATGATGTTTTATTTTGTCTTGTTTGTTTTTTAATAATAAAAAAAGATTGGTAAGCTGCAATATAGGACATTTTTAGTTTAATACCACTTTAATCTGTTGGGGGACCTATGTATTATTGATGTTTTTGTTTACTACCGCTTTAAGGGGGTTATGTTTGTAAATCTTGCTAACTTCCATTGGTGCTACTTGTCCAATGAAGCCACTGTTTCACCCTTTCTTTCCCCCTTTTTATGTCCAGATCTTTGAGGATCCTAATGACACCCTGCTGATGTTACATGCCATGCCACACTTAAAACAGACCTTACAGCAAAATGCAAAGTTCACTTATTAGATGGGGCACCCCTCCCCCTGTAAAATGTTTTATATTTATGAACTACAATGGATTTCTCAATGTGTCCTTATACCCCTTTTTACCAGACTGTCAAAGTTATCATCACTAGTTCTAATAGATATAAGTATGACTTCAAAAAAGGTCAATGACTTGATTTTACTTAACATAATGAGAGCAAAGTAACAGAACAACGAAAAGAAATTCATAAATATTTATATAGAAAGGCTAAACCATAAATAGGTTAATTGGTTCCTGTCTAAAATTGTCCCTAGTATGTGAATGTATGCATGTGAGGTAGGTAACTTAGATCGCAAACTACTTGAAAGCAGTGACTGATGTGAATGTACAATATGTAAAGGGCTGCATAAATTGTCAATGCAATTAAATATACATGTAACTAATAAAAATATACAAGCTAGCAATCAATTACAGTAGTGAGATTTTTGCAATTGTTTTTGTGCAATCAAAACGTGGATCTAAATTAAAAACAAATAGAGATCCAGTCCCACACTTCCATCACTTAGTTCCCATATCTCCAAGGGTATGGATACTCCCTGGTTTAGACTTCTGTGCAGTAATGACAAATTTCATTTTTTTTTTTAATTGTTTTAGCGTGTGTATTTCATTTTAGTTATATGTACAATGGTATTTACTAACTACATAGAATCTGATAATAATGATCCTATTACACGTTATTAGTTACCATCTGATATTTATTTATATTTTTAGGCATGTGTTGTATATGTGTGCATTTATGTATGCATGTATTTGTACACAAACACAGTGGGCCAGATTCAGGTACATCTGCGCATTATTGGACCGGCGTAGCGCACCGCCTTTACGTTAGACTTGCACAATGTAGCCGCGTAATCACCCTATTCTCGTAGCTTTTGCGCAGAAAAATTGCGCATGCGTAACGTTATTTCAGAGGCGTAAGGCGGAGTATTACAAATTGGGAAGGACGTGGGCGTGTTACATTGAAATGAGCCGTGACCCCATGCAAATGAAGGGCCGGCTCGCGCATGCGCGCTTGAAGCAGACCATGGTCAGCACCTCTGTGCGCATGCTCACAACTCGGGAACGGCGCAATCAGTGAAATTGGAAGTGGACTAGGGCAACTTAGTGAACTACGCAGACAGCATAAATAGACAGACACAAATGCACTTCCTTTGCAAAAGTACATCCCTTTGTATCCCTTCCTATACAGCAAGGTGCTTTTGTTTATTAGCGTTTGTTTGTTTGTTTGTGACGTGTCTGAGATATTTGGGGACTGTTTTGCAGAGTGATTTTTGTCTTTTATGTGTTTTCTTTGTTATTTTGTTTAAATTATATTTTTGCTGGGCATTTTTTATTTTTGCTCGTCATTTTTTTTTTTTTTTTTGGTTCTGTTTGTGTATGATTTTGGAATGTGGGGGTGATATTCCTGCGGGAAAAGGGGTGTCACCCTCATTTGTGGTGGAGAAGTGAAACCCAGGTCTGTGTGAATGGTGTATGAATGTACAGTGACATAATTGGGGCCGTGGCATGGCGTTGCTGCTCACAAGTCCTGCATGGTGGGCTTGTGCCAATCCAATGATGAGGATGTGATGTGTCTGTGCTAGGGACCACCGTGGTGTGCATGCATGCATTCTCATTGTGCCATGATTAATGTGTGTGTTTAACGTGCAAAGATGCATATGTGAGCTGGCATGAGATGGGGTCATGAGATGGGGTCCCAGTTCATATGCAGAGTCACCTTGAAGTGAAAAGACAAGAGGATTTTAGTAGTGCATGTGCCCCTTGTGATGTGTGCATCATGGGGGGGGACAGTCATGCCTGCCACCCATGTCACTCACCAACCAGCCAGCTGTCCCCATACATGTTCTGTTCGAAATCTGTGGGGATGGGGCTATGATTGTATATGTAGCTGTCATGGGTGTCATGGGTAGTGCCATGTGTTGGGCTGCTGATGTCCTCCTGCAAGGTTGTTGTTAATTCCATGATGGCATGAGGGGTGAATCTGAAGATGCGAGACACCTCAGAATCACTCATGCCATAGATGTCTATGCGTGTGTGATATATCCTCTCCCGTGAAGAGTGAGGGGCTTGTATCAGATAAGAATATTGTATTAGATTAGATTAAATTGTAAAGTTTATATAAGCAAATAAAAATAAAAAAATAAAAATAAAAAAACACCTCCCGTGCCCTCCTCAGTGCCCTCATCCTTCTTTGTTCATCTAAAGTCAGTAGTATAGCTATGCGTGACAATGCCCCTGGCATGTTGGCATACAGATTGTTGTGCAACACCTGTGACTGCTGAGCTCCTCACTAACAGTGTTGCTTTATCTAACATGTAGACTTTTTTTCTCTTTTTAGACCAGCTTTTATATGGTCTAATTTTAGACAGGACATTTTGCTGTTGCACACACTGCGTAGCCTGCGCTGCCCCAACGTTCTTTTGTGGACCCCCGTAAGTCCCTCATTAGCATATTTGACTAGCAAATCAATGGTCTGTCTAGCGCAGTTTTGCGCGGACAGATGCGCTTGTCTAACGAAATTACGCTGGACCAAAAAAAGTAGATTTTTTGCGTATCTCGTTTTGGGGATGCCGTGCATCGAAACGCACGCGCACATTTAGACTTACGCACGCGCATCTCCTGTTGTGCAGGCGTAATCGCTCTGTGAATCTGGGCCAGTATATTTATGTATGTTGTCCATGATTTTCTATGATTGTTAGACTTATAATTTTTTCAGCCACATTACTTTACCATTATATTGTGTTTTGTTGTAGCCCTAATAAGGGGGGGTATTTTTCTGACCCATGAAACATGATGGCTATATTTTTAATATAACCATTTGCCAACCGCAATACGTATATATATACGCTGCGGTTTGCAAGTGGTTCACTGGGATTATAATGTTTGGAGGTTTAAAGTAATTTTCAATCAAAAGATACCGATTTAAACCTGTAAGCAAAAAGCGAGAGAAAAAGCCAAATTTGGTCTGGTGCTCTTTTTCTTGTAAACTGCTGGGGGACCCACTAGAGGGTAACCTTAACTGTTGTAAGCAGCAAAAGGCCAGCCATACATGGATCAAAATTTGGCTGTTTCAACAGAGACTGGTTGAGAGTCGATCCATGTATGGGCAGACTAATTGTACCAAAGTCGATCCATCAATTAACTTGGGTATAACCAGCATGTCACATTTTTTACACCCGGTTATTGCCGATTGCTATAGCTGCTAGCAGTAATCATTGTGTTCTGCCAGCCCGGAAGGCTCTTTTGCACCCAGCAGAATGCAGTAGTACTGCAGGAGACATTCCCCCCATCAACAGTGACTGTATTGATGGAGAACTCAACCTATTTTCTTTCCTTCAACCCATGGTGGAAGAAAGGAAATCAAATACGCTATGGGCTGCAGTGAGCTCTCCAAATGTTTTTGCTCTCTTATTACTTTGTATGAACTCACATCAAAGGCCCAGTGTCATTTGGATGTTTTTTCTTAATTTGACTCCCTCATTAGGAACTACTGTTTTAGTGGAAAAACACAAAACTGGCCTGCTCGGGAATACACTTGACAAATACATTTCAAGGCTAAATGCTGTGCAAAATTCCTTGTTACATTTTAACAAAACAGTCAGCATACACCTTACAGACAAGGTTGCAGGTTGTTTTAAAGGGCAGTCTTCACCCAATGTTTTAAGCACCTACTGAATATATATCTTTTTGTCATTGTGCATTATATGTTGTTCACCAAATGCTAAAAACTCTTATGGCTAAATGTCTATGCCATAATCATGTGTATTATTTAAGATAAAGTAGGAATAAAATATTAAGTTCTTCCCTGATAAACAAGCCTCTTATTTCCTGAACAGCAAAAGGTGTAAATAAACCTATTTGAAATTCAAAGGAAGACAAAAATCTACTGTCTCTGCATGTGCTTTAAGTAAGCTTTTGCACTGAATAAATGCAAACATAATAAACTCCTTACATCCTATTTTGTTAGAAGTTGTCCTCTAACTTATTCGAACACCTGTGCATGTAAACAAAGAAACCCGCGCTGCCCTTCTGCATTAACACTTCTTGCTTCTCGCATTTGAAAAGCAGTGGAATCATCTTTGTTTTCAGGGCTTTTATGTAATGCTCGATGAATAGCTAAAGCATGACAAGGTTCAGGGGGAGGCCTTTCAAGTCTCGGTCCTTAGGTCTCTTCCTCCTGCAGTGTGACAGGCAGAATAGAGGGATCAGCACTAGTGCGAACAGAGAGGGACTTTAGACAGGTGTCAGCCTAGTCCTGCAGGCAGCCCCAATGAAGACTAATCAGCGAGGCTGTTCTATTACCCGGCAGATTCAACTTATTTTCTCTGAAAAACAATTACCGGGTTTTGAAGCTTACTCTGCATATCTTGGCATGTCAGTTCACATTAGAGGAAAGTGGGAAAATAGTCAGCGGGGACATACTTTCAAAAGGGTGAAGAGTGAGGCTGGTTTATCCAGCAGTAATATAATTATGGGCTTGAGGAAATAGGTAGAAGGGTCCAATTACCCCACAAAACGTGTAATTCGTTTACTGCGTTCTCCATTTTTTGTGGCATGAAAAGAATATGTATGTGCTTTATGGTAGCACTTGCTCAATTTTCTTTGGATAAATGAATGCTTTTCATTTGGGCCTTGCACAAAAGTAGGACATAATTGCATGCTGGGGACAGTAGAATCAAGAGGTATAATTACCCCAGGGTCATCAAACTACATCAAAAAGCAGGACTCTGACTCTTCCTAAAGAATATTTGCAGTATAAAACAATATAATGAAGGTGTCACAAAAACATCTAGGTTTATCTAGACTGAGTTTAAGGATAAAGTAGGCTATACAGTATGCGATTTTCTACAAGTTGAAAGAAACTACGCTATTGTATTCTGGCGGCCGGAAGTTTCCCTGTTGTCAGAATGCAATAATCACTGACAGCAGGTATAGCCGCTGGCTGTGATCGAACATATCCTGACAGGCTGGTTGTACTGAAGTTGAGCGATAGCTCGACTTCAGCACAACCAGCCTGCCCATACATGGATCAAAATTTGTCCGGTCCCTGCTGAACCTGGCCAAATTTTGATCCGTCTATCTCTGGCTTAAGCCCACACAAAATTAGTTTCTCGATCTTGGCTGGATGGTAATATATTTGGACACAGGCACAATTTTCAATTTTTTTTGTATTGTTGTGATTGTGGTCAGGCAACGCACTTGCACCTTTGCTGCCATTGTGCAATGTACGGGGTGTTTAGCGTGTTCCTGCTCCTTTAAGGAGGGTTTGGCTCCCTCCAGTCATCTGCCCTTTATATATCCATCAGCATACATATGCTTCCACTGAGGAGACTCTTGAAATTTCAGAGTTAGGGTCTGCAGTACAAAGGGAGCCTCGACGGGGCCTGCAGCTTAAGCATGTATTTGCAAATGCGTGCAACTAAACCCCTGTTTTTAATGCACTGTTAGACAGGTGAATTCGGTTGGTTGCTGATTGGTTGGTAAGTTGAGCTTGGAAATTCTGTGTGTTTTTTGACATGAGTTCACCCCTTCCAGTGCGCCTTGCTGTGAAGACCAGTTATAGGTAGGGGCAGTGACTTTTATTTATTTTTATTTTTTACATTTTCATACTTTTCAGAATAAAATTAGAACAAAAACACTCCAAAATAAATTTTAAGTGCAGACTTCCAGCTTTAATTCAAGGGGTTGAACATAAATACCAAGTACATGTATTTTAGGAACTGAAAGCATTGTTATACACAGCCCCCTATTTTCAGGGGCTCAAATGTAATTGGACAAATGAATATAATCATAAATAAAATGTTATTTTTTTTATATTACCGTGTTTCCCCGAAAATAAGCCCGGGTCTTACATTAATTTGGGCAACAAAAGACCCAGTAGGGCTTATTTTCGGGGTAGGGCTTGATTTCTCCCCCAATCTCCCTCCCTGCCTGTCAGGAATCCCCAGTGGCCAGTGGAACCGAGTAAAAGTCCCTGCAAAATTTAAGAATGCTCTGGATTACAGTATCAGTAATGAAAACTGTACCTTTCTGCAATCCATGTGTGACAAACACCTTCACATAGCCCTGCACTCGTGTCCCGCCAGAGCACTGCAAATGGAGGGGGGTCTGATATCCCCACAGAAGACAGCTGGCAGAAGAGAAAAGCAGCGAGACATCAGCTGAGCGCCGCTATGCTCTTCCATGGCCCGCCGAAGCTCTTGTTCCCACTCCGAGCACTGAGGGGGATCAAAATCCCCCGCTGACAGCTGGCTGTGAAGAGAGGAGAGAAGCAGCGGGATATCAGCTGAGCGCCGCTATGCTCTTCCATGGCCCGCCATAGCTCTTGTTCCCGCTCCGAGCACTGATGGGGGGGCAAAATCCTGCACTGACAGCTGGCTGTGAAGAGAGGAGAGAAGCAGCGGGACATCAGCTGAGCGCTGCTATGCTCTCCCATGGCCCGCCGGAGCTCTTGTTCCCGCTCCGAGCACTGAGCGGGGGTCAAAATCCCCCGCTGACAGCTGGCTGTGAAGAGAGGAGAGAAGCAGCGGGATATCAGCTGAGCGCCGCTATGCTCTTCCATGGCCCGCCATAGCTCTTGTTCCCGCTCCGAGCACTGATGGGGGGGCAAAATCCTGCACTGACAGCTGGCTGTGAAGAGAGGAGAGAAGCAGCGGGACATCAGCTGAGCGCTGCTATGCTCTCCCATGGCCCGCCGGAGCTCTTGTTCCCGCTCCGAGCACTGAGCGGGGGTCAAAATCCCCCGCTCACAGCTGTCTAAAGAGGAGGAGAGCAGCGGGAGGCCAGGTGAGCACCGAAAGGTGCTATGCCGAATGCATCCAGCACACACAGCCCACATCACATACCGCGCTAGGTCTTATTTTTGGGGTAGGGCTTATATTGCAGCCCTCCCACGAAAATCACACTAGGGCTTATTTTCGGGGTAGGTCTTATTTTCGGGGAAACACGGTATGTTGAGACCTTTTTTACTGGCAATCACTGCCTGTTTCCTCCTTTGTGATGCTTTACCAGGCTCTAACCGAAACTGTCTTCAGTTGTTCTTTGTTTGTAGGTCTGTCTGCCTTTAGTTTTGCCTTCAGCAAGTGAAATGCATGCTCAATTGGGTTGAGAGAAGGTCATTGCAGAATATTCCACTTATTTTCCTTCAAAAGCTATTGCAGTGTGTTGCGGATCATTGTCCATCTTTACTGTGAAGCACTGTCCAATCAACTTTGCTGAATTTGGCTGAATCTGGGCTAAAAGTATATCTTTAAACACTGCAGAATTAATTTGTCCATTTCTGTCTTCTGTCACATCATCAATAAACATCAACGATCCAGTACCACTGAAAGCTATGCATGACCATGCCATCACACTGCCTCCACTATGTTTTACAGATGACGTTGTGTGCTTTGGATCACAAGCTGTTTCAAGCCTTCTCCAAACTTTTTTCTTCCTGTCATTCTGGTACAGTTTAATCTTGGTTATATCCGTCCACAGAATGCTTTTCCAGAACTGGTCTGGCTTTGTTTGATGTTTTTTGGCAAAGTCTAATCTCCCTTTTCTATTCTTCAGGCTTATGATCTGCACCTTGTGGTGAACCCCATTTGCTCTTGTGAAGTCTTCTCGATTGTAGACTTTGACAGAGACAGTTTACCAAACTGTCGATTTGGCCACCCCTAATGTTGCTGCTATCTCTCCGATGGATTTGTTTCGTTTTTGAATCCTTACAATGGCCTGTTTAACCAACATAGACAGCTCCATTGAACGCATAATGTGGGTTCACAGCAATAGAGTCCAAATGCAAATACCACAATTAGAATTCAAACACTATGCATTTTGCTCCCCATATTGCGCTTTAATATTCATGAAATGTGATCCCTTATTTTAGATTTTATTATGTATATTGTTTTTTTAATTAAAACCTCTTTATGACCTACACCAGTGGAGCCCCCATTTTTTTCCTCTCTTTACATGAATTTGTGGAATATAAGGTTTTTTTGAGCAATCGCCAGTTGGTTTCCACTACCCATGCTAAGGTTCTCACTTACCTGAACCAGATTGTGTTTGGATGCTTGGAGGATGTTTTATGATTGCCATACCCACGGTTTACTAGGATCTTCAGTATTGGAGTAGTCGGTGGCCGATGAACATCTGGTCCTCCTGCCCTTTCCTGGGTTGACGACATCTGACTGCCTAGGAGGCAAACTCCATTTCCTTCTCGACTTCCGGTGACATCTCTGTGGGACATTCCAAACTCAATCGTTTCACTGTCATACGACATTTAGGTCCAACGGTTGCAGTAAGCGCAAATGTATTCCACCTCATATTTGAAGAATCTGACGCGTTTCGTCATCAAAAGGACGTTATCAATGGGCAACCCATTGATAATGTCCTTTTGATGACGAAGCGCGTCTGGGAGGACGCGCAGTGACGTCACCACGTACGGAGGAAGGGCTCCGATCTGTTTGCCGGCCGGCGATTTGTTTTTACATGCTTTTGATATCTTGTCAAATTGTGAGTATCATTTTTGTTTTAATAAACCCTCCTTGTTGAAACGGAATCACACTATTGGTCCATCCTTCTCTCTCCACTATATGGTTGATGTCCGTGAGTACCGCCAGCTTTGTTATCTGCTGGAAGTCGTGTCCAGGAACCATCTAGGATTTCAAAGGCCGCGGCTGGGTTATAGCCAATTGCTACATTGAGCTTGCCTTCTGGTAAGCGGCCCCCCCTTATTTTGGTGAAGGGATCACTTTGATGCTGTCATCTCGTCACTGTGGTGGTGTGAACCATTAGGATCTTTCTGCTGTTCTATTTCCTGGGACTGTTTTCAATTATACTTTGACACAGAAGTTGCAAGGACTGTATGAACTGCTGTGCTATTGCCCTAGAAGCACTTTCTGGGATACACATTTTATGTTTGCTCCGATTTAGGATTTTGTAATTTTATTTTTATGTAATATTACAATGTTAATCATTTAATTTACAGGAGAGCTTTTGTGTCATCACCCTATGTGGCCAGGGTTTGCCTTTACCCTATGTGAGATGCTCCGTGTTATATTAATTGTTTAAATACAGAGGACTGTTGCCTAGCAGTTCTCATCTAACTCATTTGTTTTTATGAGCGCGGCTTTGCCAAACTGTATTATTTTGTGTTTTCACACGATTGCCGCTACCTTCTAGTTTTTTAGTTTTTTTGGTTTAGCGCAGTTTTCTGTTTTTCCTGTATAAATCTGTGTTAGTGAGCACTTCTCCTTTGCAGATATAATCAATCCACAGGTGTGCTGAGATGACTTTATGTTCTAATGTACAAGTATGCTCTTTTTCTACTTGCACAATTTGACACACTATCCTCCCAGTGAGTCCGTTAACCATAAGGCCCCTTGCACACGGGCGTCATAATTTACAGATGTTTACTGAGGAACTTGTGACATGCATGTTCAAGGGGCCAAAAACCGTGCAATTCATCTTCACTGCCAGTAGTGTAATATACTCACGTAAACATTAAATGAGTAAACACGCAAGTAAATTACTGCACTTATATGCAAAATTTTCCATTTGTGTTTTACTGCTCTGTACTCAACGCACATTACTGATCTATACTCAGCTGTGTGAAATGTCCCAAAGACAACAATGCATCTCATTTCAGATCAGTAAAAAACATTTTTTACTCCCGTGCGCAACAGGCCTCAAGTCTCGTACACACTACCTGGCAGCTCAGGTCAGAGCCGATGTACTAAAAAATTCAGATGTTAGTACAGCGGCATTCCCTGCTAAGCTATTGTGCTCTGATAGGGGGATGCCCCCCTATCAGAACACTCCGCTGAGCACTTTCAGACATTAGCTGAAACCGCTGATCGGAAGTCGGCATCTGTCAGACAAGCTGCTGTACTCATAGTTGGCGAGGTTGAAAAAAGACAGGTCCATCAAGTTCAACCTGTGTGTGTGATTATATGACAGGTTTCTATTGAATAGGCCGAATGAGGGTCAACATTCAGACCGTGTGTACTAGGCCTTAGTCACTGGGTGATCCACTGATGAGAATGAGTTGGAATGTACACTGCAAACTGTATGCATTGTCTTAAAAAATGTACTAGGAGGATGAGAAAGTTATTTTTTGTGAAAACTCCTATCACTTTTTTACAGGGGGGTTTTAGTTCAGCTTACACATATGTTTGTGTAATAATTTGTACAGGTCTACTTTCTGCCAGCTGAAGACTGTAAATTACATTTATACATGTATTTTATTTGGGTGCTCCCATAGATTTTCATTTAATTTATCTTTTTTCTAGATAACATGTCTAATACTATGAATTATTTTCTTCACAATGGACTGCCACTGTTATTTGCATTTTAGCAGTTAACTATAAACCTTTTAATCTTGTTTTCTATTTTAATTGTTGTACACAATTTAACAGCAATTTAGAAAACACTTGAATGGAAGAATGTCAGGCATTGATAAAGATGTCACCAGTGAATTTCAATATGACAGTCTCATGCCTTGTTCATTGTTGATTATATATTTTTTGTCAATATTTAACATGTTATACTTTACAAATATCTGATATAACCACTTAACTGGAACAATAATCATCCCGAGATGGAAGAAAATCAATCAAGAGGCTATAGGTGCTCTGAGTCTTCTGCACTGTCACCAAGCAAAGGCACTGAAGGAATCTATAGGCCATAGGTCTTCCTATTTTCATCACTGCGGCTACATTGACAGAATAACTTATCCATAAGGTATTTGATGATTCAACAACGACAACAGCAACATTAGGGTTATATGCTTGCAATTCTATTTTATTTATTTTTTTTGGTCATGTTTAATTGTAACACAACATGACACAGAAAGAATCACAAATCCACAGTCTGTTTAAAACAACATATGATGAAGAAAAACATAAGAGTTAGTAGGACTAGTCCTTCGTTAGCCTTGCTTCAAAAATCCCTGGTTTCAAGTTCGACCAATGTACTACAGTACCTGTATGGAGTTTTTAGGCTCTTCCTGTGTTTAGAAAGATTTATGGCTGACCATAGATGGATCAAAAATTCAAGCAGTAGGCACTACCCAGCTCTTCCAGATGCAGTCACTGCTCGTCAGCATCATTTGAAATCTATGAATACCTCACACGATGCAGTCTCTGTCTGGTCATTAGTTTTCCACCCAGCTCAGAGGGTGCTTAAATTGAATTTTGTCAAGTCAAGTGGTGCTTGCAGAGCCATTCATGGCTAAAATCCTAGCTGTCTATGTTAAGCCGTAGGCATAGGGCAAAGGCTCCAATGGTACTGGAATAGGTTTGATTCCTTTTAAATAATAACTTAAAATCAAACTATAGGCAAAACTTTTTATTTTGGATAGAGCAAGGGAGGGTTGTAACCCCTGTCAGATTTGTTTCACCATATGTGTCACTTCCTGTTCCATAGACAAACAGGAAAACAGGCCAAAAAGTAAGTGAGAGGAAATCACTGCAAATTAAGGAAATTCCATGAGGACCCCCCAGGTCCCCACTGGAAGACTTCCCCTCTATTACTTTTCTGCGTACAACCCAAAATTTGGGATTTTCTTTTACTATAATTTTCAATGATAATGGTAAACAGGACAAATAGAGAGGATGGGGCACAGACAGCAACATTCTAATTCCTCTATTCAAAAACAAAAAACTTGCCTGGATTAAATCATATAATGTTAAAATTTGTTTTGTCAAATATATTACAAGAGAGCAAAGGAATAAGAATATATATATATTTTAAATGCCCCCCCCCCCCCAACTTAAAAATTTAAAATACTAAAGCCGTTTTTACTATTTTGCTGGTATTTGGAGCTCTACCAGGAAGGTTGTGGCTTTAGACCTGCAGACTACGGCCCAGATTCACAAAGCACTTACGCCAACGTAAATCACTTTACGCCGACGTAGTGCAAATGTGCGCCCGGCATATGTGTGCGCCAGAGTCACAAACCAACATACATCCAAAAACAGGCCATCCTACCCCGACGTATCGTGCTTACGCCGGCGTAGCGTGGGCGCAAATATGGTTTGGACGCATGTTGCTTCTCCCATTGATTAGGCATTCAAATATGCAAATGAGGGAAATACGGCGATTCACGAACGTACGTGCGCCCGACGCATGCTATGCAATGTTTGCATAAGTTGTACATCCGGCGTAAAGTTATTCCCCATAGGTGAGGCGCAACCCAGCAATAGACATGCAAAGGTCTGCCCTAGTGATCCGGCGTAGCTTAGGCAGTTGTGCCGGCGTAGTTGTGAGCATGCGCATAAGGGTGCAGTTTAATGCGTCCACGTCATGACTATGTCACGGCGCATGCGTAGCGTACTGTGTGTGTACTACGCCGGTGTAAATGTGTGCCCACTCTCTGTGAATCCGGGCCTACAGCTTTAAGTCTATTTCTCTGCATTTGCATTTATATAGCGCCAACAGTTTGCGCAGCGCTTTACAACATGACAGCAGACAGTACAGTTACAATACAATTCAATACAGGAGGAATCTCAGGGCCCTGCTCATTAGAGCTTACAATCTAGGAGGGAGGGTCAAGTGATGTACAAGGTAATAACTGTGGGTGGATCTGATAGAGAAAATAAAAGTACAGTTGTTAGGAAGGGGCAGAATAAGCTTCTCTGAAGAGTAGGAGATAGTCTGACAGATTGGGGTAGAGAGTTCCATAGGATAGGAGAGGCTCTGAAAAAGTCCTAGAGGCGAGCATGAGAGGAAGTGCCGAGGTGACTAGAGAGTAGGAGGTCTTGGGAGGAACAAAGAGAAAGAGTAGGTTGGTATTTCGAGACTAGATTAGTGATGTAGCTAAGGACAGAGTTGTGGATGGCTTTGTAAATTGTTGTTAGTATTTTGATTTTAATTTGTTGGGTGAGTGGAAGCCAGTGAAGGGATTGACAGAGAGTAGCAGACACTGAACGGTTGGTAAGGTGGATGCGCCTGGCAGCAGCATTCAAGATGGATCTTATAGGGTAATAACTATAGCAATGCTCTAGAAATTAACCTAGATGTTTACCACTGCATCATCCCAAACCAATTTCTGAAATATGCAATGAATTTGGCAAATACAAAAATTGTTTTAATACAGCCCATTCTCATATACTTTAAAGAAGTTGGTTTCCGAATTGGTATATAAACATGTGCATATTACAGCAAAAGATACAAAGGAACAAAACGCAATGAATAACTAACCAAGCCTGTGATTTTACATCTGTGAACAGTAGGTGTTGTATACAATATATGTGTGCAAAATAAACTCTGGAGAAAACACAGAGTAACTTGCCTTTCACATGCACCTCCACAATACTAGCTAGTATTCAAAGCAGCAGTGTCTACAATCCAAAAGATCTGTTTCTGTGAACCGTTCACAGCTATTGTGCTTTGATGACAGGACCCTGCTTGTACTGCTGATATAAATTATCTCTACCTACTGTTTGGTCCCAGCATGGAGTCATTCTGTGAACTATACATCACCTCTAGTCAGGCAGGGACTTGACAGGCCTCATGAAAGGGACTCCTGTTTTATTTATGACCACCGGTAACAAGGTCTGGTCAAAGTTCAGGCCGAGGTCAACAGGGAGAATAGCCACTGACTTGGAGAAAGAAGCCTACAGGATCTGTCAGGGCAACCGTGTATCTTTTTCCTTTCCACAGGATGAGAGGTGAGTGGAGCCAAGGGTGACGACACAAACTACACAGCTGTTATAACAATTCAGTAACCTCACTGCTTCCGGAGAGGGTGTGAAAAACATTGGGGCAGCTGTACATATCCATTAGAGCTCTCGGCACTTCAGAGGTATAACATAAAACATTCACGTTTCCGGCCTGATACGGCTGGAAGCCCAGTGTACGTTCCCTGGACAAACTTTAGAACAGTTTTCAGTTGGATGTCCAAAATGATCAAAAGCTTATTTTGAGGAAGTGTAAATGTACCCCAGCTGCCCTAGATCTGACTGGATGGATGAATAAGCAACTTAGCAGAGAATACAAATTCTTTCCGTCTTATAGTAGATGGCTTCTAACCCAAAACCAGACCTCTTTTTAAAGAAAAAAAAAGCTAATCTGATCTATTTTTCGGTACTTTGGAGAAGGTAGGCTTTTACTTTCCATTTATCTTCACGTCATTTTGAATAACTTTCAGATTGTGTATGCTTGGTTACAAATTGATACCATTTTTTCTCATTTTTTCATAAATGCATTTGTAGCCACTAGAGGGCACAATGAGACATTAGGTCAAAAACTATAGTTAGCACTCTTACATAAAGCAAATATATGACTACTGTAAGGTTACTGAGGTGACAGTTACATATCAAAGCAGACACCTCCCACTGTTTGTATGTAGGTTCAATTGTTTTCTGAAGTGTCTGGGGTCATTCTGCCATTTAGACAAGGACTTTAGATAGTTGACCCCTCCTGTGTCCCATTATTGATTAGTAGGGCCTATAATGATAATGGGCAAAACATGGTAAGCGGCGATCCTAGGTGCCAGCTTCCTTGATGAACTCAGTACCTGTTTAAAAGATTGCTGCGATTTTTAGGTATCATAGATCACCATGGCGGTATCTGCTTTAAAGGGTCACTAAAAGAAACATTTTTTTTTGCTGAAATGACTGTTTACAGGGTATAGAGACATACAAGTTAACTGATTCCTTTTCAAAATAATTAAAAATAGATAAAAATCAATCATATAATGTGTCTGCAGGTTAGTTTCACTTTTGAACTGGCTTACTGTTTCTGCAAAGTAGAAATAGACACACAGAACAAAAACAAACAAATCCAGGGCAGTGTTTTGTTTTTAAAATGAATCTGATTGGTTCTGGGAAGTTTTAGACACACAGTAATGACAGCTTAAAGCATCGTGAGAAAGCTCCCAGCACTGTGGTTATAAGGAAACAGACAAGCAGGAAGTGTGGAGAACAGAGCAGGATTACAGCAACTTCAAAGCAAAAACGAACAATAAGGACATGAAACCAGTACTGCAGTAAGGTAAAGGAAGCTATTTAGCTAAAAAAAATTCCTTTAGTGATCCTTTAACATGCAAGATGCAGTTTGGAAAGGTCATCATGCATACATTAACACTACAGCATATTTGTTAAGAAAAAATAAATAAAAGATAAGTCAGTAATGCCAACTATAGCAGTACATGAGCAGTTACAACCCCTCTTTTCTCTGCTCAAAAAGAATAATGAAAGACTGGATAAGTTGCATAGGTGGATAGGTTGCATGGAGTTTTTCATTCTCAGTGAGTGAAAACAACCATTTCCAACATCCAAAGAGCGTGTTACAGCATCCTGGGGTATTCTCACCCAAACAACACATTGGGTTATTAGACGAGGGCAGGTTTTGGTTGTTTATTACCAGCCCAAGGCACCCACAAAGTATAATTTAGACCATTACATATAGCTGTCACCGACAACTTTTTATGAATTTCAAACGTCTGAGGCACCATAGACCAATTTGATAGGAGTGGTTAGACGCAACTGCCCTGCATGCAGTATGAAGGAGAGCATAAAAGTGTAATGAGCCAGTATGCCATCTTACATATGCAAACTATAAGAGACCAAGGTTTTAAAGCAGGTTTACAATATGATCACATTCAGTTTATCGCATTCACATATAAATATCAAAATGGAAACATGCAGATTTGTTGACAGGAAGCCCAGAGTCATGATCTTATACAATGGAATAACACTAGTCTAAGGCAGCCAGGATGAACAAAGAAAACTGACCAAATTCCTCCATCTACACATTCATGGTGGATGGGGAATCCTCACACTTTGTCGTATGACAGCGAGGAGACTCCCCTGCTGTCAGAATACACAGATCAGTGCTGTACACTACAGCCTGCAGCGCCAATTAAGAGAAAATTTTCCAGCAGGGTGGTTGTACAGAAATTGATCAGTAGTTCAGCTTCTGTTCATCCACAATGGCCATGCATGGATAAAAATGTAGCTGGCCCCTGCTGTACTGACTGAATTTCAAACCGTCTATGGGCAGCTTAACCTCCCTGGCAGTATGATTCTTTCTGGTTTTAGGTGCTGAAAGCGGTACAATTATTTTGCATGAAAATTTGGCGTTTTACATTGTAGGCCTGTAATTGTTAGGAATATCTCACTTAAATCTGTCCAAACAAAAGTCTAGTAGACATCTCGGGTATGATAAAGTTTGAAAAACAAAAATCATAAATTAGAATATAATAAATAACTATAAATAATTATAACAAATAATGTTATTATAATAAAAATTATTCAATAATGTAATCAAATCAAAAACACAGAAATTTGCTCAGTTGCAGAATTGTAGCTGTCATTACTTTTATTTTTTTATGAAGAATTTCCCCACAAATTGCTATCGGTCAATTCTGTAAGTGATTAGAATTTATTATCGCTGTTTTCTGGCTGCTCTAAAATCACTTTTGACATTTGACAAGGGACACTTTTGGTTGCTATGGACAATCTACAGTTTGCAGGCAGAAAGAACCGTTTTTATTTTATAAAAGTACATGCAGGACACTGGGCAGACCACTAGGGACAAAGGGGGTGTGTATTTTTTACATACAGTACTGTAATCTGTAAGATTACAGTATACTGCATGTAATGTGTTTGTTTACTTTTTTGAATTTGGCGTCGTTCTCCACCCCTGTACGTCGTAACGTCGCAGGGAACGGAGATCGGCAGCACACGGGCACAGTGAATCGAGCGAGGACACAGCTCACTCACACAGTGGAGAGGCATTGCAGGATCCAGGGACAAGGTAAGTAAACCCTGCCTGTGGCTGCTGCAAGGCGATCCCAAGTCTGGCTCGTGGATACCGCTTTTGGTATTGAAATCTTACCCTGAGTCAAACTCGGGAATACCGCCAGGGGGGGTTAAGGCTCCCTTCACTCTATAACACCCTTGCAATGTAACTCAAGTTAGTAGTTAAAAGGTAAAGAGGTGCAAAATAGACTCAAATTCTGTAAACACAAACTAATTAAAAACTTACAATATGAAAGTAAAGTAAATTCTCCTTATAATATATACACTCGGACAATTAGGAGTTAGAACTATGCTTCGAGAGAAAAGTGCAGTTGCACAAGAGGTATGAGCTGAATTGTGTATAGCGCAAAGATGAAGTTACCTCACGTTCGCCAATAATGATATTCTCAAGTTGTTTTGTCAAGTCAGTGAAGTATGGAAAGTGATATGTAGGCAGTTAGAATGGAATTCTGTGACTGAAACTATTCATAAGAGCTCTAATTTTATTAACTTCTGTCTTCGGTAATAGAAATGTACTGGAATGAATTCAATTGCATGAAAATTTGCCTATGGACAACAAGATGCTCGTGGGACTGCATCAAACTTGGAAAGTTTGGGAAATGTTTGGCCTATACTTCATTACCCTTAGCACTTGCAGTCTGTACAATAATGTTCTCCCAGAAAGAGCCCCATGCCCGGAGAACAATGACATTTATGGTACATCACAGCAAGGCTCTTTAGTGGGAACACTAGTGCCCAGTGCACACGATCAGAAATTCCAAGGGCAAAAGTCCGATGTGAGATTTTGAACGGAAATTCCGACCGTGTGTATGCTCCATCGTACTTTTGCTGTTGGAATTTCCGCCAACAAAAGATTGACAGCTGGTTCTCAAATTTCCCAATGGAAAAATTCCTAGCAATTCCGACGCGCAAAATTCCAACGTGCAAAATTCAGACGCATGCACGGAAACAATGAACTTGATTTTCCTTGGCTCGTCGTAGTGTTGTACGTCACCGCATTCTTGACAGACGAAAGTTCCGATAACTTTTGTGTGACCGTGTGTATGCAAGCCAAGCTTGAGCGGAATTTCGTCGGAAAAAACATCCAAGGTTTTTCTGAAGTAAAATCCATTTGTGTGTACGCAGCATTAGACGCAGAACCAAGCTGCTACTAGAATCCTTGCGTTCTGCAAAAGTGATCAGGAAAAAAATATTTGATTCCGTGCCATGTGGCCACCATAATAAGCACTTTGAAAATAGTGAAATTTGGTAATGTTGCATACCTTCCGCCTATCTACAATCACATTGATGTAAAATTATAAACAAAGGACAAAGTTCTACCTCAGTTTGGGTTTCTATATTTAATTTTTTTTCCACAGAGCTCAGAAAATTGTCTGAAAGATGAAACAAAGATTACCGTGGACACTGTTTATTCATTCTGCCACTGTGCACTCTCTAAGTGTTCAGCTTTGGATCTAGGCTTCAGCTTGCAGCCTAGATCAAAGGTTAAAACAGGTAGTGAGGAGGCAACATATTGCCCTCCCAGCCAACTGTCAACTGCACTTCGTGGATCGCTTTTCAGAGGGGCGGTAAACACAAGTTCTAAGTAATAACCAAATCCCAAACAATGACACTGTTCAGAAAGTAGATTGAAACACAGTCATTAACTGAAACAAAAACAGTTAAAACTGGGTGAGGAACAGCCAAACTCAGCTACTAAGGTGAGGTTGTGGAAAACAGTTTCATGTCACAGGTCATACACCATGACAAGACTGGGTAAATAAATAAGACACAAGGTAATTATATGGCATCAGCAAGGTCACAGGCAACAATTTCAAAGCAGACTGAGGTTTCAAGAAGTGCCATTCAAGCTCTTTTGAAGAAGCACAAAGAAACAGGCAACGTTGAAGACCATTGATGCAAAGTGGTTGGCCGATGAAAGACACATCATGCTTACTTCCCTTAAATACTGGAAGATTTCCAGCAGTGCCATCATCACAGAACTGTCAAGAAACCAGTGGGACCCAGGTACACCCACCTACTGTCCGGAGAAGTCTAGCCAGCAGTAGTCTTCATGGAAAAATTGTGACCAAAAGCCATTACTCTCGTGGAAACAAGGCAAATGCCCTGTACACGCGATCGGTTCATCCGATGAAAACGGTCTGATGGATTATCCGATGAAGCTGACTTTCATCATAAAAAAACGATCGTTTCACAACACGGTGACGTAAAACACAACACAACGTGCTGAGAAAAATGAATGCATGCGTCGACTTGATTCTGAGAATGCGTGGATTTTTAACCGATGGACGTGCCCACAGACGATCATTTTTTTCTATCGGTTAGTTAACCATCAGATAATTTTAAAACCAGTTCCTAGTTTTTTACCGATGGATAAATAACCGATGGGGCCCACATGCGATCGGTTAGTCTGATGAAAACGGTCCATCAGACCGTTTTCATCAGACAAACCGATCATATGTACGCGGCATTAGCGACTGAACTATGCACAAAAACATAGGAAATGGGGTGCAGAGAAATGGCAGCAGGTGCTCTGGACTTAGGAGTCACTTTTTTAAATATTTGGCTGTAGCAGGAGGAAGTTTGTTTCCTGAGGGGCTGAAGAGCAGTACGATAATGAGGGTCTGCAAGCAACAGTAAAGCATTGTGGAGGTTCCTTGCAAGTTTGGGGCTGCATGCAACTCTGCAAATAGAGTTGGAAATTTGGTCAGGATCAATGGTGTCTTCAATGCTGAGAAATACATACAGATACTTATCCATCATACGATACCATCAGGGAGGAATGTGATTGGCCTCAAATTTATTCTGCAGCAGGACCATGAGCCCAACATACAGCCAATGTTATAAAGAACAAGGAGTACTGGAAGTGATGGTTTGGTCCCCGCAGAGCCCTAATCTCACCATCATCAAAGCTATCTGGAATTGCATGAAGAGACAGAAAGATTTGAGGCAGCCTATATCCACAGAAGACATGTGGTTCATTTCCAAAATTGTTAGGAACAGCCTACCTTTCGAGTTCCTTCAAAAACAAGTGTAAGTGTGCAAGTGTATCTAGAAGAAATTATTCTGTTTTGAAGGAAAAGGAGGTCACACCAAATTGTTATTTGATTTTGATTTCTCTTCTGTTCATTTACTTTCTATTTTGTTAATTGATAAAAATAAACTATTAACACTTCTATTTCAGAAAGCATTTTTAATTGACAGCATTTGTTAACACCTGCCTAAAACTTTTGCACAGTAGTTTGTCCTCCCAAAAATGTATTGCACAGTAAGTAGTGTCCACAACTCCAGGAGTGATTATGTGCTCCCCACAAGCATTGCCTAGTAAGTAATGTCCACATTCCTACTAGTGTTTCCTTAAAAGCCCGGAAAATGCTCAGTAAATAGTGTCCACATCTACTGCAGTGATTAAGTCCTCTCCATAGACATTGCCATCCTAGTCTTGCCTCATTGCAAGTGATAATATGGACACATAGCACGGAATTATTCTGAGTTTTGCAATGTGGTATCTGGTAACTGAATATTGCTCAGCGAAGAGGAGGAGCCAGGAGCGCTAGCAGAGGACCAGAGAAGAGAAGGATTGGGGCTGCTCTGTGCAAAACCACTACCCAGAGCAGGTAAGTTTGACATGTTTGTTATTTTAATAAAAATAAAATAAAAAACAACCAAAAAATGTATTTAGGTTTAGCATCACGTTAGGATTTGCAAATGGCATTTTACCAATTCTCCAACCGACTATCATACCAATATCATTGTATTAAACTCTGCTATAATCTGTCACCAATAGTTATACCAACTAATGCATTAGTATATAATTTACATCGTTGTATTATCAATTGTCACTGTGTCTGAAGTCACTGTACAGAATCTCCCAAAGGCTGTCATACTGACTGAAGTCACTGCATATAATCTGTCACTATATATAATCTGTTACTGAATGCCATACCAAATAATGTCTCATGACTGTCACAGCAACTAATGTCATATACAATCTGTCACCAACCACCAGAAGTATCCTCATTTGGCCAAAGGAGATAATACCATTCATCCAAGGGACATCTTATTATTATTTTTTTTAAAAGAGAAGTGTGGAGAAATCTATTTTGGCCTTATATCTCTGTTGGGTCATAGTAGTACATTTACTGATGTTCTCCTGTGACCCAAAGTCTGTTAAAAGCAGGCTATTGCCCCACTATCAGGTGACAGGGTAGAGCCACATCATGTTCAAGAAGGATCTTGCTATCTCTGCCAACCCTCCCTCGTTTAGCATGTAGATGAGAGCTAGAGACAGACACGCACACCCCTCCCCAAGTCTGACACTCCAGTAAGTTGTGGAGTAGTGGAGTGGAGTGCAGTGATTATCTTATATTTGTATGAGGTTCTGAGTACTTGGTAAAAAGACATCCTCTTCTAACTAGCAAGGGATTTTGCAGACACATAAACTTCAGCACCGGTTATAATTTTTAAAAGTAAAACTATTCCATTACATGTGCTTTTTCTGCACAGAATACAGAAAGAGTTCATGCACTCTTAGCTTACCTTAATGGAGAACTTCACCAAAATAGTTGAGGGATGCTTAGCAACTAGTGTTGCTCACGAATATTCGCATTGCGAATATTAGTAACGAATATTGCATATTCGAGTATTCGCGAATAAATCGAATATCGCGGTGAATATTCGATATTGCGAATATTCATATTTTTTTCAAATTTATTTTTAAAACCGATCACATCCTAGTGATCTCAATCGACGTCTAAAAGCATTGCTGGTATGATTAGAGACCCTGGGCCGAGTAGCTGAGGCGATCCTTTTATGTTGCCGAATATTCGCAATGCGAATATTCGTATTACGAATATTCGCGAATACTTTCTCTGCCCTTCTGTGTTTTGTGTATAAAAAAAAAAAAAATAGCTTTAGTTTAGTCATACAAGTTTGTGTAAGTAGAGTTAGTGTTTAGTGCATATTAGTTTAGTAATCCAGGAAATGATCTCCGTTTTCGCGTGTTGACGAGAATTTCTCAATCAATTTCGCATTAGCGAACTTTCGCATTCGCATTAGCGAAATTTCGCATTCGCATTAGCCAAATTTCGCAAAAATATTTTTTTTATAAAATATCACGAATATTTGATATTAACGAATATTTCACGAATATTCTTCTATATATTCGTGAAATATCGCGAAATCGAATATGGCGGATTCCGCTCAACACTATTAGCAACCAGCAACTGTTTAGTTAATAAATATTTTGGTCAGGTTACAGGGCGTAGTCAGTAAATTATCGCTTACATGGATGGATGGTGTAGTGCCCCCCAAATGAAGCTTGCCAGTACAGTGTCCTCTTACATTGGTGGCCAGTGGTGAAAGGATCCCCTACGCTGGTGGTCCAAGTAGTGGCCTCTCACAATGGTGGTAAGTATGGAAGTTTCCCCATATGGTGTGTTGGTGATAGTTATTTTGGTGATACAGTGTCCCTTACCTTGGTTGTCTGTAATGAAGAAGAGAGAGGAGATGTCCACAAGTAAGACTCAGAACCAACAACATAGAGGGTGAGGGATGGCTAATTATATGGCTTGTCAGGGCTAAATAAATTAAAACATTTTCAGTTGCACCCTACAGTAAATGTATATAATTTTAAAATAAACCTTTCCTTTAAAACAACCTACTTTGAGTAGTTAGCACTTTTAAAGGAACACTAAAGGTTCGTTTTTTATTAGATAAATTGATTGCTGTAAGCTAGAGCATTTAAATATCACTTACCTCGTTTTTCCTTTTGACCTCCAAAATACAGTAATCCAGGTTTGAAAATGCAATTTCCTGTCTCTCCTCTTCTTGCTTTCCACCAGCATCTGAGCCGTTTTGCATGGTGGAAAGCAGAATGTGCTCACCCCCTCCCTATGACTACAGCCCTGCGTGAAGATGCTCTCTTTACAGGCATGGAGGCTAAGCCTAATGGGAACTGTAGTTCCCATTAGGCCGTGATGTAGCAAGAATGAATGCGCACCGCAAACCAGGAAGTCAGTGAGAATACTGATTCAGGAGTGACGGAGGTGAATAAAACCACTTGATTTCAACAGGTATCAAACTAGTTATAATGCAAAACATTACTTTTTACTTTATCAGCTACTGTCAGACTTTAATTTAAGAGGAAAATATTTTTGTCTTTACAACCCCTTTAAGTCCACCATACCCAACTGTTGATGTACCTAAATGATAAAGATGTCAAAACAATTGAAATAACCTCAAATAATTGGGATTGTATAGGCAACAAAACAGAAAAATCCAAAATTGAAAAAAGATACAAATTTATTACAAAAATATATAAATATTACAATACAAAAAAAGAAAGAAAACATGAAAAACATGTATAGTTTATATAATGTAAATACTGTCCATTATGAACTGCCATCATCAGATGTTTTTATGACAGATTGGAGCGGATAACCGACGCGTTTCGAATGATAGAAAACATTCTTCCTCAGGGTATATAATAGTATCACATCTATAACAAATCAGAATAGATATTAAACATAGTACAAAAAACCTCACCATCCCACATGGAATTGTGTATAGTGAAAACTTACTTGTCTAAAATAACTGGGCTTGAAAGGTCATGCACTACATGGCGTCATCAAATGCGGGTGCCTCCACACTATATATATAATGCACAAAAATATATATATATCTCCTCCTCCCTGCCACCCATGGGGTGGACTGAATTAATAAATTCAAAGATTGGTGTTTGTAAAGTCCTCACCACCACTGCAAAGGGAGAGAGGATAAAAAAGGAAGACAAAAGAAAAAAGAAAAAGAAACAAAAAGGGGGAGAGGGGAAAAGAGAAAAATACACACAATGATTATCATGTACGGGTGGTATAAACATATGAAAAGGGAGCAAAAAATAATTTTTATCCCCCAATCCATACTTACCACCGTAACAGAGGATCAAAGTTCTCCCCGGATAGATGCAAGGCCTATTGAAGTAAGCCCTATTCAGCCACAGGTCCTATCCGTTGCAGCAGCAGAATTTTTTTTGCCTCCTTAATCTCCACAGAGTGGAGAGGAAATGACACCAAACGTCCCCCCTGGCCTTCCTTTTAAACTCACCTGTCCACGTTCATGGATGATGGGCCACTCCCATCTCTAATTCCTACCTGTGTGTGGAACAACAGGTGTATACGTCCTGTATGGACGTCAGCTCGTCGCGTCATAAAGACGCGACGCGAATCTCCTATCGCTATTGGCAAAAGGCCCGCTGATGTCATCCCCGGAACCGGAAACTCCGCCGCGGCCATCTTGCTGAAGGGCTTCAGCAATGCTAGGTCGAGGACGTCACAACCGGAACCGGAAATAGCGCCGCGGCCATCTTGCCAATGGGCTCCGTTCACACCAGAGACCTGGCAAAAAGCCCAGACTAGATGTGAGATCGGAACCTGCAAGGGGAGAGAAAAAAGAGGGAGGGGGGCCATGATAGGCCAGGTAGATAGAATACCCCAGCTAGCGAACGGGATAATATGGGAGCTCGGATGGAAAAATGCTCCAAAAAATATGTTATATTGGGCCTTTGCAACAGTGCCACCTGGTGGTAATAGGGGGACAGTTGAAAGAGGTCCAAAGAAAAAAAGGGAAGAAAAATGCCACCGCTGCCGGGATGTTACCCTGGGATATCATAGACATCCCATTGGGTATATGAACTATTGGGCAAATTAATAGCCCAAAAGTCTCCCCCGGCAGCGGATGGGGGGCAGGGAATTGAGGAGTGCATATGTGAGGAGGATAATACCCCATCCGATACATCACGAGTAGCATAACCCTCAAAAATAATCAGCACAGAATTATAAACAATTTTATACATATGTACATATATATAACAATAAATAATACATTATGATGTACACTAACACAGAAATTAATCTGAAAAAAGTGCAAATCATTAACAAGAAAAAAAGGGGTTAAATAATCAAATGAAATGTTGTGTACAACAAAGCATCCTAATAGAAAAAATAATAAATAAACAAGAAAAAAGAAAAAACCCTATCTATGCATCTCCCATATTTATACTTCTAGCCTCAAGGGAGGATTTTCCCGACATTCTGAAAACCCCTGGGGTATGGTGAGGAGAAAGATGTAATAAGGATGAAAACATATCTCAATAGTCAATACTAAGTATTGAACTAACAGGACATTCATCCAAGGGGGAGAAAAGGCTGCAAGACGATCATATGATTGAACTTCTCAATTTGGAAGTAATTAGTCTGTTTTCCCAGAGCTAAACCCTTCCAAAAAGGGTCTAAAGCTTTCGCTCTCATTAAGCCCAGGGGGGGTTGTGGCCCTTAGGTATCTAATCCAGCGCATTTCACGCTGGAGTAGGACCTTGTTCCAATCCCCCCCTCTTAGTGGAATGTGGATACGATCTAGTACGGTAAAGTTGACTGTTGGCATGTGGTATTCATGGCATTTAGCTATATGTCTGCCGAGTGGCAGATATAGATTGCAAATATGCATAGAATGCATATGTTTGTCAACTCGCTTGTGGAATTCCTGTTTTGTTTTTCCTACATAGAAAGAACCACACTGACACTGCATGAGGTATACCACTCCCCGAGTTTTGCAATTAGCAAAGTGTCTCAGGGAGAAGGTATCCCCATTTGGCAGTGTCAGTGTGGTTCTCCTACCTATTACGGGACATTGGGCACAGGATCCACAAGGGTAGGTACCATGTGTTGTACAGGGATCCTTTCTATTATTGCCCCTATACTCACTCTGGACTAGCATGGTACCAATTGAACCTGCCCTCTTGAAAGTAATCTGGGGTTTCTCTGTAATCAGTTTTTTCAAAATTGGATCGTCAGTTAGGACAGACCAAAATTTTGAAATAATTTCTCTAATTTTGGGATGTTCATTGGAATAACCAATAATAATCCTGGTTTCTTGTTCTTCTCCCCTCTTTGTTTTGGATTTAGGTTTAAAAATCAGGGTTCGTCTGTTGGTAACTCTTACCTTATTGAAAGCTTTTTTGAGGCTGGTCTTAGTGTATCCTCTTGCAAGGAGACGAATTGTTAGAGCATCACTTTCTTTTTGGAAATCTTCGTCTGTTGAACAATTTCTTCTGAGACGAAGATATTGACTAAAAGGGATGGATTTTTTAAGAGATTCGGGATGAAAACTCCCTGCATGAAGCAGGGTGTTGCCAGCCGTCTCTTTTCTATATAAGGTGGTACTTATTTTACCGTCAATATCTTTTTTTATTTTGATATCCAAAAAGCTGATTTCTTTATCGTCAAAAGACATGGTAAAAAACAAATTGAAATCATTGACATTCATTAATCTCAATAATTCAATGAGATCGCTTTCTGGGCCATCCCATATGATGAAAATGTCATCTATGTAGCGCTGCCATACAAGAATGTTGGCAGCGCACATAGATGCATTCTCCCCCAACAGAAATCCCCGCTCCCACTCCCCCAGGTACAGGTTGGCGTATGAGGGTGCGCAGCAAGTCCCCATTGCCACACCCTGTACCTGGAGGAAGTGGGAGCCTTGGAAGAGGAAGGTATTATGTTCAAGAATAAATTCCAGCATGGTTAAAATGAATCCATTGAACTTCCAATCTGTTGTTGGTCTTTGTTTTAATACGCGACCAATAGCCTCTATTCCCAGGGTGTGTGGAATACTGTTATACAGAGATTCCACATCGATGGTTACAAGTATCGCATCTGTGGGAATAGTCATATCTTCCAACATTTGGAGGAGATGAATCGTGTCCCTGGTGTATGAGGGCAGGTCAAAAACATGGGGTCTGAGGTATTGGTCAATAACTTGACTTACCCCTTCCGAAATGGATCCATTGCCAGATATAATCGGTCTTCCAGGTGGATCCTGGAGATTTTTATGTACCTTGGGCAATGCATACATTGTCGCTTGTCGTGGATGTTTGGTTCTGATGAAGTCCCAAATATCCTTAATAATAGTGCCATTGCTATAGAAATCATCCACAAGTTGATAGAACTCGCTATTAAATCTATCCACAATCGCTGGGGTGATCTTTCGATAACACTGTTTGTTATTGAGGATCTTAAGGCACATCTTTTCATAATCACAATTATTCATTATAACAATATTTCCGCCTTTATCAGACGCTTTTATTGTTATTGTAGAGTTATTTTTGAGGGTCTTCAGGGCATGTTGTTGTTCTATATTTAAGTTGCCATGGTTATTGTCAATTTTTAGGGTTTCTAATTCTCTCGATGTCTGTTTTACAAAGAGTGAAATTGCAGGATTTAAATTTAATACCGGAAATTTATTGGATTTTAATTTAAAATCCTTTGAAGCAATTAAAGATATACACTTGTTTGCTCGGAGACTTTTCTATAAAAGTCTCTATGTCAAACACACTGACCAGGAAACAGAGGTCGCCCCAAACTTAAAAGCTGCAGACTTCAAAGCTTTAAGAGACTTAAATCTCTTACTACAAGAAAATGCGTCCCTAGGGGGGGCGTGGGAGGAGGAAAATTTAAAGGAGACCGATTCAGAGACTAATGAGATAGATACAAAAGAAAAAAATAGGAATTTTAAATTAAAATCCAATAAATTTCCGGTATTAAATTTAAATCCTGCAATTTCACTCTTTGTAAAACAGACATCGAGAGAATTAGAAACCCTAAAAATTGACAATAACCATGGCAACTTAAATATAGAACAACAACATGCCCTGAAGACCCTCAAAAATAACTCTACAATAACAATAAAAGCGTCTGATAAAGGCGGAAATATTGTTATAATGAATAATTGTGATTATGAAAAGATGTGCCTTAAGATCCTCAATAACAAACAGTGTTATCGAAAGATCACCCCAGCGATTGTGGATAGATTTAATAGCGAGTTCTATCAACTTGTGGATGATTTCTATAGCAATGGCACTATTATTAAGGATATTTGGGACTTCATCAGAACCAAACATCCACGACAAGCGACAATGTATGCATTGCCCAAGGTACATAAAAATCTCCAGGATCCACCTGGAAGACCGATTATATCGGGCAATGGATCCATTTCGGAAGGGGTAAGTCAAGTTATTGACCAATACCTCAGACCCCATGTTTTTGACCTGCCCTCATACACCAGGGACACGATTCATCTCCTCCAAATGTTGGAAGATATGACTATTCCCACAGATGCGATACTTGTAACCATCGATGTGGAATCTCTGTATAACAGTATTCCACACACCCTGGGAATAGAGGCTATTGGTCGCGTATTAAAACAAAGACCAACAACAGATTGGAAGTTCAATGGATTCATTTTAACCATGCTGGAATTTATTCTTGAACATAATACCTTCCTCTTCCAAGGCTCCCACTTCCTCCAGGTACAGGGTGTGGCAATGGGGACTTGCTGCGCACCCTCATACGCCAACCTGTACCTGGGGGAGTGGGAGCGGGGATTTCTGTTGGGGGAGAATGCATCTATGTGCGCTGCCAACATTCTTGTATGGCAGCGCTACATAGATGACATTTTCATCATATGGGATGGCCCAGAAAGCGATCTCATTGAATTATTGAGATTAATGAATGTCAATGATTTCAATTTGTTTTTTACCATGTCTTTTGACGATAAAGAAATCAGCTTTTTGGATATCAAAATAAAAAAAGATATTGACGGTAAAATAAGTACCACCTTATATAGAAAAGAGACGGCTGGCAACACCCTGCTTCATGCAGGGAGTTTTCATCCCGAATCTCTTAAAAAATCCATCCCTTTTAGTCAATATCTTCGTCTCAGAAGAAATTGTTCAACAGACGAAGATTTCCAAAAAGAAAGTGATGCTCTAACAATTCGTCTCCTTGCAAGAGGATACACTAAGACCAGCCTCAAAAAAGCTTTCAATAAGGTAAGAGTTACCAACAGACGAACCCTGATTTTTAAACCTAAATCCAAAACAAAGAGGGGAGAAGAACAAGAAACCAGGATTATTATTGGTTATTCCAATGAACATCCCAAAATTAGAGAAATTATTTCAAAATGTTGGTCTGTCCTAACTGACGATCCAATTTTGAAAAAACTGATTACAGAGAAACCCCAGATTACTTTCAAGAGGGCAGGTTCAATTGGTACCATGCTAGTCCAGAGTGAGTATAGGGGCAATAATAGAAAGGATCCCTGTACAACACATGGTACCTACCCTTGTGGATCCTGTGTCCAATGTCCCGTAATAGGTAGGAGAACCACACTGACACTGCCAAATGGGGATACCTTCTCCCTGAGACACTTTGCTAATTGCAAAACTCGGGGAGTGGTATACCTCATGCAGTGTCAGTGTGGTTCTTTCTATGTAGGAAAAACAAAACAGGAATTCCACAAGCGAGTTGACAAACATATGCATTCTATGCATATTTGCAATCTATATCTGCCACTCGGCAGACATATAGCTAAATGCCATGAATACCACATGCCAACAGTCAACTTTACCGTACTAGATCGTATCCACATTCCACTAAGAGGGGGGGATTGGAACAAGGTCCTACTCCAGCGTGAAATGCGCTGGATTAGATACCTAAGGGCCACAACCCCCCCTGGGCTTAATGAGAGCGAAAGCTTTAGACCCTTTTTGGAAGGGTTTAGCTCTGGGAAAACAGACTAATTACTTCCAAATTGAGAAGTTCAATCATATGATCGTCTTGCAGCCTTTTCTCCCCCTTGGATGAATGTCCTGTTAGTTCAATACTTAGTATTGACTATTGAGATATGTTTTCATCCTTATTACATCTTTCTCCTCACCATACCCCAGGGGTTTTCAGAATGTCGGGAAAATCCTCCCTTGAGGCTAGAAGTATAAATATGGGAGATGCATAGATAGGGTTTTTTCTTTTTTCTTGTTTATTTATTATTTTTTCTATTAGGATGCTTTGTTGTACACAACATTTCATTTGATTATTTAACCCCTTTTTTTCTTGTTAATGATTTGCACTTTTTTCAGATTAATTTCTGTGTTAGTGTACATCATAATGTATTATTTATTGTTATATATATGTACATATGTATAAAATTGTTTATAATTCTGTGCTGATTATTTTTGAGGGTTATGCTACTCGTGATGTATCGGATGGGGTATTATCCTCCTCACATATGCACTCCTCAATTCCCTGCCCCCCATCCGCTGCCGGGGGAGACTTTTGGGCTATTAATTTGCCCAATAGTTCATATACCCAATGGGATGTCTATGATATCCCAGGGTAACATCCCGGCAGCGGTGGCATTTTTCTTCCCTTTTTTTCTTTGGACCTCTTTCAACTGTCCCCCTATTACCACCAGGTGGCACTGTTGCAAAGGCCCAATATAACATATTTTTTGGAGCATTTTTCCATCCGAGCTCCCATATTATCCCGTTCGCTAGCTGGGGTATTCTATCTACCTGGCCTATCATGGCCCCCCTCCCTCTTTTTTCTCTCCCCTTGCAGGTTCCGATCTCACATCTAGTCTGGGCTTTTTGCCAGGTCTCTGGTGTGAACGGAGCCCATTGGCAAGATGGCCGCGGCGCTATTTCCGGTTCCGGTTGTGACGTCCTCGACCTAGCATTGCTGAAGCCCTTCAGCAAGATGGCCGCGGCGGAGTTTCCGGTTCCGGGGATGACATCAGCGGGCCTTTTGCCAATAGCGATAGGAGATTCGCGTCGCGTCTTTATGACGCGACGAGCTGACGTCCATACAGGACGTATACACCTGTTGTTCCACACACAGGTAGGAATTAGAGATGGGAGTGGCCCATCATCCATGAACGTGGACAGGTGAGTTTAAAAGGAAGGCCAGGGGGGACGTTTGGTGTCATTTCCTCTCCACTCTGTGGAGATTAAGGAGGCAAAAAAAATTCTGCTGCTGCAACGGATAGGACCTGTGGCTGAATAGGGCTTACTTCAATAGGCCTTGCATCTATCCGGGGAGAACTTTGATCCTCTGTTACGGTGGTAAGTATGGATTGGGGGATAAAAATTATTTTTTGCTCCCTTTTCATATGTTTATACCACCCGTACATGATAATCATTGTGTGTATTTTTCTCTTTTCCCCTCTCCCCCTTTTTGTTTCTTTTTCTTTTTTCTTTTGTCTTCCTTTTTTATCCTCTCTCCCTTTGCAGTGGTGGTGAGGACTTTACAAACACCAATCTTTGAATTTATTAATTCAGTCCACCCCATGGGTGGCAGGGAGGAGGAGATATATATATATTTTTGTGCATTATATATATAGTGTGGAGGCACCCGCATTTGATGACGCCATGTAGTGCATGACCTTTCAAGCCCAGTTATTTTAGACAAGTAAGTTTTCACTATACACAATTCCATGTGGGATGGTGAGGTTTTTTGTACTATGTTTAATATCTATTCTGATTTGTTATAGATGTGATACTATTATATACCCTGAGGAAGAATGTTTTCTATCATTCGAAACGCGTCGGTTATCCGCTCCAATCTGTCATAAAAACATCTGATGATGGCAGTTCATAATGGACAGTATTTACATTATATAAACTATACATGTTTTTCATGTTTTCTTTCTTTTTTTGTATTGTAATATTTATATATTTTTGTAATAAATTTGTATCTTTTTTCAATTTTGGATTTTTCTGTTTTGTTGCCTATACAATCCCAATTATTTGAGGTTATTTCAATTGTTTTGACATATCAAGGGATGATGGCAACTACATGTCACCTTACATGAGTTGAATTCTTTTCTAATGATAAAGATGTAGTAAGACAAGTTCATATATCATACATGGACCCAAAGCAGTCCCAAAGAGAGAATGCTGGATTTGAACTTTTCCACTGCAGTGCATTGATAAATTTCCTTTTAATGTTGGGTCGTCAATGGGTTTAGTTAGAAAATTGTTGCATATTTCCCAATGTTCACTGCAGAATAGGCAATTATAATACACAGCTATTTTTACAGCTCATGGAGATCTTATCTAGTATGCAGAATCCAGGGGTTGAAAGGGTGTTTTTTTTTTTTCTTAATTGGAAAATTACCCTTCAATCATTTGACCAGTATACCCTGGATGTCATCCATTTCTTACACTGAGGAAAACTGCCACAGCTCTTGGGGGCTCAGTATAGTTATGCACATGTAATAAACAATTAAGTGAACGCAAACACATTAAAAATACAATCTTCAGTACCTGGGCATATAGTTTGGCACAAAATATGCATGCCATCATCTTTACCTGGGTGCACTTTTTTAATGCCAAATTCATCTCAACATCCAGCATGTTATGCCACTCCAGGGTCAGCCAAACCAACTGGGGTATATACATCCCAATCTGCACGTACATAACATAAATGGGGAAGTTAAACTTAGTTTAAAGTGGAATTTCACTCAACCAATCAATCACTATCCCGATCAACATTGAATATTTTAATCTTCATGCTGCTAGCATTAGTAAATAGATAAGGAAGTAAATCATATTTACCTGTTTTATATATCCTTCAGGAAGGGAGGAGAGGATGAGGGGTTTTCTCCTGTATGCATGCTTGGGCTAAGGGCAGATGGATTACAGGAAGTAATTGGAAGTACATGCTACATTAATTAGTTTCCCTTACTAAAGATGGCCACAGCCAGAAATGCTAGAGGGTCGTTTTTCAAAAGTATTTCTCTTACAAAATAAAGCATGGAGACATGGATGGATGGGGGAGTTTGCATTGAATATGGTGTTTTTGGTTTGTGATCCTTTAGATGCAGTGAAGATCCGCTTTAAGGAGTAAATGCTTATGCAAACATAATTTAAAAATATATTTCTCAAGTGTTTTATCAAAAAACAAAATGTTTTGACCAGACACCTTTTTAAAGTGGTAGTAAAGTCTATATTGCTTTGTGTCCCACTGGAAGCTTTAAGACATAATGTACTAGTATGCACTGCATACTAGTACATTATGACAGACTTGCCTACAAAACGCAGCCTTTCAGCGCTGTACTCTCACCGCTCTCCTTTGTCCCTGTCAGCTCCATCTTTGCCCAGTCTTTCTTACGGGTTTGTGATCTTTGACCGATTGATTGGCTGTGCCGGGGTGACGTCACTCCCGCGTAAAAGTAGTCTGAGCTGCACATGTGCAGCTCAGATCACAATAGTCGCTGACAGACAGGGGGGGGAGATTTATCACAGAAGAGACCTTTATTTTACATCCTTCCCTTCCTTCTTGTTAGGCAGTGTTTTTTTTCCTATAATAAAAGGTTAATGCAGATTATGTGGGCATTTGCTGTTTTATTAAAGGTAATAGATCTAAAAAGTTAATTTGTGATAGGGCCCCCGGAATTAAGCAACTTTTATTTATAAGCAGGTATAAAAATACTTGTGTACATCCATAAAACCATTGGAGGGGCTAGTAGTCAGCAGCCTAGCTGTGTCCCTTTTTTTCCGGGTTTATTTAAGTCATTTTCAGATTGGTCAAGGCAACCAATTAATTTATCAATCCACAATCCTTTCTGCCATAACAAATTTCCTTCTTGCCAACATAAAAAACGTGTCCATTATGCACCGGATCCCAGCTCTCCCTCCACAGCCGGTGCAGCTGTGTAATTATATTTCTTCCCCTGACAACTTGCATGATTGTTTTAGTAACAGTATATTACTTCGTTAGTACTTTCCAATATACGTTATTTTTAAACTGTCACTTTCGCCCGACTCGTCCCAATCCCTGGCTCGTCTGTTTATCATAACAATCATTAATAACTGTCACTCTGCGCCATCAATTTAACAAACTCCCTCCCTCATTAGCATGTTCCAGCATTTGTTCCGTGGAAGACCTGATTCCTTCCACAACAGGCCAAGCCAATTACTTTGGTGAAATGGAATCGCATTAATCAAAACTTAACAAGCTGGCAAATTTAAAGATATCAAATTGCAAAAGGCAGCGTAACTAATATGTCAATGTCATGGAAGGAAAGGGTCCTGAGCAGGCCTGCTACACTTAGGTATGCAAATTATACAGCAATGATTTTAAAAAGGGGCCATCTCTCTGGTCCCTGCATGCACAGAGTCAGATTTCCAGGAGACTCAAGTATTTCCTACTTTGCTTTCAGAAGCAATATAATTAACCATTTTAATGGTATACAAACTAGATACTACAGTAGCAGCAGGAGGCCTTGTAAAAAAAATGTGCATGATGGGGGACAAAGGACTTCATTAATTTATTTTAGGTCCAAAAATCTGAATATGTCACAATGCATTATTTTCAGCTAAGAGACACATATCTTGTGATGAACTACAGAATCTGACAACAGGCAAAGTGATATTGGAAGCCCGCAGGCTTTAGATCTGAAAGGTCTTGGCAAGGGCAGGTCAAAGACAGCCGAGAAGACTGGACAGTGCAGAAAGATGGCTCTGACGAATATCTAATACTACACTGCATTTCTTCCCTGGATATATTACAGCTTAAAAAATAACTCATCTTTAAGGATGGAGACAGAGATGTAAAATGCAGCTGTGAGCAAGCAAAGCCCAGCAGCATAAAAATGCTGACAAGACTAGGTAAGACTGACAGAAGTAATGGGAAAAACAGGGGAAAAAAACGACAACTCTTGGGTATGTACTATCCCAAGCACACACAGCTTAAAAATAACGCACAGGAACTATATACACATATACTATATTACACTGATAATAACAGAGAAGCTAAAATACCCAGGTCAAATGGCAATAATAACCATAAATACAGCCTATGATTCCATAATAGGTTTTAAGTCCGTAAATGAAGATTAGATGGAATCCTTAGTGGCTGCCGGCTCCAATTAGCGCTAGAAGGGACTCTGAAGACACAAAAAGGAAAGGAAAACCAGCGCCATCTAAGTGCAGTATAAAAATGGTTTAATATGTAAAAAGAAACTCACAAGATTAAAATTAATTCCAGCGTTTATTATATGTATGGGGTTCATCCGCTCTACCATGGATGGAATGCCGCTGGTGTGTCGGTGGTCAGAGGTCTAGGTGCGCTGGTGGCTCCCATCCGGGGGTAGAGCAGATGACCCCATACATATAACAAATGCTGGAATTGTTTTTAATCCTGTGAGTGTGTCTCTTACTTTTAACATATTAAACCATTTTTATATTGCACTTAGAAGGTGCTGCTCTTCATTTCCTTCTACTGATAAGATTAAAGTGGCTATTCACTGCATCTGAGCACCACAAACCAAAACCACCATGTAATTCATTTTTAATATTCAAAGCAAACTCGCCCTTCCATCCATGTCTCTAAGCTTTATTTTGTTGAGAAATCACTTTGAACCCCCCCCCCCCCCCCCCCTTAGCATTTCTGGCCATGGCCATCTTGAGTAAGATGATTCATGTAGCATTTACTTCCAGGAATCCATCTGCCCTTATCTCATGCATGCAATCAGGAGGGTGTGCTTAGATGAGAAAGCTCCTCTTCCTGAAGATTTCTGGGATGTATAACATTTGCCTAGGCAGGAAACCAGGAGAAATGAAATGAAATGTTTAAGACAGGTACATATTATATATTTACCAGTTTATTTACTAATGCTAGCAGCATGAGGATTAAATAATCAATGTTGATTGGGAGCATGAAGTTCCACTTTAAGATTTGCAGGGTTAACACAGACCAATGCTGTAGCACATATTAATGCTGACCCAGCACACCAATTCATCAGTTACACTATTATCCTGCATTGCAAGCTTTTCAGATTTATCTGACTGTTAATGGTTAAACAACCATGTTTAAAAAAGATAAATCAAGAATGTCTAAATGGGATGTTTGACATGTTTAGAAGTACAACACTAAACAACATAATTCAAGGGTAACAGTGTGGATGGAAAAAGGAAATTACCAGCAAAATGTGTGTTTACCAACCCACATCAGTCCCCACTTTCAGCACCACCCACCCACTAGTACAATGAAAGCTCTTTTCAGCAAATGATATGATGGAAAGATATGCAGTGCAAAGTATTCACACAATACATAATCTCTTAATGATGTATGTTTGTAGTTTAGAATCATGCATCTGTCACCGCTTTCTCTGAAGGATGCCCTGAAATAAGGGTTAATGGTGTGAGAGATTAATCAAGTGAAACCAATCAACCAAAGCAAAATAAGCATCTATTATAGTTAATCAACCCATATCAGGTGACACCCCATGAAAAAAGACCAAACTCGGCTCTCTTCTATTGTATAGCAGTAGCATATAAGGATCTAGTAGTTGTGATTACTAAAATCAGTATGTGTATAGGTTGCTGCGTGTTAGCAGTACATCTGTAATTAATAATCTGTATCAATAATTTGATCCCCTTCAGATTTTGTAAGTTTGCCCACTTACAAAAAATAAATAAAGGGTCTTTAATTTTTATCATAGGTGTATTTTAAATGATATAGAGACAGAATATCAACCAAAATTCCAGAAAAAAAAAACACGATACAAATGTTATAAATTGGGTTGCAGTTCAGGGAGTAAAATAAGCATTTGATCCCCAAAACAGGACTTCGTAATTGGTGAAGAAATCCTAGTTGGCAAACACAGAGGTAAGACTTTTCTTGTAGTTTGTTGTGACCAGGTTTGCACACATTTCAGGAGGGATTTTGGTCCACTCTTCCTTACAGATCTGCCCTAAATCCTAATGCCGCTACACACGACCGTTTTTCATGACGAGAAAAAAGCTATTTTTTAAATTGGTCGTAAAAAACGGTTGTGTGTATGCTCCAGAGCATTTTTCTCAACGAGAAAAATTGCCGATTTTTTTTTTTAGAACCTGCTCTATTTTTTCACGTCGTTCTTTTTCACGTCAGGAAAAATGGTCGTGTGTAGGCTTTAACGAGGGGGAAAAACCATGCATGCTCAGAAGCAAGTTATGAGACGGGGAAATTAGCAAAGGCAGCCCAGAGGGTGGCACCGTTCGAATGGAACTTCCCCTTTATAGTGCCGTGGTACGTGTTGTTGTACGTATTGTACGTCACTGCCCTTTGCTCGAGCATTTTTCTTTGCGAACGTGTGTATGCAAGGCAGGCTTGAAAGGAATCACGACAAATCACGTTGGGAAATTTTTTTTTTTGCATGACATGAAAAACAGTTGTGTGTACGCAGCAGTAAGGTT
Source organism: Rana kukunoris (assembly GCA_029574335.1). Lineage (NCBI taxonomy): Eukaryota > Metazoa > Chordata > Amphibia > Anura > Ranidae > Rana > Rana kukunoris. The sequence continues at coordinate 135,580,247 of CM056056.1, read as the reverse complement.
TCTTGGCTGTCTCTTGACAACTCGAAATTTCAGCTCCATCCATACATTTTTCTATAGGGTTAAGGTCTGGCTGGATACTGGCTAGGCCACTTCTGGCTAGGCCATGTACAGTCATACCAATCAACATCTAAATGATTCAGAGAAGGATTGGGAGAAAGTTGTGTTTGGAGGAATAAAATGTTGACTGTGACCCTAAGAACACCATTCCTACAGTCAAGCATGGAGGTGGAAACATGATGCTTTGAAGCGGTTTCTTTGATAAAGATACAGGCAGACTTTGCCGCATTGAAGGGCCAATGGAAGGACAATGACCCAAAACATACAGCCAAAAAAGGGTGGCTCAAGAAGTATATTGCCCAGGGGCCCCAGCTACATGAGGGGCCCCTGTACTTTCCCCAAAGCAGCTGGTCCTTGAGCCCACGCGGCCCCAAAATAGGTGGCCCCATGATGACACAGAGTGATAGATGCACAGGGGAGGCAGTCTGCCTCCTACCTACTTGATGTCTGTTTACCTGCACTGTCATCATTGTAGGGGCCCCAGAGCATTACTTTGCCCAGGGGCCCATGATGCCATTAAGACGGCCCTGGGCCTAGTCAGTCTTCAGTCCTTAATCTTATAGAAAATTGATGGAGGGAGCTGAAACTTAGAGTTGCCCAGAGACAGACAAAAAACCTTAAGGATTTAGAGAAGATCTTTAAAGAAGAGTGGACCAAAATCCCTCCCGAGATGTTATGCAAACCTGGTCGCCAACTACAAGAAATGTCTTACCTCTGTGCTTGCCAACAAGGGTTTCTACACCAAGTACTAAGTCATGTTGTGATGGGGATCAAAACCTTATTTTGTTTTATGTATTACACCTATGATAAAAAATTATAGACCCTTTATTTCTTTGTAAGTTGGCAAACTTCCGTACTCGCGCACCAATCCAGCACTTAATACGTGACCTCCAGTGACCAGGCACGCCCCCCTGAAGACGTTGTTCTAACGAAACGTATGTCGGTCGGCGTAGCCTGGTCACGCTTGTGCTGCATGTTCCCCATCTCCCAGCGTCTGATACGAGCGAGAAGCTGAGGATTCGATTGAACAGCTGATACACACAGTGTTCCCCACGGAAGTGCGACGATCCAATCAGACAAATTGTCAAGTCTGCAGCCCCAGTGCCGGGAAAGGGCACTTTTTATGTAAGTATTTTTTTCTGTTTTTCATTGCATCGTGATCTTCTGGGAGGATTAACTATTACCTAGCAATTGGGTCATTGGATTATGTATGCAGGCATTAACCTGCATAGGCGTTACAGACCATCTTTTCCACTAAAGAGGTCTGTGTCTTTTGGTAAGCGCAATATTTTCTTTGAGCACGATTGGGTGATCGCATCTACTATGGTGAAGGATTCTGTGGCAAGACATCGTTTGTTCAAGTAGTTTCTCTCCTTCTGTGGACTGTGTGAATTTAACCGTTTCAACACTGGCAGATAACCACTAATCTATTGGGACTTTGTTCTTTTACTAATTACACGCTGCACTTGGAGTATGGGATTCTGTCCTACTATTATCAATATTATTAATATTTTTATTACACTAATGAACTTTTGTTGAATGCACATATTATATTTGGAGATTTATAATATCTAGTGTCACTGCAATTTTTTCATATATTGTATCTATTGTTTTTCCATCTATTAGTACACTTTAAGGTATTTATTAGAATACCCATTTAACCAATTAATTTTTACTATATTTTTAGCGCCCTCACACACTCTCACAATCACTTGTATTAGTATATCACTCTAATATTTTGAGAAGCAGCTCTTTAAATAAATGTATAAATATTTAAACATAGTTATCAATTTATATTTTGGCACGAAAATACATCTTTACCAAACTTCTGCCAGGGATCAAATAATTATTTTCTCCACTGTACATATTCTTTAAAAGCTGATTGCAAGTGATTGAAACATTTTTAACATTTCATATTCCTGATATTTGCCTTCTGTACCATGTACTTGTATGATAAAGCGTCCTGTTCTCTTTGTATTGCTTTCTTTGTGTGAAATAACAGGTGTGCTTGCCAGTCCCTCTGCTTTACTGCCAAAAACTGACCAAACTAAGCATGAGAGCACAGCATGGTCAGTTCTCTAGCAGTGCAGAGAACTCTGCATGCTCTCCTCCAATCATCAGACTTGCTTTGACACGTCCACCTCCCCTTACATAGCTTTTCACTGGGAAGATCGGTGTGCTGCCGTTTTCCCTCCTCCAGCTCTTTGAGCTCATTATGCAGCTGAGAACAGAGATCATGTAATCACATTAAAAAAAAAAGAGGGAAAAGGTATTTTTTTTTTATATGTATACACAAATGTTTTGCTTTTTATTTTAAACCGAATCGGTTATTTTACAAGGTTAGGGTTTACATATACTCTAAAAGCAAACATGACTAAATTAACCAGTTTAATATTTCATTAATTATTAAAGGTATAACAATTTGGAAAAGCATTGTCTTCTGTTTAAAGAGGAGCTTCATCCTTATCATAAAAATGAAAACAATTTTTAGTAATGGCATCTACAAACAGATATGTATAGATAACTGTAGGCTTCTTATTCTTTGCATATCTTATTTTATAATTCCTCCCCATTCTTCTCATGGTGGCCATTTTTACTAAGGGCAGAACTCTGAGCCTGCCTCTTGGAACATGTGACAGGAAATTCCCAAGGTTATATCACCAGTGCCTTAAGAAACCAGGAAGTGGAAAAGCAGTAATTTGTAATTCGAAGCATAGATGTTAAACGAATGAATGTGAGATGATTTTAAAGCTGCACGCTGATGTGATTTTTAGTACAAGGGGGAAAGGTGTGCTATAAAGTTCAGTGCATACAATTATACAAAATATGCAAACTGTAAATTAATTGTAAGTTTTTTATTACGATTCATACCAGAATGGTTTTACAGCATTGCCGAACTTGAACAAAGAAGGGACAGTACAAAGGACTTTACATGAAAAAGGTCATTTCTGTAAGGAAGGAGAATTTGTCTTTCTAAGCAGACCTGATACAGCTTTGCCTGATAAATGAGAGGGAAAGGTGCAAATACTTTTAGAATGGTATCTAGAAGTTTCATTCTTGCCCTTGCACAGTGCATGCTCTGACTCAAGATTAATCCCCATGGAGTTTTTCTTATTTCCTATTCTGCCTATCTTTCATCTTTAGTACAGGGCTAAGCAGATGGATGTGAATTCAAAGTTTTCTGATCTTTAGCACAAGTTATAGAGGGTTATCTTTAGCAGTCTATCTTATGGCTGGCAGCTCTCCCTTGGCGATGAAGGATTACCACCACAGCTGTCTCTTCCCCAGAATGATGCAGTGCAGTGCTCCTCCTTGTGACAGCCTCACTTAATCTTAATGTCCGCTCTCTTAGCTCAGTCACACTGGGAACAGCCAATCAGCATCAGATGCCACCAGGATGGACCATGCTGCTTGGCCCTTGAGTCTTTTACCTTCGAACATACATTAATCAACATCAGCCAGACCTTGCCTACTGCTCCCTTGTCTACAGAAAGCATTCAAACAAAGCTATGGGTGAATGCCAGCCTGAAGCGCCAGCAATCAAGAGGTAGCAGGATAGCTTTGTAACAAAGGAGGAAAACATCAAAAATATTTTGTTAATTAATAAACTGAGTTATGCATTAAGAATCCAAAAAGCTATAAAAAGGTAAAATAACACTTTGTTTCAATGTGGATTCAGAGTTAAAACAAAAACTTCTAAACAATACATCTGCATGTTTTCACTTCCATCAATGAACAAAGAATACTTTACATTATCAAACAGGAATTTACAAAGAGAAATATTATAGCTTGGCAAAAACAGAAAACACGTTGTAAAGTTAATGTTTTTTTACAGGAAAGAGAGACTGAATGCCAGAAAGGAAAAGGTTGAAGAATTAATAAAATATTTAATTAAACACAATCAGTTATATATATTTGCATATACTGTATGTGTACATCTATAAGATAGTACATATCTCCTAATCAGGAGAGAACGGACATTTTTACACATTTAGCCGGGAACAAACTTTACCAGGAATTCTTTTTGGATAGGCGATCCATCCTTTGGTATATTCATGCTGCTAGTGTCTAGCTTGGTGGCCTAGATTACCACTGAACTGATGACACTTAAAATTGACTAATTCGATTACCACAAAAAAAACTGGTTATAAAAAAAAGAGAATTTTTTAAAAAATGCATTGAAAAAATATATTTATCAAACAAACAAAGCAGGGTAATCAGAGAGCATTAATTACTGTACAAATTAAGCTTGCATAATTAGGGTTAAAATCAACGTTGGGTACATTAACTTTACCACTGAACAAGTCATGTATGCACTGTGATTTTGAGTCAAATTTTTGCGTATTTGTTGCAGGGGTGCTTTTTTTTTATTACCTCATAAGCTGTATAGCCTATAAATTGCTTTGTAAACCTGGTCATGAAAAGGGGAAATAGGTGTTAAAGTAGAACTATAGGCAAAACTTTTTGGATAGAGTAAAGCCTAGTACAAAACAGTATTTTTTTTATTCAACTAAGCAGGCTGAACTAAAAAAACAAAAACTGAAGAGTTCGGGAGGAGCCGCTGTAATTATGAACTGATGTTAGTATAGCAAACTCCCCTGCTAGGTCATAATTCCAAAAGATATTATTGGTGCAAAAACAACACTGCACATCACCAAAAGAACACCATACCCACAGTGAAGCATGGTGGTGGCAGCATTATGCTTTGGGGCTGTTTTTCTTCAGCTGGAACAGGTGCCTTAGTCAAGGTAGAGGGAATCATGAACAGTTCCAAATACCAGTCAATATTGGCACAAAACCTTCAGGCTTCTGCTAGAAAGCTGAACATGAAGAGGAACTTCATCCTTCAGCATGACAATGAACCAAAGCATACATCAAAAAATCAACAAAGCAATGGCTTCACCAGAAGAAGATTACAGTTTTGGAATTGCCCAGCCAGATCCCAGACCGGAATCCGATTGAAAATGTGTGGGGTGATCTGAGGGCTGTGCACAGGAGATGGCTTGGAATCTGACAATTTGGAGTGTTTTTGCAAAGAAGAGTGGGCAAATATTGCCAAGTCGGGGTGTGGCCTGCAGAGCAATGGGATAGGTCGCGTGTAGAGTGAGCTCCTCTCTTTACTGTCCTGCCTGAATCCTGCTTGATTTCTGCCATCCTCTATACCCGAGGACCTGCCCTACTTCCTCCACAGTTCCTAAAGCCTGCCAGCCCACTAGAATGCAGCCGCCACCATCACAGGGCTTCCCGGTCACCTGCCATAGGAAAGGCCATGGCTTTGGCCTAGTTCCTGGAGTAGCCGCCATTTTGGTCCACACGTCGGCAGCCCCAGCAAGTTCTCCTGGCCTCCCTGGCTGTCCTGTGCTCAGCCTCTGGACTGCCTGAAGCTGCTACCGCAGTGCCTCTTTATCCTGTGCCTGCTCTGGGGATGGACCGCAGCCCCAGCCCAATTCCCGGCTCCACCCAGTGATGGCCTGGGCAAGTATCACAGGCCTCCCTGACCCCCCCCCCCACCGAGCCCAGGTTCCCCCTGATACAGCGGACAGCACAACTACCTAGTCGCTTGCCTGCAGCTCACACTGGGACACCCCTGAACAATGGTGGGAAGGGAGACAGAGGATCCGGACTAGTAAGCAGCGGCCATCTTGGTACTCTCAGGGATCCTCCTGACTGCCCCTACAGCATGTCTCCGTCAAAAAAGAATTCCGAGGCCGTCGAAAAGCTAGCCAAATACCGCCGGATTGAAGAAGACTAACAGGCCAGAGATGGCGCAGAGACGGATCACTCTGTAGCGGCTACCAACAAAGTACTGGATGCCATCGCCCTGTGCCAGAGCACACTCATTGAGGAGGTCAAAATGTATGTGTCCCTTATCTGGCAGGACCTCTTTACCCTCCAGGACTGCATGCCGGAGACCCGCATTAGCAGAGCAGAAGATATCTTGCACCCCTTCAATATACCACTGATGAGGTATGCAGCCAGCTACAACCGATTAGCTTGAAACGGGATGACATGGAAAATCGCCTCCGGAGATGTAACCTCCGCTCCCTCCTGCACTGCTGTAATGGTGCTGCACTTTTATGGCTCCTACACCCCATGAACTTCTCAGAGAAGACGTCGCCACCCTAGGATCTCTATGGATTTTTTTCACCCCCCGTTTATTCCTCTCTTTTTTTCTCATCACCACGGGTATCTATGTTCCTTTGAAATTAAGTCCCTTGCCTTCAATGGATTTTTCACGTTGGATGTCCCCCGTTAATACCTGGTTCTGGGGTACTATGTTCATGCTGAGTTGGGGTGGCAATGGACTGGGAGGGAAGGGAAATGTTGTGTTTTTTTTTTTTTTAACCACCATGTTTACAACTGTTTATTTCTGCTAAAGGTACTATGTTATTATCATGCATGCACTATCGATATTGGTTGCCACTATGTTTTATGCTATCTGATGTATCCTGGTCCGGTTGTGGTCTATCATATACGCCCTATACCAGCCATGAGTTCACTGAAGTCTCTCACATGGAATGTTAGAGTTTTGCGTAATAAGATTAAACACACAGCTGTCCTGACATTTTTCAAATCCCAGAGGGCTGACATTATCACACTAGTCGAGACCCATGTCACGGGCCACTTACAATCCTCTCTCAAAAAGCCTTGGATAGGGTGGGCCTACCACGCCGCAAAACCTCATATTCCAGAGTAGTATCGGTCCTGGTTGCTAAACGGGTACCGTTTGATCTAGTGCTGCTCCGAACGGACCAGCAGCGCAGATATGCATTTATTTTGTTATGCCCCCATATAACTCGGTTGTCATCAAGGAGGGCCTTGCCTTTATGACATAATATCCCTCTGTACCAGCAGTGTGGATGGGGGACTTTAATATGACCCTCATCCCGCTCTGGACCGAATTGGCACAGTGGACCCCTCCCTTAACCCACCGGCCCATACCAGACTGTACCGCATACTGACTGACTTTGCCCTTGTTGACATTTGGTGCCACAAGCACCCGCACACTAAGGTCTTCTCATGCTTTTCAGCTAGTCGCAACATGATGTCAAAAATTGATTTAATTTTCATCTCAAAGTCCCCGATACCTAAACTGGGAGATGTGGGCTTTGCTCCGAGAGTACTCTCGGATCACACCCCTTACTGGATAACAATACAGCTCCTGAAGGCCTCCCCTGCTCCTTCTTGGTGGCTAAACCCGTTCTGGTTGACGGCCCTGCAGGATCAGGATGACATCCCCGTGGAATTGCAATACTATTTTACAGCCAACGGGAACTCTGCCACGTATGATATGGCGTGGGAGATGTTTAAGATCCACGCGCCTTCCCTGCCTTCCATGTGCATCAACAGGCTTAAACAATCATTGAAACTCATTGTCCAGCAGGCTACAGAACACCTACAGGTGCTGGAGGAGGCATTCCATCAGCACCCCTCGCCCAGCACGGCTAACAATCTCAAGATTCAGAAGCGACAGGTCTCCCAATTGCACATAGAGAAGGCTAAACAACGCATATTTTTCGGTAAACAGGGGGTATTTGAGTATGAAGAAAGATCGGGCAAACTACTCGCCCATTTGGATTTGCGTCCCCCAATGGTTCGTATAGGTGCATGAAGCAAACCTGACTACAACTGTTTCCTCTTCCTCTCCAAACAAATTCAAGTGCTTACACAAATTGCATTCGAAAATGCATTTGATGACTTTTATTAATACATTATTGCATTGATTAAGGCTGTTTATACATCTATCTGGTGATGTATGGGAAAGCTACTAAACCTTATATTCTATCATCTAGAAAACCCAATAGCTACGATGGCAAGCAAGAACTCGCCATCATCTTCAGCTTGCATATACCTGGCATGGAAGTAGAGCTTCATTACAGAGATAAAGCTGCATTTTCCAACTCCGCTACGATGGCAAGCAAGAACTCGCCATCATCTTCAGCTTGCATATACCTGGCATGGAAATAGAGCTTCATTACAGAGATAAAGCTGCATTTTCCAACTCTCACATAATCTATCATACAGTATGTATAATTTACATGCCAACTTCCTGCATAGCTCACAGCTGACTCGCTCTGTGGTTTTAAGGCCTGTCTAAAGCTGACCCAGAAGAAAACATAGCACAGATACAAAACATTGGGCTTAAAGTTGGAAGGAATTATTTTTTGTCTATTACACATTACCATTATAAAACCCCTGTGGTGCCAGGTTTCTTTCTCAAAGTGTATCTATTGCTGCAGCTTTTTTCTTATTTCTGTGTGGTTGAAATAAACCTTGGTTGGTGTGAATGGTATGATTACCTGTGTTATAGTTATGGAGATAAATTGCTAATTGTTTTACTCTGTGTCTTTTTGCTAATCCACTGCAGCGTAGTGGGAAATGTCTACTTGTGAGAGGCACACTCAATAAAAGAATAAATTACGATCAGAGTTTACAAAACAAATGTAACCTAGTTACAATTTTTTTTGGTGGGGGAGAGGCATGCAAAATCTTTATTTTCGCTTACATTTGCAATTTTATTGCTGAACCACAGTTATTTCTTACTTATGCAACATTAAAATGTATAAGAAATCCTCCCGTGTGCTATATCCAGCAACTACTCTAGATTTATAACACCCAATTTAGGGAAAAGAAAAAAAAAACATGCACGTAAAACTGATTTAAATCACAGATTACTCAGTGTAACAGGAGCAAGGGACTATTGCAAGCCGTAAGTGAAATAAGAATATATTTATCTGTGAAGCGGGGTTATTAGGCACAGAGCTGGTGCTTCTGATTTTAAGTTTTAATGTATAAATCATAAATTAACATATACACTTGGCTTATTCTTTTAAAAATAATAAAATTGATGAAAGTGCCACCATTTGAGAAGAGGCATAACAAGCACACTGTTCAGTCCATGTTAGGTGATCTGCTTGCTTACAGTTAAGGGTGGCACTGCCTTATCTCTGCAAAACTAGCAGTGAACAATGGAGAAGATGTCATGTCCCGGGGTGTATTCGAACCTGGGTCTTCCTGGTCTTAAACCATAGCCTTACCTGATGTGCCACAGAAGAGATCTAGGCCTTGGGAATATCCTTATTGTGTTCAACACACACCTCGGACTCACTAGCTCCACCTGCTGCCAGCTGTGGACAATTTTCATTCTGGACAGCCTTTAAATAGGAAGTGAGGTCATCACTCAGCGCCCGTTTATTTGGATTACTTCCTGGGTGTTTTGTCTTCAGTGATCTGCATTGTATTGAACTCCTGCCTGATATCCCGACTATTCTACAGCCTGCTGATTTTGTACTTTACCGCCAGATCGTGTATGACCTTTGCCTGCCTGACCCTTCTCCGGAATCCGATTGTGAACTATTTTGCCTGATCCGTTGCCAACCGTATCTGCCTGACGACGCTTTGCCTGGATCTCCAGCATACCTGTTCCACTTCGGACACTACCTTTTACAGGTACCTTACATAATAAACGGGCCACAATGGCAGTGGACCCTGCTGAGATTGTTAAGGCGATTACACGTCAGGGACAACTGATCGGAGCGCATGAACAGCATCTTTCTTCCCTGGACGCCAAGTTAGATGAACTTTGCACTATGCTTAAATCTTGTTTGCCTGGTTCCTCTGCAACGGTCCAGATGCCGGATCCTACTTCTGCTACGGTCCAACCCGCCTCTTCTGTACCACCAAAACTTCCCTTGCCTGACAAGTTTGGTGGTGATACTGAGGACTGCAGAGGCTTTTTAAATGTTTGCCGTTTGCATTTCCGCAACAACCCTGTGACTTTTAGCACTTCATCTGCCAAAGTGACTTTTGTAATTTCCTTGTTAAAGGGGAAGGCCCTGGCCTGGGTCTCTCCTTATTTGGAACGAAACGATCCTATACTTCAAGATGCTGAGAAATTTCTGGCTTCTCTCCAGACTGTATTTGACAAGCCAGATAGAGCATCTGCAGCTGAGTACTCCCTCTTGGACATACAACAAGGCACCAGATCTGTGGCACAGTATGCTATTGAGTTCCGTACCCTTGCTGCTGAGACTAATTGGGACTCAAGGGCATTACGTGCAGCCTTCCGAAAAGGTCTCACAGATCGCATCAAGGATGAATTAGTCTATAAGGATCTCCCAGAAGACCTTGAGAAATTCATAGAGCTGTGTGTTCGTCTGGATGTTCGGTACCATGAAAGGTGCCAAGAGAGACTTAGAACCCGCAAGTTTCCTAAGCCAGTTTACCGTTTGGCCCCTAACTTCCAAGCACCACCTCAGCCAGAACCTGAAACCTCTGTTGAACCCCAGGCACCTGTGGAACCCATGGATGTGAGCCGTCTCCACCTAACTGAGTCAGAGAAACAAAGGAGGCGTTCATTGGGCCTATGCCTGTACTGTGGACTTAAAGGACATTTAGTATCTGTCTGCCCTTCCCGTCCAGTAAAAGGCAGGGTCTAACTAGTGTTGGAGGAGCTGGCTTAGACCTTACAGGTAGATCCTCCAAGACCAAGATTACTGTTCCGGCTACTATCCATTTACCTTCTAAGCTTGTTTTCTGCGAGGCGTTTGTGGATTCTGGAGCTGCTGGCATATTCTTGGACTACAATTTTGCAAGAAAGAACAACATCCCGTTTGTTCCAAAGTCTAGACCCCTGAATATTACCACCCTGAATGGACAGCCCTTGGGAGATGGCATTGTGAAATTCGAGACTACGACAATCACCCTTCAGGTAGGCCTCCTCCACAAAGAGGAAGTTGTCTTGTCTCTCATTGATTCTCCGCTTCTGCCTATCATCCTTGGTTACCCATGGTTGCAACTTCACAACCCTTCTTTTGATTGGGAAAAGGGAGAACTAACCTCCTGGGGATCGTGCTGTCGCCCTAATTGTTTGTCTCAACCCAAAAGACTTTCTGCTTGCATGTTGGCTCCTGTGACTATTCCACCTACCTTGCCTCGTGAATACCATGACTTTGCAGATGTATTTTGCAAGCAAAAGGCAGAGGTGTTACCTCCACATCGTCCTTTTGACTGTACAATTAAATTGATTCCCGGAGCACCTCTTCCCAAAGGAAAGACCTACCCCTTGTCTCTGCCTGAACAAAAGTCTATGGAGGAATACGTAAGAGACAACTTGGAAAGAGGTTTTATGCGACCCTCTTCTTCTCCAGTAGGAGCAGGTTTTTTCTTCGTTGAAAAGAAAGATGGGGGCCTTCGACCATGCATAGACTATCGGGGGTTAAATCAAATCACCGTAAAGGACTCCTACCCTTTGCCTCTCATTCTTGAACTGTTTGATGTACTTAAGGGGGCTGTCATCTTCTCCAAGCTAGACCTACGAGGGGCATATAACCTGATTCGAATTAAAGAGGGGGACGAGTGGAAGACAGCATTCAACACTCGTAATGGACACTTTGAATATTTGGTCATGCCATTTGGGTTGTGTAACGCACCTGCTGTCTTTCAACGTTTCATGAATGAAATTTTCCATGATTTCAGCAACCGCTTTGTGATCATCTACTTGGACGACATTTTAATCTTTTCCAAGACTCATCTAGAGCACATCTCGCATGTGAAACAGGTATTACTACGACTTAGAGAAAACCATCTTTATGCAAAAATCGAAAAATGCAGTTTTCATCAAAGCTGTATTCCTTTCCTTGGGTACATCATAAGTGCTGACGGTTTCCAAATGGACCCTCAAAAACTTTCCGCTGTCTTGCAATGGCCCCAACCGACCACTTTAAGAGGACTCCAAAGCTTTTTAGGGTTTGCAAATTACTACAGACGCTTCATTAAAAGTTTTGCCTCCATTGCGGCACCCCTTACTGCCATGACTAAGAAAGGTACAAATTGTAAGGTGTGGTCTTCAGAAGCAAGATCGGCTTTCCAGCGATTAAAGGACACGTTCAGTAAAGCTCCAATTCTTCAGCATCCAAACCCTGATCTCCAGTACATTGTTGAGGTTGATGCCTCTGAGGTTGGAGCAGGTGCCGTACTCTCCCAGAGACAGCCAAAGTCTGGTAGAATCCATCCAGTAGCTTTTTTCTCTAGAAAGTTTTCTCCTGCAGAGATGAATTATGATGTTGGGAATCGAGAACTACTGGCCATCAAATTGGCATTGTCTGAATGGCGACACCTTCTGGAAGGGGCTCCCAAGCCTTTTACTATCCTCACTGACCATAAAAACCTACTGTATCTTCAGACTGCTAGACGTCTGAACTCACGTCAGGCTCGATGGGCTCTGTTTTTCTCCCGTTTTAATTTTGTCCTTTCTTATGTTCCAGGGCATAGAAACAAAAAAGCCGATGCTCTTTCCAGACAGTTCGCTACCTCTGAAGAAGATCAACCAGGCGAGCAGTATATAATCCCACCTCACAAAATTGTTGCGCAGATCTCCACGGCTCTTTCCCAACAGCTACAAGAATCCCAGAATCGTGTTCCCCAGGGCTTGAAGATACCACCAGGTCGCCTGTACGTAGCCCCTAGTCTCAGAAAACCTGTACTCCTCTGGGCACATAATGGCGTGTTATCCGGTCACCCTGGTGTCACCATCACTCTTAAGACCTTGCAACGTCATGTATGGTGGCCTCATATGAAAAAGGATGTTACTGACTATGTGGCTGCCTGCCCAACTTGTGCTGCTAATAAAGTACCCCGCACATTGCCTGCTGGACTGTTACATCCACTTCCGGCACCTCGCCAGCCTTGGACCCATTTGACCATGGACTTCATTGTAGACTTACCCAAGTCCGAGGGCATGACTGCTATATGGGTCACAGTGGATCGCTTTTCCAAAATGTCTCATTTTGTGCCGCTCCCGGGATTACCTACAGCGAAAGCACTGTCCACTCTTTTCCTTTCCCATGTTGTAAAACATCATGGCATACCTACCAATGTCGTCTCAGACCGCGGATCCCAGTTCGTTTCCCGATTCTGGAGAGCGTTCTGCAAGAAACTGGGAGTAACGCTCTCGCTCTCTACTTCACATCACCCGCAAACTGATGGTCAAACCGAACGCATGAACCAGACCCTAGAAACCTATCTTCGACATTATGTCAATGCCTTACACTCCAACTGGTCTGAGTACTTGCCTTTAGCTGAGTTCGCCCTAAATTCCCGTTGGCACAGTGCTCTTCATACCACACCATTCTACGCAGCCCTAGGCTATCACCCTCAGACTTTTCCTCTACTTCAGCCTTCTTCTGGTGTACCAGCAGCAGATCAGCGGGTAAAGAATATTCTACTACATTGGAAGAAGATTCGTTCATTACTACAAAAGTCAGCAGGCAAGTACAGACTTTTTTCCAACAGACGAAGACGCCATATACCTCCATATGTGGTGGGGGACAGAGTTTGGCTATCAACCAAGTATGTGAGACTGAAACAACCTTCTACCAAATTGGGCCCTCGATTCATTGGTCCTTACAGGATCATTGCTCGAGTTGGGCCAGTTTCCTATCGCTTAAAATTACCTTCCTCTCTCCGGATACATCCTGTGTTTCACGTTTCCCTCCTCAAAAAAGCTATTTTCAACCGCTACTCCAGATCACAACAGCTACCTCCTTCTGTTCTTGTTGATGGACAAAGTGAGTTTGAAGTCTCCAAGATTCTTGATTCCAGAAGACATGGCCGTGGCCTTCGGTATCTGGTTCATTGGAAGGGATATCCTGTCACAGACCGCTCCTGGGTTCCAGCCAAAGATCTGCATGCCCCTTCTCTTATACGAGACTTCCATACCTCGTTCCCCACTAAACCCCGCTAGGCCCCCGGAGGGGTCCATTGGGGAGGGGGCCCTGTCATGTCCCGGGGTGTATTCGAACCTGGGTCTTCCTGGTCTTAAACCATAGCCTTACCTGATGTGCCACAGAAGAGATCTAGGCCTTGGGAATATCCTTATTGTGTTCAACACACACCTCGGACTCACTAGCTCCACCTGCTGCCAGCTGTGGACAATTTTCATTCTGGACAGCCTTTAAATAGGAAGTGAGGTCATCACTCAGCGCCCGTTTATTTGGATTACTTCCTGGGTGTTTTGTCTTCAGTGATCTGCATTGTATTGAACTCCTGCCTGATATCCCGACTATTCTACAGCCTGCTGATTTTGTACTTTACCGCCAGATCGTGTATGACCTTTGCCTGCCTGACCCTTCTCCGGAATCCGATTGTGAACTATTTTGCCTGATCCGTTGCCAACCGTATCTGCCTGACGACGCTTTGCCTGGATCTCCAGCATACCTGTTCCACTTCGGACACTACCTTTTACAGGTACCTTACAGAAGAGTATACAAATTTCCAGCATGTCAAATATTTTTGCATACCACAGTGGTCTTTTAACCACTTCAATATCAGGCACATACACCCACTTCCTGCCCCAGCCAATTTTTAGCTTTCAGCGCTGTTGAACTTTGAATGACAATTGTGCGCTCATGCTACACTGTACCCAAACAATTTTTTTTATAATTTTGTTACCACAAATAGAGCTTTCATTTGGTTGTATTTGATCACTGTTGGAGGTTTTTATTTTTTGCGCAACAGATAAAAAAAAAAAAAGACTTTTTTTGTTTGTTATAACATTTTGTAAATAAGCACTGATAAGCTGCTGATGATTGGCACTCACAAGTGGCACTGATGGACACTGAGTGGTGGCGCTGCTGGGCATCAATGATCTGGCAGGCATCACCGTAAAAGCCTTTTCTCTGAGTTCATGAACAGACACAGCCTTAATCTTGACAAAGTGTGTATTAGCCTTCATTCAGGAGTGACTAAGCAGAAACGTATAGAAAGTGTTAAACACATCACACACCATACATTACTGCCCAGGGTCCCTCTGGGTATAACCCCTCTCTCTGCATCTCGCAGATCAGTTTGTCAAAACGCAGTACAAACATAAAAAAGGAGGGGTGGGTGCTGTGTCCTTCCATGAACTCGGAGAAAAGGATTTTATGGTGAGTACAAAAATCCTATTTTTCTCTTTCGTTCATGGACGGACACAGCCTTAATCTTGACAAAGTGGGACGTCCCAAAGCAGAGAGAGGGGTTATACCCTGAGGGACCACCCCCTGGGCGGTACTGTATGGTGTGTAATGTGTTTAACACTTTCTATAAGTTTCTGCCTAGTCACTCCTGAATGAAGGCCAATGCCCACTTTGTCAAGATTAAGACCGTGTCCGCCCATGAACTAAAGAGAAAAAAGCATTGAACCATTAATTGAAGGCCTGTGGGCCTCTAAGAAGGCATTCCTCAATGTGTTCACATTAAACATGTCTGTTTTATCCCACAGAGAGAGGCCTGGGACAACACCCTAGGGTCACTGACCTGGTCCACTCAGCTAGGTTGAGGGCTACCCCTGTAATCAAGGGATGCAGAGAAACTACTTTATGTAGACTGGCAATGGGGAATGACAAAGGAAAGAAGTATGGGTCACAGAGGAGGAAGGGGGTAAATTCACCTCTGCAGGGA
Source organism: Rana kukunoris (assembly GCA_029574335.1). Taxonomy (NCBI): domain Eukaryota; kingdom Metazoa; phylum Chordata; class Amphibia; order Anura; family Ranidae; genus Rana; species Rana kukunoris. The sequence continues at coordinate 135,564,749 of CM056056.1, read as the reverse complement.
CCTGGTATGCCGATTCACATATTTTAGAGCAACTCTTTGGCCTTCCCATTCTGGTTGAAAGTCCAAAAATGAATTATTTAACCCAACTCAGTCAACCTGGGGATAGAGCCATAGCTACCGGCTTCACATCAGATTCTGCTAAAACAATATAAACCATCTATGTCAGTTAATCCGTTAAATGCTGTATAAGCACTCCTGCCCTGCGAAAGCAAACAGGCACGCATCCATGTCTCTATGGTTTGCAAACATTTTGAAATTGTGAAGATGGGGGACATCACAAAAATGGGCTGTGAACATCACTCTGCCAACACTAAAAGTGAAGTTGACATTTATTATCATAAAGCACGACTAGAACAGAAACCCATGTGCAATATATAGTATGTAGAGCTGCCACAATTCTTGAATATCAAAAGAACTTTATGACATCTCTCAGTATCTTTATTCCTTGCTCCTTCAGTTCTACTGCTGGATTTACCAGCGAGTGGCCACAAATAGTATGGTACGGTAAAATGGACAGAAGACCAATTGTAAATGTGTTTTGGTGCAGCCCCTTATCCTGCTGCCCTAAGAACTGGTCCATGAACACCTTATAGTAAACTGAAGTTGGGATGTACTTTACAGTATATGATGTTATATATGGATTTTACATACAGTATAAAGAAATAGTTCACAGAATGCTCATTTAAACCATTTGCGGTACAACGCAAACACTAGTGAACATTTGTTTTGTTTAGAAACATACTTATTATATGAAATACATGCAAAAAATTACTGCAATTGAAATGACTAGGCTTATCTATACCACTTTCCTATTATGGAGGTCAAATATGCAAATATTAACTATTTCTCCTCTGAATTATTTTATTATTCATCAATTAATACAGGCTGTAAGCTTTGATCCAGCCTAAGAAGCAAAAGCAGTGGCCAAAAGAAGTTGTCCTTTCAACTAAAGAAATGCAGCAAAATATTTTTCATTGTGAGGCACTTTCTTTAAAGTGAATTAGTGATGGAAGTGAATTACCAAGCAATGTTGGCTATATTAAATTTATAAAGAAACTTACCCTGTATTTATCCTGTGTCCTACTAGTCGTCCTGTTCAATAGTCGGATCAAGTGATCGCTGGAATTTTTTATGTTACATCTCTCACTATTCCCTTCCTTTAAATTCTAGGACCCAGAAAAGAGATCATGGGCGGAGACAAATCAGAAAATCCTTACTCTTGGCTATTTCACATCTTCTGCGTACGCTATCAACCAGAAAAGAGATCATGGGCGGAGACAAATCAGAAAATCCTTACTCTTGGCTATTTCACATCTTCTGCGTATGCTATCGAGCTAGTTATCCACAACCCGATATGATCACTCAAAACCAAACAGTCAGCTAATCTGATGCATTTAAAGGAGGACTTGAACTGTGAAAGCTGTGGTCAATAAAAGCTAAGCAGAGGCCAAAGGACTAGTCAGCAATATTGCCTTATTCTGCAATGTTTCTGTTTGGAGGCCATCTTAGAAGAGGTAAGGCTTTGCTTCTTCATGTTAGAGATGCACCACCTGATTATTGGTGTGATGACTAATAGGGGGATTTTTAAAGGTGTTGTAAAGTCACAATGTTTGTTATCTTAAAGTGGATGTAAACCCTCATATACCCAGTGATCTGAACAAATGCAGATGATACACAGTGATGAAACAAATCTTCCTACACAAGTTTTACATGTATATCGGCTGTCTTCACCTTGAAATACTGTTTAGAAAGTGCACATTGTGTTAGGAGATTTTCTCTTCCCTGCACTGCAGTGATGCCTGGGCATACAGCTGATTGGAGGAAAGGCACACATCCCTTCTCAAAGGTAGAGACTTTCAGCTCTGTCCGTTGAATCGTTAAGGGCTCTGACAATTTATAGCATCCTCCCCAATAAAAAACTCAGGCTGCTTTTATCATATGTGACGGAGAACTTGTCAGATGTTTTCAGGCTGATAACAGAAAAACGGAGCAGGAGACAGCTACGGGACATATTGCTTTAAAGACAGATAACAAAAACATTGCAGACATATGTGCCCAGCTCACATTTCCTAAGTTGGGTTTACATCCATGTGACTCCCCCCAATCCGTGGTGGGGGGAGGGGGGCAGAAGCCCAGCTCGACTGAGGGACTTTAGGGTGGGAAAAGGGATCCTGCAGGCAGGTCTGACCATCCTTGGAGGGTACCAGTCTCCACCCTAAACCGCACAAAGGGGGAAAGGGGAGATTGTACATATCGATCCATGGTGCATGTGACACTCCAAACAGAACTCCTCACCACTGAAGTGGGGGGCTGTCGATCAAGGGAAAGCTGCAACTCAGACCAGAGCCCAGTCGTACGGGACCCTGCGAGACGTTTAACTCGTGGGCCAGCCTCTATCCGTCAAAGCCATGTCATGGCTGACTTAGCGTGTAGCTGCAGTCTGCGCACACTTGCTGGCTGGACTGGGGAGACCACTGGATCTAGATTATCCAGCTCATCACCCAGCCCAGCAGTTGATTGTAGATTTCCAAGGAGATGCATGGAAAGAAGAACAAATAAATAAACATTTGCTAGGACCAAAAGGATCTCAGCAAGGAGTTGGTCCTTACTCCTAACTAGATAGAAAAAACTGAATACCTAGATCAGGGAGGGGGTTATATACTGACTGAGGACAGCCAATGGGGCATAGCCAAGTTGTATGTGTTGTCTAGTTCTACTCCTGCAAAGGCGATATAACCCAATGGTAAAGATTATGGAAACACTGTGTCCATCGATGAACAAAGGAAAAATAAAAATTATTACCAATAGGGTCCAATCCACTAGTGACTGACTGCACAATGTCCCATGGAGCCATTTTAGAATGTGATACTGCTAATGGCTATGTCACAGGAAAAAAAGATAGGGGGCAGGAAAAAAAAAAAAGGAGACCAGTAAAAGGAAACCCCTGTGTACATTCCTATGATTATCATCAGCATAGAACTATATATTATATCAGAACATCTTGCAATTATTGAAGAAGTAAGACAAAACAAAAAAATATATAAGAGAGAGAAAAAAGGGAGAAGAGAGAGTGAGAAGAGAAAGAGAGAGAGGGCGAGAGAAGGAGAAAAAGAGAGAGAGAGAAAGAGAGAGAAAGAGAGGGAGGGGGAGAGAGGGCCAGCCACAAATTCATTAAAGTGATTGTAAAGTCTTGCTTTAAAAAAGTATAAAATAAATCCTCTGTGCGGTTTGTTTTGCACAGAGCAGCCCCTCCCTCCTGACAAGTGCCCCCATAGACCAGCAGCTTGCTATGGGGGCACCCAAGCCAAGCTGCAGCTTTGTATGTCCATCCAGACACGCAGTTGTCGTTCGCCCCGTCCCCGCTCTCCCCTGATTGGCTAACTGAGTGTGCCTCAGCCAATCAGGAGGAGAATCCCGGATGGCTGAGGGAATCGTGGACATCACTGGTAGAGAAAGGGCTTGGGATAAGTGGTGGGAGGAGCTGGGAGGCCTGCTACACACTGTTTTTTTATCTTAATGCATTGAATGCATTAACAATTTAAGGACCGGGCCTATGTTTCAAACTTATTGTCTACAAGTTAAAATAATTTTTTTGTTGCTAGAAAATTACTTAAAACCAACAAACATTATATATTTTTTTCTAACACCCTAGGCAATAAAACGGTGGTCATTGCAATACTCTTTGTCACACCGTATTTGTGCAGCGATCTTACAAGCGCACTTTTTAGGGAATTTTGGTTTTTAATTAACCACTTACGTACCGTCTGGCATCATTATACGTTGGTACTTTGAAGAGGAATATGGTGCTATTGCAGCAGCTAGCTACCATAACCCCGGTATCCTCTTCTTCAGCAGGCAGTCTTCTTTCAATTAATAGTGGTCTCTGTGGCAGATTCGCTGCTAGATCGCTTTTATCAGTCCGTAAGTGGTTAAGATAAAAAAAAATTGGCCTATACAACTCCTTTAAGTTACAGATACAGTTGTGCTCATAAGTTTACATACCCTGGCAGAATTTATGATCAATACCGTGTATTGCCCCCTTTAACATCAATGACAGATCAAAGTCTTTTGTGGCATTTGTGGACGAGGCTCTTTATCTTCTCAGATGATAAAGCTGCCCGTTCCTCTTGCAAAAAGCCTCCAGTTCTTGGGCTTGGGCTTGCATGAACTGCATGTTTAAGATCTCCCCAGAGTGGCTCAATGATATTGAGGTCAGGAGACTGAGATGGCCCCTCCAGAACCTTCACTTTATTCTGCTGTAGCCAATGACTGGTCAACTTGGCCTTATGTTCTGGTTCATTGTCATGTTGGAATGTAGCGTTTATGTTTGTAGCCAAAAAGCTAAATTTTGGTCTCATCACTCCAAATTCATTTATGCCAGAAGGTTTGAGGCTTGTCTCTGTGCTGTTTGGCATATTGTAATTGGGATACTTTGTGCCATTTGCATAGTAACGATTTTCTTTTGGGGACTCGACCATGCAGCCCATCTTTGTCCAAATGCCTCCTTATTGTGCATCTCGAAACAGCCACACCACATGTTTTCGGAGAGTCTTGTATTTCAACTGAAGTTATTTGTGGGTTTTTCTTTGCATTCCAAACCATTTTCCTGGCAGTTGTGGCTGAAATTTTAGTTGGTCTACCTGAACGTGGTTTGATTTCACCAGAACCCTCCATTTTCCACCTCTTGATTGTAGTTTGAACACTGCTCATTGGGATTCTCAATTTCTTGGATATCTTTTTATATCCCTTTCCGGTTTTATACAGTTCAACTACCTTTTCTCACAGATCCTTTGGCAATTCTTTTGCCAAAGGCAATCCAGAAATGTCAGTGCAGCACTGGATGAAAGATGCAATGGTCTGTCAGGAATCCAAAAACTTAACAACCCTTTAAACCAGGGATCCTCAAACTACGGCCCTCCAGCTGTTGTGGAACTACAAGTCCCATGAGGCATTGTAAAACTCTGACATTCACAGACATGACTAGGGCATGATGGGAATTGTAGTTCCTGAACAGCTGGAGGGCCGTAGTTTGAGGACCCATGCTTTAAACACACACTCACACATTAATTACAAGCAAACAGATCACAAGTGAGGATGATTACCTTTAATAGCCATTCAAACTCCTTTGTGTCAACTTGTGTGCATATTATCAGGCCAAAATTCTGTAGGGTATGTAAACTTATGAGCACAACTGTAAGTATCTTATTCATGGATCCCATGTTGCATAACATTTCTTAGTAGAAGAATACAGGTAAGTCGATCATTAACCATGATCTAGTTAAATGTATTCTTCACGTATCTAGGGGGAATCATCGACTGCTTCCAATATTTAGCAATAGTTATTCTAGCTGTTAAAAATATATATGACATTTCTTAAATAGCTATGGGGCGCGACCACCTGGCAATGTCACCTGGTGGCACCATTTCTCCCGGGGCCGGTTTCCCAACCCACTCTTTAACAACCAGCTATTGTAGGCATTTACAGTGTGGTTATAACAAGCCAAAAACACTTGTCAACCATGCCTTGAGCACGCATAAGGCTTTGGGGTAGCTTTTTTAATGCTCATTATATGCTTATCAACTGTGCCTGTTAACACACATTAATAATATAGGCGCGTTTGCTAAGCATCAGTATTTTGAGCAAGTGTAAATGATCTCTAAGAGGTGTCAGACTTCAGTGCCTCTCACACTGCAGTTTTTACAGCTATAAGGCTGTAATCACCCCCAAATACTAGAAACAGCAACATTATTTTTCAGGAGAAAAAAAAGGTAAATCTTTCAAACTACTGCTTAATGCACAGTTAAAATCCAAATGTAGGGGAGAGAAGAGCAGAGATATACTTACCTGATCCCTCCCACACAAGACCTGTCAGACACTCTCACACTCCAGCGGTCTTGGATTGTTCCCAACGCCATTGCGCCAGGAACAGGCTTCAAAGACTAGAAGTAGTCCACCGCTTGACTGTGGGGGAGCATTATTTTCCTGAGGATCGAAGTATGGGGTGAGTATATGCTTTCTGCTTTGTTCCCTAGACAAAATGAAAAGTTGACCCGTACATTTTTTGCCCAGAGTTAAACTATAACAGTAGATGCTCCATATAACATTGCAAATTTACTTTGTTTTAGTTCTGTTCCAAATTTATGTTTGTTACTTATACCACTTTAATGTATATGTTGAGTTTGTCCCACAATTTATGGCAATATACCAAATACAGCAACTGAGAAGCTCCAATACTGAACTTGATTTTTGCCACTGAACTCATGAAAATAGAGTATTCAAAACAGAATAGTATGATATCATTACAGAGATAGCCCATGGGCAAATGTGAGAATGGATTTTCCACTTTAAGGATTCATATAAATAGACATGTACATTCACACTTATTCTTGGTATGCTAGTCCTTTAGTTCAAATGTATAAGGCAATAATTCCACAAATTACAAATGTGTCAATTAAAGCAGTAGCATTTTATAAAAATCAATCATTTATAATCTGAAATTAAACAACTCATACACAACAGTATAATTTAAATTCAGTAGTACAACTCATGTTCTTATGTTTTACTGAATATAGTATATAAAATATACCCACCTCCAAGCAAGTATACCCCTTTTGAAATATGAAGGATAAATGGTATGGCATTTAAAAAAAAAAAAACAGGAAAGGTATTCTTAAAGCTATAGACAGCAAACAATGCATAATAGGAGGCATGGAAATAAGCACTAATTAACTCAATTTATTGACAGTTTATGAAGCAAACAAAATATGTCATTATAGCTGTACACATCTGTAGTGCAGGTGGCAGGTAACATACATGTGTACTTCTCTCTTGTGGTATGCTTGGTTGCTTGAAGCCCACTGAGGATACTAACAACTTGTTGTGTTTTGTTCCACCTGAGCTCAAGCCAATGTGCCCATTATGTGGAAATGGTTATTAACAAATCTCATGCAAGAGGTGGACAAATGATACATTAAAAGGAAACTGTCACATTCAAGGACATTTTGCACAGTGCACCTATACCAATATGTCCTAAAAGCACTAAAATTCACCAGATGCCCCCTGTGTAATAACGGAGTACGTTTCCCCCAGCCAGTCCTGCTTATTTTCTTTGTAGCCAGAAATGCTAACCTCAAAAAGCTGCCTTTCGCATAGAATTTCTCCCTCCCTAATCTACATATGTACATTTTTAACAGCAAGAAGCCATGTTTTCTGAGAAATTCACTTTCACTAAAATTATGATATTGTAATTTAGGAACTTGTAGAAAGAGAGGGGAAAAGCGCCCATCAGTGCAGACTGATAAAACTGTTTAATAAGGACAGACAACGCCATAGATAAAAACAAACTCATCTTAGGATATGATGTCCGGGACGAAAAATACAGATGTCAGCTGGGGATCCCCTAGGTACAGCTTTTGTGGAGATGGAAGCAAGAGGAAGCTGGCTGAGGAGCTCCAAAAATGTTGCTGGAGCGCAGCGTGGACCACTTTGTCTGCGGGATGATGTCACCAGAACAAGGTAGAACTGCACGTTTCAGAGCATGTGCTGTGCTGCAATCAGGCATGCAAGCTCTTTTATCAGGCTAAAGGCAAGTGGGCGGATGTATAAGTATGTTTGTGTATTTATGTCCCTTAATCCATACCCATCCTCCAACATATAGAATCTCATCCTCCCCTTTCCCTTTAGCCTGATGAAAGAGCGTCCATGTCCGATTTCAGCATGGCACATGCTCTGAAATGTGTTATTTATACCATGTCCTGGCGACATCATTCCCCAGACGCTGCGGGACACACTCCAGCATCATCTTTGGAGCTCTCCAGCCATCTTCCATCTTCATGGCAGCGAACCCTGGTGGCTTCCTAGCCAACATCTGCATTCTTCATCCTGGCCATTATATCCTAAGATGAGCCTGTTATTTATCATTATGTGAGTGGTCATTTTTGGCATTGTCTGTTCTCATTGAACAGTTTTATCAGTCTGCACTTAGGGGCACTTTTCCCCCTCTCTCTCTCCTTTACCAATAATATAGATCTTGATTCTGCTCATGGAAATGCCTGCCCTAGTGATTGAACATTGAACTTTATATGTATGGACTTTATATGATTTTCTTATATTATTACCTATACATGGACTGTGTTTGGCTGTAGGGCTTCCTGTACCTATATGTGCCTATATTGTTTCCCCTTCTTTTGTCTGCACTAATTTAAGAACTTTAGACATTTTTTAAATGATGATATACAAAAGTCTAACAGCTATGCCTATTTTCTAGGATATGGATGGGCAGTCTCAGGCAATGTTTCTCAATGCCAGTCCCCAAGTACCCAGCAACAGATCTTTTCAGGCATCCCATTATTTTGCACAGGTGATTTGATCAGCTTTACTGCAATAGTAATTACAACAGCTGTTTCATCTGAGGGAAATCCTGAAAACATGACCTGTTGGGGGTACTTGAGAACTGGAGTTGGTCTAGGCTGGGATCAGTTTAAAAATCAGTAATATCACTGCAGTGTATAGCAGGGAGCAGATGGCAAAATCTACCCTCCATTATAAATAAGGGCCTAGGACCTGACAGCCTTATAAACTTTGGGTTTAGACCCACCACTTCCTTATGATCATGAAGGCCAACAGCACAGATAAACAGAATGACTATGAAGATCCCTGTTTGTAACAAATGGGGCGGTGTTATTTCCAGCTATGAGACAAAAAAAAAAAAGAGGCGGCAAAACACTAAAGAAATATTAATACATGATCCAGACAGAGGTATAGGGAACACAGAAAATGTTTTATCTTCAAAAAAAGTGTTGCAATTTTTTTTTTCTGAAAAAGGTGGTGTATTTTTGTAATGTGGCAACATTGAATACAAATTTGTCCCTCACTGAATTTTTCTGTCTGGAGACTAATTAATGTACCTCTATTTGTGGCACCTAAATGTTTTCTCTAAACAACTAATTTTGTGTGCAATTTAGATTTCCAGTTAGGCTACCGGGAACAAATACTTAATGGAAAATAGATCCCCGGCTATAATATATTTATAACAGCTGCAATTCTGCAAGATAATGCAACATCTTAATAATCAACATAAACCACATTCCACCTATCTAGTACTGCCATGAAAATAATATACATGGGACACATTTATGTACATATTCCACTAAAATGGTGGCTGTACAAGGTTTCAAAGAACAATAGGAATGTCATTTTTCAGAGCAGACCACTGAGCTGTAAGTGAAATTATTTTAAGTGCTTAATCAAATTCCGTACTTCATGAGAAAACATAATTAATTCTCTAATTTGATCTCTGGCAAATTACACAAATATTTATTGCTAGGTTATTCAAACTATCACAGCTTTCCTAACAATAGCCAGGGCAGGTTTATTACTATAGTGGCTTTAATACGCTTATCATCGCCAATTCAAAGCAGATAATAAAGTGCTGACACATTTATTATCATTATTAATTAACAGTTTTGCGAGATGGAATAGAATCAATATGCTGCTCCCATATCATTTTAACTAGTTATGCAAATCAAACATTTAGAGACCCGGCAGCAGGGTGTAAATGGAGTTTAAAATTCACTTCACACTTTATTCAGAAGGCTTACCTTCCTACTACTGCAAGACCTCCTCTGTAACTCATAATGTCATGGGAGTATGAAAACCTGGTCAGTGAAAGGTTGAAACAACTGATGAGTGGTGGGCAGTTTAGGTAAAGGCATTAAATCGCCCATTTGATTAGATCCGTCAACAATTACCCCGTATTGGAATGGTCAGTAAACAGTCTGATATGGCACAGTTCTATGGGTATGGATTTTTACGTCCTGATATTTACTAACAGTATTCTGTTCCCGAGGTCCTTTTTCGTATTTGTGTTGCCACCAAACCTGCTTTGGACTTGAAATTTGGCTTGTTCTTGCTCCTTTGCTTTTTTTTTCTCCTGGCTACCATCACCTATTGCTTACTCGTAGAATGACCTGGACCTATATCTCAGCTTCTGTACATCTGCCTAACCATTGCCAATTTCTGGCAATTTTTTTACCATCTCTCCTTATCTAGTCTGAAGTCTACCTGCAAAACCACGATTACTGACCCTTGCTTGTGAGCCTGACTGTGGTTACAGATGAGACTCGGTTGTTCTCTGCTTGCCTACTCCCCTTGACTATGCACTATGCTTTGCTACATCTCAACCTTGCAAGCCTAAGTCTTCTTTCACACTTATACAACTTGTCCCACGATTTTGGACTGCAAAATCGTATGACAAGTCATTCTCCATTATTTTCAATGACTACCATTCATACTACCATTCATACTGGCACGATTTTAAGTAGTGCCGACTTCAAAGTAGTCCCTGCACTACTTTGGTATGATTTTGATGCCACGTACACAGGCATTCATTGAAATTGCGGCCGCGAATCGCGGTAAAATCGCGGCCGCAAAATTGCGGTAAAATCGCGCGACTTTGAAGTCGTATAAGTGTGAAAGGGACCTTAGGCTTCCACCATGTGTGGCAACCTAGAGCCTATATGCTGGAAGTACAATGCAGCTAAACATTTACTTTGTTAGCATGTCTGGAGAATACCTGGTGCTTCTGGGCTTTAGGGAGCTGTTATGCTTCATATGTGGGAGGGGTAGGATTGATTAATATGGTCAACCTCTTTATTAAAACATGAGTCCAAGCGACAGAAAAAAATAAAAGCAGGCCTAATGAAAAAGTCATATAGCATTTAATTTAGAAGCAGATACAAAAAGCTTTAAAGCAGTATTAAACCCAAAATCAAAAATGTATTATATTGGAGCTTACTAATGAGTAGATGTGGTGGCTGCATCAGTTTTTTTTTTTGCCTGTTTTCACCTGGTGATCTGGCTAGTAACACACCACAACCCCCCCCCCCATATTAGTGAGACACAACTCTGTATAAATAAACACATGAGGCACAGCAGACAGGAGCATTGTCAGTCTGGGGGAGGTACGTTAGATGTATTTAAGGAAGCAAAACAGCAGCTCACACTTTATAATTAGTTAAAGCAAACAGTTTTGGATGAAAAAACAAGAGCTGGTCATTTTTATCAGCCCTGCCAGTGTTACGTTGTTTGTCTCATCCACGTAAACTAAGACATTCTGCTGGAAAGCTTGTACTTTTGGATTACCAGATGAAAATAGAAGAAAGAAAGCCTAAAAAAAGTAAAGTAACACAGCCATCACATCTAAACTTGTCAAACTGTAATATAATAAAAGTTTGCTTTTGGGTTCAATACTGTTTAAAAGAACTCAGAAACATCTGTGAAGTTTAACCGTGACCAAGTTATATAAATGCAGTTATTTACATATTCTTATACAAGCCATCTCTGACCTCTGTATGTGCAATCACCATGGAATAATGAATCCTCAAAGTTCTGGGGAAAATGCTTTCCTGTAGTTTTTTTTGTTCACTAAATTTTTGTGTCCCCCTCCTGTCAGCAATAAATAATTTACATTCTAGATTAGAACTCTGGTAGGCAACCAGAGAACAGCTGCACAAGGTGGGGGTCGCAAAATGCAGAGCCTGAAATTGAACAACTTCACAAGATCTTCTGTAAAATTGAGGATGATAATGCCAATATCTGCAGCTAAAGAGGTCAGTGAGGGATTGTTTGAAAGCCTGTATACTGGTTGATAAGAATATATTAAATCACTGAATGTCTATAGCCTGCTTATAATTCTACTTAAATGTGCCCTGAATAACAATAACCAAGCTTGACAATTTAATCATGTTGTGGATTCCAGATATTCCAGATTTTTGTTTGGTGTAAATTGTAACAGGGTGAAAGGAGTATAGTAACCAACGGAGACATTCCTAGAATGCTAACTTAATTATAAGAAATTCCTAATCGCCAATGTCAAAGTCAAATTAATGCTCTAACTGGAATGTCAATCAGCTACAGTGGTTTTACCCATGGAAATCCCCAAATGTCCCTAGTGAAAATAGCATTAAATTATATTTTGAACGATCAGCATGTGTACAATCTAATTTTAAACCAATGGAGTCCAAAACGAAACAAGACCATGTTTCATTGGTAAAGCTTGAAAGATGGATTATTTTACATTTCAAGAAAAACAAGACAAGTTGGTGTTTCCTCCAAAATCAGGCACTGGGAACCACACCACTGTATATCAACATGAATTTTTTATCTATCAAATATGAAAAACCATAACCAGGTACCTAGCTAAGCTTCCCCAAATCTACCCCTAGGCACTGGAGTTTCCCAGCTTCCTTTAGACATTTTTGTTAAGGTGATCCTTGGAACTGCATAAAAAACAGCCAACTGTGAAACGCCTTTCCAGCTTTTATGAACTAGACTAGTGATGGCGAACCTTGGCACCCCAGATGTTTTGGAAAAACATTTCCCATGATGCTCAACTACACTGCAAAGTGCATGAGCATCATGTAAAATGTAGTTCCAAAACATCTGGGTTTGTCATCAATGACCTCGACAGTTACTGTCTGCATTTTTTTATCTGAGAAATAAAAAATCTCTACAGAGAGAGGAAGGAAAGTATCCAGTTCGGGTGATTAGGGTGTATGTGCCTGGGAACAACCCAGGCGGACACCTTGTCGATCCCCGATTCCCCCTTGCCCCTACTTGCGGACGCCCATGGCTGTCATGTCAGTGGTAGCCCATAGGGGTGCAACGGATCAAAAAACTCACGGTTCAAATCGTTCCTCGGATCAGGAGTCACGGATCGGATCAGGAGTCACGGATCGGATCATTTTTCGGATCCCCCCACTGTAATATCCACATCTCTCCTCCCACTGTAATATTCACATCTCCCCCCCCCCCACTGTAATATCCACATCTCTCCCCCCCACTGTAATATCCACATCTCCCCCCCCCCACCGTAATATCCACATCTCCCCCCTCACTGTAATAGCCACATCTCCCCCACTGCAGTGGCGTCACTAGGGTTGGTGTCACCTGGTGCAGATAAAAATGGTGTCACCCCCCCTCCCACCAACAATAGCCCCCCCCCAGTAAAGAACCCCCGCAATCGTGACCCCCCCCCCCAGGTAGTACAAGGCAGACAAATCCCCCCCAGGTAGTGCAGGCAGACAGATCCCCCCCAGGTAGTGCAGGCAGACAGATTTCCCCCCCCTATTTAATATAGCAAAAAATATTTATTTTTATCAAAAGTGTTGCTCTTTCTTTGTTTATAGCGCAAAAAATAAAAACCACAGAGGTGATCAAATACCACTACAAGAAAGCTCTATTTGTGGGATAAAAAAGGACGTCAATTTTGTTTGAGTGCAACATCGCACAACTGCACAATTGTCATTTAAAGTTACGCAGTGCCGTATCGCAAAAAGTGCTCTGGTCAGGAAGGGGGTAAATTCTTCCAGGGGTTAAGTGGTTAACAGTGTAAAGGTTGGGCCCCCTCAAAACACAGCCATGTATGTCTAAACCGCTGGCAACAAAAGTGAGTGCACCCCTAAGTGCAAATGTCCAAACTGGGCCCAAAGTGTCAATATTTCGAGTGGCCGCCTTTATTTTCCAGCACTGCCTTAACCCTCTTGGGCATGGAGTTCACCAGAGCTTCACAGGTTGCCACTGGAGTGATCTTCTACTCCTCTATGGCGACATCACCGAGCTGGTGGATGATAGAGACCTTGCACTCCTTCACCTTACATTTGAGGATGCCCCACAGATAGGGTTTGGGTCTGGAGACATGCTTGGCCAGTCCATCACTTTTATTATCCACCTCTTTAGCATGGCAGTAGTCGTCTTGGAGGCGTGTTTGGGGTTATATTGGAATACTGCCCTGCAGCCCAGTCTCTGAAGGGAGGGGATCATGCTCTGCTTCAGTATGTTACAGTCAGTGGCGCCCCCAACATTATCCTGTGCCTCCAAAACAAACTGGGAGCAGTCTGGAATGCACAGACAGCGCCGCCATATCGCTGGCTCCGCCTCCCCCTCCACCTGACTCTACTACTCGCCAATGGTTGCTAGAGCCAAATTGCATCTAGCAACCAGTGATGTCACGGCTGCGACTCCCTACCTGCCCAGCGTTGAAAGCTTCCTCCTCCTCCACGCTTCGTGCTCTTGGGCAGTGGTGTCACTATGGGGGTGCCTTCAGCCCTGCTGTATCTGAGGTCTGTTTGGAGGGGAGATTTGAGGGAGGAATTAAAAGCATTTACTGTGCCAATTGTACAGGAAGGGGGATGTAAATCTGTGCTTAGAGGGGAAATATTTTGAGGGTGGAACTCTGCACCCTGCACCTAGCACCCACCTGCACTCTGTACCCACCTGAGCTCTCCACCCTGCACCCACGTGAGCTCTGCACATAGCACCCACCCAAGCTTTGTACCTTGCACCCACCCGAGCTTTGTACCTTGCACCCACCCGAGCTTTGTACCTTGCACCCACCCGAGCTTTGTACCTTGCACCCACCCGAGCTTTGTACCTTGCACCCACCCGAGCTTTGTACCTTGCACCCACCCGAACTCTGCACCCAGCACCCACCCGAACTCTGCACCCAGCACCCACCCGAACTCTGCACCCAGCACCCACCCGAACTCTGCACCCAGCACCCACCTGAACTCTGCACCCAGCACCCACCCGAACTCTTCACTTGTCTTCAGCAAACTGTTTGCAGGCTTTCTTGTGCATCATCTTCAGAAAAGGCTTCCTTCTGGGATGACAGCCATGCAGGCCAATTTGATGCAGTGTGCGGTGTATGGTCTGAGCACTGACAGGCTGACCCCCCCCCACCCTTAAACCTCTGCAGCAATGCTGGCAGCACTCATTTGTCTATTTCCCAAAGACAACCTCTGGATATGAAGCTAAGCATGTGCACTCAACTTCTTTGGTTGACCAAGACGGGGCCTGTTCTAAATGGTCTTGACCTGGATGGTCTTGGCCAATGATCACGTCGCATGACCGCGCAATTGTCAGTTAAAGCGACGCAGTGTCGAATCGCAAAAAGTGGCCCGGTCATTGACCAGCAATATGGTTCGGGGCTAAAGTGGTTAACCACTTAAGGACCGCCCACCACTTCTATACTTCGGCAGGGCGGCCCTATTGCGTAAAACGACTTACCCCAGCAAAACGGGGATCTGCCTATGTAAACTAAGCAGGTCCAATTTCTGACAGGGGAGTACAGAGAGATCATCTGTTCCTAGTGATCAGGAACAGCAATCTCTTTGTACTCCCAGGCAGTCCACTCCCCCCACAGTTAGAAACACTAATAATTTCACGTGTCCCAAAAAAAGTGTCAAAGGTGTCCGATGCATCGCTGCAATGTCGCAGTCTTGCTAAAAATCACAGATCACTCCCATTACTAGTAAGAAAAAAAAATATATAAAAATGCTATAATTCTATCCGCTATTTTGTAGACCCTATAACTTTAGCCCAAACTAATCAATATATGTTGGAGCTCAACATGTAAGAGGAATATCATCGTGCAAAAACATCTTTATTACAACACATAATAAATAACGACTCACATTGATAAGTGCCTCCCCAGCACCTAGGAAACATCTGCCTGTAATTAATATAACTGCCCCTGGCAGCCACTCTGGAGGTGAAGGCCAGCTAGGGGAGAGAAAGAGATCGATGCGAGACCATGGAAAATACATGCCTTGATCTCATATGCAAACCATGAAACCAGAAGGGATGGCACTTCTGGTTTTAGATGCATCACTTCCTGGCCAGTACATCTAACCAAGCCGATCTGTGCTTGATTAAATGGTGTAAAGGGCAGGGGAGACATTGGGGTCTATTATACCCCTAATGTCGTCATAAAGAGTACCTGCCACCAGCCCAATGCTATCACATAGGGGTTGATTAACCCATTGTCATAGCAATCAAGTAAAAATAACTAAAAGGAAAAAAGTTGTAAACAAAAAAAATTATAATAAAATACATTAAAATAAAAAATACAAAAAAATACAAAAATGCAGAAACCCCTTTTGCTCCACACACCTGCACGAACGCAAGCACCACACGTGTGACTGCTGTTTACATATGTGTTACATATTATGTGTTACACATTATTGTTTTCACATATTGAGCGAGAACAATAATTCTAGCACAAGACCTCCTACAGTAGTTAACGCTAAATGAATGAGCTGTATAGCGTCACCTATGGTGATTTTTGGCCACCATAGTTTCTAGCGATGTTGCGGGTGCATGCATTATTAAGACATGAAATGTTTGGTATCTATTTACTCGGTACAACCTCATATTTTATATTTTACTAAAAATAGGTATTATATGGTGTGTTTTTGCAGGTAAAATATTATATTCTTTCCTGAAAATATGCATTTAACAGTTGCGCAAATATCATGTGACATAAAAAGCCAGCACGAGTACTGCCCTCAGCAAGCGGCTTGCTGGGGGGGTTCTTGATAAGTAGGAGAAGCCAGAAGTGCCAGCAGGGGACCCCAGAAAAGGAGGATCGAAGCTGCTTTGCACATGACAGGTAAATATAACATGTTTGTTTGTTAAGTGGCATGTTCCTGCGAAACCCCATATGAGTACGTAGTCTCCTTTAAGGCCCATAGCAGGCGTGCGCGCCCGCTGCATGGCGGGGGCCCGATGCGTGTGGCCGGCGAGTGCGATCGTAGCCGGCCACCTACAAGAGCCAGCATGGGGATTTGTGTGTGTAAACTCTCCGTCGCAATATAGCAGTACTGCTAAAAATCGCAGATCACCGCTATTACAAGTAAAAAAAAAAAAAAAATGCCAAAAAGATCAAGATCCCGTGAACACGTCCCTCTAGTGACGAAACGTCCCCACCGCGCAAATTTCTATCTACCCGGAAGACACGGGCGGAATGTGCTAGCCGGCCGGCTTATTTTATATTGGATGCCTGCTTTTGAACGATTTCTTGTAAGTGCATACCATTTTCTTATTTTATTAAAACTTGACGATTTTACACTATGCAAGCCTTCTTGTCCTTCCATACATCCGGACGCATACCGACGATACCGAGGACGGTCCCCATATAGGTGATCCGGACGTTGGAGGTGTTTACGGTGACTCCTGGGTTTTGGCATAAGGCTCACTTTCATTTTGTATCTGGTAAGAGGCCATTCATACCTATGGTGGAGGTGTCTACTTTTCAACACTTTTTCCCAAAGTCTGTCATCAGTGTTTACACCTGGGAGATCCTTACTATGAACATTTATTTTACAATTGAACTTTAAGGACACATCTGATCCTGTGCATTCATTCTCTTTATGTATATGGACTAAACTTTTTGTTTAATATTATACTGCTCAGTTATATTTGCAGTTTTTAGCGCAATTTTGTTTTTTGTATATCATGTTTGAGGTTGTATAACCTTTTTATTATTGCAGCTTCTATTTTTCCGATTATTATTTCTATAACGAGCGCTATATAATTTTTACTTTGTACATGGTATAATTATGCTTAAGTAAGGAATAATAATTAGCGCAGGAAACTAAATTTGAAAAAATTACAAAGACCAACAGTAAGGAAAGGTTAGGACAGGAGGCAAATAATCTTTTACAGCATCTAAACTATAGTGTACATGAATATATACACTAATATTCAACACCTAAGAAGGTAGCTAAAATTAGCACAAATACCCCATAAACTTCAGCCAGGTCGCTTTAGAGAATACATTGTAGCAATTATAATTCTTGGATCTTAAAGGTAGTAGGGCTGCACAGTACGGAGTGTGACTTTCCTACTGTAAATACAGTCAAATTTGAGGCAGGGCTAGAGTGCTTTGGACTTGCCTTTCCAAATGTTGTGCTAGAAGACTTTCAATTTTGTCCATATTACCAAAAGTAAACCAAACTATATAATGCCCCAGAAAACAGCAAAACAAGAGATGGTCTCCTCCATCAAAACACAAATGGAAGAATAAGATTTGTCAAGTATTGGACTTATACCTAGGACATGACCTTCAGGAGTGAAGAGGTTAAAAGACTTCAAGGCTGACATTATGTAAATTACTACAAGCCTTATATTAGCTCAGCTACAGCAAAAGGTGTCCAGTTAAGAATTCTTTCCTGACAAGAACTTCTAGCATAATTAATTGTATTATTACACCCTTGAACTGAAGGCAATTAATTATCTCCTGCAGAATGGCAGCAGTGAAAATTCATCAGTAGAAAGTGCTAACACATATATACAATGCATATACACATTAAATTATTTATTTTCACTTGTTTGCTAGTATATTTACTGCAAATAAAATATCCAAATGCTTCCAGTAAACCATTGAAATATTCCTTTTAGGTTGGGCAATTTTCTTTTAGGTATCATAAAGCAATAAAAAAAGTCGCAAAGCAGAGTGCGGCAAAGCATGTGGAATAAGGAGTAGGAGCACGCACTGCTCCTTTTTTTGATGCAGGCACTGCAAGGACCATACTGCTTACGAAGGTTTAAGCATAACTTCATTCTGTAAGAGTGAGACGTAAATTCCATCTCTGAGAAGTCCAGGCCCTGCCACCTATGCTTAGCTTAAACCAGTGGACTCCAAACTGCAGCCCGGGGGCCAGATGCGGCCCTTTGTTGGATTTTATCCAGCCCTTGGGGCACAATTTCATCCACTGATACCACCAATGGGGCATAATTCCCCACACTAACACCAATGAAGGGGCACAATTCCTCCAAATTACACCAATAATGGGGAACAATTACTCCCAATGACATCAACAGTGTGGCCCAATGACACCAACCATGGGGCACAACACAATTCCTCCCACTGACATCAATAATGGGACACAATTCCTCCCCCGACATCAATGATGGGACACAATTCCTTCCACTGAAACAAACGATGGAGCATTATTTTTTCATACTGACGTCAGGACATTTTCTACTCCCAATAGCCACAGTCCAGCCCCATAATTCTAAAAAAAACAGTAAACTGGCCCTTTGTTTAGAAAGTTTGTAGAATCCCTGGATTAAACTGTTAGCTCACCTTTTAAAAAAAAAAAAAAATACAAAAACACCCTTCCCATCACGCAGTCCCTGCTGCATGTACTTTATATGTTCCTTGTTTTCTGTAGTTCATGCCAGATGGTATAACAATCCAGCACTTTAAAACATCCCAACACAGTGCCAGAGGCTGCGTTACAGCATTTTGAATGCAATGGCGAACGCTGATTGGTCAGTGTTGGCCACATAACTGCATTGACCAATGAGAGCAAAACAGATTCTCATTGGTCAACACAGTCACATGGCTAGCGCTGACCAAGTAACTTTTGCCACTGCAAGCAATATGCTGCTACACAGCCCGTTTTAAAGTGCTAGATTATCATACCAGCTGGAGAGGGCATAAGAAGATGTGGATCATATACACCGGTACATGCATCATGGACCACAGAAGGTGGGGAAGGTCCTGTTAGATCACTTGTTCATGATTTTGTGAAAGGGGTGAAATAACTCCCTATTTGTTGAGAAAAACAATGCCCTCTGGGTGATCATTGTATACTGCATGTATTTTAACAAACTCTTGTTAAGTCATGTTTTAATAAGGAATGTTTTAGAGTCTGCATTTCTGGGGGAGTTCTCTACACCAACTTGGTACAGAAGACCTTCAGGCTCCCATATTGCATTGAATGTTACACTGTAGATTGAAAAGGAAAAGGTAATTTTTAATAACATTAAATGACAATATGGCTTGTGTAGTAATTGTATAGGCTTTGCTGGGGATGACAAACCACATCTACCATGTTGTTAAACTTTTTCTTAGCATAGCTGAGGGAAAGGCCAAACTAGCAAATGCTAAAGCATGACAGTCAGAGGTGTAGTTACTGTATACATGACTCCCTTCAACTTTTTTTGCGGTTTGCTAGTTTCAAAACCTCCTGCATGCAGCAGCATATAGCCGACTGTATTAAAATTCATGTGTCCCCCAATGGACTTCAAGGAAATGTTTTACAGTAAGTACAAGTGAAAAAGAATCACAGATGAAACTATGCAGGACACATGGCATTGTGCGGTAAGTATACCTTTGTTTCTTCTAGTGGTATCTCTGCTAATGTGAATCACTGGAGCAGGTGTTTTTTCCATCTGTGGATCCCAAAAAACACTCTTTAAACCACTATAGGCTACCCATAGCAATGAGACTACCCTCTGTGTCTTTGACATGTTTCACTGTGTGGCATATGGCAACTAGACCCAATCTGTGGCAGACTCAAGTACTCACAAACCTGGGCAGCTGGTGCTGACGAGGGTTTCAGGTGGCCAGTGGTAACCAAATCGATGCAATGCTAGAAGCGGAGGATTCCCGTTGACTCCTGGGATTAATGACACCGATATCCCAGGAGTCAATGGAACACCAGTGGATGACATAAATCACTGCTACGACAGGGTTGGAAGTGGTGGGAATTTCAAAAAAAGAGATACTTATAAAAAAATCTATCTCCAAACATTGAAGCCAAAGGTATTAGCTACTAATAGGGACATTTTTGCTAGGTAGGGTGAAGCTACGTTTTAAAGACAGGGTCACGCCAGAGGCTGTGCCACAGCTCTAGACCTGGAGAGCTGTCTGCGGCTAACACGGTGCATGAAGGTCTGGAAAGTGTCACAATGCAAAGCCCAGCACCTAAAGATTACATCCAGGCAGGCTCCATAATATAGTCAAGTGAGGTCCGCATATGGCCTCCAAAGCTTATGCTTAATTGAAGTCCCTAAAGAAAGAAAAAAAACTATGGTGTATTGGGTATCCTGGCTGAAGAAAATAAATTGAAAATGTAATAATAAAAACACCAACAAAAATATAAATGGATTTCTAAACACGGCTGAATGAAAGGCAGGGTTATACAGTGGCTTGCCATCAAATTTTGTTTTGCGTTTCTGTCAGTGGCTGTTGCCTACCCCTTAGTTGGGCTGCTTTTGGACAACTTGACTGTTTCAGAATCCCCTCAGTGGATGAAAGATTTTTGTAGTTACTATAAATTATTTTTCTTGAAGTCCACTGAGGGACACGGGTCCCTTTCCTGTGTATTTATTGGCCTTATGTACTGCTTTATGGTTAGAGGATTACACAGGGGTGGATTTCAGTTTTTTTTTTTCTGTTTGCCAGTGTCCAAAATACCTGTGAGCAGCAGTATACAACCCGACTGTTTCAAAATTCCCGAATTCCAGTGTTCTTATTTGAGCGGCTGCCATATTTTGCCTAGTTATAAATTCAAGAAACCTATTTCTCGGTTCTTTAACCAAATGTTATTTTTTAGCATGTACTTTGTTCAGTTAATCTACTTCTCAAATTGCATTAAAAAAAAGGATGTTTGCCTTGCACAAATAAAGCAGTTCATGTTTATTAAACAGCTTTTAAGTGCCATATTCTTTTACTAAAAGGAAAATGTAGACTGGTATATTTATATCAATGTAAATGTATCAAGAAAAAAGTATTGTTTTCTTTTGCATTTGTTTATAAGCTACAGAGTTGATACTTAGGAAAAGTTCTGAAGTAGATCTGAAGGCAATGCTAAGATTTTGGAGTCACTTAAAAAAAAGAGAGCTGAGAATTTGTTTAGGCCCCTGGAGCAAAACCTGGAGCTCTACTGCTGGGCCAAAAGTGGAACCATAGCTGGTAAGCATTTCAAGTTTGATCGTTCTAATGCCGCGTACACACGATCAGAAATTCCGTCAAGAAAATCGTGGATTTTTTTTCCGACGGAATGTTGGCTCAAACTTGTGTTGCATACACGATCACACACAATTCCGACTGCCAAGCACGTGGTGACATACAACACTACAACAAGCCAAGAAAAAGAAGTTCAATGCTTCCGAGCATGTGTCGACTTGATTCCAAGCACGCATGTTTTTTTGCGCGTCGGAATTGCATACAGACAATCGTAATTTCCGACAAGAACTTTTCCCGTTGGAAAATTTGAGAACCAGATCTCAAATGTTGACAGAAAAAGTCTGATGGGGTCTACACATGGTCGGAATTTCCAACCGAAAGCTCACATCAAGCTTTTCTTTCGGGAAATTCCGATTGTGTGTATGCAGCATAAAACTTCTATGAAGGTCCCTAGAAGAGATTATAAATCATATCCAACTACTTTCCTGCTATGTTTCAATGGATGAAACCAAGATTGCTTCACGTTAGACGTATGGTGGGATTGCCACAAAATTAAATCATTCTGTCAAAGCACAGAATCATAAATACAGGTTCTATCATTGGCACTCCTTATTTAGCTTTGCTAGAATAATAAGTAGAGTTATTAAAGTAAACCTGTCACAAACCTGGGTAATTCAAACTGAATATAAATGCCTAAGCAGAGGTTTCCCACAGTTAGTAATTTCAAAGTTAAATTCTGCAAAATTCAAGCTTGGTCCCACCACCTCCCATCTCAGAAGCCTTTATGCTGACCACTGAAGGGAACCATTACAATAAAGAATCAATAGCCAGAAAGGTTTAAGATCTATGTATAATGACAATGGCCTACTGAATATTTTGATATGTGATTTTAAATGAAGGTAATTTCTTACTTTACTTTAAGTAACTGTTAAAAGTTAAGTAACTGTCAAATCTAAAACTATGAAAAAAAATGGCTTCAGATATGCTTTTTTGGGGAAATTTTATTATTTGCTGGTTGAAAGTAATATAGCATATGCAATCAATAAACATCGATTACCGGTCAATGATACAACAAAGTTGTACATTACATTGATAATAACTGCAAATCTAAACATATGATATGTTCTTCAGTGTCTTCTCCACGGTGGTTTATACAACATTTAGCCAATCCAATGTAAAGTTACAATATTTGACTTGTACCATAATTAGACCAATAAAGTTGTTACAGCCTAATAACATCTCTGGCTGTATTGTCTTTTGTTCCCTAATGCGTAGGAATAGATATATATTACAGGAACCTATATATACCATAGTGATTATTACAACTATAGCACCCTCTTCTTTAGGTAGGTGCTAGAAGTAGTTTTTTGTAAGTGCAGGTGAATTTAATCTAGCCTAGCAGTAAGCTAGGCCTGTTTGTTTTGATCTGTGTGGGCTGGTGACAGATATCATCATATTTCGGTTACCTCCCTTCTGCTTCTTGAGGATTCTAGAATGAAGGAGGGGAAGAGGATGAGATGTCTGAGGTGTTCCAAGGAGCCCTGTCGTTTGATTGGCAGGGGGCAGGCCTACTTAAATGCCTAGGGTTAGCCTAGCTGGGGAGGGGTTGTCGGGTGGAAGAAGCTGGAGATGAAGCACTAGGTTGTCAGGGCTTTTGAGGCACTCTCCTGTCTGGGGGGTGACCTTGGACCTGAGGGGTTTGGGTGCAATTCGGAGCCTACCTGAGTAACAAGAGAGGATCTGGACAGGAGCCACTAAGAGGAACCAAGAAAGACAGCAGGAGCTAGTGTTGCCGGACAAGTATCTAGGGAGGGAAATTTACCGGAGTACAGCCAGGAGGGCTGGTGAGTGAGAGCCAGAGTTAGGAGAGCTGGAGAGGCATGTCAGGGTGAACTGGGAATGTGTAGTCTGAGATGGATGCAGAGCCAGGAGGAGAGACTGTGATGTCATGGGCAGTAAAGTTGGGCGGCTGCATCCAGGAGGGTTGGCAGGCGCTGAAGAGGAGCGACTAGGAGCAGTAGTCTACCAAGTTCAGGCAAGACTTTCCTATTTTTGCTGCTACACTAAATGGAGCCCGCAGCCCCTGCCTGCAAATGGCAGTTGCTAAGGCCTGGCTGGAACAAGAGTCAGGCCTAACCAGGTTCCAGTAACCAAGTATTGTACAGGAGAGAGAGAGGAACAGTCTACAAATAAGAGTTGTGCTGTAGGAGACAAACTCTAGAAGTATAAATAGAGGTTCCAACTGATCACCTCATTGATCTCATTATTGATTCTGGGCATCCAATAATTTTCCTTACCCTATCCAAGTTCAAAATCCATCAATAAAATACAAAACAAACATACGGACTGTTCATTGTCTCAAGAGTGTCTGGGAAGTGAATTTTTTGTGTTTTTTGCTGCCACAATATCCAGCAGTATGGTGTGTTCCCAGACAGGGAAACCAAAGTTTATCAGATTTTTCTGGACATCCATGGGCCTCATTTTATATAATGGTGGTGCTAGGTTGATGAGTCTCTGCCATTAATTTAAAATAATAAAGTGACTTGTATGTAGAACAGTGCCTGTGCTGGCATTACTAGATGAATGTTCTGGACATTTGCTGTGCATACCACTTTCACAGGACAGAAGAGCGAGTCGGTCATTCATTTTTTATATTACATACATTGCTGTATATTGTGTTGCATTCTTACCATTATCTCAACATTACTGGAACATGGGTTAAAAATTAGATACATTTACCATCTCGTTACTATAAAACAATTTCCAAAATGACATTTGCAATGTAATAATTTGAATGATAATTGCACATACAGTAATTATTAATCTTCCATTCCCTTAAAAAATGATACAAATAGAAATACATATTAAAAAAAATGAATGAAAATAAGAAGTATATTAGTTCAGTTTAGCTATTGCCTTTAATTATAATTTCAACAAACACTGGAGACATGTCAGTGCCGACATCTTTTTCTGCTTTTCAGAATTACTCACAATTGTATGATTTAGTAATTGTTTTCACTGTAAAGTTATTGGAGCAATTTTGCTCTCTCTATTCCCGATCAATTCCACCTCTCCAGGGCGCACTTGAAAAGTGATATTTGAAAACGGGCCCCTGAAAGATAACGCGGTTAAGCAGCAGAAAAGACAAGCAAACCTAATCCTGCACAAATTAGTTCAGCTGCCAGCAATACTTTCCCACAAAGATGTAAATTATGTTGTCAAAATCAGGCCCTTTCTGCTGTAGCTTGCTGCTCAGCTAACAAGAAACCACTTTGGCTTTATAAAGATGAGCTAAAGCTCTTTCTTGCTGACAAATTTGCAAATCTGCAAATTCAGCACAAACAGGGAGACTTGGGAGTAAGGGACATTGTGAGAGTGGAAACGGCAGTGTTTTTTTTAAAATTTATTTTCCTTGTATTATTTAGGAAGTTTAGTGATTTACATTTCAACTAGGTCCATCATTTGATGAAACCTACTTTAAAGTTATGACCAAACTGCTATTTTGCAATGTTTTTCAAAACAAGCTGTACATCCCATTAATGTTTAAAGAGGGGCTATTAATAGGCACCTGTTATCTCGGAAGATATGTAAAGCATTGATAATGTATCTAAATGTGACGTTTTTTTTAACAATGCCTATGGAATTTTCCACCTCTAATCACCAATATCAAGTGAAATAACCTCAGCAATATGGTGCTTTATTCACAAAAACTAAGTGAAACAGTTCTGTGTATATAATCAATCATTTCTATGTTTTCCCAAGGTTTTTCCTAAACAAAAAGCAAGAAGTAGCATCTCTTAACATTGATAATGCTAAGGACACTACAGACAGGTTAATGTTTCACAAGTATACCACCATTAACGTTTAACCCCAGCTAGGTTTTACAATAATTTGAGTAAAATAAAGCATACATATTTTATTCTATGCATACAAAAGTATTATGAATAAAAGTTTGAGGATAAAAAATACTTGGCTTTTGGGTGAAGCAGAGTATACCGAATGATGCTGCAGGTACCTGAAGGCGTCCCTTATATCTGCATGTCATATCTGTTAGTAAAAAAGTTTTGCGACTTGGGCATTAAAATCACCATTCAAAAATTCCTGCTATAAGACCCCCTAATCCCTCTTCATTTGAAGAGTCAATAGGAGTATATCTTTATAGGCTACTTCTAACATAAAGGTATCTGCTGTCACAATTTGGTGAATTAGGCCGCAGGCATATATTAGACACATTGAAGTATAGTTTTGAACTGCAGTTCACAAAGAGGATGTTGTGTAACTTGAGAATGTGCAGAGAAGAGACCCTAAACTAACAAGAGGGATGGAGGACAATTTGAGAAGATGTTTTTACACAGGGGAAATGATGATGTTGGATATGGCTCATATTGTAAACTTGATGCAAAGTTGGTCACTCCAAATGATAAGGGAAACCCTGTATCTGGAGGACAACGGGTATAACATCTGAATATGGAGCGCCCCCTTTATAATTAGAGCTGTAAAAAAGGCATATACTTTCACAGGAGCCAATTCTAGCCCTAAAAGTCTGGATGTATTTGTTAAGCTAGGTACACATCCTTCGTTTTTTTTTTTCCATTCAACCATTCACAGGAATCCACTGGCTGCTGCCACTATTAAAAAAAGGGTTTTCAGCAGGACCAATCGACAAACGGCAATCTAACAAATCCGTGCTGCCCTCTCTCCCCCCCCCCCCGTGTTCCGTGCTGTCCTCTCTCCCCCCCCTTGTTCCGTGCTGTCCTCTCTCTCCCCCAGGTAGGAGCCGCTAAACCCGGCTCCTACCTTTTCCGAATGAACAGTCAGTGATCACTGACTGTCCATTTACATAACTGAGCATCATAACCTGTGATTACGATGCTTCAGTTTATGAATGGAGAGGAGCTTCTCTCCATTCTTAGCTGAAGCTGCTGAGAAAGGGACTGGGGAATCTGTGTCCTTAGTCCTTTTCTCTGTCTTTAAGGGGAGATGTCAGAGGTCTGTTAAGACCCCCGATATCTCTCCAAAGACCCCCAACAGGGCTGATTAAAAAAAAAAAAAACACACACTGACAATCCACCTACCCTAAAAAACACACATAAAAAAAAATCACTTTTAAAAAAAAATATATATATAAAATACTGTCACATGACATTAAAAAAAAAGTAATCGGTATTGGCGAGTACTTGAAAAAAAAGTATCGGTACTTGTACTCGGTTTTTAAAAAGTGGTATCGGGACAACCCTAATAGCAATGTACATTTTCCAATCGTTTGGCTATTTGACATGATTTGAGAAACCTTTCTGAGGAATGATAACTAGGAAAATGATAAAAATCTGTTTTTATTTACCTTATCCCTCACTCCTGCAAGCTTCTTCCTTTCCATGCGACCTGTCCTCTGAATTCACTTTTCTTTGGGGTTCAGTCTGCTGGCTACACTCCAAGGTCATTACGCACAATGCTGGACCAGAAATCCTGCATTGTAAGAGAGGTCACTGAGGGCCCACCCTCAGCTCAGAGTGTATCTGCAGGGCTGCAAGGTATAAGGTAAGTAAAAACTACTTGAATGGTACCCTAGACAAAATGAGGTGTGGGAGCAGAAATTGGAACCCCACTGACATTTCTTCTTCAGCTTTAAGCCAATTTATTAATTGATGGACATACCTAAAATTGTTGTCTCTTCCACATCACGAGAAAGCCAAAACAATATAGTAGAAAATACTTCTGTACTAGGCCTTACTTGTATAGTAACTTGTTAGAACCACTGACATCATGCTGGAGCCTGGATGGCCACTTTCAGACAAGTATTTGCACATAATGAAATGCATACATTAATATTTTGACTGTTAAAAAAAAAACAGTAAAGGAAATAGATTGGCTGAAAATTCATGTGTGGCACTCCTACTGGCTTTGTCAGATAGTATATGGATTAATATTATGTTATTACTCTCTCAAAAGTATTGTTAAAGCTTATATTTCATCTTAATCAAACTCTAAGGCCTTGTACACACGATCAGTCCAAACCGATGAAAACGGACTGAAGTTCATTTTCATCGGTTCACAAACTGATGGTCTGATGTGCGTACGCACCATCAGTTCAAAAACCAATCATGTCAGAACACGGTGACGTAAAACACAACGACGTGCTGAAAAAAACGAAGTTCAATGCTTCCAAGCATGCGTCGACTTGATTCTGAGCATGCACGGGTTTTGAAACAATGCTTTTGCGTACTAACCATCGGTTTTGACCGATGGTCAGGCATCCATCAGTCCGATTTTAAAGCAAGTTTTAAAACTTTGGACTGAAGGACAAAAGACTGATGGGCCATACACACGGTCGGTTTGGACCGATGAAACTGAACTTCAGTCCGTTTTCATCGGTTTGGACTGATCGTGTGTACGCAGCCTAGTGGAAGAACTTCAAGTTTATACTGATATTATCAACAGGAATACTACTATCTAAATAAGGTATGACCGTCGGAGGACCGGCGCAACATTATGATGTCACTCCCGGTACCCGGAAGAAAACAAAGCCACAATCGCGGCTGACGGTGTGAGATCGGTGAATGTTTTTTCACCGATTTCATGCCTGTAAGCCTGGAGGAGAGATGTGGGGTCTTATTGACCCCACATCTCCTCATAAAGAGGAGCTGTCACACTGATTCCTATTACATGGGATGTTTACATTCCTTGTAATAGGAATAAAAGTGTTAAAAAAAAAAAAAAGTGTAAAAATAAAAAAATTCAAGTAAAATAAAAAGATTTTTTTTTTAAACGCTCCTATACCCGGTAGCTTGTGCGCAGAAGCGAACACGCATGCAAGTGTCCCGCCCATATATGTAAACGCCGTTTAAACTCCACATGTGAGGTATCGCGTGTGCAACAATTCCAGCACTAGACCTCCTCTGTAACTCGAAAATAGTAACCTGTAAAAAAATTTAAAGTGTCACCTATGGAGATTTTGAAGTACCGGAGTTTGGCGCCATTCCATGAGTGTGCGCAATTTTAAAGCAAGACATGTTAGGTATCTATTTACTCGGCGTAACATCATCTTTCACATTATACAAAAAAATTGGGCTAACTTTACTGTTTTGTTATCTTTTAATTCATGAAACCGTTATTTTTCCCCAAAAAAAGGGGTTTGAAAAATGATTGCGCAAATACCGTGCGAGAAAAAAAAATGTTGCAATGACTGCCACTTTATTCCCTAGGTTGTCTGCTAATAAAAAATATATATAATTTTTGGGGGTTCTGATTAATTTTCTAGCAAAAAAAATTTGATTTTTACATGGAGAGAAGTGCTTAAATAATTTTGGGGGCTTGCTTGTAGAGTTTCCTCCATGTTGTTAATGTAGATCTCCATGCCTTAAAGGTTGCCTACCCCTGCTTTAGACCTTTTACCCAATCAGAGTTTTAATATAAAAATGGTAAGATTGTGAGTTTATGTACTGTTTAACCTGAGTTTTTAGATAGATAGATATATTAGGGCTGGGGAAACTAACTATTAATTTGATTAATCTTTAATTTTTTTGATCGATCACATTTTTTTTGATTGATCAAAACTTGTTTGATTGGTACTCACCTCTCTGCCGGCTTCTGGGCCTTCAGGGAGTTCCCGTCGGAGATCCGGTGACGTCACGGACACCGGCGGGGCTTGCCGTGTCTATCTGAAGGGCTCCTTTGCTGTGCCTTCATATCTGCATGCTGGTGGAACCTTACTATCTGGCACACGCAAGGGCTGTTACACTTCCCTCTATCACTTCCCTCTATCACTTCCCTCTATTAACCTGGGATTCTACAACCATCCACTGGGAGTTGCGATAGTTCCCTTCACAGGACATCTATATGCCGATGGACTGATGTTAGCCCCTCCTGATCTGGATTCAGCAGTGGCATCGTTGTACACATTTTTATACCAGTATCATAATTGGGTACATGTTTTTATGACTGCTTTTGCTACCGTTTGGTATTACTCACACCATTTTTACAGTTTATGTAGCTGCATCGATTTTATCTCCAGTGCAATATTTATTTTGTTACCTACTTGAAGACTATAAAAGTTTTAATGCTATTCCCATCGAGCGCTGCCTTTGTGTGTTTTTTGTATCCTGCTATCCATTTTTCCAGTGGTTGGTAGCTGCACTGGGAATCAGCCTGCAAGGAGATCAGCTAAAAGGAGTTGGATCTGTATGTGCGTTATAATTTATCAAAATTAGTTGATTAATCGATTAAAAAAAAAAACGATTAATCGAACACAACATTTTTAATCAGTAACAGCCCTATTAGAGATATATATATATATATCTATTTTAGGCTGGCATAGATTGGGTTAATCCAACTGTAATGTTAAAAAAGAAGGGATGGGAGAGGCAAGGTGTAGTATGGAGCACTACAGGAAGACCGATTCCAAAAGCATCCTAACAGTTCAGCCTGAAACATACATCTTTATTAGTTTCAGCGGTCAGCGTTCCTAGATGGCTGTTTATTCTCATTACTGAAGCAAGGTGAATCAATTGGGGTGGGGGACAAAAACTGCAGCTGAAAACCTATGAGCAAACAAAAATGTGGGTTAATAAGAATAAAGGACATGACAGGGATAATTAAGTCAGCATCGGTCACTGATTTCTTCACTGGACAACATCTACAACATAAAAAGCTTAAAGATGGCTTGGTGGTGAAGCACGTATTTAAAAAGTCTATTTCAATCTTATAAAATTCACAGTTTTACAGAATAAATATAAAAAATAATACCTAGTGATCCTGTCATATAGGTCCATGTTCAAGCACTTCCTTGTATAGGGTGACAATGCTCTGTCCCTGTCTCCCAATTGCTGCCCTGCATTGTCACCCTGTCACATACACTTGTGGTGGGCAATAAGGGCTCATTCACACGTGTGGATCATGAAGAATAAACCAATGATCATTAAGGCACTTATAGCATTTATGGTGTGTTTATGATGCTTTGAAAAGGTTTCACTAATGCTTCATAAATGCTCACGAAAGTAATGCTTTTCTAGTGGGAAGTGCTTAAATAGGAAGTGATGTACACCTCCCTTTCACTTTGACATGACAACACAGTGCATTTCTGGCTCTGAACTCCAAGGCATGTGTTGTCAGCACTGCCTATGTAATTTCTGATTTATTACAAGAACAGAGAGAAATTATCAAAACCGGAGCAGTCAGAATCTAGAGCAGTATTGCATGGCAACTAATCAGTTTCTATCTTTCATTTTCAAGACTTAACTGAACAAAATGAAGATCGAAGCTAATTGGTTGCCCTGCTAGACCAAAATCCAAAAAAGAGTCATTAAATATAAGGGTTTTTCATACTCTTTACCCACTTTAACTTTCTGCTGCCACTGACCTAAAGCCTGTCAGCAGCAGCAGCACAGGCCTAAAAGTGGAGTTCCACCCAAAAGTGGATATTCTGCGTATCTTTTTCCCTCCCCCGCTGCCACATTTGACCCCTTTTACAGGTGGAGGGGATTGGGGAGCGGATACCTTTGACAGGTACCCTGTTCTCACTCCAGGAGACCGGGCCCACGGCAAAGTATGTCAGCAGCTTGGTCCCCCTCCTCCCCTTCTACCGGGCCAGTGAGAGAGTACAGAAAGCTTTGCGCATGCGCAGTAGGGACCCAGACGTGAAGCTGAAAGGTTACACTGCCGGGTTCCCTTACCCGCAATGGCGGCGGCAGCACCTATCACCTGCAATGCCGACATCACTGGACTCAAGGACAAGGTAAGTGTCCTAATGTTAAAAGTCAGCAGCTACAGTATGTGTAGCTGCTGACTTTAAATTTTTAAAGGGGCGGGCAGACCTTTGCTTTAACACAGCAACGCCACTGTTGGCTTTCTGCTTTAAAACCACCTTATCACTTAAACACAGACCAAAATGTGCAACCACCTTGTTGCCATGTAACCCAAGCACCACTACCCCCTCCTTTGGTTTGGGTGGCCATGGTGTTGGTGGGTAGAGTAGAAAGATATTAGCGAGATTACTGGTGACAGAATATCATTTGTGCTTGATTAGCATCAGTGGAGTGTAGGGGAGGCATTAGGGGGTCTAATAGAATCTGTCACTTCCGAAAGTCAACCCCTTAAAAAAATTAAATAAAGAAAAAAAGGTTTAAAACCTCCTCTAGCAAACAAACCTGACCCTAGTTATTGCCACACACAGCAAAGTGAGAGCAATATTTTCTAGGGACAGGGACATCATTCATAATGTAGTTAATTTTAAACTGATGACCTGTAAGGGCTTAACCACTTAAGACCCGGACCAAAATGCAGCTAAAAGGACCTTGCCCCTTTTTGCGATTCGGCACTGCGTCGATTAACTGATAATTGCGCGGCCGTGCGATGTGGCTCCCAAACAAAATTGGCGTCCTTTTTTACCCACAAATAGAGCTTTCTTTTGGTGCTATTTGATCACCTCTGCGGTTTTTATTTTTTGCGCTATAAACAAAAAAGAGAGCGACAATTTTGAAAAAAATGCAATATTTTTTACTTTTTGCTATAATAAATATCCCCCAAAAATATATATATATTAAAAAAAAAATGTCCTCAGTTTAGGCTAATACGCATTCTTCTACCTATTTTTGGTAAAAAAAAAAAAATCGCAGTAAGCGTTTATCGGTTGGTTTGCGCAAAATTTATAGCGTTTACAAAATAGGTGATAGTTTTATTGCATTTCATACATTTTTTTTTTTTTACTACTAATGGCGGCGATCAGTGATTCTTTTCGTGACTGCGACATTATGGCGGAAACTTCAGACAATTTTGACACATTTTTGGGACCATTGTAATTTTCACAGCAAAAAAATGCATTTGAAATGCATTGTTTACTGTGGAAATGACAGTTGCAGTTTGGGAGTTAACCACAGGGGGCATTGATGGGGTTAAGTGTGACCCAACATGTGTTTACAACTGTAGGGGGGTGTGGCTGTAGGTGTGATGTCATCGATTGTATCTCCCTATAAAAGGCATCACACGATCGATGACGCCGCCACAGTGTTTAAACACGGCTCTCCCCGTTCTTCAGCTCCGGGGACTGATCGACGCACTCCAGCGGCAATCGGGTCCGCGAATCCCGGGGTCCTGGAGCTGCGGACTGGGTCGTGGGAGTGCGCCTCGGGTGCGCGCCCGCGACCCACGGCTGGGTACGAGCACAGCACGTACCTGTACGTGCATGTGCCCAGCCGTGCCATTCTGCCGACGTATATGTGCAGGAGGCGGTCCTTAAGTGGTTAAAGAATAACCTAAGGACAGTTTAATATTTTTGGCTACTGAAGTTTGTTGCTGCTTTTGATACAATTGTATGGCTTGACATATTGGTTATCTATTTACTCAATGCAATATATATATATATATATATATATACATATATATATATATATATTAGGGCTGTTACTGATCAAAATTTTTGTGTTCGATTAATCGTTTTTCTTTTTAATCGATTAATCGACTAATTTCGATTAATTATAACGCACATACAGATCCAACTACTTTTAGCTGATCTCCTTGCAGGCCGATTCCCAGTGTAGCTTCCAACAACTGGAAAAATGCATAGCAGGATATAAAAAACACACAAAAGGCAGCGCTCGATGGGAATAACATTAAAACTTTTATAGTCTTCAAGTAGGTAACCAAATAAATATTGCACTGGAGATGAAATCGATGTAGCTACATAAACTGTAAAAATGGGCGAGTAATACCAAACTGTACCAAAAGCATTCATAAAAACATGTAGCTAAGTATGATACTGGTATAAAAATGTGTACAACGATACTACTGCTAAATCCAGATGAGGAGAGGTTAACATCAGTCCTCCGGCATGTAGATGTCCCGTGAAGGGAACTATCACAACTCCCAGTGGATGGCTGTAGAATCCCTGGTAGATAGAGGGAAGTGTAACAGCCCTTGTGTGTGGCGCAAAGGAAGGTCCTGCCGGCATACAGATATGAAGGCACAGCAAAGGAGCTCTTCAGATGGACACGGCAAGCCCTGCTGGTGCCCCTGACCTTACCGGATCTCCGACGGAACTCCCTGAAGGCCCAGAAGCCGACGGAGAGGTGAGTACCAATCAAAAGAATTTTAACCGATCAAAAAGATTTTGATCGGGGGCGTGGCCGAGCCGAGCAAGGAGATGGCTGCCTGATAGCTGAGCTCCTGCCACCTCAGAGCATCTATCACATTTTGCGGTGATTTCAGACCTCAACTCTGCCACCTCGTCATGGGCACTTCATCGAGGCAGTCCTCGGCCTCCCGTTCCCGCTCCCCTAGGGAACACAGCGACGCCATGGGCCAACATATCCCGGAGATGTTTAGGACCGGCAGAGGGCAAATGGCGGCCTCCCGCCAAGGGACACACCAGGGCCGCACGCCTGCCTTACCACCCCAAATGCAGGACATCGTCCTGTCTGCACCCGCACTCGATCCGCCTCTGCTACCTCCGGCGAGGACGGACCAAGCTTCACCGCCCGGTTTGACGGCTCCACCGATCACCATTATGGACCTCCGCGCTATGGCCACAGACATTAAAGATGCACTCGCGGCGGCCATTGCGGATCTGCGCCTAGACTTCAAGGCCTTGGACGGGAGAGTCGCGGCGACCGAGCAGACGCTGAAAGACCACGACTCCGTGCTTCAGAGGTCCACGAGGAAGATTGACGACCATACCCTGCAGATGAGGGATATCAACCGCCATCTAGAGGACCTCGAGAACCGGGGGAGACGCCATAACCTCCGCGTGAGGGGCCTACCAGAAGTAGTCGAAGGAGACCAGGTCACGCAGGAGGTGACAAAGATTTTCAACTCCATCCTCCAGCGACCACCAGACACCGGGATTGCCATGGATCGGATCCACAGGGCGCTCAGACCCAGGGGAAGGGACGTGGACCCCCCCAGAGATGTGATCTGCTGCCTCCCCGATTTCGGCCTGAAAGAAGAGATCCTAAAGAGGGCCCGTGGCCAGCGCCTCCAACATGCAGGCTCCCCGATCCAACTATTCCAGGACCTCTCGGGGATCACGCTGAAGCACCGCAGGGACCTCAGGCCTATACTGGATGTCTTGCGGGCAGAAAACATATAGTATAAGTGGAAGTTCCCCTTCTGCCTGGCTGCTTCCCGCCAGGGACGCACCGCTCACTTGAAAGTACCCGAGGACCTCCCGCACTTCTTCGAGACTCTGGGCATAGCGCCCGTTGCTGTCCCGGAGTGGTACGCCCTTTACCGCCGCTCAGTGGGTCGCTGGAGGGGACCCCAGACGGAGGAAATGGACACCCAACCCTCAAGATCCCGCAGGAGGCGCTCCCCGTCGAGCTCCCGCACCCAGCATGCTACGGCGGGAACCAGAGGGGACCGCGACCCGCTCTCTTCTCCAGGAGCGCGGAGGGCCCGGAGAGACTACTAGCTGATTGTCTGAGGCTACATTGGGACTGTTTTACATTTGCCTGTTGGCCAAGTTTGCCCTCATGTTGCCCTGTTCCGTGCACTCAATGTTACCCCTGGACCTCAGGGAGCATACTGTCTCCTTGTCTCCATCGCCACGCCCGCGGCCACGCTCGGACTGTGACCGCGCCCTCCGCCTCCCGCCTACTACCAATGTTCGCTCCCAATGCCTGCTGACGCCGCCTGGCGCCACCCCGGGGGCTGGTTGGGACTCTGAAACTCCCACCTAGTCCCGCACCACAACACCCAGACTTCCTCGCGGTGGACATCGCTCCCGGAAGCGGATCCCGACGCCTCTCCCTCTCTCCGGCGCGCACTGACTGCGTCATATCCGGACCGACACTGCCGAAGATGGACATCGACTCCCGCTTGCTGACACCAAAACCAACACGAGCCACCGGAAAGCCTAGAACATCCGCCGCGGGGCAACAACCGGATGAGACTGCTGCTAGGTGAGGACGGTTCCTACCTCACTGGTCGGACAGCCACCTACTTCCCTTCTGCGGAAACGCTACCCTAAGTGATGACCCTACTCCCCGCATCGCTACCTCCCAAGAACTCACCGCCCCAATCACGATCTCCGGCCTCCTCCTTCTGAGCCACCCTGATCTGCCTCATCTTTTGCTCCATGCATACATTCACCCAGGGGCCTCCATCAGGACACCTGTCGGATTGCTTCCTGTTGCCGCCTCCCGGCTCCCCCCGGGGGACCCTAATTCCAGGTATATGAACCACCTCAACGAGTCGGGCTGCTGGTCCCACTACACCCTTGGGTGTACATACCCTTATCCAGCCTTCCCTCGTTGGCGGTGCCCGCGGGCCGGGGGGGGGGGGGGCGGGCGTGGCGGGCTTACTGTTCCAACGGGGATTTACTGTTTTACTATTTTACTGTTTTACTGTTATACCGTTTGCTTACCTTCTATGTTCCTTATATCCCATTGTTTGGACTATTTTGCCTGCTGGTGTGGGGGCGGGTGGGGGGGGGCGGCGGTTGGGGTGGTGGGATAAGCCTTCCTCCCCTCCCGCCGCCCCTCCCCTACTCCGCTGCCTCTTCCTCCGCTTCCCCTGCACTCCCCCCCTCCCCCGGGGGGGTCTTCGGATGCCTCCGGGGGGGCCTGGTGGGATGTGGGGGTGCGGCCGATGAGCTCTTGCGCCTTGGCCTGTGTTGCGCTTCCCGGCTTTTAGACCATGCCTGTGTGGGGGGGGAGCTGCGGCGGGAGACTCCCCCCTGCGGTCATGGATGCAGAGAGAATTGGCCACCAATTTTTATGTCCCTGTCCTAGCTGGGCCCATGGCGTCCCTGCTAAAATATACCACATAGAGGTCTCACCCTTGACTCCGCCATACTCTTCTGTGCTCTGGGGTGGCACACCCACTCCGACTGCTTCACTCACTCCCTAGCCACTTCCGGGCAAGGCTCCGGTCGACCCACAAGCGGTATCGTGCGCCGGTTCCCGAGCCCCGGCACGGGGGCCCCGCACGACCGCAACCTACCGATTATCCCTGCTAGGATAGGAGGAGGGACTGTGTCCCACCTACCTAAATCGGTTCTACTCCCTCTACTTCCCTACTGAAGGGAAAGACAGGGAACCCCCCCCCCCGATACCCCCTATTTCTTCAGGAACAGGCCCCTCCCACTTCGGACACCTGTGGTGCCATACCCAGTTTAAAACTCTCCTAAAACCCGATCCCTCCCTTCTCACTACAATACCGACCACCTTTGCCAACCCCATCCCGATCCCGCAACAGCTCGGATACCCGTGCTTGCCCCAGACCCAGACACATGACGGAACAGACCCCCACAATGTCAGACACAGGGACGGGTGCTGACAACACTACGCTGAAGGTGATCTCCATTAACGCACGGGGACTAAATCTCCCCGAAAAGCGATCCCAACTCCTCCTGGCCCTGCACAGAGCTAAAGCGGATATTGCATTTGTGCAGGAAACGCACTTCAAATCCGGGGTGGTTCCCAAACTGCTCAACTTTCACTACCCAACTGTCCACCACGCCACTAATCCGCACACTAAAGCGAAAGGGGTCTCAATATTGATCGCTAGACGCTGCCCCCTTAAAGTGACAGAGGAAATCGTAGACCCCGAGGGTAGGTACTTATTTCTCAAGGGCTCCTACCTAGACCGCACCATCACACTTGCCGCCGTCTATGCTCCTAACTCGCGTCAAGTAGCATTCTTTAAAAGCGTAACAACCCTACTGACACCCTTCAAGGCGGGGACGCTGGTGCTGGGAGGCGATTTCAACGTGCCTCTCTGCCCCGCGCAGGACACGTCCTCCGGCACCTCGTCCACCCCATTCTCGGCTCTCAGGAGGATCAAACTGCTCCTCCAGGGACTCCTCCTACATGATACCTGGCGTACCCTGCACCCAACGGGAAAAGACTTCACGTTCTACTCGACCCCCCATGCCCGCTACTCCCGACTTGACTACCTGTTTGTGACCCAGGAAGACCTCCCTATGCTGACAGCCGCGACTGTGGAACCCATGTGGCTGTCGGATCATAACCCGATCTCAGCCACACTAACACTCCCCCTTCGCCGTTCCGGAACGCGTGTGTGGAGATTGGACCCATCCCTACTGACTGATCCTATACTTGCTACCGATATTGAGTCACACCTGGAATCTTTCTTCCGGGTCAACAAACCGGAAGACACGGCCCCTATGGTCAATTGGGAAGCCCACAAATGTGTAGTGAGAGGCCTCCTAATAGCCGCCGCCGCCCGACGCAATAGGGAACGGCGCAAACACTATGACGAACTCGTGGGGAGAATTAAACAACTAGAAGCTGCGCACAAACGCTCACAAGCCCTCGCGACACTTCAAGACCTGACCCAGGCGAGAGCCGAGCTCCTAGAGGTTATCGGCCGGAAGATCAGACGTTCCTACGCCTTGACCAAAAAGTCATTTTACGAGTACGGCGACAAGGCGAGCAAATTGCTGGCCGCAGCCCTGCAAACCAAAAAATCTAGAACGACCGTCCACTCGCTGACGGATGACAAAGGCGCTAAAGTACGCTCTACTCCAGACATAGCTACACTCTTTATCAAATATTGCTCTGACTTGTACAACCTGCCATCTCCGACTACGCCGGCCGCAAAACTCACCAGACAAGGCATGATAGACGATTTTTTGAGCCAACACGGCCCCACCGGCCTGTCGGATGCGGCTAGGTCAGAACTTGACAAGCCCCTCGACAGCGCGGAAGTGAGTCTGGCTCTCAAACAATTAAAACCCGGCAAGAGCCCGGGACCTGACGGTCTGACTTCCGGATACTACAAGGCATACGCCAAAATTCTCACACCTTTCTTCCTCTCAGCCTTCAATTCCCTTCCCGACACCTCCGTCCCCCTTAGAGACCTTCTAACCGCGCACATCGTGGTTCTCCCCAAACCCGCTAAAGACCCGAACCTCGTAACTAACTACAGACCCATCTCACTACTCAATGTGGACCTTAAGTGGTTCGCCAAAACGCTCGCGAATAGACTACTACCACACATGCCCTCATTGATAGACCCTGACCAAGCAGGATTTATCCCCGGAAGAGAAACACGCGACAACACACTCACTGCTATCAACGTCCATCACTGGCTCAACTCTCGCGGCATTCCCGGATTTTTCCTCTCACTCGACGCGGAGAAGGCGTTCGACAGGGTGGCTTGGGACTTCATGCGAGCTACTCTCGAGGCCACAAACATGCCCCCGCTTATGTTGAGCTTTATCTCTGCACTATACGCGGGCCCGACGGCGAGGGTTAGAGTGAACGGCCACCTGTCGGACGCCTTCTCCATTGCGAACGGGACCCGCCAGGGGTGCCCCCTCTCCCCCCTACTAGTTATCCTTACCCTAGAGCCTTTCCTGAGGCGGCTCAGATCTAACCAATCAATCAAGGGGATAGACATCGGGGGCCACACGTACAAAATTGCGGCGTTCGCGGACGACATTCTGCTTTTTCTCAAAGATCCCCTCACGACCGTCCCAAATCTACTCAAAGACTTTGACGACTTTAAAACCCTGTCCAACTTCCAAATTAATTTTTCCAAATCATACGCCCTG
Organism: Rana kukunoris; assembly: GCA_029574335.1. Classification (NCBI taxonomy): domain Eukaryota; kingdom Metazoa; phylum Chordata; class Amphibia; order Anura; family Ranidae; genus Rana; species Rana kukunoris. Next base: position 135,525,698 of record CM056056.1, on the reverse strand, counting down.
AACGTCTCGTTACCACGGACCTTGCGTGACCTGTGTCAAACTAACTTCCCCTTCACATGGTCCGATAAAGCCATCACATACTTAGGGATCCAACTCCCCGCTTCTCTCTCCGACCTATACTCCCTTAACTTCATGTCACTACTACAAACGGTGATTAAGGATCTACAGGGATGGTCCCCCAAACGTCTATCATGGTTCGGGAGGGTCGCGGTAGTTAAAATGAACGTCTTGCCCCGATTGCTCTACGCTATGCAAACTGTCCCCATTAGGCTCCCCCCAGCTTTCTTCTCATCCTACAGGGCGGCATGCGCGACATTTATATGGCACAACGCCCGCCCGCGCTTGAGTTACGCCAGGCTCACAGTCCCCAAACTGAAGGGTGGCCTGGGCTTGCCGGACATCCGCAGATACAATATAGCTTGTGGTCTTTCCAGGGTAGTGGACTGGACAGCTAGCGAGGGACGGAAACCTTGGGTGAAACTAGAACAGACATTCTCTCCCCTCCCTCTATCCCATCTACCATGGATCTCACAAAGCAACACACCTCAGAACTGCAAATTACATCCTCTAATCTTCCCCTCCTTGCAAGCCTTTCAGGTGGCCTGCACTAAGCATAAATTGTCGGACCGTACTGGTCCCATGACCCCCCTCAGGCTGAATCCCGACTTTCCGCCGGGCATGCACCCCGCTTTTCTCTCTGACTGCTGGCCCCACACAACCGTCAGGGCGGGACACTTCTTCTCACAGGGCAGGCTCATGCTTCAGTCCGAACTAGCCACATATGTTAACCGGGAGGACTTCCCATTCTGGACATACATCCAGCTACGCCACTTTTTTGACAAGACAGCCCCAAGAGCCCACTGGTCCAGACCGTGCTCGCCTTTCGAACGCCTCTGCTTTAAGGAGGAACCACAAAGACATATCGTATCGACAGTCTACGGTTTGCTGTTCGACACACACTCTTCCAAACAACACTGGGCTAACCAACAGTGGGAACGGGACCTAGCGATAAGCCTCACAGACGATGAGTGGGAAACCATTTACCGGCTGGCCCACAAGGGATCAATCAACGTGCAGGTACAGGAAAATGCCTACAAACTTATCTCCAGGTGGTATAAAACACCACTCAAGTTACACAAAATCAACCCCGCCCTCCCGAAGACCTGCTGGAGATGTCATCTGGAGACTGGCTCCTTCCTCCACATTTGGTGGTCCTGCCCCAAACTCTTACCCTACTGGGAAGAGGTACACAGGCTCACAGCACAAATCTCGACTGACCACTTAGAATTCACACCGGCCCAATATCTACTCCACCATGCCCAGGCCCTCCCGAGGGGCTACTGCCACTCCTTGGCCATGCACATGGTAACTGCGGCGCGGATGTGCATCCCAATCAAATGGCTCTCCCCACACCCCCCCTCACTGAAGGACTGGTTCACCCGCCTCCACAAAACGATGGAGATGGAGGAACTCATACACAACTCTAACGACAGCCCTGCGAAATTCACCGAGACCTGGGCCTGCTGGATCCACTTCACCACGACCGATGATTACAAAAAAATTAGACCCTGACAACTTCACCCACACTCCCACCTATCTCTACACCTTGCCGAGCTGTGGCGGAACATCTGTAATCCTCACCCCCCCCCCCCCATCTTTCCAACATGTAAAGTTATCCTTCCCTCCCCCCCCCACCCCCTTCCTCCCATCCCGCGTACTGCAGCCACGACCCCGTAGGGGCTAGTCTGGCCGTCCTGGAAGACAGAGGGATGGCCCGTTTCCATATTCTGTTAACAACAGCCTCCCCCTTTGTTTTTTGTTTTTTTTTATTGCTTCCGGAATGTTTCCCTGCTACTCCCTTCTACATCATTCTTTCGGGCCACGGGGAATGCCCCCCGGAAACTGCGCAGCTTACACTCCGACATACCTGTTGGCAAACCGACTATTGCTTCTGACACTGTTGCCATGCATCCTATTGTTTGTTTGTACCATATCGGCTGCGACCGCGACTTTGCTTTTTCGACTGTCACTGAAGATGTAAAGTGTATCGTGTACTATATCATTTTCCCAATAAAAACTATTTGGAAAAAAAAAAAAAAAAGATTTTGATCGATCAAAAAGATTTTGATCGATCAAAAAAATTAAAGATTAATCAATTAATTAAAAGTTAATTTGCACAGCCCAAATATATATCTATATATATATATATATATATATATATATATATATATATATATATATATATATATATCTATATCTATATCTATATCTATATATATATATATATATATATATATATATATATATATATATAAATAAAAAAAGGGTAATATAATGCATTTGTGTTCTCTAAAATTAACATTTGTGTATTTTTTACTGAAAATATGAGCTTGACAAACAGTTGCACTAATATTATATGACATAAAAGACTGCAGCTGCCACAATTTTTTTTTTTCAGGTTTTTGCTTTCAGAAAATATATAGGTTTCGGAAGTTGTAACATATGTGCAAAACAATGGCTCTGGCAGCAAAACGGTTAAAGGATGTGAATTGTAACTAGGAACCTTTTATATAGTACCGCATAATATAGCATGCTGTTTTTTTTTTAAAATAATATCATTTTATTATAGGCATCAGAGGTTGAGTGGACTGCACGGATCAGTTGGCTCACTTGTGGCACACCTTCGTTCATCTTAGTATGAGCATAGCGAGCTGCTATATTTTATTTCTGTTTTACTATCAATCTGGCGTGTACAATACATTAATAAAAAAAACGAATGCTGTTATTGAATAGATCCTTACCGTAACTTGCAAAGTGCACTGTTTATAAATGAACGTCTGATTTATTAATGCTGTACAATTTTATCTTATTCTTTGGGTTGATGACTGCATCTTTCTGGAGAAACCAATTACAGTGATCCACACTTTAAAAATTATTTTACCTGCCTTTCAGTAAGTGTAACAAGCGTGGAGCAGGAGGTTCTTGTTTCTGTTGTTCAGGAGCGTGAATGTATATTACAGCTGCCCAGCCTGTTAACGTGCCACAGAATAAGTGCTTACACAGAGAAACAAACCGCAAACCCAGCTTTTTCCCCCGGAGAGAGAGGAAAATGTGTCACTAAGCAGACAAGAGGTGAGATGTGGCAGAAAGAAAAGAGAAAAAAAAAAAAAAACGCCATGTATTATTTTTTCATCCAGAGACTCTTGTAGCTGGTGAGGGGGAGTAGGGGTTGGACAATGGCTTCTCTAAAGCACTCAGCAGGAGAAGGCAGGTCTGAAAAATACTAATGGCCATGATTAATGACACTAGGTTAGAGGAGAGCAGGGATGAGACTAGGACTCATATATCATACTCTTGCTTTTCTTTCAGTCAACCAATAGGGCAATCTGCAAATGCCTTATCGGTTTCCTCTATGAAAACACCCTTCTCTTTCCTGTTTCAGACAGCAATTAGAAGATAGCCCCTCCTAGAAATTATTTTTTGCATAATTTCATTACTGCATTGGTATAGCTATCAAGTTACAACAAAGGTAAATAAGTTTACGGAATGAAAGAACCCCTACCACCAGTCCCAATTTTTTTGGGGACAGCAGTTGAGTCATCGACCACCTACACAGGATTTTAAAGAGTAAAATAAACAAAATGATTTGGAAACTGGTGGTGCTGTACATTAAACTAATCAGTGGTAAATTATAATTGACTCTAGCTATATAACACATGTGTTGGTTATTTTAGGAACACGATCACCGACAGCATATGTTAATAAATACATAGAAAGCATGTGTGGACTGCTTGCAATGCTTATGAATGGGTAAAAACTGGGCAGCATCATTTAGGACTTTAGCAACATCATTCTTTCATATGCTGAAGACATATTTTCAAGGTCTTATCTGCCATATGGCTACCTGTTTGGATGATTTATTGTGTGTTGAAAATGAACTGATAGATTTTACTGCATTTCCCTGAATAGGAAGCCCAGGGTGTCAATATGAGTGCTCTGACCACTCTAATGAAAACTATAAGCACCAAAGAGTAACCATTTATTTATGAGTCATTGCGAAGAAGCCAGGGAGACAAAGATTTATCTGTGCTGTTCAGGCAAGCTAGCTGAACAGGCTAGATCTTATCAGATGAGTCGACTTCTGTTCCAATGTCGGAAGATCATCAACGCAGTGAGATTTGTTGAGAGAAACCCCCGAAAAAATAAAAAAATGTCATTGTGCATCCAAAATTTTCTCTAAAAAGGAAAGGTTTGCCTAATGACTTCAGTTACTGACAAAGAACACATATACAAAAAAAGGGTTCTGAATTTCTCTACTGCATGCTTGTTCCAAGTTAGTAACTCAAAGCACCGCAGTCAGAGGTTTTGCAGGGATTCGCGGCATGCACAAGCTTACACCAAGCTTGTCTTAAACAGCAAGTCTCTCTGGAGGGAGTGCTTGCTTGGAATCGCCCCCTATGTGGACTGGGGAAGCTGATCTTTAGAACCTTTGGCTGTGCACTAGGGATCTACCAATATGTTTTTTTCAGTGCCGATATCAGGTAACACTTTATTAAAACTTTTATTGCCGTCACAGGGAATGTAAATATCCTTTGTGACAGTAATAGGCAGCGACAGGGACACTTTATGGAGGGATCTGGGGTCTACAAGACCCCAAAACCCTCCACTGCTCTTTAGATTATTCAAAAAGTCAAAATCAATGTTTTTGAATACTTTTTTTAAACTGGCGCCTTTAGGATGAGGGTAATCCAGAAGTGATGTCATGACAATCGCTTCCGGGTAACTAGATCCGAGACCGGAACAAAGCCAATTGGCTTTGTTCAGATTACTGGCCAACCGGCAGACATGAAGGCTGGTCGCTCTGGCTCCCGGTGGGACGAGAGACTCGGGCTGAGCAGCGGAAGGTGGCGGGGGTAGAGGATGAAAACAAGTATACATTTAAAAAATGAGCTTTTGTGGCTATACTTCTCCTATGGATCACAGCAGTTCAGTTTGTTTTGTACTCCTGTGACCTGTTTTCAGCCAACAACGGGCTAGAGTCTGCTGTTGGCTAATGATACTCAGCTGATCCAAGCTCTGAAAAGATCATAACTGTACGGTAGAGATCTGCCCAGAAGCCTGGACCGGCAGCTGGCTCAGCCTCTCAACGATCCACTGAGTGCCTGATCCAGCCCCTCCCACCCCTTCCACAGTCCAGCGGTTCAGTGAGCACTGGAAGGGAAAGTAAACAACCAGTAATTAACCACCATGGCTTTTTGCTCAGAGCAGAGGGGTAGTGTGGTCAGTGGTGTTTGATCACTCAGTTCTCAGAGTAGAGCTGGCATCTAGGGAGTATGATTGTTTTGTTTTTGTTTTTTTGCCATTCCCGCACTTCTCCTTTAAAATAGTAATAGCAACTGTTTATAATGCACAATGTTTTAGCAATGTCATTAAGTTTTTCTACTTTAATTGCTCAGAATATTATATGGACAGAACCAAAAAGGGACAATAATTTAATGGCCACACTAGCAGGTCTTTCTGGCTCTCAAACAACCTCTTTAATGCCCTCCATGCATTATATGCAAGATTTGGCCATCACTCGGATTGGGCAAATCTGCTGAGGACTAGGAAAACCTACTGAATGTCTGATCTACAGGTATATAGGCATGCTAAGATTACTGGTGGGTCCCAAACAATTTTGAGAATGTTTACAACAAAAAAATTTCCTCAACTTCAGGAGATCGTGGCTTTGCAGCCTGTTTACATGATTCCAGTCTGTAGTCCTCTGACTAAGATCAATTATGTGATATGGTCATTTTATTTTGTTTAAAGTATTAGGATAACATTTTATATATACAAATATTTGGGATATTTAGGAGCAGCTGGGCATTTTTTTCAGCTGCCCCTGAACTCTCCTCTATGTTATCTTATCAGTACATTTACACAGGGTCATTTATAGCCGTTTCTAGGCAGTTGAGTTTAGAAGCCTTTTTTGGAACGCATACAAATAGGTTCAGATGGATGTTTAGAGGCATTTGAAACACCAAATACCTATAACAGCTTGTAAATGCTGCAAATTTCTTTTTTTTTTTGCAAACGCAGCTAAAGGCGGCATGTAAACGAACGTTTTTAAATGCCGGTTTCTAGCTGTCAAGTTAAATTGTTCAGGAGAGGTTAAACAACATCCCGTGTACATGAAGCCTAATACCATCAATGACAGCTTGAAGTCTTTTGTGGTATTTGTGGATGAGGCTCTTTAGCTTCTCAGATGGTAAAGCTGTCCATTCCTCTTGGCAAAAAGCCTCAATTTCCTGTAAATTCTTGGGCTGTCTTGCATGAACGGCATGTTTAATATCTCCCCAGAGTGGCTCAATGATATTGAGATCAGGGGACTGAGATAGCCACTCCAGAACCCTCACTTTATTCTGCTGTAGCCTATGACAGGTAGACTTGGCCTTGTGTTTTGGATCATTGTCATGTTGGAATGTCCAAGTACATATCATGCGCAGCTTCCTGGCTAATGAATGCAAATGTTCCTTCAGTATTTTTTGATAACATACTGCATTCATCTTGCCATCAATTTTGACCAAATTTCCAGTGCCTTTGTACCTCACACATGACCAAAATATAAACATAAGAGTGATTCACCTCTGTGTTTCCCAGTAGGAATAGTGTAACTTTCATCATAATGAATGAATGAATGAAGAACTTGTATAGCGCAGCACATGCGAAGTAAATCGCCTCTGGGCGCTTGTTGTTCCTGTCTCCTTTGAGATCAAAAGAGATGCGTCTTAATCTTTCTCCTGAAGACCAAGTAGTTCTCCTCCAGTCTAATGCTGACAGGTAAGGCGTTCCATAGTCTGGGACCTTGGACAGCGAATCTCCTGTCTCCTTTGGACTTGTATCTGGCTTTCGGTATTTGAAGCCGATTTTGATTGTTGGATCGTAGAATACGATTGGGATTGTACATTTTTAATTTTTCGCATAGATAATGGGGAGCATTCCCATGGATACATCTATGCGTTAGACAGAGTGCTTTAAAAGTGATTCTGTCATTGACTGGTAGCCAGTGAAGGGATCTCAACGAAGGTGAGATTGATTCCCAGGGTTTTTTCCCAGTCACAAGTCTGGCGGCCGTATTTTGCACGACTTGAAGACGAGCGATTTGGTACTTGGGGAGTCCGAGGTAAAGGGCATTTGCATAGTCCAATCTGGAGTTTACAATTGCTCCCACCACGACCGCTATGTCCTTCTTCGGAATAAAAGGCGTGAGTCTGCGTAGTAGGCGCAGCAGATAGTGAGATCCGCTGACTACTGCCCCTATTTGTGCGTTCATTGTCATGTCGGAGTCAAAGATGACCCCAAGACTTTTGACTTTGGCGCTAGGGGTGATGACTTTGCCCAGAATGGGCGGGGGGATCCAGGTTGTTATCGGTTGATTCCTGCGATTGGCGTGAAACAGAAGAAGTTCTGTTTTCGCTCCGTTGAGTTTGAGATAACTCTTTGTCATCCAATCCTCTATCAAAGAGAGGCATGTCTCTAGATCGAGGTGGTGATCCTTTTTATTGCTAATGCGGAAGTACAATTGCGTGTCGTCTGCGTAAGAGTGATATAGCAGTTTTTGGCTGCTGATGATTTCAAAAAGAGGACGCAGATAGATGTTGAATAACATCGGCGACAGGGGAGATCCCTGAGGGACCCCGCACGATAATGTGCGTTGTTCCGAAGTGAATGATCCTTGCTTGACTATTTGCGATCGGTTTTCCAAAAAAGAGGAGAACCAAGATAGATCGCTTTCTGCGACTTTGGCTACTTTAGCCAGCCGAGTCAATAACAGCTTGTGATCAACTGTGTCAAAGGCTGCGCTTAGGTCCAGCAGAACCAGAAGAGAAGATTCTCCTTCGTCTGCGGCCTCAAGAACGTCGTCCCATATCTTAAGCAATGCTGTTTCCGTCCCGTGTCCGGGACGGAATCCTGATTGCAATGGGTCGAGTAAGTTGTGGGTATCTAGATGCTGTTGCAGCTGCTGTACCACTGCTTTCTCCATTACCTTGGAGAGAACATTTAAGCCTGTTATGGGGCGCCAGTTGAGTGGATCCTTAGGATCCAGGGTGGCTTTCTTCAAGATGGGTTGAATGAAGCCCTCCTTCAGCTGGGAGGGCATTATGCCCTCCCTGAAGGATTGGTTAATAAGCTGCGTGACAGGAGGTGCCAGGATGTCGGCGCATTCCTTCAGCAGTTTGGTGGGGATAATATCATTTGGCGCCGTGCTGTTGCGCAGAGTGCCGATGATATTTTTTGTGGTCTGAATGGAGATGGGTTCCAGCGTGAACTCACCAAACTGTGGTGAATTGTTGCCGGTGCTGTGTAAATGACTACGGGGGGGGCTGGGAAGGCAATTGTTCCGCTGAATGCTTTGCCGGATTGCCTCAATTTTGTTAATGAAGCAATCCGATAACTCATCGCAAAATTCTTGTGTATCCAAGTTGGGGGCTTCAAGACATCCTGGATTCATAGGCCTCTCCAATTAAAGCTTTTACAAGTGTGGCCAAAAAGCCACATTTTGGTCTCATCACGCCAAATTACTTTGTGGCAAAAGGTTGGAAGCGTGTCTCTGTGCTGTTTGGCGTATTGTAAGCGGGATACTTAATGGCATTTGCGTAGTAATGACTTTCTTCTGGCGACTCGACCATGCATCCCATCTTTCTTCAAGTGTCTCCTTATTGTGCATCTGGAAACAGCCACACTAAATGTTTTCAGAGAGTCCTGTATTTCACCTGTATAAACACAAATGTGTTTTTCTTTGCATTCCGAACAATTTTCTTGGCAGCTGTGGCTGAAATTTTAGTTGGTCTACCTGACCGTGGTTTGGTTTCAACAGAACCCCTCATTTTACACATCTTGATTAGAGTTTGAACACTGCTGATTGGTATTCTCAATTTCTTAGATATCTTTTTATATCACTTTCCTGTTTTATACAGATCAACTGCCCTTTCACGCAGATCCTTTGACAATTTTTTTGCTTTCCCATGACTTAGAATCAAGAAACGTCAGTGCAGCATTGGATTTAAGATGAAAGGGCCTGTTAGGAGTCCAGAAACTCATTGACCTTTTATACACACACACCAATTACAAGCAAACATATCACAGGTGAGGATGGTTACCTTTAATAGCCATCCAAACCCCTTTGTGTCAACTTGTGTGCCAGGCCAAAATCACCAAACTTTTCATCAGGGCCATTTGGGTAGTTTCTGTTGTAATTATGATTTAAAAAGAGCAAACACGGTTGATCGATAAAAAATGGCTTCAGCCAAACACTAACCAACCATGAGTAACCATGAGTCAAAGAAAAGTTTTTGTGTTATCATTCATACTCTCTGAAAAATGGCCAAGAAATCATAAATTCTGCCAGGGTATGTAAACTTATGAGCACAACTATATATATATATATATATATATATATATATATACATATATATATATTTATATACACACACTGTATATACACATACACACACACACACAGTACAAAAGTTAGTACACCCCTCACATTTTTGTAAATATTGTATTATATCTTTTTATGCGACAACACTGAAGTAATTACACTTTGTACCATGTAAAGTAGTATGTGTACAGCCTGTATAATAGTGTAAATTTGCTGTCCCCTCAAAATAACAACTGGTTTAAGGAATCGCACACATTATTTCCTATATTTTTCAGGGACCTCATAGTGAAATTGCCACCCCAATGGCCCAGCAAAATCACTTGACTTCAGTCCTGCTTTCCATGCTGCAGCAGTATCATCTCATTCAACCTGCTACATACTCCATAATGTCAAGTACATCAAAAACCGAAAGAGCATGACTCTCCCTCATAATGGCCATTGCTATTCAACCCAGGAAGTCAGCTGCACAGGAAAAAGGCAGTTGGAAAGGATACTGGGGGCAGGAGGCATTTGAAATATCATATCACTTAAAAGACAACTGAAACAACGAGAAAGAAGTACAGTTTAAATTACTGCTTTTCTTCTGACAATAAAAAGCAAATGCCTTTGCACCACAGGCCCAGTTATTCTCCTACTGACAGCAGGCACCTACGTGCATAGTTTAAGATTTTCAATTCATCCCCAGCCTGCTTGCAATTTGGAGATTACGTTCTCTGCTTGAAAGTACTGTTTGACTCTTCTACTGGAAAAAACATGAACATTTGCTTGTTGTAAATCTCAAGGACACACGGGGAGTCCTAATAACATGACAGACTCTGTTTAAATTGGAGTTCAGTGACCTCCTTTTTTTTTGCAAGACCAAAGTCTAGAATGTCTGTCACTGAAAGGTCAGTTGAAGGAGCAGTTGTCCAGCTTATTCACAATTCATGCCAATAAGGAATCAAAGCTAGAATGTGAACGCCCACAGGGACTCAAGGTAAAGAAGTAATTGCTTCTCTCCATCTCAGCATCAGTGTAGCCAAAAGCCTGAGCTGGCTCAATTTACCCAACACTATAATTTTCATATATTTTCTCCAGTCTAGCCTTTTTTTTAACAAGTATACAGTGTTATACATCTCTCCAACATCAAAAGTCAATCCTATCTAATGACAGACAGAAAGATTCTACTCGGGTCATGGCTGGACATGTAAAAAACTGCAAGGTGTCCTTCCTTCTTATCTGGTGGAAATTGAGTTGTAGAACTGGAAGAGCAAGATAGTCTTGAAAAAAAATATTTGCACTAGATTAAACCAATACCCCTCTATACATGTTTTATACTGAGACCCCAAAATACTTTTTTGATTCACAACGTTTCTGCCTTGGAACAAGGTGATCATAGTTAAGATGAACCCAATTAAAAATACCAAACCAAATTTATGAATTTGAAAAAATATATTCTAATATCGCTGGGCTGTGAATTTTATAGCAAAAGTTACATTTGTACAAAAATTAGGGAGTATTGGAAATGGGATTTTTATGGAGACCAAAAAGGTTGACTGGCTTTATCCTCCTGCATGATTATGGTTAAAGATGAATTCTACTGAGGTTTCTGAAATGTTTACTTACCTAAAAAAGGATCTATCACTTGAGTTTTTAATCAACCACATATCTATCTAGCATATTAATATTATGGATCAAATTATTGTCTGTTGTTTCTAATGAATAGGAGGTTTGAGAGGGACACTTATGGTCCAGTTTACTGGACTTTTTGTTAATAAATACACCCTACCACCTTCTTTATGTCACGTATAAGGCCCTGTACACACGAGGAGACATGTCCGATGAAATCGGTCCACAGACAGTTTTCATCGGACATGTCTCCAGGGATCTTTTGGTCTGATGTGTGTACACACTATCAGACCAAAATCCCTGCGGACAGAGAACGCGGTGACGTAGAAGACACCGACGTTCTCAAACCAGGAAGTTCAATGCTTCCACGCATGCGTCAAATTAATTCAAAGCATGCGCGGGATTTCGGTCCGATGGTTAGGCGTACTAACCATCGACGGACAGGTTTCCAGCGGACAAGTTTCTAAGCATGCTTAGAAACTTTTGTCCACTGGAAACCTGTCCGCTAGGCCGTACACATGATCGGACATGTCCGCGGAAACTGGTCTGTGGACCAGTTTCAGCGGACATGTCTCCGCGTGTGTACACGGCCTAAGAGATTTGACATATATATGATTAATGTGTTTTATTTATAATCATTATTTTTTTATAGCGTATGGTTAGTTTCCCCATGTATTTGTGTGTTGTGTATATGCTTGTGCTTGTGTGGGAGTGCATTCACATGTTATATACATGGGGATTTCACATGCTTCCTGTACAAGTGCTTATAGGAACAACCTCTTGTGCCAGGAGGCCAATCACAGCAGGGCTCTGGTTTGTTGTATATATACACACACACACACACACTTATTTAATTTTTTTCACTCCTTCTATACGAGACTATATTAGACCCCTTTCACACTGAGGGCGTATTGTAGGCGCTATAGCGTTAAAAATAGCGCCTGCAACCCCCTCCTAAAAGGGCTTTTACACTGGAGCGTTTCGCTAGCAGGACAGTAAAAAAAAAAAAAAAAGTCCTGCTAGCCACATCTTTGGATCAATGCCAGCAAATAAAATCTCAGCAACAACTCTTGGAGAAAACTTCTGTAGTAGTGTATAGTGTGGTCACGGCGGACCCAAGGTGTACAGCTTAGATATCACTCTCACCCAGTCCTCTAGATCGAACCGTAACTCTCTGACAGATGGTTGCCGTTTAGCCACACCACGACATGTTTCGTCATACAGACTTATTTATGGGATCCCATAGTGACCACACTATACACTACTACAGAAAGAAGAAAGGTCTGGTGTCCCCAGTAACGCACTTCTATTCCTGTTACACACCCCTGAAGAGCGAGCTGGATCTTGCGAAACTAGTCTAGCCGGGTAGTACGATGCCTGTGTACTCTGTCCAATACTATATTTATGTACCAATATTTATTGTTTATGTATCTTTTCAATTGCCAATTGTTGGTGTTATCTCTGTATGTAACAATTTTACTTTACGCATGTAAACAATTTTACTTGAATAAACTATTTACTGTATAACTACTGTTATTTTTACTAGTGGAAACGGTACCCACTTCATTTAAAGTCCCAGGGGCGAACCCTTTTGTTTCGACTATAAACTACTACAGACATTTTCTCCAAGAATTGTTGCTGTGAATTTACTTGCTGGCTTTGAAGTGATGTGATGTGAGTGTAATGGTTGAAGTTTTTCACATAGCGTTTTATTAAACTGGTTTTACAATATTACACTATTTGGAGCACTTTTTTTTTACATGTGGAGAGATCCTATTTACAGGCTTGCGGCTGGATAACGGAGATCAGCTAACCCTGTCTCTGTGGTTTAAAGCGATTTTGCCAAGCACGAGAGTATAAGGCATAAATATCTGGTGTGTGCGTGTCATCCAAAGGGAGAGAAATCAGAGTGGTTAGGTGGAAGATCAGAAAAGTTTACAGTGGATCAACCTTTTTTTCGAAAAGTATTTCATTATGCTTATGAACTTTTTCTTGAATGTAGTTTATTTCACTTGTCACAGGGTGATATTGTTACATTGATAAATTGAATGATCACATTGTCATCATCTTTATAGCGATACTTTAAAGTGTACCGCGTATGAAGCTGTCTATTTTATTTTTAGGTTTTTCTTTGCACTCAGTTGGTGGTCCATACACATAAGTGCAATTTAGCGCCACTTATTTTTTCACTATTGAGTTCAGAGGTGAAAAATACAATCACAGTGTCTTTGCTTTGTTTGCTGCTTTAGTATTATGTTTTTAATGCAATGCCATTTCAAATACTACTATTGTCATTTTGAAAATGTTGTTATTGAAAAATATTTATAACTACCAAAAAAAGAAAGAAAAAAGGAACAAAACAATCTTAAATTCTCCATTTTTTTGGGTTAAACAGCAACATTTGCATGGACTTACACAGGGGAAAGGATCCATTTTCATTCCCCCTCAGCAGAATACAGCATATAATTAATGTCCGACAGCAGCCAACATTGTCGTTTTTTTGCAAATCACTTCCTTGAGAATGTTCAACACCTCTTAATGGCTCTGCTAATAGTGTAGCTGTCATATCCTGGACAGCTGTGCTGTGTACAAGGAAAAAGGAGAAAGAAAGAAGAGAGAAGAGCTTGTGTTGTACATATCCACACATTTTGTGTCCAGGGTGCACATTTAATGGCTGTTTGGACCACTTATGAGCGCAAGTTTCTTGTTCCCGCCAACTGACCTATCAATGTCCAAAATATCAATGGAGTTTCTCTTTCTTCCCTTCAACTGCACTGTTATACCATATAATATCATGAAAAACACATTTTACACCACTCATGGTTTCACAGGATTTACCTAATGTTGTGCTTGCGTGGTGTATATATGTTATTGTAAGCCAAAGATGTACATTATACATTTTTTTTTCAAACTGCACAACAAAACAGAACATCTCATTTGGGGAACCAAACATCTATAAATATGTTCTATTTTATAAATGTTTTTTTTTAAACTATAATGTCCATTTGATTATGTCACAAATATTCTGTTGTGATAACTCTAAAAAAAAAAAAAAAACAATCTCCCTTTTAACCACTTCAATGCCAGGCATTTTACCCCTTTCCTGCTTAGGACAATTTTCAGCTATTTAACCACCACTGGGTTTTTCATATTTTCCTAAATAGATTAAAAAATACTGACAATTTTGAAAACAAAAAGTTTTTTTCTTTGTGTCTGTTATAAAAGTTTGCAAATAAATAATCTTTCCTCATAAATTTAGGCCAACATGTATATTGCTAGATTTCTTTACCAAAAATAACCAAAATCAGTGCATATTATTTAGTCTTGAGGAAATGTAAAACTATGATGTATACAGTTTATAAAAAAATCGTGCAATCCTGATGTACTGACAGCCTAATTTCTTGAGGCTTGACAGTACAAATACCCACAAATTACCCCTTTTTGGATAGTAGACAATCCAAGGTATTTAGTAAGAGGCAGGGTGAGTTTTTTAAAATTGTAATTTTTGTGTAACAATGTTTTGAAAAAAATAAGATATAAAAAAAATTCACTTTCTTTTACACATACTGTCATGAATACAGTAGAGCACCATCATATAACTGGAGGAGCAGAAATCAGGAACATTTACCAGTGACAGTATGTAGCAAAAAAAAGTAATATTCTTACTTTTTTATGATTTTTTTTACATACTGTGACCATAGTTACACTGTACTACTCTGGGATTGTAATCAGTTTTTTTTTTTTTACTTTTGATAGTTTATAACCGGGTGTCAGGACCTGGACTTAAACCTGGGACCTCTGCTGTGTCTGCAATGACTCTTCTCGCTGAGCTACCTGAAATGCTGGGTAGCACTTTGTCTGATCCCTTGGACAACCCTGCCTTGTACCTCGACTTCTCCTGAACCTTGAACTCCTTGTTCCTCCCATGAACTTCCTGATTTAAACCATGTCTCTGCACTTCTTGTTTGCCAGACTATTGTGCTCTCGTAAGCCAGTATCTCGCTCTTATCTACCCTGCTGCCATCCATATTTTGCTACCACTTGTTATCGACCCATAGCTTGTTTCTTGATTATGCTTCTGTGTAATCCCAACCTGCAAGTACTTGTTACTGACCCTATAGAGTGTAAACAAGGCCTAACAAACTCTTGTTCAACCCAAGCATTACAGTTTGACTGGAGCTGGGTCAAAAGACACAGATGGTCAGATCATGATTGTGAGTATGCAATCCAAAGTCTATAGCCAGCTTTAGGTTATGTATGTACTGTATATGTATGAAAACTGTGTAAAGTGCAGATTCCCAGACCTTGGAAAGCTGCATTAACTTTAGTCTGGACACACCGAGTATCTGGCAGACATAACTGATGATTTCTTTATGGCCGCGTACACACGATCAAATCTATCTGCTGGAAACGGTCTGAGAGACCGTCTCAGCAGACAGATTTGATCATGTCTACAGGCGAGCAGACGGATTTGTCCAGCAGACAGATTTTAAAGCCTGCTTCAAAATCTGTCTGCTGGGAATACGTTGGACCGATATGTCTGCTCGTTAGTACGCTAAAGACATATCTGCCCGCACATGCGTAGAATGGATTCGACGCATGCACGGAAGTGTTTTACTTCCTGGTGCGGTGACGTGGCGGCGTCAACGTCACTGCCGCGTCACCGCGCTGTCTGCCGGCGGGGATTTTGGTTTGATTGTGTGTACAGCGATCAAACCAAAACAGCCAGCAGACAAATCTGATCAAATCGGTCTGTCAGACCGATTTGAACAGATTCATTTGCTCGTGTGTACGGGGCCTCAGACAACTGTAAATACTAATAAAGAAGAAACCAACATTTGAATCATAAGAAAAAACGCAGCTTCTGCAGGCATCACTGACATCTACTGTATGTACAGTAGGAATATTTGTACATTTGATTAATATCAATCAAAAAAAATTTTGTTTGCTTTTAACATTCGACTTTGGAATGAATGTAATTTCCTGAACAAAAATCACATTCGCTGTTAGAAATGTATTTGTTTGAGAAAAATGTCCCATCCTACGTCTTCAAATTTTGTGGTTGAAAACAAACACAAATTTAATATCACTAAAAATTAGAAAATTAAACAATTCTTAAAAACAAAAAACATTGAACAAAATTCTACTAATGTATAGCCAACTTAAAGGATCACTAAAGGAAACATTTTAGCTAAATAGCTTCCTTTACCTTAATGCAGTGCTGTTTTCATGTTCTCATTGTTCGTTTTTGCTTTGAAGTAGCTGTAATACTTCTCTGATCTCCACACTTCCTGGTTGTCTGGCTCCTTATGAAAAAACTCATGATATATTTTTACTGTGGTCTAAGCTGTGTGTCTAAAACTCTTGAGAACCAATCAGATTCATTTTAAAAACAAAACACTGCCCTGGATTTGTTTGTTTTTGTTTTGTGTGTCTTCACAGAAACATGAAATCATTTTAAAAACGAAAGTGAAACTAGAGGCACATTTTATGATTGATTTTTATCTATTTTTAATCATTTTTAAAAGGAATCAGTTAACTTTTATGTCTCTATACCCTGTAAACAGTCATTTCAGCAAACATTGTTTCCTTTAGTGACCCTTTAAGTCTATACGGTCCTACTACAAGAAGAAAACACAACAGTAGAGCTTGTACCTCTTCAGGTATGTGTCTACCAAAAATATAAAATTCTAAGTTCAGTCTATGAGAAAGAAGTACGAGTGTTCCCATCATCAAGCACTGAGCCATGGACGGGCCTGTTGGCATCTACCAGCGCAACAGCCTTTAATCTAAAAATTGAAGGAGCTGGGTGAAAATATTCAGCCAAACAGATGCTGCATCCAAGCAGACGTAGTCACTGTTCAGGTATTCTGACACCGGTGAGTGTTGGCTGTCAGAATGCAATAGCTAGCAGGAGAGACTCTTCCATCTATGTCAATGGGGAAACAAAGTGATTTATCATGTTCAGCTTCATAAAATCTTACAGTGTAAAGCCAGCTTGGGCAATGATGCCAGTTTTTGGACAACACCACCAGAACCAGCATCTTTAAAAATAAGTCAATTGCTGTGCCCATATTTCTTCTCACGGAGGTTCACTTCAACAATGTTCCAAGTATATAGTAAACCTAAAAGAAAACGGCGTAGAATGCCTTTTACATGCCTAGATGACGACATTCAACCAGCAAAACAGCACCTGGCTTTTTATGTGCAGATGGGGGGTTATTTAGCTGGTGATAACAGCAGCTTTCAACTGAGTATAATGTGTAATTTCTGGCTGCATGGCTGCTCAACATCAAGGAGAAGAAATCAATGGCCGCACTACAGGAACAGCACAAACCTCAGAGCTTCTTATTGCAGAGCCATTTGAATTAATTTTCTGTCTTTGTAGTCTCCCCCTTGTCTAAATCTTCTTTCCACTTCATCTGTATATCACCACCTTTTGCCTGCACAGCAGGACACAAGTTGCTGGCAAACTGACAGGTCACATTGATTGACAACTGATTTGTACAAATTTCAAGCTTTATAACTCTACTTGTCACTATAACAACATTAAAGAGAAAAGAAACCCAGCAGGTAATATAGCCAACGTTAAGTTCACAGCTAAGTGCATGAGATATACAAACTGCCTCCTAATTTCAAATGGCTCACCCAATTATCTAATCAGAAATAAAAATAAACAGCAACTTTATTTGTAGATGTATAGTAACCAATCACTGCTTCAAAGACAGAGTAGGAGGAATGAAAAACAAAAATAGCAGCAAGTCATGTTAACAAACCAATGCCTAAGCTGGCTACAGATGGAACGAAATTCATTCTTTCATTTCAGTCTGTGTATGGCTGTCCCTGCTCAAAAGAAGTCAATCATTAGATCAACTTCTTTTGAAGGGACATGTTGGAAAATATTTGTAGATCTCACTGTCAGAATACAACATCCCAGCAGGCAGGATTCCTTTATCCACCTCGTATGAGTGGATGGAGGAATCTGTATTTTTTTTCCTTCTACCCATCTATAGCCAGTTTTAGAAGGGTAGTGTTAAGCCTTATACACACGACCGGTTTTCCCGGCAGGAAAACTGCCAGGAGAGCATTTGGCCGGAAATCCCGGCTGTGTGTATGCTCCCTAGCAGTTTTCCAATCAGGAAAACAGCCGGGAATCCCTACGGGAAAATAGAGAACCTGCCCTCTATTTTCCTGTTGGGATTTCTGGCAGAGTGTTTCCTGGCGAGAAAGCTGGTCGTCTGTATGCTTACCTGCAGGGTAACGAAACCGCACATGCTCAATAACACTTTGACGCATGCGCGGTAGCATACAAAGTTAGCGTGGGTGTAGCAAGATGACGGAATGGAATGCCAGCGAGACGTTGGCTCGTCATAGTCGATATCGTCACCGCGTTCTTGCCATTCAAAAGAACGGCAATTCTTTTGAGTGGCCGTCTGTATACACGGCTTTGCAAGGCAAGCTTGCCAGGAAGCCCATCAGGAAAACTGACTTTTTTCCGTGAAGGGATTACCGGCCGTGTGTACAGGGCTTTACAGTTATATGTAAAGTTTTCTGAACTTAGTACAACACTGGCTGAAGGTTTGTCAGCCAGATACTTCCACCCACCATAAGGTGTTTGCACTACTACTGTGCCTCCTCTCATGGTTCCAGGGCTTACCTTTCTCTGCTGTGAGCCCGAAACCACTGCAGAGGGATATAGAGAGCAGACTGAATGAACCTGGAAGAATTTAGCTCTGTTACTATATATATCTACAATAGGCAAAGAATAAACTCACCTTCCTTAGTCTTTTTTTTTTTACATAATTTTGGTCAATTTATTTAGTAAATGTGACTCCCGGATAAAGTCTTATCGTAGAATATAAAGCCTTCTTAAGTATTTATCATTAAAAGTAAATATTGCTTGCCTGGCTGCCACACTGCTCTGACAGCTTCAGTACTTTTGAAGTTGGCAATCATGAAAAAAAAAATATATGCAGATTAGATTAACTCTGAATTTTCTTATCAAATAGGGTACTTGTTCAGTGTCAGTGTAAGTATCAAAGCCAATGAACCTGTGTAGCAGCCAGGCAACTTTTAGAAGGAGGGCAGCAATGGCAGTACATAATTTCTCATTTGTACAGTTTGTGCAGATTGCTCTAAATGTACTTCTGATTAAGTTTTTTTTCCACTTACTTCCAATTTATTCTACAAGTGAGAACATGTTGATCTCTAATGAGAACAAGGTGGTATACAGGCTGTACACCATTGTGTCCCGACTGCTAGCGAAGCCAGTCAACGTTCTGGTTTTGCGATCATTTGTGTTCATACATGGCGATTAGTGCACAATAGAACCAAAAATGTGTGTATCATGTGAGAAGCTCCACATCTTTATTTGAGGAACGTGAAAAAAATAGCACTGGACCCACAAAGTTATCTTATAGTATTGATGTTGATTTAAGTAATTTTGTTCCTGGTCAGGCAACTTCTACACAACAGGGGATTTTGACTGTCTCTTTGGCTTGTAGTGTAATGTAACAAAAATGTAAACTGAAGCACCAATCCACCACTAAAAAGGTCCACATATAAATTTTTTCCAATAAAAAGTTTGGGAGATAATCCAAAAAGTAGTCAACACGTTTTGGGGATCCAAAAACACCACTTTAATCAGGGCTTGATTGAAAACAATGAATAGACTGGACACAACCTGGGCTTGTAAACACACTGGAAGAAACACCATCAGCCCAGGTTCAGACTGGGTACGATTTGCTTCGATTTAAGATAATCGGCGGCATTTGCGGGCAATTGACGGCAATAACAGCGTCCTAATCGGTGCGACGCAGCTGCACCGATTTCAAAAAGTAGTTCCTGTACTACTTTTTGCGATTTCGGGACATTGACATTACATTGACATCTGTGCAGAAACCCACACAGATGTTTCTTAAATCGCGGCCGAAATCGGGACTGCCAGTGGGAGTGAAATTGTGCGAGTTCAGCTGAACTCGCACGGCTTCACTCCCACTGCCCAGTGTGAACCAGGGCTCAGGGTTCCAGTTCATTTCCAGCCCATCAAAACTATTATGGTAGCTATCAGCACCATCACAAATGACTAGGTACTTGGGGGACACAAACCCCCACATGCAACATGCTATAGACCTATCTGTACATTATGGTCTCAAAGATACTGTCAGAGAAAATGGCTTTGTTGTAATTGAGCTGCTGAATCCTTCTATAAAATCTAATTCAATTTTCCATTAGTAACGTTGAAAGACATTTGACTAAATGACATAGAAGCCAAAAAATAATATTAAGAAATCTCAGCCATGTCACACATAAAGCAGCCATCTCCATAATACCCAACACACATCATGTCAAAATGAATTGTACTTGGAAAATGATTTCTATTTTGTAGGTTTGTGCAACAAATACACCATCATGTTATATACCATGACCACGGAAGCTATAGAGATATGCTTTCAGCATCTGGCAAACCTTTAGCAAGGTTACTCTGAACTTCACGTTTCCAGTAGGTGTTTTGGTTTGACTTTGCTTACCAAATCGAACCTTAACCACTTGCCTACTGGGCACTTTCACCCCCATCCTTCCCAGGCCATTTTCAGCTTTCAGCGCTGTCACACTTTGAATGACAATTGCGCAGTCATCACTGAACCCAAATGACATTATTATCATTTTTTTCCCACAAATAGAGCTTTCTTTTGGTGGTATTTGATCACCTTGCGCTATAAACAAAAGAAGAGGGGCAAGTTTGAAAAAGAAACACCACAATATTTTTTACTTTTTGCTATAATAAATATGAATTTTTGTTTTTAAACAAATGTTTTCATCAGTTTAGGCCGATACGTATTCTTCTACATATTTTTGGTAAAAAAACAAAAGAAAAACGCAATAGGCGTATATTGATTAGTTTGCACAAAAGTTATAGGGTCTACAAAATAGGGGATAGATTTATAGCATTATATATATATATATATATATATATATATATATATATATATATATATATATTTTTTTTTTTTACTAGTAATGGCGACAATCAGATTTTTATCGTGACTGCGATATTGCGGCGGTCACATCAGACACACTTGAGACATTTTTTGGACCATTCACATTTACACAGCGATCCCTGCTAAAAAAATAAAATGCATTTATTACTGTATAAATGTGACTGCCAGGGAATGGGTTAACACTAGGTCAAGGGGTTAATGTATTCCCTAGGGAGTGATTCTTACTGTGGGGGAGGGGAGTCACTGGGGGAGGTGACCGATAGTGTGTCCCTTGAACATAGTGACAACTATCGGTCCCCTCTCCCTGACAGGACGTGGATCTGTGCGTTCACACACACAGATCCACGGTCCTGCTTAGTTACTGGGAAATCGCGCCCACCGCGCACCTATTCCCCAGTGACGCAGTGGTGCGCGCCCCGTAGGAGATTATGACGTCCACCCAGAACAATAGGGTCTGCCTCCCGAAGTCATTTGACGGCGGGCGGCGGATAAGAGGTTAAAGAGGAACTGCAGTCTGTTTACATAAATTTGTAATAAAAACATCTTTGCCATTCTAAAGCTTCCCTCCAACCACTTTGTATATTATTTTATATATTTTGCGATTCTGTACGTGTGAAATATGTTGCAGAAAGCTCCCTCCATTAAGTCTGGCTGCATTCATTTTAACTGTGGGCAGCTGAAGCAGCTGCCTGTTCACTTCCTTGATTTATACAGACGCACACCTCCAGCTCTACAGCTCTCATTCGCCCTTTTATGACTCATCCCTCCTCCCTTCCTGACAAACTCTCATGAGAGTTAGAGAGCGAGCTGTGCCTGATGCCATATGCCTAGGCTAAAGACCACACAAGAAACTGGAAGTTTTACTGTCCAAAGTTAAAACAACAAGAGCAGAAGATTTAATAGATGGAAAGTTGAAAAAATTACTGAAGGTCTGCTTTAGAACTTTAGTGAGTGTAACCCATTTGTATATTTGTATTTTTTATTTTTTTTTTGTCATTGTGTCTTGGAGATTTCCCTTCACTTCATATACTATAGTCAAAGTAGGGAGTGAGAGGAAATCCCTCCAAAGGGGAGAATCCCTTGTTTGGGATTAGTTTCACTTTCATCGACAAAAGTACACATGACAAATAGATAGGGTGAATCTTCTTAATGGAGGAACAGACAGCAAAAAAATAGGGGAGCGCACTGTTAGCCTTACGCTGGTCAAACACTAGTAGAATTTTTTTCAGATTACATTTTCAGATCTTTAGTTGGATCCAAGCAAAGTTCCTTTTTGACCACAGTAATAAGAATAAATTTAACCACTTGCTTACTGGGCACATACATCCCCCTCCTGCCCAGGTGAAATTTCAGCTTCCGGCACTGCGTCGCTTTAACTGACAATTGCGCAGTCGTGCACGGCTCCCAAACAAAATTGACGTCCTTTTTTCCCCACAAGTAGAGCTTTCTTTTGGTGGTATTTGATCTCCTGTGCGGTTTTTATTTTTTGCGCTATAAACAAAAAAGTGCGACAATTTTGAAGAAAAATACAATATTTTTTACTTGTTGCTATAATAAATATCCCAATTTTAAAAAAAACAACACATTTTTTTTTCTCAGGTTTAGGGCGATATGTATTCTTCTACATATTTTTGGTAAAAAAAAATCAAAAAAAAAATCGCAATAAGCGACTGGTTTGCGCAAAAGTTATAGCGCAAAATAGGGGAGAGAATTATTATTTTTTATTATTTTTTTTTTACTAGAAATAGCGGCGATCTGCGATTTTTATTGGTACTGCGATGTTATGGCGGACACATCGGACACTTTTGACACATTTTTGGCGCCACTCACATTTATACTGCGATCAGTGCTATAAATATGCACTAATTACAGTATAAATGTGACTGGCATTGAAGGGGTTAACACTAGGGGGTGAGGGAGGGGTTAAATGTGTATCCTAGGTGTGTTCTAACTGTGAAGGGAGGGGGGGGTGACTGGGGGGGTGACCGATCTGTGTCCCTATGTACAAGGAACACAGATCGGTCTCCTCCTCTCCAGAGACAGGACGCTGTCTCTGTGTAAAACGGCAATGAGAGATGATCTATGAGATCTCTCATTCGCCCACAGATCGCATCGCAAACGGCCACTCTGACTGGCCGTTCGCCGCGATCTGTGATTGGCTGTGTCCAAGGGACACGGCCAACACAGTGCTTCCCCGCAGCGCACTCTACAGCGCGCGCTGGGAACGCCCAAAGGGGCGGCCATCAAAAGACGGCATGTTGGCTATTCAGACCCGCGCTGTTGCCGTCATTTGACGGTAGCGCGGGTCTAAAGTAGTTAAAGCAGCATGATAAAAAAAATTAAACAATTCTCGAACAAACAAATTTCCAATAGTATATGTGGATTTCATTTTGTAAAGTCCATTCACTCCAAAATAGATTGATCATCAATATCAGACAAAAAGGTAAATTTGCAGGGTTCTGCTTGGGCACAACTAAATTTCTAGAGGTTTCCTATAACAAAGCAAATCCTTATTTTTTTGGTTCAGTTTCACTTTAAAGTGGTTGTAACCATGTACAACCACTTTTCCCTACAGGTAAGCCTTATTATAGGATTACCTGTATACATCAGCGCCTGAATCATTGTCACATGCGCACTAAAGAAAGGGCACGATACGTGCCGTTTCTATAGTGCTTGTGCCATGACCATCTGCTCCCGCATGCATGTGCGGGAGTGACGTCACACGACTCCAGCCAATAGAAGAGCCAGAGTCCACGGCTCTGGAAGGAAGAGGGGTTGAAGATGGACATGATTACAGAGCGGGACATCGGTGACATTGCAGGCTTCTTCTGCAGGTAAGTGCACATATCGGGCTAGTATGCAATGCATACTAGTCCATCATGCTTTTACATTGCAGGGAACATAGAGGAAGTAAAACCCATTAGGGTTTACTTCTTTAAAGGGCAAAAGTTGAAAAAAATCATCAAGTCTCTCTTTGCCCCAAAAATGGGCAATATATTGTGGTTGTGTGCACTAAAATTAAATGTGCAATAATATCATGTGACATATAAGATTACAGTTATCAGCATTGTATTCTCCAGGGTCTCAGCTATTCGATTTTTTAAGGGCAATTCAATGCAGCCCCAGAATTCTGACGGTAGTTCCTTTAAGAGCCATTTGTGCCTAATTAAGACAAGCATTTGTATCGATATTGTTAGCTTTACTGACATATGCACCAAATTCAAGTAATTTCTACTACCACCACTTTAAGAAACTGACAAATTCTTAAAGAAATAACACCAGTTCTCAGTGAAGACCAACTCTTAGCTGGCTTACAGAGGTACAATAGTACTCACAGAAGGCCATGCCTATTCTGGGAAGCTGCCACATATATGACACAGGGCTGAATACCCTGCCTCATTTATCTAAATGTAAACAATAGTAAACATTAAATTTTCTCACTGAATGCAAAGCATTCTTGGATTGGACATGGTGGAGTGGTGACATTCTGATCTTCACCTTGTCCAATCAAAGAACACTTTGAATTCATTGCGAATATGCAAAGTTTTCTTTCAATGGTACCCGTGCCGAGTGAGTAACTTTCTGTGTTCACAAAGCAGCAAGGCAGCCACATGGCATGGGGAAATGTTAGCTAGTGGAGATCACTGTAGTAATGGTGCCTACTACAGTGATTCCCAGCTTTCATAGAGATCAACCAGGTATGGCACATACATATTTACATTTGTCTAAGTTGGACAAATGCAAGTATATAAAATATGCCATACCTAAACTTCAGCTTGTAATATCTGCTGTTATTCAATAAATTTACCAAGTGTTTTAAAGCCCCAATGAGCTGGAGTTAAAAATACTGTGGAATCTGCATCAGAATGTTGTACATGATACACAACAGTTCTGGTGTTGTGACTCTGCCTCTTTCCTCTGCTGTGCCATTCCCAAAGCACATCCAGTGTCAATTGCAATAAACAATGTATTTGGAGTTGAACTACAATTTGATCATAATTAAGGAGGCAACAGGATATTGCCATAGATACACAAAGTTATTATAAGCAGTAAGCCCAGGTTCACACTGGGTACGATTTGCTACGATTTAAGATGCAATTTCACATGTCAAATCGCAATGGCACCGTCCTAATCGGTGTGAGGCCGCATATGCGGCGGTGCACCGATTTCAAAAAATAGTTCCTGTACTACTTTTTGCGATTTCGGGCCGTGATTTACATTGACATGTGTGCAGAAACCTGCAGCTGAAATCGGGACTGCCAGCGGGAGTGAAATCGTGCGAGTTTAGCTGAACTCGCATGGCTTCACTCCCGCAGCCCAGTGTGAACCAGGGCTTATAGTTGACAAACAATAAGTACAATTTAAATGGTGGAACAAAATGATACTGCTATGATAACATCTCTATTAGGATCAGGGGGATCATGGTCAGTTAATTAATTTAAGTGGTCCAGAAAAAACAGCAGACAGAGTTAATACATATCGCCAGTATTACTCCCCCCCACCACCTTAAAAAGAAAGAAAAAACAAATACTTGAACCGTTAAATCAGCAGGAATAAAAAACAAAACTAAGCTAAAATACAGTGAACTGTTAAAACAGGACA
Source organism: Rana kukunoris (assembly GCA_029574335.1). Classification (NCBI taxonomy): domain Eukaryota; kingdom Metazoa; phylum Chordata; class Amphibia; order Anura; family Ranidae; genus Rana; species Rana kukunoris. The sequence continues at coordinate 135,500,063 of CM056056.1, read as the reverse complement.
AAATCCTCAACGCATAATCATTTTGCATGTGTCTTATTTTAAAAGCCTATTAGGTTTAATTAGGAAATGCCACAAAATGCTGCCAATCATTCAGTGTTCATTTGAGAGCCAATTCTCGTGTTCTGCCAAAAATGCTTTCCTTATCTATTTATTGGTGTGCTAACAATATAAATGACCCATTTGAAGTAGTGTTAAACATCTTCATTCTACATTAACTTTTTGTAAATTGCCAATTCAGCCTTAACGACAATCCCATGTGTCCTCCCAATGTTGCATCTAGGGTTGCCACCTTTTCGTCAAGCCAACCCTGAACTTTTTAATTATTTTGTAGTACATTAAATTCATTACCACTGTTCAAAGCAATGCACAGCATTTTTTTATGTAGTATACACTATACATATATTTTTGTGATCAAAGGGTCACTAAAGTCAAAAAAAGTTTTTTTTTAAAATAACAAACAAGTTATACTTACCTCCACTGTGCAGCTCGTTTTGCACAGAGTGTCCGCTAACCCTGTCTTCTGGGGTCCCTCGGCGGCTGTCTCAGGGTCCTGTTTGCAAAAGCAATCCACCTTAATGCGAGCGAGCGAGCACTGTGGAAAGCTTTTGCAAGTGCGCTTCCGTGATACAGAGGCAGGCATAGCCGCCGACTGTATCACTCGGCCCCGCCCCCCAGGTGCGCCGCGTCATCCGCTGTGATTGACAGCAGTGCCAGCCAATGGCTGCGCCGCTATCAATCCACCCAGCCTAGCCAATCAAAGGCCAGGCTGGGAACCAAAGAGGATCACATGGACGCGCCCGGGACTTTCGAACGGTCAGGTAAGTAAACCGGGGGCTCGAGGGGGGGGGCGGTACCATCGGATGTTTTTTCACCTTATTGTAATGCTTAGGATGCATTAAGGTGAAAAAAACATTTACCTTTACAACCCCTTTAAATAACATTTCTAATTATATGGAGTTAATCACAAGAGTTCCCCTTTACATCAGAGTCAACGGCGTTCCCCTTTAGAGCTGAATCCGCACAGTTCCCATTTACATCTGAATGCACAGGGTTTGTTATCCTTTACATCTGAATCTGCAAGAGGGGAGTGCAGCGGGTATGATGGGGCAGTACGTACAGGAGAGAAATGTGGAGGGTATGATGGGGGCGGTATGTAAATCAGAGGAGTGCGGAGGGTATGATGGGGGCAGTATGTACAGGAGATAAATGTGGAGGGTATGATGGGGGCAGTATGCACAGGAGATGAGTGCAGATAGTATGATGGGGGCAGTATGTACAGAAGAGGAGTACGGAGGGTATGATGGGGCAGTATGTATAGGAGAGGAGTGTGGAGGGTATGGCAGTGGGCAGTGTGTACAGGAGATGAATGCGGGGGGTATGGCGTTGGGCAGTATGTACAGGAGAGGAGTGCAGAGAGTATGATGATGGTAGAATGGAAAGGGATTTCTTGCAGTGTCTATGGGGTGACCAGGTACTTGGTCCCTGGTTTTGTACTTGCTGGAACATATTGTAGTAAGTTAATTTGAAATGTGAATATGATTTAATTCACTGAATATGCTTTTAAACAGTGTTCCAAATGTTGACTTGCCCACTTCAATTTCACACGCCTTTTTTCATTACAGTTTACGTTCAGATCCTTTAAGCTGGCCATACTGTCACGTACCTGGTAGGAGTCTAAAATTATGAGGTCGGCCTCTCTTGCATCTCCAGCCCAAGCTCCACTAGAGGTGGAACAGATGGTGGCTAGGGTCAGAAGGAAGTGTTGCATGCAGAACTTGTAAGTGGAATTGCAGGCTTGAAGGTGCAGGCAGAGCTTTCGGTAGGGAGCTGGACCCAGGGAAGTTGAAAAAAAGGACAGCCAGAACAGGCACTCAGAAATAGCATTGAGCCAAGCAGGAGACAGGAGCAAGCTCACAAGGATAGCCAGGTTCAGTAACAGACAGGCAGCGAGGTCACAAAGCATAAGCAGAAGGTGGTCAGATGGGAAGCCAGAATCAGGAACCAGTAAGCCAAAGTTCAGCAACAGGAATCAAGCCAGGTTTAACAGGGTTCAAAATATCAGGACACAGCTGAAGACCAGTCAGCAATTTTCAGAAGTCAGGGCATCCTTTAAATAGGCAGTCTGGTGCCAATCGTGGCTAGGGGTGCGCTCCTGCACGCAGTGCAATGCGCACGCGCATTGCCACGTATGTGAATCTGCCGTTGCCTGTAAGTGTGCGCATGTGCACGTGTGCGTGTCAGGTGCATTCTAGCAGTTCTCTTTACACATACACTCTGCAAATTTCAGTCCCCTTGGAATGGGATGAATTTATTTCAGTGGGTAACCCTACTAGCCTCACTCAACTCAACAAAAGTCAGCGGTTTGATCGACTTTAATCAAACGATGATGTCCTAGAGAACTAAATGCTTCGGGTCGATCAGATCAACAACATTGAGCCATTGCTACTTTCTACATGAGCCTCTTTTTAACTACGCAAATGTGAGTTTTCCTGTTTACTCCTTTTTTACAAATAAACTCCCAATGATATTACACTATGCAATATTTCTCTCTACTTTACGGTTACATTGCATGAATATGTGGATATTCGTTGCTTCTCTGAACCTCATTACATATCCATCGAGACCCTGCTGATGACCAGACCCCTTGAAACTAGGATACCGTTCACAATCAGTGACCAGCTGTACCCCATTTGGTTATTATTACCAACAAGACTCTATGACTTAAGAGGTATATGCCCCTTTAAGTCTGATATCTCCGGTAAGCCTCTGTCCAGTTGGTAGCAATTTTAATCAAAAGGAGCCTACTGGAATTTTTTTGCCAACCTGTGGCAGCATCCAATCAAATGAAGCCACTGTTAAGATATTTTGACAGGCTGTGGGGCTTACAAAACATATGAAGCTTCTACAGGCCTTTGGAGCTCCTAGACCTAAAACAGCAGGCTGATTGTTCAAATGCAGGATATATACTGCAATCAATCCGGTTAAAGACAACACCTTGAAAATCTTGGTCATATGCAGTTTTCTCCTGTAATCAGCAGTATAACCTGACTGTTTAACTTCTTGAGATCCGCGCTATAGCCAAATGATGGCTTCAGCGCGGATTTAAATATCCAACAGGCCGTCAATTGACGGCCTGTCACTAGCACGTTCCCCGCGCGCAGCGGTGAAACTCTGTGTTGGCCATGTCCCTTGGACACAGCTAATCAGAGATCGCCGTGAACGGCCAATCAGAGTGGCTTGTTTGCGATGCGATCTGTGCAGCCAATGGAAGATGATCTCATATGTAAACATATGAGATCATCTCTCATTGCAGTTTTACACAGAGACCACGTCCTGTCTCTGGAGAGGAGACCGATCTGTGTCCCTTGTACATAGGGACACAGATCGGTCACCTCCCCCAGTCACCCCCCACAGTTAGAACACAATGCAGGGAATACATTTAACCCCTTCCTCACCCCCTAGTGTTAACCCCTTCAATGCCAGTCACATTTATACAGTAATTAGTGCATATTTATAGCACTGATCGCAGTATAAATGTGAATGGCGCCAAAAATGTGTCAAAAGTCCGATGTGTCCGCCATAACGTTGCAGTCCCAATAAAAATGCAGATCGCTGCTATTTCTAGTAAAAAAAAATAATAATAATAATAATAATTCTGTCCCCTATTTTGTAGGCGCTATAACTTTTGCGCAAACCAGTGGCTTATTGCAATTTTTTTTTTTTTTTTTTTAACAAAAATATGTAGAATACGCATCGCCCTAAACTGAGAACAAAAAAAAGTGTTGTTTTTTTTTTTTAATTGGGCTATTTATTATAGCAACAAGTAAAAAATATATATTTTTTTTTTTCAAAATTGTCGCTCTTTTTTGTTTATCGCACAGGCGATCAAATACCAGCTCTACTTGTGGGGAAAAAAGGACGTCAATTTTGTTTGGGAGCCACGTCGCACGACCACGCAATTGTCAGTTAACCACTTAAGACCCGGACCAAAATGCAGGTAAAGGACCTTGCCCCTTTTTGCGATTCGGCACTGCGTCGCTTTAACTGACAATTGCGCGGTCGTGCGACGTGGCTCCCAAACAAAATTAGCGTCCTTTTTTCCCCACAAATAGAGCTTTCTTTTGGTGTTATTTGATCACCTCTGCGGTTTTTATTTTTTGCGCTATAAACAAAAATAGAGCGACAATTTAAAAAAAGTTTTATTGCATTTTTATTAATTATTTTTTTTTCACTACTAATAGCGGCGATCAGCGTTTTTTTTCGTGACTGCGACAATATGGCGGACACTTCGGACAATTTTGACACATTTTTGGGACAATTGTCATTTTCACAGCAAAAAATGCATTTAAATTTGCATTGTTTACTGTGGAAATGACAGTTGCAGTTTGGGAGTTAACCACAGGTAGGGGATGTGTGCCTATGTGTTTTGTTTACTACTGTAGGGGGGTGTGGCTGTAGGTGTGACGTCATCGATCGCGTCCCCCTATTACAGGGATGACGCGATCGATGCTACAGCCACAGAGAAGCACGGGGAAGCCGTTCTTCCCCGTTCTTCCGCTCCAGGGACGGATCGCCGCACTGCAGCGGCGATCGGGTCCGCGAATCCCGCGGTCCCGGAGCTTCGGACCGGGACGCGGGCGCGCGCCTGCGACCCACGGCTGGGTACTAAAATCAACGTATATATACGTTGATGTGCCCAGCCGTGCCATTCTGCCGACGTAAATGTGCAGTAGGCGGTCCTTAAGTGGTTAAAGCAACGCAGTCCAGGAAGCTGAAATTTCACCTGGGCAGGAGGGGGGTATATGTGCCAGTAAGCAAGTGGTTAAAGTCTCCACTGGCAATGTAGGGAGGTTTGGAGGAGCTTAGCCACTCCTAGGAGAGGAGAGAGCTATGATAAGCAAGGAGGGAGAGAGCTGTGTTATGGAATTTAGAAAATGCATTTAGAATTTTTACTATTTCTGTACTTTTACCTGCAATTTTAAAGTTGGTTACAGGTTTACTTTAAGAGACTTACTTTGTTATAATGTTTATATTAGGGCTGTGCAAATTAATACATTTTTTTGAGTGATCAAAATCTTTTTGATCGATTAAAATTCTTTTGATTGGTACTCACCTCTCTGCCGGCTTCTGGGCCTTTAGGGAGTTCCGTCGGAGATCCGGTAACGTCACAGACACTGGCGGGGCTTGCCATGTCCATCTGAAGGGCTCCTTTGCTGTGCCTTCATATCTGCATGCCAGCGGGACCTTACTATCTGCCATCACTTCGCTCCATCACTTCGCTCCATCACTTCGCTCCATCACTTCGCTCCATCACTTCCCTCCATCACTTCCCTCCATCACTTCCCTCCATCACTTCCCTCCATCACTTCCCTCCATCACTTCCCTCCATCACTTCCCTCCATCACTTCCCTCCATCACTTCCCTCCATCACTTCCCTCCATCACTTCCCTCCATCAACCTGGGATTCTACAGCCATCCACTGGCAGTTGTGATAGTTCCATTCATTGGACATTTAAATGCCGACGGACTGATGTTAACCTCTCCTCATCTGGATTCAGCAGTGGTATAGTTTTTATACCAGTATCGTACTTTGCTACATGTTTTTATGACTGCTTTTGCTACGTTTGGTATTACTCGCACCATTTTTACAGTTTATGTAGCTACTGCGCTGTGTGTTTTTTGTATCCTGCTATGATCCATTTTTCAAGTGGTTGGTAGCTGCACTGGGAATCAGCCTGCAAGGAGATCAGCTAAAAGTAGTTGGATCTGTATGTGCGTTATAATTAATCAAAATTAGTCGATTAATCGATTAAAAAAATAAACGATTAATCGAACACAAACATTTTGATCAGTAACAGCCCTATATGGATAAAATAAACAAAACAAAAAAAAAGCACAGAAGCGGTTTCTTCAGAGGGGCTGCTAAATATTCTTACTTTCTTTGCATGGGCTCATTCAGAAAAGGACTCATTCCTAAATTGCTCAGTGTCTTCTGTAAAACCTTTTGATCTTGTTGACAGTTTGGCAGTATTAGGGAGAGTGCACTGGTTAATCCTTAGCTTAACTCATTCTGTGGGGCACAGCCAGAAGCCTTGTCCAGCAGTAATCTGTCAGCAGAGACTAAACCTTAATCAAACAGGCGAGAAGACGCTGAAAGCAAACCAACAAGCAGCAGAAGTGCATCCTGGGGCCTTATTATTGTCAGAGACTTGTGTGTAACAATTGTGTGAACCTTATGAAATATTTACACATTCTTCATGCTGTTATGCTTGATTCAAAACACAGGATCTTGATTTAGAATAGCGAAGGGAGCAGGTTATAGCACAACTATCACAATAGCACTACAAAACGTGAAAGTCACAGGGAGCAAAATGACTATTTACTGTATATAAATGTAAAACCAATAAACACATTTTACCCCTTAGCAACAGAGATGTCTTACAACTTAAAGCCTATTTAACTGAAATAGTAATATAAATTAATATTTGTTATGCTTATTGTGATATATGCGAATTTTTAAATCACCAAAATTAATGTGTTGCCCTGCCAAAAATAAATAATGTAAATCAACCATAAATTCAGTACATATTGTAACAGCTCAGGTGAACGGAGTGAACCACAACTGTGGTTAGCAAGGATTTCAATGCACTTCTTATGTGAGAATTCAGTATTGCACCCCGGGTGTCACTCCACACAAACAGAGTTCTCTACATCATCTCTCTCTCACATAAAGAAAGGCGTTGAGCTACTAAGCTTGGACGTATTACAACATGCAACCAAAGCTTGTAGATTCCAATGCAAGTTTTTATCAGTTATACATAGCGTCGTGTATTAGACCACTAAGGGAGAAGGTATGAAATACGTCAATCCCTAGCATAGGAAAGTTTAGGCGAACATGTTCAACAACTTAGGGCATAGGCCCTTAAACAAGTAGCACTTATGTCAAGCACGTAGTAAATAGGAGTTGTAGAGACAACTAATAGTTGCATAAGAGTGTCAAATATAGCACAGGTGGGACAGCGGCACTGCTACACGGGAGCACGTAGCTCTACGTCCTATCTTTTGCGGCCGCTAGGGGGCGCGCGCATGCCGCCGGCGGCCCGCGCACGTGCCCCCGCTCGTCCCCCGAGTCCCGCGCCTGGCGGGCGCGATCGCCGCCGGGCACGCGCGCTCGTTCGTTACAGAGCGGGGAACAGGAGCTTTGTGTGTAAACACAACGCTCTCGTTCCTGTCAGCGGGGGAAACGCTGGTCTTCTGTTCATACAATGTATGAACAGAAGATCAGTGATTCCCCCTAGTGAGTCCCACCCCCCCCCCCATACAGTTAGAACACACCAGGAACACACTTAACCCCTCCCCTGCCCCCTAGTGTTAACCCCTTCACTGCCAATGGCATTTTTATAGTAACCCAATGCATTTTTATAGCATTGATCACTATAAAAATGCCAATGGTCCCAAAAATGTGTCAAAATTGTCCGATGTGTCCGCCATAATGTCTCGGTGCTGAAACAAAGCGCCGATCGCCACCATTACTAGTAAAAAAAAAAAATGCCATAAAAACTACCCCCTTTGTTGTAAACGCTATAAATTTAGAGCAAACCAATCAATAAATGCTAATTGCGATTTGTTTTTACGAAAAATATGTAGAAGAATACGTAGATTTTTTAGATATTTTTTGGGGATATTTATTATAGCAAAATGTAAAAAGTATTGCATTTTTTTTAAAATAGTCGCTCTATTTTTGTTTATAGCGCAAAAAATAAAAAACGCAGAGATGATCAAATACCACCAAAGAAAGCTCTATTTGTGGGAAAAAAAGGACGCCAATTTTGTTTGGGAGCCACATCGCACGACCGCTCAATTGTCAGTTAAAGCAACGCAGTGCCGAATCACAAAAAGTGCTCTGGTCAGGAAGGGGGTAAATCCTTCCGGGGCTGAAGTGGTAATAGCCACAAGCCATAATAAATAACAGCAATTGTTTTAGATGGAAAGTATGCAGCAGATCTTTCTATAGCACTACAAGTGACACAATGGCTACTTATCCGTTTGCAGGGCTTCAGTGTAGCAACAAGGGATTCCGTAGTATAGGGTGTCCGCAAGGAACATCTTGAAGAATGTACCCGACAATAGAAATCTGGAATTGCTTCAAATCAGGCAGGCATCCAGGGTTAAGGATTGTTTGTACCTGTAGTTCATTGTAACGTTAATAGTGGGATGCCTCCAGATGCAGGGAAGGATGGTAGCCTAGCCAGCTATGGCCGACAATAATAGAACAAAGTTTGTACTGTTCCCTGAATGCCTTTATAGGCAGGTAACCAGCTGCAGTGCATCAGCACTGAATTCAAGAGAACCGCCGTGGGTAGCAGTGCAGTTACGGGTTCCAAGCTGGAACACATGCAGCGCCGGGATTGCATTACAAGAAACAGGCGATCTCAGAGGAGCGCCTGTTACATATACACTGCGGAAAATAAGTATTTGAACACCCTGCTATTTTGTAAGTTCTCCCACTTGGAAATCATGGAGGGATCTGAAATTGTCATCGTAGGTGCATGTCCACAGTGAGAGACATAATCAAAAAAAAAAATCCAGAAATCACAATTTATGAATTTTTAACTATTTATTTGTATGATACAGCTGCAAAGAAGTATTTGAACACCTGTCTATCAGCTACAATTCTGACCCTCAAAGACCTGTTAGTCTGCCTTTAAAATGTCCACCTCCACTCCATTTATTATCCTAAATTAGATGCACCTGTTTGAGGTCATTAGCTGCATAAAGACACCTGTCCACCCCATACAATCAGTAAGAATCCAACTACTAACATGGCCAAGACCAAAGAGCTGTCCAAAGACACTAGAGACAAAATTGTACACCTCCACAAGGCTGGAAAGGGCTACGGGGAAATTGCCAAGCAGCTTGGTGAAAAAACGTCCACTGTTGGAGCAATCATTAGAAAATGGAAGAAGCTAAACATGACTGTCAATCTCCCTCGGACTGGGGCTCCATGCAAAATCTCACCTTGTGGGGTCTCAATGATCCCAAGAAAGGTGAGAAATCAGCCCAGGACTACACGGAATGAGCTGGTCAATGACCTGAAAAGAGCTGGGACCACCGTTTCCAAGGTTACTGTTGGTAATACACTAAGACGCCATGGTTTGAAATCATGCATGGCACGGAAGGTTCCCCTGCTTAAACCAGCACATGTCAAGGCCCGTCTTAAGTTTGCCAATGACCATTTGGATGATCCAGAGGAGTCATGGGAGAAAGTCATGTGGTCAGATGAGACCAAAATATAACTTTTTGGTCATAATTCCACTAACCGTGTTTGGAGGAAGAAGAATGATGAGTACCATCCCAAGAACACCATTCCTACTGTGAAGCATGGGGGTGGTAGCATCATGCTTTGGGGGTGTTTTTCTGCACATGGGACAGGGCGACTGCACTGTATTAAGGAGAGGATGACCGGGGCCATGTATTGCGAGATTTTGGCCAACAACCTCCTTCCCTCAGTTAGAGCTTTGAAGATGGGTCGAGGCTGGGTCTTCCAACATGACAATGACCCGAAGCACACAGCCAGGATAACCAAGGAGTGGCTCTGTAAGAAGCATATCAAGGTTCTGGCGTGGCCTAGCCAGTCTCCAGACCTAAACCCAATAGAGAATCTTTAGAGGGAGTTCAAACTCCGTGTTTCTCAGCGACAGCCCAGAAACCTGACTGATCTAGAGAAGATCTGTGTGGAGGAGTAGGCCAAAATCCCTCCTCCAGTGTGTGCAACCCTGGTGAAAAACTACAAGAAACGTTTGACCTCTGTAATTGCAAACAAAGGCTACTGTACCAAATATTAACATTGATTTTCTCAGGTGTTCAAATACTTCTTTGCAGCTGTATCATACAAATAAATAGTTAAAAAAATCATACATTGTGATTTCTGGATTTTTTTTTTTTTGATTATGTCTCTCACAGTGGACATGCACCTACGATGACAATTTCAGACCCCTCCATGATTTCCAAGTGGGAGAACTTGTAAAATAGCAGGGTGTTCAAATACTTATTTTCCGCACTGTATATACACATAATATAACTTCCACCATAAATAATAAATATGTGTAAAATACACTGGAGCAACGGAGTGATGACGCTTGTTATGACAAAACATGTAGGGCGGATTTATAGCAGTGACCCCATCATACCCACTGGTGTGCTGGATGCAGTTTATATGAAATGCCTGAAATTTAATTTAAAATGTGGGTATATATTTAGTTTCAAATAAATGTACTTTTAACCTACTGCACCTTGAGCGGTCCCCTTTCTTTTTACATGTGGGTCTTTTATATGAGCTACTCAAAGAACTGTGCTTGGTGTCTATTGGCAATATAAGGAGTGAGAAGCAGGGATATTACCGATTACCTTAGTTGGTTGACTGCAATTGGATTTGAGTGGTGATCTACCCACCTTTGCTGTCATTGTGCTATATGCTGGTGTCCAGTGGGCCCCTGTGCCTTTAAGGAGGGGTGGGTTACCTCCAGGCATATCCAATATAATGCACGTGCTTCCACTGTGGAGGTTTCCAAAATTTCGAGTTAGGACTGCAGAGAATACTGGGGTGCCGTGAAGTGGCTCTGCAGCTTATGCATGCATGCATTAGCAAATGTGTGCAAGCTAAACTCCTGTTAATGCATACTGTTAGACAAGATAATTTGGTTGGTTGCAGGCTGGTCGGTAAGTTGAGCTGGGTATTTTCTTTCATTGTGTTTGAGATACGTCGCCCTTCCATGTGCTCCTTGCTGCAAAGGCTAGTTATAGTTGGAAGCAGTAGAAGTTTGTTTGATCTATCCATCCCAAAAGAGACCTCTCTCTAAAAGTGCCGTTAGACTTTCTGTTACAGAGGGCATTTTATGAATTTTTTAAATCACTTATTTATTGATTTATATATAATATTTCTCTTTATATGAATTTTGTGTTTTGTATTGAATTCATTGTTAATGCAGATTACTTATTTTTGGCAGTGCAACACAATCATTTTGGCGATTTTCAACTACAATTCTACACTTGTATTGCACGTGAATAGGTTAATGATAATGGGCTTAAAGTCAATAGCACAAAAAAAATACCAATAAAATAGGTAAGTAAAGGCATCCTGCAAAACAAGAGAAAAAAGATTAATCTTTTTTGCTACCCATTTTCTTTAGTCTTCATTCTCTCTGTGTCCACTGCTGCATTTTATGGTATGGTTCTACCTATATCGGTCACTATGTATCTAGCCCCCTCTAGAGTGGCCAGCAAGTGGAACCATGGCACAGAGTATAAGCTTAAATTGGACGTGGCACAAAAAAAAAAGCAAGGTTCACCTATTTTTTTCACAGCACTCTCAAGCGAAAATGTCTTGTATAATGAAAAACCAAAGCATGTGGAGGGAAAAAATGTCTTACTTTACCCCAGTGGATTCAGAAAACGGGTGAGTGTGCCAATAGCTATTAAATAAAAAAATAATAACTATAATCAAAAATAAATTAATAAATAAATGAACAGCAAGTGAAACACCAGCCTACCTAATATAACCTAAATATATAAAAAAAAAAAAAACACCTAGTCCCCAACGTGACAGGTGCCTAATAGATAAACTTGATAATTAGTGATCATTAAGTGAAAAATAAATGAATAATCACAATAACATAAATTCAATAGATTCATGTGCTGCTATGAGTCCATAGAACTGTAGTGTACTGCAAGATCCACAACAATTGCCACGAACATCCAGTGAAATATTATCCAGTGATAAAAACTGTTAATGGTCCACCTTCACCGACTCTAAAATGGACACCCACAAAAGTGCTCAAAGGTGGCAGCTTACCACAAGTAGTTGACCCTTTTACTAAAAAAAGTGGTCAAATGTCCTTCATAGCAAGTTGGACTTTGCTATTAACAGATGAAATAAGCAGATGATGGAACAACCTCTTAACCCATGGAGACCCATGGAGTTCATGGAGCTATGAACACTTTGAACACTTTTAAAAACACTTTTAAAATCATAAAATACAGGATGTAGGTCTTGCAGGTCTTCAACCAATTTTTTGTAAAATTAAGCCAGGCCATAGATGATGCATGGTTGAACGGCAAAATATATGGATTCGATTTTCCCATCGACACACACTGTGTTAATAGAGAAATCCCTCCTGCAGCGCTATTGTATTCTGACAGCAGAATACACTTATTAGTGGTGTCGGCTATAGCAGGTGGCACAGAATGAGTGGAAAAAACAAACAAACAACAAGCTGGCTGTACAGAAGTCAATCAAGAGATCAACTTCTGTACAACCATCCTGTCCATAGATGGATCGAAAATTCAGACAGTCCCTGCTTAACCGGCTGAATTTAAATCAATCAGACTGCACCTTTAAAAACTACTTTGTTAAGTGTATCATAACTAAACTGTAAGGGCGTGTACACACGATCGAACATGTCTGCTGAAACTGGTCCGCAGACCAGTTTCAGCGGACAGATTCGATCGTGTGTACTGCCTAGCGGACAGGTTTTCAGCAGACAAAAGTTTTAAAACATGCTTTTAAACTTGTCCGCTGGAAACATGTCCGTCGGGTCATCATACACAGCTCCTAAGGGTCATCATACACAGCTCCTCCCAATTAGTGTGGATGGAGTGGATTTAATTGTACATATACACAAAAAGCAAACACACAAACATACATAAATGGTGCCCAGTTTACCCAGTTTTTGGAATTGACATATATATTATAGATATCCACATGTGTGCACAAATTGTTGACACAAAAAAATGGTCACTAAAAACACTATGTTAAGGTTGCAACCAAAACAAACAGACGCAAGGTTGGCAAAAACCCATAAAACATATACACTGGATCTCATTATCTGGTGACAGCTCTTTAGCATTCAGAACAAATTTTCATGTGTAGACTGTGGTGTGCTATATAAAGGCATAGAATATCTTCATTAAAGTTTCGCACATGACCAAACAAATAAGTGAACAAGAATGCATTTCAGAAAGGCACAAACACTTGTTAAAAATAATTAAGCTGCTAAGCAGGATTGCAAACGAGAATATTAATAGTCCTAACTTTCATACTCCAATGTGCCTTCTACAATGACTTCTCCTGATTATACTGGCTTTGGGCTATTTAAGAAAATGTGCCAAGATCAAATACAATTCATAGGTAGCAATCAAATACAAAAAGATACAGTTTGACAGTAAAATTTCACTGGTTTGTATTGCATTGAATGACCATCACAAACGATGGTGTCATGAAGATGTTGTTCTAAAATTAAACCTGTGTAAAAACAGTTACAAACTACAAATGAGGATAGTTTCCTATTTCCCTCCATCCATTTTTTTTTTAAAGATCTATTGAGATCTATATGAGTTTTCACAAAATACACAGGGGAAAAATTCCCCAAAATTGAAAACAAAAACAAAATATAACAAAAGAAAAAAGAAAACACCTACAGGGTCTCACAATTAGGAAATATGAGAACATGCAGCTTTAAATTATTATTCAGAAAAAAAGAGGACAATACACTCCTGTACAGGTCAGAAAGATTCACATAGTAAATGTTTTAACAGTCTGGAAGTGAAGCAGCCAAAGTGTGAGGACTGAAGAGCCACCATAGTTAATAAAATAATTTAGATTTTTTTCTGTTCAAAAGAAAGCTTATATAAAAGGAACGGAAGCATTAAGAAGTTTCAGCCACTGGAATAATGCAGGTAGTATTATCTAATGAGCCAAATTGTGTTCGCACTGCATGACACAGCTGGTAATAATAAAATATATAGTAGGGAGGTAAACTAAACTTTTCTTTCAGGGAAAAGAAGGATTTAAAGCCTTGTACAATAGATTTTTTACAGATATTTAATCCCATGAGATGCCCATCTTTGTGGATCTGGTAAAATGCCAAACTCACCTAAGGTAGGTATATACAAAAGTGGGTAGTTAGGTGACTGCGACCAGGGAAGTCTTCATCCATTTCTACATTATGTTCCACTGTGCAGACATACCTATGTCATGTTGTAAGGTATTTATAATTGTTAGCCCGGTATATTTAAATCTAAATACATTCCAGGTGCATCAAAACAAAAAAAGTGTTGAAAGTCTTAAGCCCTGTACACGCGATCGGTTTGTCCGATGAAAACAAATCGATGGACTGTTTTCATCGGACAAACCGATCGTGTGTGGGCCCCATCGGTTTGATTTCCATTGGTGAAAAAAAAAATAGAACATGTTTTAAATTTTTCCTATGGATAAAAAACTGACAGAAAAATCTGATCGTCTGTATGGCACGCCATCAGTCAAAAATCCATGCATGCTCAGAATCAAGTGGAAGCATGCTTGGACGCATTGAACGGATTTTTGACTGATGGTGTGTAGGCAAGACCGATGAAAGTCCATCGGATTCGATTCCATCAGATTTCCAATCGTGTGTACCAGGCTTTACAGTTCCTTTTCTTTAGAAGGCCTAATTCACTTGGGCGCTGAGGCCCATGGACAATGAACAGGCCGTTTGCTAATGCATCCCTACCTGGAAGATGCTGCATGCCGGCAGCCCATTCATGTCTATAAGGACGCAGCAGTCGTATGTATACATTCACTGGTCCTAATTTAACAGAACTGCGGGTAAGTGGCTCTGAATGCATACTGTCTGTGTTGAGGGTTGCTAATTCGTACCCAAACGCATTTCACATGAGGACTAGTGACTGTGTCCGTGCAGACGTTGCATCCTCAGACATGAATAGGCTGCCTGCTCACAGCACCTGCCAGGTAGGGGTGCAAAACAAATGTGCCATTAATGGTATACAGACCTCAGTGCCCATGGGAACAATGCCTAAAGCATCCACAAACTGAGTAGAAAAGCCTGTTCCCTTTCAGAATCTACAGAGTTGGACATTGTGGGGACTGTCGTATGATAGTGAGGAAACTATAGCGGCAGAACTGCTTCAGTCTTGTATCTTATTCCTCCTGTCCTGACGTCACGTGTTCCCGCCCCCTGTGATCCCTGGATGGAGTTCCCGAGAGCGGAGCGGCCATACCTGATGATCTGAGGAGGAGAGGAGAGGGATGGAGGCGGGAGGAGCACAGCCTGTGTACACCTCATTGACAACCGGGCTCCCCCCCGCTCTACAGGTACGAGGGTGAGGGGCTCTCACTGACAACACGTTGAAAAGCAATAAATGTCGCTCTTCCTGGACTGGGAAAAGTTTGCTGGCAGAACCTGCGGCGCTCCACTCTCAACTTCTACACTCTATTTCCACACCTTCCTGCACTGACCATGCTTCTCTATGGGAGCTGGTTTAAGCAGGTAGAAAACACATTCTAATGTGGACGCATTTTATATATATATACACTGTGTATATATATATATATATATATATATATATATATATATATATATATATATATATTAGGGGTGCCGAATTGGGCAGTCACATGAGCGCGGCATATACAAACACTGAGATCATCTCCTGTAGCACGTCTGCAGTCTCTCATCATCTCCTGTAGCACGTCTGCAGTCTCTCATCATCTCCTGTAGCACGTCTGCAGTCTCTCATCATCTCCTGTAGCACGTCTGCAGTCTCTCATCATCTCCTGTAGCACGTCTGCAGTCTCTCATCATCTCCTGTAGCACGTCTGCAGTCTCTCATCATCTCCTGTAGCACGTCTGCAGTCTCTCATCATCTCCTGTAGCACGTCTGCAGTCTCTCATCATCTCCTGTAGCACGTCTGCAGTCTCTCATCATCTCCTGTAGCACGTCTGCAGTCTCTCATCATCTCCTGTAGCACGTCTGCAGTCTCTCATCATCTCCTGTAGCACGTCTGCAGTCTCTCATCATCTCCTGTAGCACATCTACAGTCTCTCATCATCTCCTGTAGCACGTCTGCAGTCTCTCATCATCTCCTGTAGCACGTCTGCAGTCTCTCATCATCTTCCGTAGCACGTCTGCAGTCTCTCATCATCTTCCGTAGCACGTCTGTAGTCTCTCATCATCTCCCGTAGCACGTCTGTAGTCTCTCATCATCTCCCGTAGCACGTCTGCAGTCTCTGATCATCTCCCGTAGCACGTCTGCAGTCTCTGATCATCTCCCGTAGCACGTCTGCAGTCTCTGATCATCTCCCGTAGCACGTCTGCAGTCTCTGATCATCTCCTGTAGCACGTCTGCAGTCTCTGATCATCTCCTGTAGCACGTCTGCAGTCTCTGATCATCTCCTGTAGCACGTCTGCAGTCTCTGATCATCTCCTGTAGCACGTCTGCAGTCTCTGATCATCTCCTGTAGCACGTCTGCAGTCTCTGATCACCTCCTGTAGCACGTCTGCAGTCTCTGATCATCTCCTGTAGCACGTCTGCAGTCTCTGATCATCTCCTGTAGCACGTCTGCAGTCTCTGATCATCTCCTGTAGCACGTCTGCAGTCTCTGATCATCTCCTGTAGCACGTCTGCAGTCTCTGATCACCTCCTGTAGCACGTCTGCAGTCTCTGATCATCTCCTGTAGCATGTCTGCAGTCTCTGATCATCTCCTGTAGCATGTCTGCAGTCTCTGATCATCTCCTTTAGTATTTTGGGAGGAGAGCCATGCGCACTTGCGCTGCAATCGTGATGCAGCGCAGAATCAAATCAAATCGTGGACTTGATAATTGTAATTGCATCGAATGCGCAGCCCTAGTCTATATATTAGTCAGTAGAGGAGTGGAAACTTGCAAGATTTATTGATTTTAGAACAATTAGGAGGAGATCTCCCCCACTCCAGATAGCTTTTATTTTTTTCCCCACTTCTTGTTGTGTCTACAGGGAAGAAAGTTGAAAAAAAAAAAAAGAAGGCAGTTTTAACTTTTCTCTACTCCATCCAAAATAAATTTTGGCTTTGGATGCACTTTAACAAGATGTCGACCACCCACCGTCATTTTACAGCGGGACGGTGGCACTGCTGGGCGAGAGCACGTAGCTCTACGTTCTCCCTTTAGCGGCCGCGCGCGCCCCCGGAGACCCGTGTGCGTGCCCTGCGGGCACGATCGCCGCCGGGCACGCGCGCTCGTTTGTTACAGAGCGGGGACCGGGAGCTTTGTGTGTAAACACAAAGCTCTCGGTCCTGTCAGCGGGGGAAACGCTGATCTCCTGTTCATACAATGTATGAACAGAAGATCATTGATTTCTCCTAGTGAGTCAACCCCCCCATACAGTTAGAACACACCCAGGAACACACTTAACCCCTTCACTGCCAATGGCATTTTTATAGTAATTCAATGCATTTTTATAGCATTGATCACTATAAAAATGCCAATGGTCCCAAAAATTTGTCAAACTTGTCCGATGTGTCGCCATTACTAGTAAAAAAAAAAAAAAGCCATAAAACTACCCCCTTTTTTGTAAACGCTATACATTTTTCACAAACCAATCAAACGCTAATTGCGATTTTTTTTAACGAAAAATATGTAGAAGAATACGTATCGGCCTAAACTGAGGGAAAAAAAATGGTTTTATATATTTTTTGGGGATATTTATTATAGCAAAATGTAAAAAATATTGCATTTTTTTTCAAAATAGTCGCTCTATTTTTGTTTATAGCGCAAAAAATAAAAACCACAGAGATGATCAAATACCACTAAAAGAAAGCTCTATTTGTGGGAAAAAAAGGGCGCCAATTTGGTTTGGGAGCCACATCGCACGACCGCGCAATTGTCAGTTAAAGCGATGCAGTGCCGAATCACAAAAAGTGCTCTGGTCTTTGGACAGCAATATGGTCCGGGGGTTAAGTGGTTAACCACTTATGGGCAGCCTCTACAGGCAGAGCGACGTACGGGTACATCAATGACTGTTTCCAAGTCTAGGAGGCGCGCATGTGTGCCCCACCCCCCTGCCACTGACACCCACTAGGATTGTGCACAACAAAAGTCTGTCAGCAGGTCCTGGCAAAGAATTTATTCCCAGGACCTGCTGATCGACTGTGCCCAATCACAGCCCAGAGTCCTGTGTTGACAATCAACAGAGAGGTCTGTACAGAGGGAATGATCTCCCCGTTTCTTTTCTCTGCAAGAAACAAAGACCTTTAAATACAATTGTTAGGCACACATTTAATCCCAGCCAGTGTCAATAGTACAGGGGATATGCGTATAGTATCATTGATCGCTGTATTAATGTCACTGGTGATGTCAGTGGCAGTTAGTCAGTTCCCACTCAGTGTCAGATTGCCATTAGTATTATAAAGAAAAAATCCAGTATATATACTCCAAAGTTTGTAGATGC
Organism: Rana kukunoris; assembly: GCA_029574335.1. NCBI lineage: Eukaryota > Metazoa > Chordata > Amphibia > Anura > Ranidae > Rana > Rana kukunoris. The sequence goes on along the minus strand of CM056056.1, from coordinate 135,481,800 downwards.
TATAATTGAGCAATATACGCTTATTGGGATTTTTTACCAAAGACATGTAGCAGAATACATTTTGACCTAAACTTACGAAGAAATTCGATTTTTTTATTAGATAGGTTTTGTAACAGAAAGTAAAAAATATTGTTTTTTTTTCCCCCATTTTTTTTCCATAGATAGATATAGATATAGATATATATCTATATATATATTATATCCATCTATGTATATATAGATATATCTATATATATATATATCTGTATATCACCTAAAGACTAAAGAATACTAAAAAGTATTCATACCCCCTTGAAATTTTCCACATTTTGTCATGTTGCAACCAAAATTGTAAATGTATTTTATGGGATAGACCAACACAAAGTAGCATATAATTAGTAAATGGTTTTAATTTTTTTTTTTTTACAAATAAATATCTGAAAAGTGTGGCGTGCATTTGTATTCAGCCCCCCTTAGTCAATACTTTGTAGCAGTTGTCTCCAAACTGTAGCCAATAGGCTGTGACCCTTGGAGTACTATACCTGCCAAAGATATGAGGCAATATTCCTCCTACTGACACCAACAATGGAGCACTATATCTTCCACTGAAACTGATGATGGGGTTATACTACTCCCAATAATACCAATGATTGGGCATTACTCCTCCTCCTCCTATTGTTCTACTGACCACAAACCCTAAGGCCATTTATTCTCACTGATGCTGGGCCAGACATTTTCTACTGGCCACAATCCGGCCCCAGTAAAGTCTGAAAAGTTTGGAGACCCCTGCTTTGTAGAACCCCCTTTGGCTTCAGTTACAGTTTCAAGTCTTTTTGGGTCTGTCTCTCCCAGCTTTGCACATCTAGAGAGTGTAATGTTTGCCCATTCTTCTTTGCAAAATAACTCAAGCGCTGTTAGATTGGATGAAGAGCGTCTGAACAGCAGATTTCAAGCCACAGATTTTCAATTGAATTTAGGTCTAAATTTTGACGGGGCCATTCTAACGCATGACTATGCACAATCGGGCCCTCCTAAAGCCCGAAGGACAATACACTGGCCCTTTGTTTGAAAAGTTTGGAGACCTCTGATCTAAACCATTCCATTGTAGCTCTGGCTGTATGTTTAAGGTCATTGTCCTGCGGGAAGGTGAACTTCCGCCCCAGCCTCAAGTCTTTTGCAGACTTACAGATTTTCGTCTAAGATTCCCCTCCATCCATCTTTCCATCAATTCTGATCAACTTCCATGTCCCTGCTGAAATGGTGGTTCAGGGTGATGTGCAGAGTTAGTTTTCCCCCCACACATAGCATTTTGCTTTTAGGCCAAAAAGTTCAATTTTGGTCTCATCTGACCAGAGCACGTTTGCTGTGTCCCCCACGTGGCTTCTCGCAAACTGCAAATGGTAATTCTTATGGCTTTCTTCTTGCCGCTCTTCTACAAATTCCAGATTTGTAGAGTGCATGACTAATAGTTGTCCTGTGGACATATTTTCCCACCTGAGCTGTGGATCTCTGCAGCTCCTCCAGAGTTTCCATGGGCCTCTTGGCTGCTTCTCTTAATGCTCTCCTTGTCAGTTTAGGTGGACAAGGTGTCTTGGTAGGTTTGCACTTGTGCCATACTCCTTTCATTTTCAGATGATGGATTGAACAGTGCTCTGTGAGATGTTTAAAGCTTGGGATATTTTTTTAGAAACTAACCCTGTTTTAAACTTCTCCACAGCTTTATGCCTGACCTGTCTAGTGTATTCGTTGGCCTTCATGATGTTGTTTGTTCACTAATGCCCTGTACACACGATCAGTTCGTCTGATTAAAACCGACTGATGGATCGTTTTCATCGGACGAACCGATCGTGTGTGGGCCCATCAGTTTTTTCCACATTGGTGAAAAAAAATAGAACCCGGTTTAAATTTTTCTTATGGTTAAAAAAACGATAGAAAAAAACGATCGTTTGTGGGGAAATCTATCGGTCAAAAATCCACGCATGCTCAGAATCAAGTCGACGCATGCTCGGAATCATTTAACTTCATTTTTCCCAGCACGTCGTTGTGTTTTATGTCACCGCGTTGGGCACGATCGAATCTTTAAACGATGGTGTGTAGGCAAGACTGATGAAAGTCAGCTATAATCGGATATCTGATGAAAAAATCCATCGGTTCGTTTTCAGACAAACCGATCATGTGTACAGGGCATAAGGTTCTCTAATAAACCTATGAGGGCTTCACAGAACAGCTGTATTTATACTGAGATCAAACTACACATAGGTGGACTCTATTTACTAATTAGGTGACTTCTGAAGGCAATTGGGTCCACTGGATTTTAGTTAGGGGTATCAGAGTAAAGTAGGCTGAAAACAAAAGGCATGGGAAAGGGTATATATACTTTTTCAAGGCACTGTATTTGTGCTAAATAAATAATATTTTCATTTGGGTACAGCGTGAAAATACCAGATAAAGTAATCCAATGCTAATCCACACAAAAATGTCCTGGTCATGAAGAGGGAAAAACCTTCTGGAGCTGAGGTGGTTAAAGCGGTTGTAAACCCGGCGATGTTGTCACTCCCGCGCATGCACGTGGGAGTTTTCAATTCGGCAAGGTCTGGCGGCTGCCGGTCCTTTAGCCGAGAATCCCCCCTGCGCATGCGCCGCTGCAATCAGCGGCGCATTGCGAGGGAAAAATCTCCTAAACCGTACAGGTTTAGGAGATATTCTCCTTACCTACAGGTAAGCATAAGGCTTACCTGTAGGTAAAAAAAAAAAAAAGAATTTACAACCACTTTAACAAACTTGATCTATTGCTTGCATGTTATCTGTATGGGTCATTCAGGTCAAGAAGTGATCTTATATTTCGGATTGAAAGTGGATATGGTTGTACAATAAAAAATAACCATAACTGCAATGGATGTAAAAATTCCTATCTTTACAACAATGGATGATAAGAAAATGTGACAATATTCTCATAGTAAAACATGCAACATTCTGCTCTTTTACCACAATGAAGTAGCAAATAATTGTCACAGAAATATGAATAGTCCGAGTCATCAGAGACAAAAGACAATGCTAATATGTAATTTAACTCAATGCGGTTTATAAATCATCAGGATCCTACTACCCAACCATTTTGATGTAGGGCCAGGTTGTAAAGCCTTGTTTAGACAAAAATGGGGAGGAGATGCCAACCTTTTAACTATGCCAGAGAACACAGACTGCCACAGAGTTGCATACAAGTGTTTTAGATTCAGAAGGTCTTGTCAGTAAACTGAATGTAACTCCACAGGTGCTACATAGGGGACCTGTGGTGGGAGAAAGCAGAAAGGATCCTTTAACATTTAAATAACTAAAGAAAATACAGAGGCTTTGCTGTGAACTACAAAATAACAGCAGAGGTAATTAACACTTTAATGATATCCTTCTATGAAAACACTGACATTGGGGCAATCTGAACATATGACTTTGAAGCTTGTTATTGTATTAAGTACATGACAAGCATTTCTAATGGAGAAGAGCCGATTCGATGTATAAAATAAAATTAAAACCCAAATATGACACTTGATTTTTATCAAATCTGATCACGCGGACACATAGCTTAGGAAATAAGATCAAGCTCTGCTGACTTTGATCGTCCAATCGTATGCAAGTAAAAATACTGTGGGTTTTGTTTTTTCATTTTACTTGCATGTTATGTTGGTATTCTTCTCAAAGTGAATTTCATCACATTGACTAAGCTAAGGGAAAAGTGAACAGCCTCTTTATCTTTAGTAAATCCTGTACTGTTAGGCTTGTCAAAAAATATGCCTGTGGATGTTCTTATTTAGCCAGCTCATTAAATAGCTAGTAGTCACATTCAACTGGACTTGTTCTAGAATGTTAAAGACTTTCGTACTGTAGCTTGCCTGAGCCACTTTAGTTATTATTCAGGATTTATATCCACTTTGGGTAGCACAGGCACAATAATACAATCACCATAGAATGTGTAGATTTTGATTGTCCAAAACAGGGTAGGAGGAGTAAAAGTTGTGCAACCCACCCTATTCTAGGTATATATTCAGGAAGTCTTCATAGTTGGTAATTCCTCAATTTGCATGGTGGAGTAGAGATGTTCAAATTACATTATATGTAAAAGACAGATGGCGTTGAAGGCTCTGCCCCTGTTCATTTATGGTTTTGTTAGTTTGGCATAGATTACCTCTTTCGCACTTCTTGCAAACCAGTTTTTCAAAACCATCCTAAACCCTAGTACACGTGGGCTGATCAGGAGCTGATCGGCAGACCTTTTTCGGTCAGGCCCCTTCTATAGAAGCCAGTAGACATGTGCATTTGTTTTCGTTAGAATGCATTTTCGTCCGAAAATCTGTTTTTTTCGTTATCGTTTTAACAAACGATAACGAAAGTGCAAGAAACGAAAACCGAAAGATCCAACATAAAAAATGCTTTATTTTCATTTTCGTTGCGGTAAAAATTCGATATAGAGAGATTCGACATTATAGGGAAAAGATTCGACATTATAGAGAAAAGATTCGACACTATAGAAATAATAGATTTGACATTACAGAGAATAGATTTCGATTTATGAGACGTAAAGATTCGATGTTCCGTCGAATAATCTTTTGACCATTCGACAGAAACCAAGTATTATTGGATTTTCGGCCGAAAGCTATTCCCCAAGGAAAAACAAAATAAATCAAAACGATTTTCGGGAGTAACTAAATAAATGTATTTTCCAAACGAAAACGAAAAAACTGAAATTAAATATTCCAGTCTACACATGTCTAGAAGCCAGCCGAACAGTTGAATTCTGTCAGAGTGTCAGCAGTACACAAAGACGGAATGTCAGCCAGTTTCTATTGAATCGGCGGACCATTTTCCAATCAGCACTCTCATTCACTGGCTAAGAGCGCTGACCGGAGTGTTCTGGCAGGAGAACACATTAGAACAGCAGGGGAGATCTCTGTATTATTATTATTTCAGGTACTTATATAGCACTGTCAATTTACGCAGGGCTTTACATATACGTTGTACACTCACATCAGTCCCTAGGAGCTTACAATTTAAAGGTCCCTAACTAACATTCATATACTAGGGCCAATTATTTTTTTTTTTTTACAGAAGACAATTAACCTTCCAGCATGTCTTTGGAGTGTGGGAGGAAACCAGAGTACCCAGAGGCAACCCACACAGGCACAGGGAGAAACATGCAAACTCCAGCCAGGTAGTGTAGTGGTTGGGATTTAAGCCAGTGACCATTTTTACTGCTAGACAAAAGTGCTACCCACTACACCACTGTGCTGCCCTACTAACATCAAATTGTTAGTACAGTGGCTCCGACTCGAGCAGTACGTTTTTTTTCCGTTAGTTTCAGGTTGAACCAAAAATAACTGTTAGTGTATACTAAGCTTAACTCCAACAGACTATGATGTGAATGTATTAGAACAGTGGTCATCAACCTTGTCCTGCAGGGCCCACTAACAGGCCAGGTTTGCAAGATAACTGAAATGCATCACAGATGATGTCATTTGCTTCTCAGTGATTGCAGTATTCCAGTCTGCATCTCCCCAAGGTAATACATAAAACCTGGCCTGTTAGTGGGCCCTGCAGGGTTGATGACCACTGTATTAGAATACAAAACAGATAACTGGTTTTGTTGCTCATTTAACAAAATTTGGATAGGCAGATTTTTTCAATAATTGTCTTAATATACTAAAATAAATACTTTGAAAACATTTGCCCAAAGCCAGATATTGATTTTGGCAAAGTAGCAGTTTGATCCCATGCATGGACCAGTCATTGGGACATAGACCACATTTGCTCATGCATCTTTCTGTCATCACCCACAAGTAAATCAGAACCCTATAATGAACAACAAGAATGGTCATCCGTACGATTCGTGCACAATACACAATTTATAAATAAGCAATGACATGCTGTGCCTTGAATATTTTGCTATATACATAAGGTAAATCTTTAAAAGTCTGTCTGCCCAATCCCATGTCAGGTGACCCGAGCCCTGTGTTTGACCTGCTGACCTTAGGAATTGTTTTCATGGGTATTCTTACTGTAGTGACTAATATAGAAAGCAAAGCACTAGCCATCCAGAAACCATTGTATGCTTCTTTCTTACACCCACCAGAGAGAATTTACATTTGAAATGCAGCTGTTGTATCCAGTTTGCCATTCATTTTAAAATGTAGGTGTTATAAATGTCACAAGAAAAGATATGTGGTTCCTTGCTTGAGTATGCAGACTGATAGCTTTCCTATACAAGTATATTTCTTCAGTTTACATGAGATAATTCTTAATTGCCCCAGTATGCATCAAATACCCCTTTATCTCTTAACCACTTTGCACCATTAAAAGGGCTAAGAAATTTCAACATGCACAATTTTCATAGAACAAACATTATAAAAGTGCTCACCAAAGTGTGAGTTAATATCGATTGGCAATAGCCATTCCCTAAACTGCTTTAATAACCAATAATGGTTGTCACATCTTAATGACTAGACACTAATGATAGCCTTCTGTCAAGAATCATGACAGCTCATTTGCCAGGAAAAGTGCAAGAAAAGCAAGAGTGATCTAATGGAAATGATACAATCTTTGAAATGTTACCTTAGACAATGAATTCCTCCCTTTTCTGATTCATGTGCCAGAATGAAAACACTATATATGAAGCTAGTCGAGGCTAATGGTATTTATCTCTTTAGGATAAAATTCAATAGTTTATATACATTAATCAAATAAAAAGCTTAACAAGCCTGCTGTACATTGGTTTAACAATCTAAGTGTTACTGGACACCGGAAAACACAGAAAACGAAAGTACTTAGATAAAACTTTTGTTAAAAAACCTTGTAGCATAGTTAAATGATTTCATCTTTGGACAACAGGGTTTTCAGAAAGGAAACAAACCATGAAAAAGAGCAAACCCAGCCAGAAAAAGAGACGTTACAAAGTATGACTGATCAAGAACATGTTGCCTAAGGCCTGGTTTAAACTGCTGCGACTTGTCGTGTGACTTAAAAGTTCAAAGTCGCATGACATGTCTCGCCCTATTAGCAGCATTGGAACCGTTCTAATAGGAGCGACTTGAGTCGCTCCGACTTGGATAAAAGGTTCCTGCACTACTTTACCCACAAAAATGTTTCAGTTACAAAATGTTTAGGCATGTTTATTTCTAGAGATGTCCCGATACTGATACTAGTATCGGTACCGATACCGAGCATTTCTCCGAGTACCTGTACTCGGGGAAATGCTCCGATGCTTTACCCGATACCCAGGCAGTCAGGGTGATCGGTGCAGCAGGGGAGTTGCAAGCACTGATCTGCCCCCTTTTTAGCTGTTTTGGTTAAAGTTACACAGCGGTGATCGGTGCTTGTAACTCCCCCCGATCACCGCTGACTGTCCCCCTCCGTCCTCTGTGCTGTCCCCCCCCCCCCCCGTGCTGTCTTCCCCCTCTGTCCTCTTTTCCCCCCCTCCATGCTGCTCTCCCCCCTCAATTTGTCAGGATGGAGAGTGGAGGCAGGGGCCGCTAAACCCGGCTTCTACCTTTTCCGAATGAACAGAGTCAGTGATCACTGACTCTGTCCATTCACATAACTGAGCACCATAACCTGTGTGTACGATGCTTCAGTTTATGAATGGAGAGCTTCTCTCCATTCATTTTTTCTGAGGCTGCAGAAAAAGGGACTGGGGAATCTGTCAGGGTCTGTTAGGACCCCTGATATCTCACCAAAGACCCCCAACAGGGCTGATTAAAAAAAGAAAAGAAATTGCAATATATATATATATATTTTAATAAAAATGTAAGTAAAAAAAAAAAAAAACACACACACACACACTAACCACTCCCCCCCCCCCCAAAAAAAAAAGAAGCCACTGTCACATGACATTAAAAAAAAGTATTGGTAATCGGTATCGGCGAGTACTTGGGAAAAAAAGTATCGGTACTTGTACTCCGTCTCAAAAAAGTGGTATCGTACAACCCTATTTATTTATTTTGTTTGTATTGGTATAAAACACAATAAAGTGGAGAAATAAAAATCCAAATTTGGCACTCAAATTTAAAATTTAGTAGCGCACTCCTTGAAAAAAATTATTGAAATCAATCGCTTCCTGTAATCAAAGAGTTTCTTACCCCTCTTCAGTGGAATTTTGGACCACTCTTTTTTTGCCAACTGCTCCAGGGCTCAGATTGAAAGGATTCCCGTTCCCAACTGTTGTTTTGAGATCTCTCCACAGGTGCTCTATGGGATTTAGATCTGAACTCATTGCTGGCCAGTTCAGTACTCTCCAGCACTTTGTCCTAAACCATTTCTGGGTGCTTTTTGACGTGTGCTTTGGGTCTTGGGTCTGCTTAAAGACCCATGACCTCTGACGGAGACCCAACTTTCTGACACTGGGCCCTACATTGCACCTCAGATTTTATAATGTCATGCATACGGTCAAGACATCCACTGCCTGAAGCAGTAGTGCAACCCCAAAACATCAGTTTTGTTTGACTGTATTCTTTTCTTTAAAGGCCTATTTTTTTTCTGAAAACAGTAGAATGATAGGCTTTACCAGAAAGCTACAATTTTGTTTCAACTGTCCGCAACACATTCTCCCAAAAGGATCCTCAGGTATATTTTGGCAAACTCTTTGGCAACTTTCCTCTTTCGTCCACGTCCAGGGAGACAAGCTGCAATGCCATGGGCTGTAAACTTCTTGACAATGTTGCGCACAGTGGACACAGGAACATCTCTGGAGATGGACTTGTAACCTTCAGATTGTCCATACTTTTCCACAATTTTTCTTCTCAAATCCTCACACAATTCTTTGCTGCTCTTTCTCTTCTTCATACTATGTATGGCACAGAGAGACACACAACAGAAAGGTGGAGTACATTTTTCACCATTTTAACTGGTTGCCAGTGTGATTTCTAGATTGTCAGCAGCTGTTAATTGATACAGGTGAGTTTAATTACAAATTACAGGAGCATCACAAGCTTTGAATGCAATTATTTCTTACAATTTGGAGGTGCTAATCATTTTATACAACCCATTTTTGGAGTTTTGCGTGGAATGTGTCAGATTTGGCTTTTTGTTTCCCCACCTTTTTTGTGTCATACCAATATAAACAATTCTCTTCATTCCTCCCAAGAACTCCTGATCTCTTGTCACCTCCTCTCATGCTCACCTCCAGGACTGTTCAGGAGCCTCTCCCATCCTATGGAACTCCCTACCTCAATCTATTCAGTTATCTCTCCTACTCTGTCCACTTTTATGTGATCCCTGAAAACCCTTTTATACATAAAGTGGAGTTCCACTCAAAAGTGGAACTTCCAATTTTCGGAACCCCCCCTCTGGTTTCACATTTGACACCTTTCAGGGGGAGGGGGTGCAGATACCTGTATAAAACAGGTATTTGCACCACTTCCGGGTATTGACTCCAACAGGAGTCACGCCCCTTTGTGCCACACCCCCCCCGCTGTCTTCTGGGAAACACAGTGTTCCCAGGAGAGAGCGGGGACCAGTGTTGGCGCGCCGCGCACATTTGCACATGTGCAGTAGGGAACCAGGTAGTGAAGCCGCAAGGGTTCACTTCCTGATTCCCATACTGAGCATGGCGGTGGCAGCATCAGAGGACCAATAGTCCTGGGCTTCGCAGGAGCACTGGACATGTAAGTGTTCATTTTTTTAAAGTCGGCAGCTGCAGCATTTTTAGCTGCTGGCTTTAAAAAAAAAAAAAAAATAACGGGGGTCCTCCACTTTAAGGGTTAAATATTGTATTGTTTTCACTGCCTGCCTGTCTTCATTTTATCGTCACTCAAGAGCTACCTGTACTGTTAGGGCAGCTATACGTATGGGCAGGCAGGGGGTCCAGAAGTCAACTGACTTCTGGATCCCCAGCCTGTCAGGTTTTTCCCGAATGGTCAGTGCCACCGGCTATAACTGACGGCGCTGATCAGTGTATACTAATGGTGGGGAAGGCTCTCCATTGTCAGAACTCAATGGCAGAGTGGGCGTGAGTACCCCAACCGCATGAAATATGTGGATGGAGACATCAGGTCACTTTTTTTGTTCAACAAAATGGTTAAACAAAAAAAAAAAATATGTATGGCTAACTTTATACGCGTAGTTCTGCCAGTTTAGCAAGACAATCACATAACATAAGATATACCAGAACTTTCTGTATCGGTATATACCAGTTTATAACATAACTCCTATACTACAACACACAGTAGGCATTGTGGTGAGCTGCATTGGAAAAGGGGTCAGTTGTGGCAATTGTGTGCATTATGGTACTCTGCCGGCCCTTTTTAAAACGAATGGGCTACCTTAACACAGAAGACCTTAATGCACAAAAAAACGCATTGTGTTAAAAACATGTACTTTATCACAATGTGTAGTCTGAATGGACCCAAATGTTTATCCTGAAGCCACACTTTTAACAGCATGCAGTATTGAAACTTAAAGACCAACTCAGTTATATAGTGTTTTTACCAATTTTTAACCAATTGCTTCTCCATCCAAAATGAAAAACAAACAAATTGGCAGAAGTTTATATCTTGCATGAAAAATGCAGTCAACAGTCAATGTATTTCTATGTTTTTGTAGCGTCTGTCCTATCTAGATGAGGACAAAGTGTGTGGTCCTCATTTACAGTTTATTGCAGGAAGTCAAGAATGTGTCTACAGCGTGGTGATTGCATGGCGAATGCATTTCATAGTGACCGCACTGAGGCACAAAGGAGATATGAACCTCTAGATATATTTAGAAGAAATGGAGTTCACAAGTTGTCATATTTTTTCAATAAAGGAGATTTAGGGCTTACCATTAAAACAATCATATTTGCAAACTGTGATGTATAGCAAGTAAAAAAGATCAACACAGACCTTTACTCTCAGTTTATAGCAACCTCAGAAAGCCTTTTGCAATAAATCAGCCAAGACACACCACACAGTTTGAGAAGTCTACCTATTTTGGTGGAGAATTAAATTTTTAGCCTTAAGCCTAGGGAGGCTTTAGACTCTAAATCTTCAATAGGTTTAGTCATGCAAGCAAAGGATTTTTTAATGTTACCAAAGACTTTGTTTAAAGCTCAAGAAAATGTGGACTGTCAGGATCCTTTGTGTAGGCTCTAGGGCTTAAAACTATTCACCACTCCGAGGTGACCTACTGCTTTGGATTCCTCACTTTCTATTGACATCAGATTTAAAGCTAATTGTTAGATTTTCTTCAAAAATAAAAAGAAGGGGATTAAATGCCCAGCTGCATCAACTAGAGGTGTAAATACAGTTTAGTCACCACTTTCTTCCCAATCAGGATCATTTTGCTTCCTGGCACTAATTAACAGAGTTAACCAAACCGCCCACCTCCATTGTGGGAGGCCTCTTTTCCTTTCTTTACACTATCAAAAAGTGGAGCTGACATTTCCAAGCAAAACCAATCTAAATAAAGGGATTTTTAATGAAAATGGAAAATATCTGCACACCCGGAACCTGTCAAACAAACACAGTTGGGGTTTATTCACACCAGCTGTGTTGGGCAGTGGTGCCCAATGCAAGAACAAGGCCATTTGCCTTATGTCCTATGGTCTAAATTCACACCAGCTGTGTTGGTGTGTGCTGAAAAAAAATAGGGCTGCATTTGTGCAAAGAAATTTCACGCACTGCAATGCATTGCATATTATAACATTAAAGCTTGAAAAAAAGAAAAATAAAAAGCAAGCACTGCAATACGTTTCAACAACACACTGCAGCACACAGCAACACAAGTTTACATGGCACTTTAGCAAACATGTTATGCACACAATAACACATGCTGTGTGGTGTCACCAAGCCCTTATAAATCTGATGGAAAATAGCTTACACAACTCGCTTACATCATCTAACCTATTGTGTGCTGAACAAGGACAAAGCAGGGATAGGCTACACATGCAGAAGTCAAACTGATAAGGATAGAGATGAAAACTTCAGCATAACATTTATTTGGACTCAATCACAGACCAATCTATTAAACATGCTCTTCTAAACAAACAAAGAGCATTAAAATGAGACATCATATTATTGACAACAATTAGAAGAAAAAAAAGAGTGCCCATTTTCGTCTGATTGGCATATTATTTAGAAGTAGGTACTGAAACATTTGAAGATGGTTGGATCTCTATTCCATGAAGCCATTACAGTACAAACAAGTACAGTACAGAATGGCATCCCAAGTCGTTATATCTGAGAACACACGATTTAAAGTGGTTCTAAACGCCAAAAGTTTTTGCCTTAAGGCACGGTGTCCAACCCCCGGCCCGAGGGATGCTGTGCACAGCAGCTGCGGCGGTGGCACAGGCACGTCTGGAGGGATTCTAGGGATGCTGTGTTTGGCATAGCACCGGTGGCAGCGAATGCATGGACTCCCGCCTAGCACCAGGCAAGTGCAACATGACCAGATCCAGGGGGTGCTGGGTAGGCTACAACCCCCAGAGATTTCAGTTGCACACCCCCCTCCCCCACCAAAACACACAGTTCACATACAGAATCCAATATGTATCAGTGCGTTACAATATGAAAATATTCAAATACTGTAAATAGATCAACAATCAAATTACTCAAATGTGAAATAAAAACAATTGTGTAAATTATATTATATATACACACACACACACACACACTATTATATATATATATATATATATATATATATATATATATATATATATATATATATATATATATATACACATATACACACACACACACACACATTCTCATAAAAGCGAGTGCATCCCTCAAATTTTTGTAAATATTTTATTATAACTTTTCATGCAACAATAATGCGACAATAATGAAGAAATTACACTTTGCTACAATGTAAAGTAGTGAGTGTACAGCTTGTATAACAGTGTTAATATGCTGCCCCCCCAAGATAACTCAACACACAGCCATCAATGTATAAATCACTAGCAACAAAAGTGAATACACCCCAAGTGAAAATGGCCAAATTGGACCAAAGTTTCAATATTTTGTGTGGCAATAATTTTCCAGCACTGCCTCTTGGGCATGGAGTTCACCAGAGCTTTACAGGTTGCCATATGAGTCCTCTTCCACTCCTCCATGATGACATCACGGAGCTGGTGGATGTTAGAGACCTTGTGCTCCTGCACCTCCCATTTGGGGATGCCCCACAGATGCTCAATAGGGTGTAGGTCTGGAGACATGCTTTGCCGGTCCATCACCTTCACACCCAGCTTCTTTAGCAAGGTAATGGTAGTCTTGAAGGTGTAATATGATTGGTTGGTCCACGAAGGGGTGCCTCCCATGCACGGACAATACAACTGGCCAGTATCTAATAAGAAACTGTAATCTTGCTACATGATACTCATGTTAGTGTCTTGCTGATTACCCGATTGGTCGTAGGACTCCCAGACATCCAGAGCAAAGATAGCAAAACAGAATAGGAACTTACAGGTGATCACAGGTGATTACAGATGACCCATCACCTAACAGTCATTATGTTGGAATACTGCCCTGCGGCCCAGTCTCGGAAGGGATCATGCTCTGCCTCAGTATGTCACATTACATGTTGCCATTCATGGTTTCCTCAATGAACTGTAGCTCCCCAGTGCTGGCAGCACTAATGCAGCCCCAGACCATGAAACTCCCACCACCATGCTTAGCTGTAGGCAAGACACACTTGTCTTTGTACTCCTCACCTAGTTGCCGCCACACACGCATAACACCATCTGAACCAAATACGTTTATCTTGGTAGCTTAGAGAATTATGGGCTACATGGGTACCTCACCCTATAAGATACTTTGAAACTTGGAAAAGAACAGCTGACAGACTTTAGCGGTACCAGAAGCGGACAATGAAAATCCAATAGATAAAATATTATCTTTATTACAGAAGTAAAAATTGTTTAACATATTTTCTAAAAGAAAATCATTAGATCAATACATATTCATTATGTCAATTATTACTCTTATGCGACTATTACTGCTATGTCAAGAGGACCTTTTATTTAGGTTTATTTTAATACAGTATTTTAATACTTACCTTCCCTTTTCTTCCCCATCACTCACCAGGAGTGAAAAAAAAGTCTTGAATAAGCTATGCATCACCAGATTTGTAGATTTCACAGAAATATAGACTCCCAGTCTGACAACATTAATTGAACCAGCATTGTCGCATGTAGTAAGTCACATTTCCTAATACTATAGGGAGTGCCCAGGAAGCAAAGGTAAAGTGAGTAAATTTTGTTGGGAATGTGGGAATTGACACAGAATAGTTGCTTTGCCTTGAAAGGGCAAATTCATATAAGCTCTGCAACTAACAAAGCTCATGCTCCCTAATTAATGCGGAGCTCTAGCTAAGACTCAATAGGGGACATGTTTGACTTCTGCAGAGAGACTACTACTTCCGCATAGAGCAAGGGCCCTTCTCTGCAGCCTGCTCACAGGGGACAGGCTTTTCTACTCATGATGTGGCTGCTCTCTAAAGAAGGACTTTTCAATGTGCATGGTTTTAATGTACCTGGAATGTATTTAGCTGATATTAACTGAAAGTTCATATAGGCTATAAGGACTTGTCCGTCTGAACAGGGTCAGTTTCAATAAAATAGATTTTGTGGTTTACACAAAGTTCTACTGATATACAAAATACAGCTGCTATGGCATAGTAATTTGAATACACCAAAATTAAAACACTACAAGGCTTATTGAATACATTACTATGCAAAAGCATTCTAAGCCAGGGCAACCAATCAGAATTCACTTTTCACTTACTTGGCTACAATAAAACTAAAATATGATTGGTAATGGTATTGCACTTTTCTCCATCACTGCTCTAGTAGTGATAGCTATAATTTAGCTAAAATAAATTACCAAAAATGCAGGTTACCTAGAAAACGCTTAGTAAATCTAATATCCCCAACTATGTGACCGTCTCTTAACTACTTGCCGACCGCCCGCCGTCATATTACTGCGGGACGGTGGCACTGTTTCGCGAGAGCACGTAGCTCTACGTCCTCTCTTTTGCGGCCACTAGGGGGGTGCGTGCGCGCCGCTGGCGGCCAGCGCACGCGCCCCCCGCACGCCGAGTCCCTCACGCGTGCCCGGTGGGTACGATCGCCGCCAGGCACACGCGATCGCTCGTTACAAAGCTCTCGTTCCTGTCAGCGGGGTAAACGCTGATTTTCTGTTCATACAATGTATAAACAGAAGCTCAGTGATTTCCCCTAGTGAGTCCACCCCCTCCCCATACAGTTAGAACACAAACAGGAACACATTTAACCCCTTCCCTGCCCCCTAGTGTTAACCCCTTCACTGCCAATGGCATTTTTATAGTAATACAATGCATTTTTATAGCATTGATCGCTATAAAAATGCCAATGGTCCCATAAATGTGTCAAAAGTGTCCGATGTGTCTGCCATAATATCGCAGTACCGAAAAAAAAACGCTGATCGCCGCCATTACTAGTAAAAAAAAATATATTAATAAAAATGCCATAAAACTAGCCCCTTTATTGTAAACGCTATAAATTTTGCGCAAACCAATTAATAAACGCTAATTACGATTTTTTTTTTACGAAAAATATGTAGAAGGATACGTATCGGCCTAAACTGAGGAAAAAAAATGTTTTTTTATATCTTTTTTGGGGATATTTATTATAGCAAAATGTAAAAAATGTTAAATTTTTTTCAAAATAGTCGCTATATTTTTGTTTATAGCGCAAAAAATAAAAACCGCAGAGATGATCAAATACCACCAAAAGAAAGCTCTATTTGTGGGAAAAAAAGGACGCCAATTTTGTTTGGGAGCCACGTCGCATGACCGCGCAATTGTCAGTTAAAGCGACGCAGTGCCGAATCACAAAAAGTGCTCTGGACTTTGGACAGCAATATGGTCCGGGGCTAAAGTGGTTAATGTAGACGGTTCACACATGTCCAGGGCAGCTGCAGTGTAATTTTGAAAAGGGTCCTGTGTGTTTTTTGGGTCCGGTTCAGGTGCGAATTCAGACAAAAAAGTAAATAAAACTAAAGGACTTACAGAACTGTGATTAAATACACATTACTGTGTATAATTATATGAATAATGATAATACCATAACATAATATTGTATTGCTTATGACCTAAAAATATAAACTGTCCTTTCCAGATGAAGATGAATATAGATATTGCTTCACTGGGACTAAAATGTTCACTACTTACGTAGACAAAGACTGATAATTGCTGCATGGGACACCAATGTCACAAAGAGGACTGTGTCAGTGTTCAGCCTTTTCCTTGCTACGCAGCAATGTGGTACCCGCTTTTCTGTTGTTAACACAGCAGGCCTTTATTCAGCGCAGATGTTTGCCATAGGCTAAGCACTGGTAGGAAGATCTTATACAATATGATACAATGACCTTTAAATGGGATACTGTAAGGGTATGAAGAAATGCAATCATCCCAGAATTTGTTTTCTGCCCCCAGCTATGTGACACAAGGTCTGTTTTCAAGAAGGCAGGAGGGGCCATGAGTGAAATTCAGTTTGCTTTAAAAATACAGCAAATCTCAACATTGCTGCAGACAGTAAAAAATACATTTTTCCTCTAGGAGTGATACGGACTTGCAATAAATACCGTATGTTTTGTTATATAATGTTTCTGTAGCAAATGTCAGATAAATATCCAAAATAAGTATATAAAAATAAAATAAAAATTAGGTGTGTAAATCCAATGCAATATTGGAATTTGGAATTGAAACAATGCTGAAAATACAGAGGTATATTTGGATTCAGAACTGATGCATGCATTTTTAATTTTGGTAAATAATCCCCATGCTATTTTGGTTTTGATGACATTTATGCCCATCGCAATACAAAACAATCCTTCCTGATTTGTCCCAAATATTCAGCATTTAAGGTGTTGCCAAGTTTACAACAACTTTGGTGAGGGCGGGAGAGCATGGTACATTATTTGCTGCAATCAATCAGCATTGCCCAAAACAGCAGACACACTGCCTCTATTCATAAGCTTGGACCTTCTACTCATTCACAGTGGGTCTGAGCTATCCACACCTATTACAGTCTTTTATACTCCGCAGCAACAGGAGACTCAACAGCTCTAGAGGGGCCATCATTCTAATTTGTTCCTCTTATGCTCAAATGTTGAAGTTTCTTCTTTCTTTAGTCAACCTTCACAAATGCAAAAAAGTCTTTGTACCCCTCCCCACTCTTCCACCTTACTACCCCCTCCTTTCTGTCCTCCCTCCTCCTTTCCGCTTACAGCTAAATCAGATTTACAACAACTGTCAAAGTCTGGGATGACAGATAAATTAATCTTCTCTTCATGAGTTTACATCCCAGGCATCTGGGCTTCTGATCCAGCTCTAACAAGCACCAGATCTCTGTGAGCTGTCACTTACAGTTGATGTTTTCTTGACTCCAGTTTTATTATCCTGTCATGAGATTCTATTTACTTTGCAGTTGCAGGGTGGAGTTTTGGCTTTTGGACAAGATGACTTCATAGGTGATGGTCTATTATGCATTTAAATCTAGTACAACAATCTATTTATAATGCAATAATTTATTATTCTAATACAGCAAATTAATAACATGCTCCAAGTTTCAAAGAGTCTGTTTACAAATCCATAGATCTCCCTTTGACCTCAGAAAATAATCAAACACTAACACAGTAATGTATGTCATATTTGTGTGTTTGACTGCAATAGTAATAACCTGGCCTGATAGGTAGGAGGACTGGTTGGAAGTTGGCCTAGCCTCAGAGATTCAAAAAGGTTATAGCACACAGACTTGAAAATGTACTGTTAATACTGCTACTAAATATCAGTATGTGTAATAAGTAGTCATTTTATAATGAATGGCTAGAGCAGAAAGTTTTTGTAATAGACACTAAAATGTTTGCAAGTATCATAGTTGCATACATTGTTACATAGTTAAAGTGAATAAAGTTTTGTTTTTTTTACTTAAAAAAAATAAAAAAATCATGTTATACCTACCTGCCCTATGCAGTTGGTTTTGCACAGAGCAGCCCCAATCCTCCTCTTCTCAGGGTCCCTCAGGGTCCCATAGAATGCATGAAGATAAAAAACCTTCTGCCTTTGCAATCACTTTAAGTCAGGTTGAAAAAAGACACAAGTCTATTTAGTTCAACCAATAAAACGGAAAAAATAAATTAAAAAAATCATACAATCCCATATACACAATAGTTGATCCAGAGGAAGTAAAAATAAAACCCAGCAAAGCATGATCCAATTTGCTCTAGCAGGGAAAATAAATCCTTTCTAATCCTCCGAGAGGGAATCTGATATTTCCTGGATCAACGTTACCTATAAATGTTAGGTATCCAGTTATATTATGCACATTTAGGAAAGTATCCAGGCCTTTTCCCCCCCTTGTCCTCTGTGATGCCCCTAAAGTGAATAACTCAACACTAAGTTCCTTATATGGACCACTTATGTATTTATACATTTATATCATATCACTCCTCCTCAAGAAAGAATCAGTTCAGTTCAGCCAATTGTTCCTCATAGCTCAGATTCTCCATGCCTCATATCAGTTTGGTTGCCCTTCTCTGCACTTTCTCCAGTTCCCCGATATACTTTTTGTGAACTGGTGCCCAAAACTGAACTGTATATTCCAGACGAGGGCAGATAATAAGTAGTAAGCACAATGGATGATGTAGACCAGGGGCCGTCAGACTTTCTGAACCAAGGGCCAGTTTACTGTCCTTTAGAACTTTAGCGGGGCCAGACTGTGGCCACAAAGTATATAATGCCTCAGGTTTTGTGATCAGTGGGAGTAAAAAAGATACCAAGTACCCATGTGGTCAGTAAGAAGAGAAATAGTGCCCCATCGTTGTCTGTGGGAGGAATATCGCCCCATTTTTGGTGCCAGTGGAATAAATAGTTCCCCATCATCGGTGTCAGTGGGATGAATAGTTCTGCATCATTGGTGCCAGTAGAAGGAGTAATGCCTCCCCATCATTGGTGTCATTGAAAGAAGTTATGCCCCATCATTGGTGTCAGGAGGGAGGAATTATCCCTCAATGTTGGTGTCAGTGGGGGGAATTGTGCCTCATGTATCAGTGTCCAAAGGGATGGATAAAAGGCAAGCAAAGGGCCACATCTGGCCACAGTTTGGAGACCACTGATGTACACAATGCAATGCCTCTCTTACAACTATGAATCATTTACCAGTCCTCAGCACTGAATCTCACATATAAACTGTATGACATTTTTACATGAAAGTATTACTCACTTTTATCTTGCCATATTAGAGGATTTAAAAGGGGATTTTTTTGGCAAGAGATGCCATGTTCTTAGAGAAGACAAATATCCATATTAACAATTGTCGTAGACATATAGGTTGTTGTCCAATCAGTCCTTACAATTGCACACTATTATACCAGATCTATGTTTTAAGAAATGTAAAGGAAGTCACAAAAGTCACAGAAACCCACTTCCAAATGAAAAATAAAACAATTTTTACACAAGAAGACATAATTTTGCAGCAAATCACAATGTTCAGTGTCCACATAGATCTATGAAAACAACATGAAATATAGAGTTGGAAAATGGCTAAAATGTAAGATTTCAAAAACTAAACAGTAACAAAACCTATTACAGACAGAAAAAATGACTTTATGTGGCCAAATGGATATTGCTTTAATTTTTTTATCCTTTTTACTCTAGTCCATCTTGTAAGTCCCATACATTATGCCAGTCAACCAAGCACTAAATAAAATAAACTACAACCAAGAGCTCTAAATAGTTCTCTTCTTCCTAATCAAATACTTGTTTAAAGCATTCAAAGAATGTCAGTAGTTACTAGAATCCTCTATATATGCGGAGGTCCCAACTCTACAATTTCCAGAGTCTTCATAGTAGGAATACATACTGTATGACAATGGATAGGTTAAGGGCAGGTATGTCTGGAGGGCACCCTATCCTCCTTAAAAAGTCCCCCACCCTGCTGTCACCCAGTCCTCTCCTCTGCCCTGCTGTCACCCAGTCCTCTGCCCTGCTGTCACCCAGTCCCCCACCCTGCTGTCACCCAGTCCCCCACCCTGCTGTCACCCAGTCCCCCACCCTGCTGTCAAACAGTCCTCAGCCCTGCTGTCACCCAGTCCTCTCCTCTGCCCTGCTGTCACCCAATCCTCCACCCTGCTGTCAACCAGTACCCCACCCTGCTGTCAACCAGTCCTCCACCCTGCTGTCACCCAGTCCTCCGCCCTGCTGTCACCCAGTCCTCCGCCCTGCTGTCACCCAGTCCTCTGCCCTGCTGTCACCCAGTCCTCCGCCCTGCTGTCACCCAGTCCTCTCCTCTGCCCTGCTGTCACCCAGTCCCCCACCCTGCTGTCACCCAGTCCCCCACCCTGCTGTCACCCAGTCCTCAGCCCTGCTGTCAACCAGTCCTCTCCTCAGCCCTGCTGTCACCCAGTCCTCCGCCCTGCTGTCACCCAGTCCTCCGCCTTGCTGTCACCTAGTCCTCTCCTCTGCCCTACTGCCACCCAGTCCTCTGGCCTGCTGCCACCCAGTCCCCCACCCTGCTGTCACCCAGTCCAGTCCTCCGCCCTGCTGTCACCCAGTCCCCCACCCTGCTGTCACCCAGTCCCCCGCCCTGCTGTCACCCAGTCCCCCGCCCTGCTGTCACCCAGTCCCTCAGCCCTGCTGTCACCCAGTCCTCTCCTCTGCCCTGCTGTCACCCAGTCCTCTCCTCAGCCCTGCTGTCACCCAGTCCTCTCCTCAGCCCTGCTGTCATCCAGTCCTCTCCTCAGCCCTGCTGTCACCCAGTCCTCTCCTCAGCCCTGCTGTCACCCAGTCCTCTCCTCAGCCCTGCTGTCACCCAGTCCTCAGCCCTGCTTTCACCCAGTCCTCAGCCCTGCTGCCACCCAGTCCTCAGCCCTGCTGTCACCTAGTCCTCTCCTCTGCCCTGCTGCCACCCAGTCCTCTGCCCTGCTGCCACCCAGTCCTCTGCCCTGCTGCCACCCAGTCCTCTGCCCTGCCCTGCCGCCACCCAGTCCTCTCCTCTGCCCTGCCGCCACCCAGTCCTCTCCTCTGCCCTGCCGCCACCCAGTCCTCTGCCCTGCCGCCACCCAGAGTTCTCTGCCCTGCTGTCACCCAGAGTTCTCTGCCCTGCCGTCACCCAGAGTTCTCTGCCCTGCCGTCACCCAGAGTTCTCTGCCCTGCTGTCACCCAGAGTTCTCTGCCCTGCTGTCACCCAGTTCTCTCTAAAAAAAAAAAAAAAAATTGTTGTACGGCAGTTCAATGAGGGTCAACAAACATCACAGGGGGGTAAAGACAGGGCTGGTGCTAGACTTTTGAGCCCTTTCTATACCTTATAGAGATATAGAAATTATATTTTAGCAGTATACAAGTTTTATTTTAAAAAACATTTTTTTTTTGGGGGGGGGGGCGCAAGTAGCTGGTCTCGCCTAGGGCGCAAAAAAGTCTAGCACCGGCCCTGCTTAAAAGGCACAGGGATGCACGTAATGCCCAGCAAAAGCACGATTGCAGCGAAGGCATCCAGTGCATCCCTGCACCCAATTCAACCAACTGTAAATTTTTAACATAAACTGTTAGATAATGTCAATTCAGTTGTTTTGCAGGCTGGTTGGTAAGTGTGCTGGGAAATTTTGTTTTTGTTTGTTTGCGATGTGCGTTGTCCTATGTGCACCTTGCTGAAAAAAAGTTTGTTATAGGTTGGAGTGGTTGCTATTTTTTTGTTCAGTTGGTTGTTTTGTGTGCGAGGATGCACTGGATGCCTTCACTGCCATTGTGCTTTTGCTGGGCATCACGTGTGCCCCGATGCCTTTAAGGAGGGTTGGGTTCCATCCAGGCACACCTACATTTAACCTACCCATTGTTATATGTGCTCCTACTATGAAGACTGGAAGTTTTAGAGTTAGGAATGCAATATATATATTATATACACATACATATATACACACATACATACACACAAACACACACGTACTGTGAGGGGTTAGCTCGGTAGCGGGTGTGTGTGACCCCCTGGATGGGTTCACTACCCACTGAACTATACAGAGAGGCAGCCAAGGATGGTTAAAAACAAAGGTTATGGTTTATTCTTCCATATTGCTGGATACAAGTGCAAGCATCAAAAACAGCATAAACAAAACAAAAAAACATAACAAACCCTGGCCACTTGGGGTGTCTACCTTCACAACCCAGGAACCTACCTATGGAGTCTGGCACAGCCTATTGCTGGGCAGACACTGCTGGTCACTCAGCAGAAAAAAACAATAGTCTTTTTGATTTTTATCACACAGAAAAATCAACACCACCTCACCTTCAGAAATCTTTCTCAGCTCTCCTTAACTTAAAAAGCCTCAGGATGCAGCAATCAGTAGTAATCCTCTGGATCACTTATAGAGGCCTTAATTGCCTCACTCTTAACAGCTGAAGCCATCCAAGGTCCTCAAACCTTTCTGGCTACCTCTGCAGCCGACACCTGATAGTAATTGGTGAATTGCCCAAACAAGGCAGAAATGTATCTCCCGTCTGTGACAACACCCACAGATTTACCTGACTGCTTTAAGACCGAGTACAAGTACCGATACTTTTTTTCAAGTACTCGCCGATACCGAATACCGATACTTTTTTTTTATGTCATGTGTCAGTATTTTTTTTATTTATTTTTTACAATTTAAATATTTCACATTTTTTTTTTTTTTTTACAATGCTTTCTTGGGGGGGATAGATGTGTCAGTGTGTTTTTTATTTTAATATGTATTATTTTTTACAATTAATTATTTTTATTATTTATTGCCATTTTTTTTTTTAGGACGGGGTCGGGGACACAGATCACGGAGAGGAGAAGCAGCGGCACGGATGGGGGACAAAGATCACGGAGGGAAGAAGCAGCGGCATGGATGGGGCCACAGATCATGGAGGGGAGAAGCAGCTGCACGGACAGGGGACAAAGATCACGAAGGGGAGAAGCAGCGGCATGGACGGGGACACAGATCACGGAGGGGAGAAGCAGCGGCATGGAGAGGGGAACACAGATCACGGAGGTGGGAAGCAGCGGCATGGACGGGGGTCACACAGATCACGGAGGGGAGAAGCAGTGGCATGGAGGGGGGACACAGATCACGGAGGTGGGAAGCAGCACGGAGGGGGGAAGCAGTGGCACAGAGGGGGAGAACAGAGGACGGCAGCAGCACGGAGGGGGAGAGCAGAACAGCAGCGATACGCAGGGGGGACACAGGAGCATGGAGGGAGAGTCAGGTATCGGTAAAGTATCACAGCATTTTCCCAGAGTGCTTGGTATCGGTCCCGATACCGATACTAGTATCAGTATCGGGACAAGCCTAATAGATAGATAGAGCACTCCCTTGTGGTGGGCACTGCGGTTTATGCATATATTTGCAAATGTGTGCAAACAAAACCCTGTTTTTAATGTAAACTGTTAGACGGGGTCAATTCGGTGGTTTTGTAGACTAGCTGGCAAGTGTGATGGGAAATCTTGTGTTTGTTTGCGATGTACAGTGCCCTTCCATGTTCAGCTTACTGTAAAGGCCTGTTATAGGTTGGGGTGGCTGTCATAGTTTTGTACAGTAGCTACTAGAGTAGCATATCCGTCAAACTGCAGGAGACATTATACTCTGCGCTTTCATTTATAACGCATCAAAACGTACAGTATGAATAATGCCAAGTAAGATGTTATCCTAAGAAATTACTATTACCATTAGTATAAGTACTATAAGTACTATTACCATTTCAACTGGTAATTTATTGTTATGTAATTTTAGAAAAGCAAGGTTTCCTGAAAAACAAAAGTACTGTTTATGGGGCTCAAATAGCCACAGCAGTAATAGTAACTGTGGTGTGGCCAGTCCTCCTCCACAGCATGTTATAGCGGTCAGTGGTTAGGGCTAATACAGATACAGAATACCTCATACTGACTCCCTATGACAGGCATGGCTGCATGCATCCCACTTACTATTCTTTTCTGTCCTAGACCAGATGGATAATTTTACTTGAATGAGGACCAGGACTATTCTATAGCTCATAAAGCCTGTGTTTTCATACATTTCTATGCAGCTAGATACTTAAGGGAAGGTTTTTTTCCACTTCTCTGTTTAAATATTGTTGTTACATTTATTACTAAAGAAGCTTGACAGCAGAAAGAGCAAGTGGTTTATCAAACCGAGCAAGTTTAAATTCACTTATTGTTGTTTGGATCATTGCCAATGCTAGAAGTTTGTTCCAAGCATCACTTACTCTTAATTAAATAATACGCTCTCTCTCACCCTAGTATTACCCTTGACATTTCTCCTTCTATATTTTGAGCTTAAGGTCATACTCCATATTCTTGAGTTCAGTTTAGTACTCAAAATACTGCCGAACCTGAACCTTATTTACCCCCGTAAAGTGGAGTTCCACCCAAAATGCACCTTCCACTTTTTGAAATACAGGTATTTGCCCCCACTTCCTGGCACAGATCACCGTTACTTACGCCACTTCTGCTGCCTATTCTGTCCTCCCCTGCTGTCTTCTGGGAAACACACAGGTCCCAGAAGACAGCAGGGACCAGTGAGGATGCACAGCATGAGTAGGGAACCAGGAAGTGAAGCCTTGCGGCTTCACTTCCGGATTTCCTCATCTAGGATGGCGGTGGGGGAAACCAAGAGCCGAGTGATTGATCTGCTTAGGCTGCCGAAATTGCGGGCACCCTGGACAGGCAAGTGTCCATTTTTTAAAAGTCAGCAGCTGCAGTATTTGTAGCTGCTGGCTTTAATATATATATATATATATATATATATATTTTTTTAGGGGGAACTCCGCTTTAATGTATTTTAAAGTTTTAATCATAGTCTCCCTTTTCGTTCTTCCCAGAGGGCTATACATAATAAGTTCCTCAAGTCTCTTCTGGGACTTGAAGTTTTATCCCCTAGACTTGGCACCATGTTTGGGTCCCCTATTTGGATTTGCTTATCTTATACGACATCCTATTGAAAAATTAGATCTCCAGAACTGGGCGAGCATAGTCTATGACAGAGGTGCCCAACCTTTTGAAGAGCAAGGGTCAATTAAGCGACTTAGTAATTGGGTCCTCTGATCCGCCTATATGGAAGGAGACAGATACCCTTCTTTTAGCGAATTTGATTGGAGGTAGGCGATTGTAAACGGACACAAGTCTGATTACATCTACTGCTCCAAAGAGGTGAATGGGGGGGTTCACTGAAAGGGGTCTAAGGCTGCTTTCACACTGATGTGCTGTGGTTTACCCACACCGCGGGTGCAGTGCAGTGCACCTGTGGGTTTCAAGCGGGTTAGCTGCGCTTTGCCATAGACTTCTATCATATCCTGCAGTTGTAGAACACTGTCTGAAAGCGCAGGTTAAAAGTGCATTTGGCATCACTCGGCTTGTGGCAGGAGCCAGCGCTATAAAAGAAGCATCAGCTTATGCAGCTCTGCTACGCAGTCGCTTGCTTCCTCTACCGCCGTCTTTATTCACAACACTGATGCTCTGGGATGGCGGGTTGGAAAACCACAATCTGGGCTGGCCAATCTACCATCCCAGAGAAGCAGGTCGCAGGCCACATCAGAGGACTGTGCGGGCCACATGTGGCCTCCAGGCCACTGGTTGGGCACCCCTGGTCTATAAGGTCTAATTAAAGCTTTATATAGTGGAATCAGGACCTCCTTCCTCAATTTGGCGATTCCACCAGTGATGCACTCCGAAGTTACATTTTTTCCTACTGCCTGGCCACTCTGCTCATTTTGCCATCATCTGAAAAGGAGTCCCCCAATTTGTTATGTTATTTTAAAGCAAATTTCGCAAGGCTGAGGGTTGCGCTCCAATACATAGACTGGAAGTGTATATTGTTTTAAAAACAATACACAGAACAGAAATGGTTTGTGCCACAATTTCAATTGTTGTTTAGCGGAACAGAAATGGGAATGCTTCAAAATCGACTGTGTGCAAGATATATTCCCATGGACAATAAGTTTAAAATGCTAAAAGCAAAACCTAAGTGGATAATGTCAACAGTTAAAAAAAACAAACATAAGAAATAGAAAAAGGGCATTTTAAATTATAAAAATAAAGGAACATTCTAATCATTTGGAAGTTACAAAGAATCTAATAAAATATGTAAAAAATAAATCAAAGGTCACATACATTCAAAATGAACGACTAGTTGTGAAGGAGAATAAAAAAAAATGTCCAAAATTATTTAAATATACTAAATGGGTCTGATGATCTATGCCCTTTACAAGATAATTATGGGTTAGTGAGATCTGTGCCCCTTACAAGATAATTCTGGGTTAGTGAATGGGAACAAAGAGAAGGCAAATGTATTATATACCTTCTTCAGCTCTGTGTATACAAAGGAAAATGTAAGAGCTCAAGTCCATAATGGGGATAGTAATGACAGACCCAAATGATCCACAATGACTCAAAAATTGAAAAAAAATAAAAGGTAAAAAAAGAACCTAGGCCAGATGGTATATACCTATATGTCCTCAAAGAGTTGAGCTCTGTTATTTCAAAGCTATTGTTTCTATATTTATAGCATGCTTAAAATGAATGGCATTGTACCACCGGATTGGTGCAGGGCCAATGTGGTGCCTATATTTAAAATCAAGTCTTTACACTACAGACCTGTTTAGTCAGGAAGATACTTCAGGAGTTTGATTTAAAAAGCTTGATAACTCTGGGAGGGCGTACATTGACGTCCTCCTAGAATCACGCACATGAGAATATTCCTGACCGCAAGGTCCAGAGGCCCCGGCGCATCATGGTAAATGGCCGCTGTTTACCACCTGATCACACAAACAAACCGGCATTATGTCCGGTTCCTGTCTGCCCTCTCTGTACCGGTCGATACAGTGTGAGCAGAAAGGCGAGAGATCGGTTGCAGCAGCGCTGTGGGCTGGATGTGTAGTGCCCACAGCGCTGCTCTGTTACAATTGCAGCTACAGCCATCCCTCCATACTCTGCCATCCATCCCATCCAACCCCAGCAATACTCGGCGATACCCAGCAATACTCAGCCATACTTGGTGATACCCAGCCATACTTGGCAATACCTAGCCGTACTCATGCTCTTTATGTGGCCAGGCTGTGGAAGTCTCCCACATGTGGTGTCACCATACTCAGGAGTAGGAGAATCTATTTTGGGGTGTCATTTTTGGTATGTACATGCTATGTGTTAGAAATATTTTAATAATAAAACTCTGTGTAAAAAAAAAAAAAATGTGATTTAATTTTCTTTCCACATTTTCCAAAAACTTTTAGAAACAGTTACATGTTTAAAGACTCATTATGCCTCAGATTATACGTTGGGGCATTTTAATTCCAAAATGGGGTAATTTTTGGGGCCTTTCCATTGTCCTGCTGCTCCAGGGCCTTCAAAAGTGCAAGGGGTAGTCATGAAATTAGATGTGCAATTTATGCTCCTAGAACGGCTGAAGGTGTTCCCTGCATGTTGGGCCTCTGTATGTGGCCACGCTGTGTAAAAAGTCTTACACATGTGGTATCGCCATACTCGGGAGGAATAGCAGAATACGTTTTGGGGTGCAATTTGTGTTATGCATATGCTGTGTGTGTGAGAAATAGACAATTTTGTGAAAAAGAAAAATAAATCTTGATTTTGCAAAGAATTGTGGGAAAAATTACAATTTCAAAAAACTCACCATGCCTCTTTCTAAATGCCTTGGAATGTCTATTTTCCAAAAAGGGGCCATTTGGAGGGTATTTGTACTTTCCTGGCATGTTAGGGTCTCAAGAAATTAGATAGGACATCAGTACTTCAGGTGTGACCAATTTTCACAGATTGGCACCATAGCTTGTGGACTCTATAACTTTCACAAAGACCAAATATACACCGGTTTGGGTTATTTTTACCAACGACACGATATGTAGCAGTATACATTTTAGCCAAAATTTATGAAGAAAAATTACTAATTTGCTACATTTTATAACAAACAAAAAAAATCCAAAAAATCCAAAACCCAGCAGTGATTAAATACCACCAAAAGAAAGCTCTATTTGCAAAAAAAAAAGGACAAAAATGTTATATGGATACAGTGTTGCATATTTGTCATTCAAATTGTAAAAGCACCAAAAGCTGAAAATTGGTCTGTTAGTAAGGGGGTTTAAAGCGGAGTTCCACCCAGGAAAACAACATTTGCCCATATATCTTAAAAAAATAAATAAAAAAAAACCTTAAAAAAAAAAAAATACTCACCTGAAATACCTGTTGCTATGCGGAAGTCCATAATCTGCCTCTTCCACACCACGGTGTCTTTTCTTCTGCTTCTTCTGCTTGTGAATGGGGCGCGCTGCTTTCTGGGAACGGTGTGTTCTCAGAG
This sequence comes from Rana kukunoris, assembly GCA_029574335.1. Lineage (NCBI taxonomy): Eukaryota > Metazoa > Chordata > Amphibia > Anura > Ranidae > Rana > Rana kukunoris. Next base: position 135,453,508 of record CM056056.1, on the reverse strand, counting down.
AGCAGGCGCCCATTCACAAGCCAGCATGAGACTCACGCAGGCGCAGTAGGAAATGAGCAGTGAAGCCGTACGGCTTCACTGCCTGTTTCCCATAGTGTGAACGGTGGCGCGGGACCAGGATCGATCGTGGGACCGGCATCGGGGGGGGGGGGGGGGGGGTCATCAGCGCGGGCAAGTAGGACAAGGTAAGTGTCCTTATTTAAAGTCAGCAGCTACACTGTTAGTGCCCAGTGGTCAAGTGGTTAATTGCAAGCCAACATGCATTCATAGAAAAAATGAAGTTGTCAAACAAATTTGCTTTCTTTTTATTAGGAGGTTAAAACTTCATAACTGTGGATTGAATGCTTGGATCAGTATATGGACCCTTGATTTCTACCTATCTATAGATGATATACAGTAGAGCAGGGGTCTTCAAACTATGGCCCTCCAGGTGTTCAGGAACTACAATTCCCATCATGCCTAGTCATGTCTGTGAATGTCAGAGTTTTGCAATGCCTCATGGGATTTGTAGTTCTGTAACAGCTGGAGGGCCGTAGTTTGAGGATCCCTGCAGTAGAGTCTGGGATTAAAAGTATGATTTGGGCACATAACACTATGCTAGGTAGTGGAATAATCTCCTTAAAATGTGTCTCTAACTTGCATGCACTGTCAGAATGGGCAAATTAGGTTTTAAATGTTGATAAATGTAAAGTTATGCACTTGGGGGCTAAACACATGCATGCATTATACATTCTAGATAAAATACAAGTCAATGGTTGAGAAGGATCTGGGTGTTCTGGTAGAGCAGTCTTTCTTAAACGTTTTTCAATCAATGCACCCTTGAAATGATCTTGAGGCACCCCATTTTAAAATGTAAAAATCAAAACTAAGGGCTCTTTCACACGGGCAGCCCGTTTAGGTCCGCCTGCCAGTTTTTTACGCGGACCTGAACGGGCGCTCCGTGCTCCTCTATGGAGCCTGGGATGTCAGCGTTGACATGCCTGCTGACATCCAACCCGCTCCGATCTGCCAATGTGTGATGGAAGAAAAACCTACTTTTCCATCTGTCTGGCGGATCGGATCAGGTGAACACGGACAGTTGGTCCATGTTCATCCGATCCCCCCCATAGGGGAGAGCAGAGAAAAGACAGGGCGGTCCCTGCACAATGTGCAGGGACTGCCCTGTCATCCGACGGCTCAGCGGGGATCAACGGAGCGATCCCCGCTGAGCAAGCAGAGGTTCACGGGGCGGATTATTACTGATCCGCCCCGCGTGAAGGAGCCCTAATAGTTTTATATAATGCAGCAACATCCACACACATAGGGCACCCAATGTGATTTATTCTTCCAAAGCAAATACACCTTTGCACACTGGTACTGACTAAAATTATGTTTCTCTCCCTTCATCAGCTAATGTAACACCAGTGCTGATGGACAGGAGCAAGGGAAGGGCAATCAAGGATGCTGTGTAGGGACTTGTATACAGTATTAAGGTAATTTTTAGACATTTTGCCTAGGCATCCCTGTGGAAACCTGAAGGAATCCTGGTTGAAAAAGATTGTGGTAGATTATAGACTAATTAATAGCATTGTGTGTAGACAGTTAAAGAGTTCTAGAGTCGTTAAACGTAGGCCCCATGCACACCTGACGCCGGTGCAAACTCTACTAAACACAGGTTTTTAAAAGGCTAAAACCGGCGTTTAAAACACCCGTTTTGCTGCGATTTTTGCTGCGTTTTACCGCATTTGCGTTTACAACTGTTTGGTTAAGAAACATCTTAAGACCCTCCCTAAGCTCAAAAAAACTGTATTATTTAACCATTTCAGCCATTTTGTGAGACCAGAGTAGCAGATGAGAGAGCAGCAGTATACTTGTATTTAGCTTGCCACTTGCCACAAGCTGCGGTTTGTCCACTTGCCACATTACCTGGCCACGTGACCTGCCAGAAGTTGTGAATTGTCCACTTGCCACATTACCTGGCCACGTGACCTGCCACAAGTTGTGGATTGTCCACTTGTCACGTCACCTGGCCACATCACCTGCCACAAGTTGTGGATAATCCACTTGCCAAATCACCTGGCCACGTCACCTGCCACAAGTTGTGGATTGTCCACTGGTCACGTCACTTGCCACAAGTTGTGGATTGACCACTTGCCACGTCACCAAGCCACGTCACCTGGCCACAAGTTGTGGATTGTCCACTTGCCACATCACCTGGCCACACCACCTGGCCACAAGTTGTGGATTGTCCACTTGCCACATCACCTGGCCACACCACCTGGCCACAAGTTGTGGATTGTCCACTTGCTACGTCACCTGCCACAAGTCACCTGGACACAAGTTTGTGGATTGTCCACTGGCCACGTCACCTGCCACAAGCTGTGGATAATCCACTTGCCAAATCACCTGGCCACGGCACCTGCCACAAGTTGTGGATTGTCCTATGGTCACATCACTTGCCACAAGTTGTGGATTGTCCACTTGCCACGTCACCTGGCCACACCACCTGGCCACAAGTTGTGGATTGTCCACTTGCTACGTCACCTGCCACAAGTTGTGGATTGTCCCACTTGCCATGTCACCTGGCCACGTCACCTGCCACATCAACTGACCACGTCACCTGGCCACAAGTTGTGGATTGTCCACTTGCCACGTCACTTGCCACATCACCTGCCACAAGTTGTGGATTGTCCACTTGCCACGTCACCTGGCCATGTCACCTGCCACAAGTTGTGGATTGTCCACTGGCCACATCACCTGCCACGTCACCTGCCACGCCATCTGTCCACAAGTTGTGGATTGTCCACTTGCCACATCACCTGGCCACGTCACTTGCCACAAGTTGTGGATTGTCCACTTGCCAAAACACCTGGCCACAAGTTGTGGATTATCCACTTGCCAAATCACCTGGCCATGTCACCTGCCACAAGTTGTGGATTGTCCACTGGCCATGTCACCTGGCCACATCACCTGCCAAAAGTTGTGGATTGTCCACTTGCCACGTCACCTGGTCACATCACCTGCCACATCACCTTGCTACAAGTTGTGGATTATCCACTTGCCAAATCACCTGGCCATGTCACCTGCCACAAGTTGTGGATTGTCCACTTGCCACGTCAACTGCCACAAGTTGTGGCTTGTCCACTTGCCATGTCACCTGGCCATGTCACCTGGCACGTCACCTGGCCACAAGTTGGGAATTGTCCACGTCACCTGGCCACGTCACTTGCCACAAGTTGTGTATTGTTCACTTGCCACATCACCTGGCAACGTCACTTGCCACTTCACCTGCCACAAGTTGTGGATTGTCCACTTGCCACGTCACCAGGCCATGTCCCCTGGCCACATCACCTGCCACAAGTTGTGGATTGTCCACTTGCCATATGACCTGGCCACGTCACCTGGCCATGTCACCTGCCACAAGTTGTGGATTATCCACTGGCCACGTCACCTGCCACAAGTTGTGGATTGTCCACTGACCATGTCACCTGGCCACGTCACCTGCCACAAGTTGTGGATTGTCCACTTGCCACGTCACCTGGCCATGTCACCTGCCACAAGTTGTAGATTGTCCACTGGCCACAAGTTGTGGATTTTCCACTGACCACGTCACCTGCCACAAGTTGTGGATTGTCCACTTGCCACGTCACCTGCCACAAGTTGTGGATTGTACACTTGCCACAAGTTGTGGATTGTCCACTGGCCACGTCACCTGTCACGAGTTGTGGTTTGTCCACAATGCAAGCAATTACAGTTTTAAAAAAAAAATGTAATGGTTTTTCATCATTTGCCTACATTTTTTAGATTTCTAATGTAAAAAAATAGCTCACCTTTAAAGAAGACCTATAAACGAAATTGCGGCAAAACGCCGGTACCCTGTTTTGCCGCGTTTAGCCGTGTTTTGCGTCTCAAACGCGAAAACCTTTGCGTCTGAACCCATTTGTTTGCTTCTGGAAAAACGAGGATAAACGCAACTGCCTAAAAACGACAATAAACAAGACTGTGTGCATGGACACATAGGATAACATTGAATGTGTTCAGGGGCAGTGGGAAAAAGTGAGCAACTGCCTCTAAACACGCGTTTACCAGCGTCTCGTGTGCATAGGGCCTTAAGCATAGGCCAAAAAAAAAAGCATAGAGGTTACCAGTGGCGGCTGGTCCATAAGGGGTGCAAAGCCGCGGCCCCCCCAATTGGCTTGTTTCAGGTTGTCCAAACCCTCCCACTTTTGATTTTAGCAAATAAATATTTGTCATTGCGTATCTTGAGGTTTTCAGCTTCTCATCCATTGGAACGCAAGGCATCCCATGGTGAATGCAGACCTAGAGGGGTTTGTTTGTGCCCCCCCCCCCCCCCAAGCCACCAGCCACCACTGATAGTTACTCATCCCTGAGACACTTCAGGTAAACACATATAAAGTCAATTATAACTATAGGATATTCACAGGCATTTTTCACATTCTAATGGCCCCAACGTAACAAGCCAAATCCCACATTAAGGTATCTTGGTAGCTAAATAAATAGCAGCAAACACTGTAATTTTATATTTTAACCTCATCTGTCACATTGCTATTTAATTGGAATAAGGCTCTAGTTGTTAAACAGACACCCTCCCATGCCAATCTTACGATTATCTTGCATTCCTGCTCCCCACACACCATTTCAGGCTCCCATTCTGAAAATATCAGTGTTTGCATTTACTCGCATTATATATGCTTGGTGATAGGTTACTTGGGAACCAAGCATTTTATTAAAGAGGTAGAAGGAAGTGTGCAAGTTGGCCCCAGACTCTGAGGTACCAGGTGTACCACTAAGTTAAAGTGGTGCATGGAGAGGGACAAGGTGAGCTAAAAGGTAAGATTTGGCTCCATAGGGCACCTGTTATACAGCTGGAGTTTGCTTTGGTCTTCAAAATTTGAAATAAAACAGCACAAGGTAAAACTAAATTAAAAGAACAAGCATTCATAGTTTTTTCAGTTTGTATGCATACTACTAGCACAATGGTTATAGTTGAATATTTCTCATCAATGCACATACACACATGAAAATAATTAAAAAAAAAGTGCCAACAGTGTGGTAAGCTGACAGTTTTTGCTTGTGAAATTAGAAAAAATTGCAATTTTTAAGAATAAATCTTACGAGCTTAACTCTGTGTACTTGTGTCATGGTAACTTCTGTATTTAGGCCCTTTGTGCAAGTTCTGATCAATCTCTGCCGACACACTATCCTGCCTGGTGCTGAAGAAGCAGAAATGTACTGTTAGATATACGGTACATCCTCATATGTCTACTACATGTACTTCATCTGCAAGTGTCGGCTGCACACCCCTAAACCATTAATACTTCCCCATGCTCTTCTGCAGGCACATCTGTCTGTAACCCCAAACCAAAACTCTGGATGCCACTTAGGCTGTAGGAATCCCAAATAATAAAGCTGACCACTGAGTGCAGGCTAGGACAGACATCGTCCCACCTCCAGACAGAAATTTACAGGGAAAATTTTTTCCATATGAGCCGCACATCTCTGAAAAACCCCAGGTAAGAAAAGTGCAACAGCCTCAGCCCTGACTCCAGGCAGGCCACATCCCCAAAGTGTTTCACTCCGCTCTAGAGCACAGTATGCCAGGTCTTCAGAGCACATGCGCCGGTGATGTCTCCAGCTGCATGCAGTGTGAATATCTCTTTAACTACGCAAGTTTAGGAGATCTTTACTATGCCTTATTATAGGCTTAACTGTAGGTACAACTTTTTGTTATAAAGAAACAGTGGGTGAACTAGTAGAGATTATACGCATCTTTTAAAAACAAAGAACAAAATGTTAACAGTTACCCATTGCCAACTACACTACTCCACTGGTGCATCAAGAGCAGAATAGGTTTCAAAGGGGTTGTAAACGCTCAAGATTTTTCACCTTAATGCAGTCTAGGTAAAAAACCTCCTGTGATGCAGCTGCCCACCCAAGCCCCCCTTTTATTTACCTGAACCCTGTCTTTTCCAGTGCCCCCGAGGGACCCCAGAAGAGGAGGACCAGGGCCACTCTGTGCAAAATCAACAGCACAGAGGTAGTATGAAAAAAAAATGTTCTCGTTTTTAAAGGAACCTTTAGATATCCTTTAATGAAAATTGCTTGCTGTCTGGGAATAAACGCATTGTGGTGATGTACTTGGATGACAACTACAAAATACAACCAGATGTTGTTGCCATTCAGCTAAATTTGCATGATCAAGTGCTGTTTGCATGCATTCTGCAGCTTGCTTGCAAACAATCATGATTCACACCCTCCTAACTGATAAGCAAGTCTTATCATGCTTTGGTACCTTCATATTATTCTTAAATTGCACAGATACATTTAGTTATCTCTTTTCGCAGCTCCCCTGGAAATAAATCATAATATGAATCACAAAAGGTGGGATAAACATAGACAAAAATAATGCTTTCCAGCACTTCCAAAATGCCAAATTAAATGCTTTACTTTCAGCATAATTGGACAGCTAAGGAAAAACAGACACGTTTTGTGCAAGTGTGCGCGTACACATATACTTCCAGGCTGTAAGAATTCAATTTGGAAACCATCACAGCCGACAGAGGAGGACAGCAAAGTCATATTGCTGTAACGCTTAGATTATCAATCATTTTGACATATTATTGGCTTTATCACTACACATACCATTAAAATGATGTCTGGCCGGGAATGTCAGGAGGCAGACATTAAACAGAGCAGAAATAAAGAGCCCAGCATGGACAGCTTGTTGTTTAAGTTTGCTCTCCACTCTGTAAATCGGTAAAGCACTGGAATACGTTTGAGCGTTTGGAGCTTTAAAGAAATGTACAGTTAAACAAAAAAAACACAAATTCAAAGGCCTTAACAGGCATTTGGGTTGCTTCTTGTGATAGCTAGAGACCCAACTATGTGATTTATTACATTTTGTGTGTAAATAAATGAATGCTACCAAAGGCTATAAAAAATATAAGCTATGTGCTTACCAATCAGAGAGCTACATCAAAAAGGGGTGTTAAACGCCTTGAAGTCAGAGGAAAATGCAAATAGCCAGATGATTTTCCACCCAACCCCAAGTTAACAGGGGCCTATCATCATTAAAGCAATTTAGCAGATTTAAGAGGATCATGGAAGGGAAGCACTCATAATTCATCTGCTGAGTTTTTTCAAACACAGCAGATGAAAAAAGATAAAAGAAGTTGCAAAATATTGTACAGATAATTAACCTCCATAAAGCATCATCATTTACCTAAAACTCTATACGTACATTAAATAAAAAAGCCAGCACAAATATAAGTCACTACTAAATTCTTAACATTATTTGTGTATATTAGGGCAAAAACATTACAAACTGCCAGTCCTCTGCGACTAATGACACATTATTTTGGGCATAACAAATATTTTCAAAATGTGGAAGTTGCTAAATTAGGGTAGAAAATTAAAAGCTGTATTTTTAATTCTAAGTGGTTGTTAGGTTTTTGTCTAGGATTACTTGCCCAAACTGCTTTTCTTCATCTGCTTTTGGGTCCAAGGTACACTACTACATTTCTGTCATGACCTGACATTTGTGCATCATGCTGCAAATGTGCCTTAAAAAATAACAAACATGTCATACTTACCTCCACTGTGCAGTGCGTTTTTCACAGAATGGCCCCGATCCTCGACTTCTGGGGTTCCCTGCCGGTGCTGGTAGCTCCTCTCCGCATTAAGTGTCCACGTCAGAGAATGCTCTCCTAAGGTGGACACCTATGCAGGCGCGCTCCCGAGTCCTGTATCTGTGTACATTCACACAAAATGCAGGACTCGTTCCCACCCCCACGGCACCCGCATCATTGGATTTCATTGACAGCAGTGGGAGCCAATGGCTGCACTGTTATCAATCTATTCAATTAAGAGCAGAGACAACGGGCAGAGAGGAAGAGCACATTTCCGCTGAGGGACCCAACGACTTGGTGAGTAAAACCAAATTGCATTAATTTGTATGCATGTTCTGTTGCATTTTTATGCATGATCCATTAGACTTAAATGCACTGTAATGCATTTTAAAATAGAACACTCTCTCAATCAACATTGACAATTTTTAATCCTTGCACCCCTTAAGCCTCATGCACAATGGACGTTACAAAAATGCCAGTAGCATTAACTGTAGGAAGCTGTAGAATGAGTTTTGCACTGTTTTTGCAATAGGAGTTTTTTAGCTTTTTTTTGTAGCAAAACTATACTCCCACAAAAATGTATGACTCAAAAACGCAGATAAGCGATGAATAGCTGCATTTTTTAGAGCATTTTACAGCTGAAAAGCTCCTCTTCAACCCCAACTAGTTCTGGGGGGGGTTTCCAAAACACCCTTGGCAAAAAAAAGCTGATAACAGCTTATGTGTGCACGGACATATAAGATAACATGCTGGGGAGTTTACTGGCTGCAGAAAAAGAAGCCTGAAGCCAAAAACAGCATCTGTAAAAAAAAAAAAAAAACATCCAGTGTGCATGAGGCCATATGCTGTTAGTATTAGTAAAGTATATCAGATTTACCAGTTTTAAACTTTTTTTTTTAAATTTCTTCAGTTACTTCCTGGTGTTCAGACCCAGACAAATGATGTCATACATCCCAGGAGTCTTCAGGAGGAGGAGGGGTTTTCTCAGCTAAGCACATCCTCCTGTCTGCTAGTCTGAGCTATGGGTAGATGGATTCCAGAAAGTAAATGCTACAGAAGAACTCACATAGTATAAAACCCGATAACATTTATTAAAAGAAGATAAAATAAGTTGCACTCACAAACAGATGCAAATATGGAGCATTAAAACAAAGTGCCGGCCGGCTCAGTAGGAACGCGTGCGTCCTTCCGTATGGTTGCGGTGACGTGGGAAGATAGATGTTGAACAGCACCAGCAAGAGAGGGGATGCTTGAGGGACTCCGCATGACAATGTGCGTTTTTCAGAAGTGAAGCGTCCTAATTTCACCATTTGTGATCAGTTTTCCAGAAAAGAGGAGAACCACGGTAGATCATCATAATCATCATCATAATCAAATTAAAAGTTCACAATCCCAATCGTATTCTACGATCCACCAATCAAAATCGGTTTCAGATACCGAAAGCCAGATACAAGTCCAAAGGAGACAGGAGATTCGCTGTCCAAGGTCCCAGACTATGGAACGCCTTACCAGCCAGCATTCGGCTGGAGGAGAACTACTTAGTCTTCAGGAGAAAGATTAAGACTCATCTCTTTTGATCTCAAAGGAGACAGGAACAACAAGCGCCCAGAGGCGATTTACTTTGCATGTGCTGCGCTATATAAGTTTTTCATTCATTCATTCATTCATTCATCATCGAGTCAGTAATAGTTTGTGGTCTACCATGTCGAAAGCTGCGCTTGGGTCCAACAGTACTAGAAGACAAGATTCTCCTTCGTCTGCGGCGCTGCAGATAATGCTAAATGTCCTTACAGTGACCTGCACTTATCCAATACAGAAAAATGCAGATCACTGGGCACAGTGTAAACTAGTCCTTAAATCACTAACCAACAATCCATAGGCAATTGCAGGTGATTTACCTGCACAACTTACAAAAAATTATATAGTCTGGATTTTTTGCATGAAATTTAATATACATATTAGATATTGGGTAGACATGTTATCCAATAAGTTCCAACTGCGGCTTTCCTGATTAAGAATACATGTAAGGCCGCGTACACACGATCAGTCCATCCGATGAGAACGGTCCGAAGGACCGTTTTCATCGGTTAACCGATGAAGCTGACTGATGCACTTTGCACTTGTAGTGCAAAGTAGATTTGCCTTTTGTAAATAACCCTTAATGTAGGGTATTGCTGAGTGATCAGACATTACAAATATTCAGTGAATGAGTTTTTCTATAAATTGTGAAAGTCCAGAAGAGATAAAAGATATGGTGGGTGTTTTTTTTCTACTCTTGCAGCCAAATTGAGAGAACATCTCATCCCTCTGAGTGGCAAGAAAAACATCCAAGCCTGGCTAAATTTTGCAAAAACACATCTGAAGTCTCTCAAAAGCATGTGGGAAAATGTATTATGGTCTGATGAAACCAAGGTTGAACTTTTTGGCCATAATTCCAAAAAATATGTTTGGCGCAAAAACAACACCGCACATCACCAAAAGAACACCATTTTTTTTTCTATTGAAAAGCCTGTGGCGTGCAAAACACAACCCAAAAACTCCACCCGGTGCAGGAAAAATGTGCACACACAAAGAGTGACACAAAAAACTGTGACGGGTGCATCGTCAAATAGTCCTCCAAGGAGAACCCAGCTCTGATCCCCCGGGGTGTTAGGCTCCTGGCAGGGAAAAAGAGTATAGGAGTCCAAGCAGCCGAAACCACAAGGACCCCACTAAGGCCCATGCAGCCGAAACCACATGGCCTAACATCCTCAGAGGGACTGCCGAAACAGAACCCTCCTCGGTGAGGCTCCCCCGAAGGGAGACCCCATGAGAGCAGGTGAACTAAGCCAGAAGGCCATGTCCACCTACTCCCAAGACTTTCAGAGCCAGCCCGAGGACCAGCACCCTACTCATCACACAAAAAGTGCAGGTGCACCAACATAAAAAGAAGAAACGTGACAAACGGGGTAAAGCAAAAGAAAGTGGGGGAGAAGGAAGGTGGGAGAGGTGAGTGGAAAGTGATCAACGTGCAATACGTTGACCGGCCCTCCGGCCAGGAAACAAAAATTCCCCTGGTCCTAGCCAAAAGGCTTGGCCCTAAGGGCAGGTGTTAAAAAGGTGTATGTGGAGATATGTGACCTAAGGTGCCACACGTTGAGTGCCCCTCAAACACTCAGTGCAATGTATGTGCAATGTATGGCACCCCTGGACTGCCACTCCAGGGGCACTATCTCCACAGGCTTTTCAACGGACCCTGACCCCCGAGTCCGGACCGGCAGCACCCTTCCCAGCCAGGAAGGTAGGAGAAGAGGTTGGGGAGAGCCAGCCGCAGCCGACTACTACCCACAACCCCCATCTCTCCCACCTAATTACATTCGGGAAGTACTACCCGCCTCTCCCCGAAAGGATTAGCAAAGGTTCCCTCGCCGAACAACTGACTGGGGCAGACACCACCGAATCCAGGCCAAAGGCCAGGGTCCCGGCCCTTCAGCTTCGTCCTCATGCCTCTCTGCCCCGATCAGAAGGCTTTCGACTCTACACCAACAGGCTTAGCGTCCACCGACTGCCATCCCTTTCCCCCTCGCCGAGTACTGGGGACAGTCAGTTTAGCACCACCTATTGGCAACTGATAAGAACAGATACTACACTTGATCTTAGCCAAAAGGCTGAGAAGCGAGGGACTCTGCAAGAAACGATGCATGTTTCCGAGGTGGAGACTCCTAGTTTCACTGTTTGGGACCGATTTCCTAGAAAGGAAGCTAACCAGGGTAGATCTGCATCTGTAATTCTGGCTACTTCGACGCAAATGAGTAGAGTTTTGTAATCCACTGTGTCGAATGCTGCACTGAGCTCCAGTAGCACCAATAGGCATGATTCTCCATCATCTGCTGCTTCAAGGGCATCATCCCATATTTTGAGCAGTGCCGTTTCTGTGCCATGGCCTGGGCAGAAGCCTTATTGTAGTGGGTCAAGGAGTTTGTGGGTGTCCAAATGGAGTTTTAGGTGCTGTACTACTGCTTTTTCCATGATTTTGGAGAAGGTGTTCAGGCTCGTTATTGGTCTACGGTGGTTTGGGTCTTTGGGGTCGAGGTTGTTTTTTTTTTTTTTTGGAGGGGTTTTATTATCCCTTGTTTAAGGGAGATTGGAACAATACCTTCTTTAAAAGATTGATTTACAAGATGTGTTAAGGTGGGTGCCAAAATATCGGTACATTCTTTCATTAATTTTGTGGCAATGATATTACCATGGTGGTGGCAGCATCATGCTTTGGGGCTGTTTTTATTCAGCTGGAACAGGGGTCTTATTCAAGGTAGAGGGAATTATGAACAGTTCCAAATACCAGTCAATATCGCAACAAACCCTTCAGGCTTCTTCTAGAAAGCTGAACAGAATGGAACTTCATCTTTTAGCATGACAACAACCCAAAGCATACATCCAAATCAACAAGGGAATGGCTTCACCAGAAGATTAAACTTTTCGAATGGCACAACCAGAGCCCAGACCTAAATCCGATTGAAAATCTGTGTGATGATATGAAGAGGGCTGTGCACTGGAGACGCCCTCACAATCTGACAGATTTGGAGAGTTTTGCAAAAAAGAGTGGGTAAACATTGCCAAGTTAAGATGTGCCATGCTGATAGACTCATACCCAAAAAGAGTGCTGTAATAAAATCAAAAGGTGCTTCAACAAAGTATTAGTTTTAGACTCCTTTCACACTGGGGCGGGAGGTGCGGTGGCGGTATAGCGCCGCTATTTTTAGTGGCGCTATACCGGCAGAATTGCAGCAGTATTTGGCCATTAGCGGTGCGGTTTTAACACCCGCTAGCAGCTGAAAAGGGTTAATACCACCCGCAATGCGCCTCTGCAGCTGCGGTGTCCCATTGTTTACAATGGGAAGGAGCGGTAAACACACCGCTCCTCTCACCGCTCCAAAGATGCTGCTAGCAGAACTTTTGGATTGGTCCCGCCTGCGCATCACCTCAGTGTGAAAGCACTCAGGCTTTCACACTGAGACTGCAGGAGTTTTTCAGGCAGTATTTAGGCGATATTTTTAGCGCTAAACCACCTGAAAAACTCCCCAGTGTGAAAGGGGTCTAAGGGTGTGTACACTTATGCAACCATATTAATTAAAAAAAAATAATAATTCTTTCCTCCACCTAAAAGATTTTAGTTTCTTGTTCAACTAAGTTGTACAGTTTATAGGTCACATTAAAAGGTGGAAAAAGTTCTGAAATGGTTTATCTTTGTCTCATTTATTTACATCACAGGAACCTGACATTTTAACAGTGGTGCGTGGACTTTTTATATCTACTGTATATATTATATATATATATTTTTTTTTCAAATATAACTTTTTTATTTATTTCTTACAAGACAAACAAGACATACCTACATGCATACAATAAGAAAATTACAATACAATACAGCACAGTACTGTCCACTAGAAGGGGCAATGGGAGAAACATGTGCATTCTCATCCGAGGGCGAAATAACCTCCTCCTCCTAGGCTGGTCTGTATTCTATAATAAAAGGCCCCTCGGGCAGATTGCGCCACCATCCTGTAACTGTCTAAAATTCAATTGCCCTGTCCAGGTCTCCCCTGTCCTTTGCTACAACGAGAAAGAGGGCGCTAGCAGGGGAGCAGCGGGTATAAAGTGAGTAAGGTCCAGGGGGAGGGCGGTAGGGTAAGATATATAAGAATGAAAAAGAAAGATGAAAAACGAGGGGGGAGGGAAGGACCATATTATATATATATATTATATGCAAGTAGTGCAATAGCAATGAGCTACGTTACCTTCTAAAATACATACAGTGTATGCATTTGAAACAGAAGTATAAATGTTATTAATGCTAGCAAAATTTATTTATAGGTCCGCAATGGCACAAAATAAAAGAAGGAAATAAAAAGAAGGAAAGGAAAAAAATTGAGTTGACAGTTGTGATATTAGCATTCCTAATGAGTCATAAAAAATAGACCTTTTGTTCTTTTAACTTGTAAGAGAGCTTTTGAAATGTAATTACAACATGGCATAAAATAAAAAAAATGCATTCGATTTTACTGAGGCCATGAACAATATTGTCCTTTTTTATCGTGGTAGGAAGCCAGAAGACATCCTTTAGATTGTCTCAATGAGCTTTGTTCAATAAATGTTAAATCCCTTCAAGCTTTTAAATGTATTAGTGTGATTATGATATCATCACTGTAAAGCACATCAATCAGACACGTAGGCTAAAGTAATTTTCTATCTTACCACCCGCACAGGCCATGACAAAAACACCCTTTTAAAGGTACGTTTTTTCCAGGGTTTTTCGGTTCATTTACCCACATAAGTTGTTTGGGCAAATAGAATGTAAAATGATCCCTTATTACATTAGTAATGGGACTCCAACAGAAATGGTGCTACATACAATAGTGCTTATAAAGCACCAGACCAGGACAGATGGTCTCTACCACAATGTATTGGAAATTGAAATATTCTAATTGTTTTATAGAAATATTTGTAGTTAGTAAAACTGCCATGACAGAAGAAAGAGAAATATAGGTAGAATATTTAAATTATAGCTAAACACAATAACAAAAACCTGATATATTGCAGCTAACTAGTCCTTAAATGTGGTCACATCATTCATGTGCTTTTTTCAGGCTTTACTCTGCAAACATGGAAAAAATACCGGCTGGCCTGCTTATACAGTGCATTCCAGAGTACTGAAGTGAAATCTCAAATAATGTTATTCCCTTTCCTTCCATGGCTACAGTACCGAGCGAGTGTTGTCACTCTAGGACAGGATGTGCATTACTGGCAAGATCACCAGGTGAAAAGAAAGAGAAAAATATATTTAGCCCTGGTTCACGTGTCAAATCTGTGGCAATTGTTATCCTAATCGGTGTGACGCTATATTTGCGGCACCGCACCAATTTAAAAAAGTACTTTCTGTACTACTTTTTGCAATTTCGGGGTGCGATTTCCATTGACATCTATGCAGAAACCCACACAGATGTCTGTGAATTCGCCACTGAAATCGGACTGACATGCGGGAGTGAAATCGTGAGATTTCAGCTGAACTTGCATGGCTTCATTCCCGCAGCCCAGTGTGAACCAGGGCTAAAAGGGAAACTGCAGCCACCACTTTCAAAGATTGGTAAGTGTTTCGATTTTGAGTAAAATTAACTCATTATAACCCCAACAAAAAAAAACAATATTACTGCGTGCATCTTCATAAATAAACATTCAAATCAATTATTGTGTCATTATCTGAAGTATTGGATCCCAAAGTCCCTTCTGCCCCGTCAGTAATGAGCCTTGCCCCTTGCAATTCAGCAGCCTCATGCCACTACAAAAGTCGGCTATAGCAGTGTAAAATAATAGGGATGGGAGTTAAAGCTGAAGTTTAGCTTAAAGCGAACTCTAAATCTACCCACAGCCACATACTAAGAACTCATCTGAAACCTGATCTGGTCCCACGCAAAGCTGTGAGCTGTGGCTTCTGTGAATTAGAGTGTGCAGAAGAGGCAGCAGACAACGGAAGTTCCATAGTATGTCTATGGGTGAGGTCACTTCCCTGGCATTTCCCAGCCGTTGTTGGCTGTCTCCTGCACAAAGCATCCACCGCTGGAGACCAGAGCGGCTTCACAAAAGTATGTATAGATAGATTAGTCTTAGAATGTGGCTGTGAGTAGATTTTACAAGTTTGTTTTAGGCTGAACTTCCAGATTAACATTGTTATTGCCTATTGGTGTCTCTTACTCCTTTATCCAATGTATAGGCATCCTAAGGCAGGAAGTGTGTTACTGGCCAGATCACCAGGTGAAAACAGAATGAAATAAGCCTACAAAACAAAATGAATGCAGTCACCACATGTAGGAATTTATAAGTTGCAATATACAACATATTTAGTTTTAGGTTTAATGCCGCCTTAAGGTAACATTGAGAAATATGTAATAAAAAAAAAAAAAACAACAACAACAATATTTGGCAGAAATACATTTCTATTTCTAAGAGGAAGTACATTTCAAACTAGATCTGGATAATGCTGTGGAGGTGATATATACTATTTTACAAAAGCATTTGTAAAAATGGAGAAAAAAAACACAATACACATAATCATAAACAACATACTTTAGTATGTGCTTTCTTCATAAACTAATATTTTTCAATGCAAAAATGAAAGTATTAAAAGATATACAGTACACAGGGACCATGAAAAAACGATATCCTTTTAACAACCAAAGAAATAAGATTAAAGCCAAACTAAAATCTAACACTGTGAAAAGATATGCTTTATTGCAGAAGAAATATGCAATAAAAAAGCCTACATGCTTGCTCACAGTCTTTTGTAGAATGTACACTGAGCTGTGTATGTGCAGCTCAAAGTACATTCTGGTACATTGCTTGCATGCTGGGGACATACATTGATCCCTATGAGATTGCGGGTGTCAGGGGATGAACATCCGCTGACACCCGATTCCGCAGACGGAGGAAAACAATATTTTTTCATACGTCTGCGGATCGGGTGAACACGGACAGACAGTCCATGTTCATCCGATTCCCCCATAGGGTAGAGTGGAGATCTGACAGGGCGGTCCCTGCACAGTGTGCGGGGACCGCCCTCTCATCTGCCGACTTAGCAGGGATTAGCGGAGCAGGGATTAGATCCGTCCCGTGTGAAAGAGCCCTTTTGATTCAAAGTCTTCCAAGCCCATCTTCTCCTTGATGACATGGATTCTCATCATTGGCCGCCAGTGCTGTAATACTAGCATGGGCTACAAAAAAATGGGCGCTGAGCAGGATGCTAGAAGCCCCCAGTTTCATGTGGGAAATGCTGCCGGAGGATAGCCGTTCTAAGCGCCCTTCTTGGGGCACACCGCACAGGTCGCTGATTGGCCGGGAGATGCAGTACAGCGCCCCCTTGGGCGCCGAGTGAGCAACACCTCTAGCGCTAGGCAGATACAAGAAAATGGCAGCCATAGTGAATATAGACCCCAGAAGTATGGCCGCCAAGCTCTGGAGTAGAGGCCAACAGTAGCTACAAGAAAATGGCTGCCAGGTATACAAACAATCCAGCATAGTCACAGAAAAAATGGTCGCCAGACACACAGCAGCAGGGAAGCAGCAGCTGATAACATGGACACAAGTAAGCAATATCTATGCATTTAAACTTTATATTGGTTCTCAGGTGGAGCTCGCCAGGGCAACCCCCACCTTAGCAGTCTAGGGAGAAGGGAAGGGGAAGGAGGGGAGAAGGGAAATATAGAGCCCTTTACTCACCTCTTCAGGGATGCCCAGGCCAGCTCTTTATGCAAGCCCTGGAGCACATAGCTCACCGGCCACCCGTAGAGCGACGGGCATGTCGTGGACGACCAAGCGCGCAGCTACGGGCAGCACACGCTCGATGGCCGAAACTGGGAAGAATACAAGGATCTAGGATCCAGCCTATCGCCCAGTCTAGTTGGGCGGGGCTATAGGGTGTATGATAAGTTAATCTTTTATATATAAGTTTCTGCCTAGTCAACTCCTAAAGGAAGGCCAATACCCACTAAGTCAAGATTAAGGCCGTGTCCGTCCATGAACGAAAGAGAAAAGACAGTGTACACCTATACTTCTCGGTATTCTGATGTTATGATAGCCAACCCTTTTCCTCCTTAGTTCCGTAACCTATAGGCCTTTTCTTAAACCTTCACCTTTGCATATTGCCATCCCATTGGGAAGTGAGGTTGGGAGTAGAAGGAAGCAAAACGGGCATCGCCCTTCCCATCCTCCCCTAATATTCCCCATCACTTGACTTCAACACCCCCCTCCCTTTTTTTGTCCATTTATGTCCTTGCACTTTACCCCTCCAATTAAGGGAAAGTGGTTATGGCATTTCTTGAAAAGGTCTATATAAATCGTAGTAACTGAAAAACACTGCATTGAGTTGTTAAATTGTGCTGCACCCCTATAGAGCATCAGGCAGTCCTGAGTTTAAAGCCCTTTGAATGTTGTATATACTGACTGCAGCATGGTGGACCAACAATTACAATTCGTATTCTGTGTCTATATTTTCTGGAACCTTTTAAAGGGGATGCAAGTTAATGTCTCTGCTGTAAACAGAAATCTTTGTAAATTCATCTCCATTCTAATTGCACCTGCTTTGTAGACTTATGACTCATGTCCTGTCGAGTGTCACTGAATGTGATTTTGTATTTGATGATCGCACTTTTTAAACAAAAATGTAAAAAAAAAAAAATTATGAAAAATTATTACTTTTCCGGTGCCTGTTTAGGGCAGGTCTCAGGCAGACCGCCAACTACTTTGAACAATTTGAAATGAGAGGAAACTCAAATCAGTCCCCAATGACAAAGAGGGGCACACAGGGGTTGATTTACTACAGGTAACCAACCAGACTGTGCTTTTTGCAAGTTCAGGTGTACTCTGACTGTGGGAAAAAAGCAGCATTTTTGTTTGCACATGATTGGATGATGGAAGTCAACAGAGCTTCCCCTCATTTACTAAGCTCCAGAGAAAATTCCCTTCCAAAGTGCAACGTGAACTATTTGCCTTTAGTAAATTAACCCTTCTGAGCTTCCCATATTGACATACAAAGCCGAAGACTAGAAGGCAATATAATGTTTGTGTACAGCGTTAGTATTTGGAGCAAACACAGAACACAGCAAGGTGCACCATATGAGAAGACTTTAATAACATTCAGCAAAACAATTTTAGTTCAGGCTTATCTGTCTCACTCTTCATGTCCTGCCTGTTCTCCAATCTTCTTTTAGTTGTCAAAACCAAAAGACTGCCAAGCCAAGGCATGAATTAGTTTAGGGAAATGTGATAAGCAATTATTGCCATTTTTTCTAAGAGCTTTTTACACTAATGCAACCACACTTTGCATAGCAAATACCTACATTTGCATTGCAAGTTTGCAAGTTGCTAGAAAAACCTGCTTACAGCCTGCCACAGCCTTTCATGTTGCTTTGTCTTGTTTCCAGTGGAGCAAAAGCGAACATTGCTTTGACAGTTAGAGAGGCAGTCTTGAAGTGGTCCTCTCATTGAATCTGCACAAGGAAATTATCATAAAGCTGTAGAATTTTTCTTAAAGGAACATTCATGATTAGCTTACAATTGAGATAAAAGCAGACTGTCATTTTATTCCACATATAAATGCAGACTGTTCTTTCTGAAGTTAAAGAGGAAAAAATAGAAAACCCTATTAAAAATCGGTATACAAGGCAGATCATACATATACCTTGACTCATTTTTAATAAAGCTTCTTAAGTAAAAATGTAGTTCTCAGAGGGATACACTGCCTTTGTTAGGCTGTCCTCTATGAGAAATCTTCCAATGTTATGTACTACTTACACCAACATCTGTGTAAAGGCTTGCACTTTCAAATCATGATCTACTCAGTATGGGTAGCAGAATCATACTAGCCACATACTTTACCAAATTGTAGATCTATTTTTTCAATCGTTCCGGTTTTTGTTTTCCATTGGTGTGTTACCCCATGCAGCATAAAAAATATTTATTGATAAGGAAATGTTATTTAACCACTTAAGACCCAGACCTTTAGGCAGCTAAAGGATCCGGACAGTTTTTGCGATTCGGCACTGCGTCGCTTTAACTGACAATTGCGCGGCCGTGCAACGTGGCTCCCAAACAAAATTTGCGTCCTTTTTTTCCCACAAATAGAGCTTTCTTTTGGTGGTATTTGATCACCTCTGTGGTTTTTTTTTTGCGCTATAAACAAAAATAGAGCGACAAATTTTTGCTACAATATATATCCCCCAAAAATATATATATAAAAAAAAAGTTTTTCCTCAGTTTAGGCCGATGCGTATTCTACCTATTTTTGGTTAAAAAAATAATAAAATCGCAATAAGCGTTTATCGGTTGGTTTGCGCAAAAATTATAGCTTTTACAAAATACGGGTCGTTTTATTGCATTTTTATAAAAAAAAATTTACTACTAATGGCGGCGATCAGCGATTTTTTTCGTGACTGTTACATTATGGCGGACACTTCGGACAATTTTGACACATTTTTGGGACCATTGTCATTTTCACAGCAAAAAATGCATTTAAAATGCATTGCTTACTGTAAAAATGGCAATTGCAGTTTGGGAGTTAACCACAAGGGGGCACTGAAGGGGTTAACATATGACCTCACCTGTGTTTCTAACTGTAGGGGGGTGTGGCTGTAGGTGTGATGTCATCGATTGGGTTTCCCTAATAAAATTGATCACGGCGCCACAGTGAAGAACGGGGAAGCTGTGTTTACACACAGCTCTCCCCGTTCTTCAGCTCCGAGGACCGATCGCGGGACTCCATCGGCGATCGGGTCCGCGGTCACGGTGCTTCGGACCGGGTCGCGCGCCCGCGACCCATGGCTGGGCACTTAAGGAGGGCGTACCTGTACGTGTTTGTGCCCAGCCGTACCATTCTGCCGACGTAAATGTGCAGGAGGTGGTCCTTAAGTGGTTATATGGATCACAAAGAAAAAGGCATTTGGGTTATGTTCATACTAATCTAATGGCTGCCCCAGGGCAGTGTATAAAATTCTATACATGTTGTAACCAAGGAGAAAAAAAAAAAGAAAAAAGAGAAACAAAGCATAAACATGTTAAAAAAAAAAAAAAAACATCCGATTCGGTTTCTTCATTGTCATACATTTATCTACACAATATCATCTACTTTTACATGCTGACAAAATTCAACTTAATGTATCTAAATGCAAATTCACTGACACATTCTATCCTAGAGTGACAACACTTATTCAGTTCACCTGCAGTGTTGTCCCACTTTCCAGTGTGTTCCCAATTTTGATTAAAGGCAGCTGTGTCTAGGTTATAGTCATAAAGTAAAAATTGTGTTCAACTGTTGCACACATTTAACAAGCACAGGGAGAGAAAACTTGTACAAAGTTATGGGAAAATTGTACTTTAAATGCAACCCCCTTTTACTTTTACAGTTTTGATTAAAGTGATACTAAAAACACACATTGTTTAATTTACCTAATTAAAGTGGGTGTAAACCCACTCTCATCCTTTCTAAACTACTGCCATAGTGGTTATCTATAAAGGATACATAAAGGATACACATGCCTCCTGCATGTATTCTTACTTGTCAAATGTCTCCCCTCTGTCTGTTATGAGACCCAAAAAACTGCAGATGCTGTGGGTGGGTCTGTTGTCTGGAGCTCTGTGGGTGGAGCAATTATGTACAATTATATATAATTGCTCAATTATGAGCAATTATGTCAGTAGTAGGGCTGCGCATCTTGACCGGTCTCACGATTCGATCGATTAAGATTATCAAGTCCACGAATTCGATTCCGCGATGCATCAAGATTACTGGGCACGGTTTTCATCTGTTCTTAAAAAAAAAAAAAAAACTCTCTGCATGTAGCAAACTGTAAACACAGCGGACAATGATACTAGAGAGGATCAGAGACTGCAGACAAGATACTAGAGAGGATCAGAGACTGCAGACATGATACTAGAGAGGATCAGAGACTGCAGACATGATACTAGAGAGGATCAGAGACTGCAGACATGATACTAGAGAGGATCAGAGACTGCAGACATGATACTAGAGAGGATCAGAGACTGCGGACAATGATACTAGAGAGGATCAGAGACTGCGGACAATGATACTAGAGAGGATCAGAGACTGCAGACATGATACTAGAGAGGATCAGAGACTGCAGACATGATACTAGAGAGGATCAGAGACTGCAGACATGATACTAGAGAGGATCAGAGACTGCAGACATGATACTAGAGAGGATCAGAGACTGCAGACATGATACTAGAGAGGATCAGAGACTGCAGACAATGATACTAGAGAGGATCAGAGACTGCGGACAATGATACTAGAGAGGATCAGAGACTGCGGACAATGATACTAGAGAGGATCAGAGACTGTGGACAATGATACTAGAGAGGATCAGAGACTATGGACATGATACTAGAGAGGATCAGAGACTACGGACATGATACTAGAGAGGATAAGAGACTACAGACATGATACTAGAAAGTATCAGAGACTGCGGACATGATACTAGAGAGGATCAGAGACTGGGAACATGATACTAGAGAGGATCAGAGACTGCGGACATGATACTAGAGAGGATCAGAGACTGTGGACATGAAACTAGAGAGGATCAGAGACTGCGGACATTGTCCCCATAAAGTCCTGCCAAACGACAATGTATGCCATGTCATAAATTATGGTTTATGTAGGTCTTATTGTCTTAGTGATTGATTCACATCACAACTTCTTGAAATTGAAATAATTTGGTTAATCCTCTTTATCAAAAGCTACCGAGATAAAAAGGATTTGGCTACCTCCTCTTGAGTCAGGTAAAGCAGACCAATCCTCTTGTACTTGGTTGCACTTATAGCCAAATCTCTTGGATTTAACAATGCAGATTTTGTGGTCTTCATAGAAACTGACGCTGCTGTGCTTATTACAGTCATAAAGAAAGTTAGTGACTTAGAACATTGACAGATAGAAAACTAGTTCATAACATTGCAGTGAATTCCACTATGCTTGCACAAGTCAGCCCTTTTTCTTATGTAGACTTTCAGAATTATAGACAGCAACAACAAAAAAAACAGGCAAAAGAATCAGGGTCCTAGACTTTTTATGGTAGGCTTGTGCAAGTTCTGTAGGTCTGTACATCTTTCTCTTTCAACAAGACAACTACGCAGGCATGTACAGTCCAATCACATAAGTAACTACCATGCTGAAGAAATACTAGTCTACTGCCTAAAAAAAAAACTCAACCCTTTCAAACCAGATCTCATAATCAGGTGCGGTGTCTGTTAAGCACCGCTATACAGTTGTATTTACTGCGATATTCCCCCCTCTAGCGGCCGAAAAAAGGGTCATTACCGCCAGCAATGCGCCTATGCTGAGATCCGGAGATCACTGCACTAACATTGGGTAGTTCGTACAACAGCACCTCCCAAGCTCTCCTTGTTTGTTTTTTTCAGCCCGCTGGGTTGAATTGAAAAAAAAATGATAGCGAGTACTAGGCTTAAGTCAGATACCATACACCAGTGATGGGGAACCTTGGCACCCCAAATGTTTTGGAACTACATTTCCCATGATGTTCAACTACACTGCAGAGTGCATGAGCATAATGGGAAATGTACTTCCAAAACATCTGGGGTGCAAAGGTTCGCCATCACTGCCCTACACCATACCATACACTGTCCCCCACACACAGCAACACCACATTCTTGAAGTTTTTTATATTGGCCACTACTGTACACTGTACTATACTATGCTTACTTCTATCATTCTATAACCAGTACTGTGCTCCACCAATACTATTTGTGCCCATATGTTGTCTAGCTAAATATAAATGGCTACCAATTGCTTTTCTTCATAATAACTAAAATAAAATAAGATATTCTTAAACTTTGTTTTATTAATACAGTTCATTTTGTGCTATTGATTAATCACGTTTTATTCACATCTTATGCTTAAATAGTTAAAAGGTATTATTGCACAAAGGGATTATCAATTCACATGTTAAATTATCCCTTATTAAACTTCTACTTAAGGGGTCAGCTAGCAGGAATAGCAACGATCCAGTCTCATGCATCACAAGACAAAACTCTTCTAGGTAATTATAAAAAAAAAAAAATCTGAACGGTACAAAAAGTAAAATACTCATCATCTTCTTAAAATCTAGGCTTACATTTTTAACCACACAATGCCCCCGCCCCAAAAAAAGACAGAAACTACAAATAGGAGCAATCACAATTAACTAAGGTTAACAAGAAGCAGTGTACACATTAGAATGAAGTTCTGAAACAGAAAACCTGCCCCATCATTGCCCACATAGTGACATGTTTATAAAGAACCAGAATGTAGATTTATTTTTCCTCACAACAATTTGGGAAAGTTCTAAAAATGAAGACGCTGAAAAGCTAAAAAAAAGTTTAGGAGTTTTATTTCTTAGGCTCTGGTATCACCATACTCGGGAGGAGTAGCATAATGTATTTTTTTTTTTTCAAATATGTTTATTGGGTTTTAAAAAGACAATTATAATCACATAGTCAACCTTAACTGAACATATTCTAATTACTAAAGGAAAGGACATCTTCAGTGTAGACAGAAGCATATAACAATGTGTATGTCAGAAGAATAGCATGTATACATATCATGAGGATGTTAAACTTATATCAAATCAATTAAAAAGGGGAGAAGGAAAAGATAAGGGAAGGTATTGGTAATGAAATGGTATAGTTTAACTCAAAACGACATTGGAGATATCACAACTTATAGTCAATAAGGAAGGTGACGTAGGCAACATAGTAAATCTGGGTTGTGTTATGTAAGTATCAATGTTTGGTATTCTGAAGATTTAGTAAAATGAATCCAACACGCCCATTTATCCTGGAACTCCTTTGAAGAGTCGTGAGATTGGGAAATCAGGTCTTCCATATTGGCGATGTGATCCACCTTGCGTAACCAGTCTGAGATTTTAGGGGGGGGAAGTCTGGGACCATTTAATGGGGATACACAATTTGGCCGCATTGATGAGATGTATAATAATAGAGTTTTTGTACACAGAGTTGGGTAGCGAAGATAGATGCAGCAGGTATTGTCCGGCTGAAAAGTTTGGGGTGTAGGTGGTGATGGATGTTATAAGATTGTGGATAGTTTTCCAGAAGGGCGTGATGAGGTAGCATTCCCACCAGATATGAAGAAGCGTACCCGTTTCAGTATTACAGCGCCAACACAAGGGGGATGAATTTGGACTGTATTTGTGGATAATGTAAGGGGTCTTATACCATCTGGAGTAAACCTTATAGCCATTTTCCTGCGTAAGGACATTCAATGAACCCTTATGGAGGCGGCGAAACACCGAAAACCATTGGTCATTTGAGATTGACATTTTTAGATCTTGTTCCCATTTTCTATTAGTCTTGTCTAATTGTGGATCAACTGATGAGTTCAAGATATTATATATAAGGGAAATTAAGTGGTCTTGAGGCTCTGATTTTAAACATAGTATGTCAAAAGAAGTCTTAGGCCTGTGCCAATTGTTAGTGGAGCCAAATTTAGTCAAGAATTCTACGATCAAGTTAAAGTCACGTGAGGAGATTCCAAGGTCTGGGAGTTTAGAGGAGAAATTTTCAAAGGTTAAAAGTTTGCCATGCTCAAAAACTAGTTCAGCTCTGAGGATCTTTTTGGAATGTGTTGCAGAGGGAGTGTTAACATAAGGCTTACGAAATATTTCGGGATTGGAATCAATAGGGGTGACGGGACCATAAACATTAGAGATCTTTAAGGATTTGCATAAGGATCTGAAAATTTTAAGAGATGTTCCTGTAAGGGGGTGTGAATTAACAGAGTGAGGTATTTTCTTAGGGCTAATCCATGGAAGATGTTCTATAGGGACTGGCATGGAGAATAAAGATTCCTCCAAGCTTATCCAATCCTTATAGCCCCTGTGGAGGTGCCAATTAATGATTCTAGCCATGTGGCAGGCCCAATAATAGTTTTTAATATCCGGTAGTCCAATACCGCCTGAAAGTTTGGAAATTGTTAGTTTATCCAATCTAATACGAGGTTGTTTATCGTTCCATAAAAACTTCAAGCACATTTGTTTGAATGTTTTAAAAAATTAGCTAGGTATTATAATGGGAACCGTTTGGAATAGGTATAAAATTCTAGGCAGTATACTCATCTTGATTATATTTGCCCTACCAAACCACGAGAAGAAATTTTTATCCCATTTGAGTAGATCGCTTTTAATGTTGTTCAGTAGGGGTATAAAATTGTTATTATAGAGGTTGTCCATGTTCGATGATATGTTAATCCCCAGGTAGGGTATAGAATCACTTTCCCACTTGAATGGGAAATTGGTCTTACATTGATCAACCAATTTAGTGGGTAAAGAAATGTTCATTGCTTTGGATTTTGAGAAATTAATTTTAAAATTTGATATGGTCCTAAATAAAGAGAAGTCATTAAGTAGATTAGGGATAGTAATTATCGGATTGGTAAGGAATAATAAGATGTCATCTGCGAAGGCCACTAATTTATATGTTTTATCGCCGATGCTAATGCCTTTAATGTCAACGTTGTCTCGTAATTTGCATAGAAATGGTTCCAGGATAAGTATGAACAATATTGGTGACAAAGGGCATCCCTGGCGGGTGCCATTCGTCACGGAGAATGCCTCCGACAGGTCGCCATTAATTTTGATCCTTGCTGTGGGGGACGAATATAAGAGACCAATAAAATCCAATATACGATTTCGTAGGCCCAAAGATTTTCCATCATATAATCCCAAGCAATCCTGTCAAAGGCCTTCTCCGCGTCGAGAGATAGAAAAAAGCCAGGAAATTTGGATTTGATCAGCCAATGTTGGATATGTAGGGCCTTAATGGTGTTGTCTTTGGATTCCCTCCCTGGTGTAAAACCAGTTTGATCGAGGGAAACAATACTATGAATTAAAGGGAGTAAGCGGTTTGCAATTATTTTAGCATATAATTTAATGTCGATATTCAAGAGAGATATGGGTCTATAATTCGATACGAGTGACTTGTCTTTATCGGGTTTGGGAATCATGACAATATGAGCTTCCAAAAGATCGTTCGGGATAGGAGATGGAAAGGGGTTCGAGTTGAAAGTATTGATAAATTGGGGGATTAAAATGTCCTTAAATGATTTGTAGTAATTGACAGATAATCCATCTGGCCCAGGGCTTTTACCAGTCTTAAGCTGACTAAGCGCGTCAAGAGCCTCCCCCACTTCCAGGGGTTTATCTAAATTTTTCAATACGTCCAAACCCAAGGGTTTAGGGCAGTAATTCTTCAAAAAATCTGAAATTAAGTTTTCTCTCGAAGGAGAGTTTTTAGAACGGTTCTCAGGCGGTAAGTTATAGAGCCTGGAGTAAAAGGTACGAAATTGGTCAGAGATGTCTTTAGTGGAAGTATGTTTGTGACCAGTAGAATCTGTTATGGAATATATATTCTCATATTTTTTTGACGTCGAGCGTAAGGAATTAGCCAATAATCTACCTGTTTTGTTTCCGAATTCGTAGAAGAACTTTCGAGAGAGAATGAAATTGCGCTTGACCTTTTTATCCAGTACTTCGGACAATTCCAATCTGAGCCTCGAAAGCTCCTCACGGGTGCTTAATGCTAGTGAATGTTTATGCAATAGTTCAAGGGTGTTAATTTGTTTAGTCAGGTCATCTATATGGATCCGTCTCATCTTATTTCTCTGTGCCCTCAATGATATCAGATGACCCCTGATGACGCATTTGTGAGCAAGCCAAACGAACATAGGATGAACAGCACCATTATTATTGTCTGAGAAATAATCAGAGATTTTTGAGTTGAGAAGTTTTAGATTGTCAGAGCTGCTGAGTAGTGAGTCATCGAGCCTCCAGTATCTCGGTGAGATAGGTTTATCTGCAAAGGATAGACTCAGAGTAATTGGATTGTGGTCAGAAATAAGCATGGGTTCTATTGTGGCATTTTTTATAAGATTTTATAAAAAAAATAATCTATTCTCGAATAGGTATTATGAGGAGGAGAATAAAAAGTGTAATCTTTTGAGGAAGGATTTAGTATGCGCCAGGTGTCATGTATGGATAGATCTAACAAAGATTTTTTGATTGCACTAAGGGTGAAGTTTTGGAGGAGGCAGAGGAGGTATCCAAGACGGGATTGAGGGCCAAGTTGAAGTCACCCCCCATTATTAGTGAACCAACTACAAAAGATTTCAAAGCTTGGATTGTATTATCAAAGAACTGGGCATGTAATCTATTAGGAGCGTAAATATTTGCCAGAGTTATTGGCTTATTAAATAAGGAACCCTTAATAAAAATATATCTGCCATCGTCATCCAATTTAGAATCCATCAATCGAAAAGGGCACCGTTTAGAAATAAGTATAGAAACTCCTCTGGTTTTAGATACTGGGTTTGTCGCGTGAAAAATAAGGGGAAATTTTTTGTCAGTAAATGTCGGGCATTTATCCGTTTTGAAGTGGGTCTCTTGCAAAAACACTATATCTGCATTTGATCTTTTTAAAATCATCATTAATTTCGACCTTTTTTCAGGGACATTGAGGCCCTTAACATTGAGAGAGTAAAGTTTAACCACATTTTGTGGGTTTACATTAGTATCGTTCGGGAGTGCCATGGTCACAATAGAGGCGAGGGGGGGGGGCAATGTCGCAGTGAGGGGAGAAGTAGGAAAAAAGGGAGAAGGGAAAAAAACTAGCTTGAGAGTATGAAAAACTCAAAATATGGTACCGGTGTTCTAGTAAAGTAAAAAAGGGAAAACTTTTGTAACAATAAATCCACTTAGGAAGTATATACGGTACCAAGGGAGGTGATATCTTACTTGGAGAAATCCAAATAAGAATAGCCTCGTGTGGGGTTGGAGTGAACCAAACCAAAGTACTGAAGGCAGAATCGAACAGCCATCTGCCGCAAACGAACTGAAAAGGAGAGTAGTAGCAAAGTATAAGGTAAATCAATACAATTAAAATTCTACTACTCCTAATATTGAGGAGCCAAAATATTATATATCCTGACATATACATATAAACAAGTGAGATGTGTCAAGTGACAAGCATGTATTATAGTCAAAACCTAAGGGCATTACCTAGACTTTCTAAATAGGCTGCAGCGATGCAACGTTTTTACAATAAACAAAGTAGCAGAGAAAGACCCAACTGAGGTGGGTATGCTAATTATTTACCTTGTTGCATAGCCGGCCTACTAGAAAATATAAACACATAAGTGTACACACCATAACATTTTTGCAAATAATAAACGTGAACCTTATAAGATCAAAGAGGAGGATTGCTCCAACTCAAATGAAAAATTGTAAACCACATATATGTATAGAGAAGAGAGAAAAGAAAACAAGGGTAGAATGGCAATATGAGGCATTTTAGATAAACAACAAACCGTGGAGCTGAGGTATAATCTAAAGATAATACTCAGTGTGTAGAGAATAAGTGTGAAAGAAAATGACATGTGGCAACACAGTATAACTTATGTGGCAAAATAAACTCATTTTTCCCTCCTGGGTTTCCTGGAGCGTGGTGATCATGTTGCTAGGAGATTGGGGCCTAGCATATTAGTAGGTTGTGGAAGTTCATCTCCGGATTGAGAGCGACGCCTCCTGGTTCTGGAGGGGACCGTTTCCATGACATCATCTTTAGCAGAGTCTTTAGTGGCAATTCTAGAGCGAAATTCTGCATACCAGTTAGGCAGTTCCATATACGGTAGGTCCATAGTTTTACAGAAGGAGTGCAGATCTTCAGGAACTCTCAATATGGCAGTGTGTCCCCGATTGGTTGCTTGTAACCCAAAAGGAAATTTCCATTTATAAATAATGTTGTTACTTCTTAAGGTGTCAAGTAAGGGTTTCAAGTCACGCCTGTTTTGAAGAGTAATTTTTGACAGGTCTTGGAAAATCATTATCGTAAATCCCTCAAATCTAATATTGGAACGAAGTTTAGCATTCCTTATGATCTTTTCCTTAAGCATAAAATCGTTTTATGTGGCATATTACATCCCTAGGGGGGTCTGTAGGATTACCCCTGGGTCTCAAGGCCCTATGCATACGTTCCATTCCAATTGTAGTCAGGGGCGGACGTCCCAACAGATCATTGAAAATGCCCAATATTGCAGGGGAAAGCTGGTCATGATCTATTGATTCGGGTAGTCCACGAACCCCAAGATTGTGTCTCCTGCTTCTATTTTCCAAATTTTCTGTCTGGCGTTGCAAATCCCTCAGGAGCATGGTGTTTGTGTCAACCTTCCTGTTTACATGGCGCAGCGCCGCGTTCTGTTGCGCAGCTGATTTTTCAATATCAGTGACGTGCGCGGTAACTGCGCGTATGTCTTTCTTAAGGTCAGCTATGGCGGCTGACAAAGTCTCCTTAATGTCTGCCGCCACAGAACGGAGATCGTTCAGGCTAGGGCTCTGAAGCGGGTCATTAGTGTATTCATAGTTCCGGACAACGGGAGGGGGTATTGTGTTCCCAGAAGCCTGTGGTACAATGACAGTATGTTGCGGTTCCATACTTAAATCCGCCATTGTCTATCTGGGTAGGTCAGCCTTAAAGTGTCAGAGCGAATCCAATTTTCGCCGGAAAGTCTAAGGAATGGTATCGAATTGTGCCCGATAAGAGCAGGAGACGATCCAGTCAGGTCCTGGTAGTAAAATCACCTTACCGGCTCCGTAATTTAAGGATTGTAGTTCGCAGCGGCAGGAGCTCACAGATTAAGCCTCCATTCCTGGTCACGGCTAGACCACGCCCCTCCAGCATAATGTATTTTGGGGTGTAATTAGTGGTATGCATATGCTGTGTGTGAGAAATAACTTGCCAATATAACAATTTTATGTGAAGAAAAAAAAAAGAAAAAAAAATCTTGATTTTGCAAAGAATTGTGGGAAAAAAACTTCAAAAAAACTCACTATGCCTCTTATTAAATACATTGGAATGTCTACTTTCCAAAAGGGGTCATTTGGGGGGGGTGTTTGTGTTGCCCTGGCATGTTAGGGTCTCAATAAATGAGATAGTATGTCAGTACTTTAGGTGTGATCAATTTTCAGAGATTGGCACCATAGCATAACTTTCACAAAGACCAAATAATATACACCGATTTGGGTTATTTTTACCAAAAGATATGTAGCAGTATAAAATTATGGCCAAAATTTATGAGGAAAAAATATTAGTTTGCAAAATTTGACAGAAACAAAGAAAAATGCATTTAACAAATTTTACATATTTTCCATTTATAGCGCAAAAAATAAAAACCCTGCAGTGATTAAATACCACCAAAAGAATGCTCTATTTGTGTGAAAAAAAAGGGCAAACATGTCATATCGGTACAGTTTTGCATGACTGAGTAATTGTCATTCAAAATGTGAGAGCACTGAAAGCTGAAAATTGGTCTGGTTAGGAAGAAGGGTTTAAGTGCCCAGTGGTCAAGTGTTTAAAGGGGGTGTTCACCCTAAATAAAATTCTAACATTACATCCAGCATACTAAGGACATTTACAGTATGCAGGTCTTTTTTTTTTTTTTTCCTGATATACCGTTATATTGTGATTTTCTCTGTCTGTTGAAACAGTTCCCCATGTTGCACAACGCCCAATCACCAGATTTCCATAAATAGCTGAGCTGCGAGTCGGCGCTATACGGCCTGCGCAGTCAGCTCTACACGGCGGGCGCAGGCGCCGTATGCCGCCGACTCGCAGCTCGGCTATTTATGGAAATCTGGCGATGCGCGTTGTGCAACATGGGGAACTGTTTCAACAGATGTAAATCATCTAACCCAGGGATAGGAACGCCCAATCCCACAGTAATCAGAACCCGGAGGAAGGGATAGGAACACCCAGTCCCGCAGTAATCAGAACCCGAAAGCCCTGGAGAAAAATCACAATATAACGGTATGTACGAAGAAAAAAAAAAAAAAAGACCTGCATACTGTAAATGTCCTTAGAATGCTGGATGTAAAGTTAGAAATTTGTTTTTAGGGTGAACCCCCGCCTTCAATAAACAAGTGTGATTTAACTGTAAGATGATCAGGACAGCCGCACTCCAATCCAACATAAAACTTTAATGTAAAAAACTTGAAACCGGCACTACAAATCAAAGCAACGGAACTCAAAACGCCGCGATTTGAGCCCCCATTTTTTTTCCAGGTACACATCTCTATGCCGAACGCCGAAGCCGCCAGGAAAAAAAAGCTCCGGGACTTGTTTTGAGCTTCAGGCGTCCGGCGTTTCGGTGTTCGGCGTGGAGATGTGAACCATCTCCATAGAGGGGAATGTTAAATTTCCCCTCTGGCGTATGCGGCGTCCAGCGTCGGGCGTATATACGCCTAGATGTGAATGGAGCCTTACAGTTTGTGATAATATTTAAATCATCACAATAAATTGCAATAACAGTCTCTTATAAAGTGCTTGGTGCTCCAAAAAGATTTAGAAGGTGCTGAAGTGCTTCATGTAAACATGTTGTGCTGTGTGCCACACTCCCCTCTCATTTCCCCACTCACCAGAAAAAATTGACCCTCATCTTTGCAGTCTGGGGGTCAAACATTCTTAGTCCTTAATGAGATCTCCAAATAAAAGATCTTAGGGAAGCCAGGATATCCAATAGGCTCGACAAAACAAGTAAAAGCTCATAGTGAAGTACTGTATAAAAAAAAATATTTGGGCAATCATAAGCAACAATTACAGGATTGCAGAAAAAAAACAAGCATAGGACAGAGAGTAAGGTTCTTCCGGATTCACTGTGGCTCTCCATATGTTCCATGAAGGGCAGAAGTAGCGTCGTTGGTTAGGAAATCATTTGTCCCTGTACACCCACTGTCCCCGATCCAATCCTATCCGGCAAAAACTGCCTGGTGGATTGGATCGGAGGATAGTCGGATTTAAACGAAAACACGATCCATTTACATCTGGTCGACCATAGATGAAAGCGGGTTAATGCAGAGCAGACATGGACCTGTCACCCGCCTGCTCAGCCTGTCACCCACTGAGCAGGCAGATCCACAGATCCCATGTAAAATAGCACCAACAGAACAAATGTCTTCCTTTATCCATTGCTTAACTATGCATCTTTCAGCTACCTATATAGTCAATATGCCGGATCCGTAATGATGGCTTTTACATTTCTGGGTCTGCATTTTAGAAGCTGGCTCATAGTTCTGGGTAAAATTCTGTTAGGCATGATTTTATACACACAAACACACACTTATACTGTATATAGCACTTTAACAAAAAATAAATAAAAAAGAATGGACACAAACACTTCTTAAAAAAATAAGGCAACAAATAAAAATATTATTCTGGCCTCAAAGTAAATTTCTAAAAGTAGGAAATCTTAAAAATAAAAAACCGACTCTTGAAAAGATTGTGACAATGCAAAAGGAAAAAGCAGCTCAGCCATCAAAAGACTTGCAAGTTCTGCCATGCAGCCCTGACAATGCTCACATCACCATCTCCTGCCAGTATACAGCCTATTCTCTGAAGTTAACATGAGTGAAGCACTCAAGGCCTTCCCATCACTGCCTTCTGGAGCTTTCTTTTTTGCATCATGAAAGGGAGCAAATGCAGAAGAATATACTGTAGTGACACTTCTCAAACCAAATTCCTTTTAGTATTTTATGACTGATCACCACCACAATTTTTTTTTTAAGAAAGCACTTAAGGATTTTTCTGGGGGAAAGACGGAGGTAGGTAGGTGAAATGTGGCAATTTTAGTTAGCATGGTACTGTCGTTTTGAAGAGACTCTGGGAATCCTGCTGTCAGTACAGTGGTACCAATACTGGATTATGTTTAGTTCCTATTTAGCACAAATTATTTTGATTGCAATATTGGGCAGGGGCAGAGAGAGCTTTATTTTATTACATGATGGGGAAGGTTAGAACCTCTGACAGATCAAATACTAAAAAGGTATTTTAATTCACCTTTAGTGAATTAAAATACATATTTATCAGCGTATAACATGCACTTTAACTTTAAGAGGGAAGTTTCAGGAAAAGCTTATACAGCCCCCTGCATATAACACGCAGGCACAGTTTACCCTCTATTTTCAGGGTGAAAAAGTGAGTGTTATACACCAATAAATACAGTACCTTTTTATACCAAACACAACAGTGCTTCTAATTTTTTGGATCATAGTTTTTAATTGGAACACTTTCTGTTGCCTAAACAGAGCAGATTACATCTTAAAGTGGAACTACACTTCATCCACAACAAACCGAAAACAATATTTAGATTTTTTTAATACTATTTAAAACGCACCCTTCCATCCATGTCTCCATGCTTTATTTTGTTGATAAATCACTTTGAAAAGCACCCCCTAGCATTTTTGGACTTGGCCACCTGGAGTATTCATGTAGCATTTACTTTCTGGAATGCACTTGCCCTTAGCTCAGGCGTGCATGCAAGAAAGGGTGTGCTTAGCTTGAAATGGGAAAAAGACCCTCCTATGGATTTTGAAGGCAACCAAAAAGGAGAAATTAATAACCATTTATATATAAAACCACTTTTTATTACAAAACGACATTGGGGGTTATTTACGAAAGACAACTCCACTTTGCACTACAAGTGCACTTGAAAGTGAAGTGCAGTTGCTGTAGATCCGAGGGGGACATGCAAGGAAAATAAAAAACAACATTTTAGCTTGCACATGAATGGATGATAACATCAGCAGAGCTTCCCCTCATTTCAGATGTACCCCTTAGATTTACAGTGACTGCACTTCCAAGTGCACTAGCAGTGCACTTGTAGTGCAAAGTGCATTTGCCTTTCGTAATTAACCCCCATAGTCCTGTTAAAAACACACGTGGCCATATTTAGGCCCAGATCCATTGTACACATCAATATGCAGTTGATACTTTGTATGTTATGTTTGTTATGTTTGTATGATATGTTACATATCTCTTTGGAGGATTTGATGTTCATCAGATAGTTTTCTTGGTCATCATACATCAAAAGCATTTCTAGATTTATTAATATCTTCCTCAGGGATATAATCCATGAGGACGAGATTAAATTAATAAATCTAGAAATGCGTTGGATGTATGATGCCCAAACTAACTAACTATCTGGTGAACATTTCAATCAAAAAAAATATTACCACTTCTCATGATGACTGCCCATATCAACCTCCACTTGCTTGTGAGCAGAAGTAAATTCATGCAAGGATCATAAAGATTCCCATACCATGAAAAAGGGACTCAAAAATTACACAAGGCCCATATTTCACTGCAGTTCACCCAAACCAAGGTGTGCATGTCTGCTCCTTAGCACATCTCATAAATTTCTAATGCCCAGTACACACGATCCGAATATCGTACGACAGATCGGGCGACTTTTTCCGCTTAATAGTCGCAAATAGAAATTAAAATTGTTATTAAAGTCACAAAAATTCTTGTGCGACAGAAAAAAATATAAAAAAAAAAAAAAAAAAAAATCGGAAGTGATGTCATGTGTTGTTATGTATTTGTATTGTATTTTCGGATGACAACTATACGGACTAAAGGAAAATGGTACGGTCTGGTACCGTACGAGAAAAAATTTCGCGCTTTTCCAATAAAATAATATCAGATGAACTGTCATGATCGGCTCTCGAAAGCTCTGTACCAACGATCAGATTATCGAACGATTTTTCCTCGGACAAAATTTTTCGTATGATATTTGGATCGTGTGTGATATTTGGATCGTGTGCACGGCCCATAAGGGTGTGCTTAGCTAAGAAAGCCCCTATTCCCTTCCTGAAGACTCCTGGGATGTATGGCATCATTTGTCTAGGCATGGAAACAAGAAAAGTAACTAAAGAAATCTTAAAAAAAAAAAAAAAAGTAATGATAAAAAAAAATTCTCTTTATACTAATGCAAGTAGCATAGGGATGAAAAATAGTCAATGTTGATTGAGAGATTGAAGTTCCGCTTTAAGGGATCTAAAAGTTAGTTACAGAGTACCATATGGTAATCAACAACATATGTAAACTACCTGTTTACATACAGCCTTGAATTGAACCCCAAAGGATTGTAGCAGTCAATACACCCACACAACACGTCCACATATATCCATACTGCAATGCAATGTTATATTCCTTCAATAAAAAAGGACCGGTTCTGCCGCTTTGGCATCCTATTCCAAATTAACGGGCTGCCTTAGCACAACGCACTTTAATGTGTGATACAATGAAAATTTGCAGCAACGCCATGCAGCCCTGAGGTCTAAAAAGGAGCCCAAGGCTGCATTCACAGCTAGGCGTAGGCGATTTGCAGCGTTTTGTACTGCGATTTGCTGCGACAAATCGCGTAGTTTTTAACCGCGTTTTTTTAACAGGTCATTGTCGGCTATGCCGAACGCTGAAGGCGCCTGATACCGCGTGACAAAAAAGGGTCCGGGACTTGTTTGAGCTTCATGCGATCGGCGTTTCAGCGTTCAGTGTGGAGATGTGAACCATCTCCATAGAGATTAATGTTATTTCTCCCCTCCAGCGTATTCTAGCGTCGCGCTTCAGGCGACAAAACGCCTAGGTGTGAATGGAGCCTAAATCATACAGTTTCCTATACAAAACTACAAACCCTTTGGCAGGTACAGAAGGCACACATTTAGTTAAACTCTGTATTTAGTTGTTTGCCTGGAGTTCTGCTTTAAGTGCAGGCTAAACACTAGAAAACCATAATAATCTTCACCATAGTAGGTATACCATAGAGATCTGAAACCCCGGCTCACATAATCAATGATGAGATGAAAAGGTGTCTGGTTGGAGTGTTTCTGTACAGTACGTAGTTTATCTGCTACACACACACACACACACACACACAGTAAAACAATACACTGTACCTATCATTACACTTGAAATAACAAAAAAATAAAACAGACTGGCGAAACTAAAAAAATATATATACTCTCCTGCCAATAAGACGTGATTTGGGTTTATCAGATGTTTAGTGAGGCCTGAGAAGCAGTGTTCACTAGTTCAGCAGGGTAAATAATTGATAGCGAGGTAAGCACACATCAGTCGTGGAAACATAACAGGGGATATTTAGCCTAGGGTTACATTTTCAAAGACTCTGCTGTATTCAGCCTGGCAGGTATGATGTAGCTTTTATTTATCGTAGGTCTGACCCCAATTCAGCCTACGCAATTGTGAAAGCTCAGAGGACGCTGCAACTGAACAGTTTCATTTGCCCCTATATGATCCAGAGAGATATCTGTGTTATTTGAACCCAGGAAGCCAAGGAATTTTGAGTTTAACAATTTCAAGGGTGAATAATCTTTTTAAACCCATGTTTCAGAAAAGGACACACTTAACCTAATTTTGGTATTAAATTTCCTATGTAAAACAGATTCATAATACATACAAATACTTTGTATTAGCACAGCACAACATGAAAAAAAATGGTGAAAGGAAAAAGTTCATATACTATATAGCATCATTATGTTATAAGACATGCATGGGAAGAGAATAACAGCAAAGGCAGACAGACCGCAATAAATAGGATTTTATTCTGTGTTCAGGCCAACAAATTCTGACAGACTAGCTCACTGTGCCCAATAGTTGGGCAGTAAACTCTTTTGCTCTGATAACGCATGTGGAAACATGTATCGCGGGACTTGTTACATGCATTAGCATGCTGCAGTGCCAGCGATTTTCACTGGCACCCCAATCCATACACTAAAAAGGAATTGGTGCATTGGCAGCTTATTTATTTGAATAGGTTGTTTTACAGGAATGCATGTCAACATGCACAAAAAACTGGTAACACCAGTGGCGGCTGGTACGCAACATTTTTGGGGGGTGCAAACGAAAAAATTGCAGCCCAACTGTGCCCATCAAACGCAGCCACTGTGCCATGCCCTGAAAAACACAACCACTGTGCCATGCCATCAAACGCAACCGCTGGCTCTGATAGGCACTTCCACACAGCCAGACAGCTGCCGTTATTCAGCTGGCTGGCGCTCAACATCCGGCCAGCTGAATAGTGTGCGGCAGTGGCGAAAATATATAGATTCATACAATGCATGAATCTATATATTTTAGTGGCTGTGCAAGAGCCATAGGGGGGCGCGCTCCAGCGCCCTCTATGGACACACCGCTTCTGGGCAAGAATGGGACCTAATTTAAAGAAATCATGGGGTTGATTTACTAAAACTGGAGAGTGCAAAATCTGGTGCAGCGGTGCATAGAAACCAATCAGTTTTTGTTTTTCCATGCTTAAAGTGTTACTAAACCGACAACAGTTAAATCAGTCTGTATATGCAGAAAAGCATGCTTGTTATACTTGTTGTAGAGCCCAAGGGGTTATTCTTCTGCATTGTGTAAAAAAGGCTGTTTGATCCTGTCTTCTCTGATCCTATCCTCCTTCCACAGTCCCCAATCCATCTCCTGATAAAACAGAGCTTTGGGGGCACTCTGCACATGCTCAGTTTGGTCTGTAGTGCTAGAGAGTTTTTTTTTTCTTGATAGGGTGCATGTGATTAACACAGGGCCAACCAGAAGGTCAGGGGTCCTGCAACCTTTATAGAACAGTCAGTAGAATGAAAACTCCTTCTACAAGCTTTACCCAGACACTGACTGTAGTCACAAGACTGCTATATGCACCACTAATGGGAAAAGGTATTTAGCAGTTTATATTTACTAAAATAATTGCATTTCCATGTTCTTTGGGAGACCAGATAGATATAGTGAATGCAGGCTCCTGGGTTAAGTAACACTTTAATTAGACAAGCTAAAGTTAGAAGCGTATTGGCTACCATGCACAGCTGCACCAGAGTTTGCACTCTTCAGTTTTAGTGAATCAATGAGTGTATATTCATTAAATATATTGTTTGTTGGATCCATGCCACTAGGGGGTCCCCCATGAGGGTTGCTGGCCTCAGTAAAACCAGGATAGTATGTAAAAATCAGTGTTTTTTTTTTTTACATCTGTCACTGAAATGTCCCTTACCGATATCCTTTTAGTATAATAATCCCAAGATTATAGCTGTCCGCCTCTCCAGTACCTTTTCAGTGTGTGTATGTGTACTGTGTGTATACGGTGTATGCGTGTGTGTGTGTGTGTGTGTGTGTGTGTATACTGGGTGGCCCCATAATCTATTGCCTGGGGACCCCATAATATCCTATTGCCTGGGGACCCCATAATCTCCTATTGCCCGAGGGCCCCACGAATTGTCAGGCCACCCCTGGATCCATCCCAACTAAAAGTGAACTCTCTGGTGCACAATGCTCACAGACAGAAATGTATTTTCCAAAACATTATTGCCACCTCTACATGTACAAATAAGAACTCATCCCCACTAGAAGCACTGTTGAGCATTTCGCTGCATTATTCAGTGTAGGTGAAATGCATGCATGTCAGAAAATCCAATGTTCATTTACACCCACGTATTGCAGTGTATTGGGGAAAAAAAATCTGGCATGCTGCATTTTGGACGTGGACCTGCAGCAGTTTATAACAATTAAAATAAGGTCTTTAAAAAATATAAAGCCAGTCGGAAGATGTCAAGTCAAAGCACATACTCACATGGTTTCGGTGTAAAAAATTGTATTTTGAAGAAATTTCAGTTTTGGTATTAAAACATGTTTTAAGGAAAGACCTAAGCTGCCTAGAAAGTTAGCGATCACATTCTACTCATCCAATCAATAAAAATTACAGAACTCTAGATGTTTTGTGTTTTATCAACAAATAAAATACATAGAATATAAATTTACAGCATCATGTTAACACAAATCTGTATTAAACCCTTTGTGACTGCCATATAAACTTAAATCCAAATGTAAAATGCCCCTTGCCATGGGAAAGTCAATTAACCTTGCTACAGAGAACTAGGAATGTGCAAGTTCTTAGACCTGGTGACTTGGTGCCAAACAAAACTTTGGTCACAAAAGGGTTACAGGTTTAAGATTATATAACAGAGGTAGAGGCGTTTAAATTGCTAAAACTGGATTACAACATTTATAATCAGTTTCAAGTTGTTCCAACCAAGATTTAAACATTGTTTATAATAAGTAGACAGTTTATGACAATGAAGTATTCACATCATGCTGGAATCATTGTGCATACTACAATCTAAAGAAAGTTCAGAGCAACCATTGTTAGCAAAGGCAGCAATCTTTATATGAACAGACAAGTTCTTGGATATTGTCCTAAGCCACAAAAGTTCTACCTAATTATGGCCAGCTTTAAAGTGCATTTTCACTTTTGCAGCTAAATTGGGATAACTTTATATTTGTTATATGTTCTCAATCATATAACACAACGTAACAAAAAAAAAAAAAAAAATGGCACGTGCCTTTTACTTGTTTTTTTCTGAAAACTCCATAAGACCCTTTTCATACTTAGACCGCCCCGTGGTTTCGCATTAAAGCACTGCTCGCTTTAACGGCACTGCAGAGCCACTTTGCGTGCTAGAGTGGAGCACTTTTAACCCCAAAGAAGGGTTTAAAAGCTTCTGTGTTTCAATGGGCAGGGCAGTTTGGGCGTGGCGTATACACTGTGCCCAAACCACCCCAAAGATGCTGCTTGCAGGACTTTTTTTTTTTCATGTCCCGCAAGCGCAACGCCCCCAGTGTGAAAGCACTCGGGGTTTCACACTGGAGATGCTCTTTTCAGGAGCTATTTTTAGCGCTAAAGCGCCTCAGTGTGAAGAAGGTCTAACTGAAGTTTTCCTCTGCTATGAAGACCCTTAATTTTGTATTTATTTTTCCCCTTCTCAGGTCCCCTGTAGGCACTTCTGGCTTCTCTATCCTGCTGAATGCCCATCACAGGAAGCCGTTTCTCAGCCAGCTCTGTGCTTCCGTATACAAACACGTGTAGCTCAGCCCCGCCTCCTACTACCTCCTCACTGATGTGAAAAAGAAAGAAAAAATTGCACTAATCTAAATATACAAATAGTGAGCAGCTACACAACAATGTGTCAAAAAATGGATGAATAGTGAAGAAAATATGTAGAGCTAACTTTAATAGAGTCGCCTAAAAATGAGAAAATAAGTGAAAAAAAATTATACACCACGGTGAATATAAGAATAAATGTTCATCAATGGGTAAATAAAAGACTGAAACACATAAGTCCATCAATGGATAAATGAAAACTGAAAAAGACATATGGCCACCTCAATCATCATGGACAGGACATTCTTCCCAACTAAACGGAGTAGATGGAATACTCTTAAAGGATGAAGAGGATCTGCCTGTCAGCTACACCAGATCAAACATGCTTGGAAGGTCCCCACTGGTATCCACTCGATTTATCGAAGGCCAGAAGATAAAATCCACACGGGATGTCCATAGTCCAAGGCTAGAACCGCACAATGGAAATAATCCAGTCACGATCAGGACCAAAAGCAGATGCAGGTAAACCTTTTGCTCCAGGCCGAACGTGAGTGGTAAAGAACAGTATCCACTCACAGGGTAAAGGGGCACACTGGCGAAGCTTTAAAACCTTAGTCCGGCAGGTCGTGCTGAAAAAAAAACAAAAAAAAACACAATGCTCTAGATGGTGCAACGTAAGGTTTTATTGTAATGAAACCAAATAAACATAAAAGTGATCACAAAAATATAAAATAGGAAATAAAAGCAAATATGGAGAGTAGCCGTACCAAGTCCGACACGTTTGGTCCAACGGGACTTTAACTGGGGCATCCGATTTTCATGTGTTTCTCATTTTTAGGTGACACTATTAATTTTAGCGCTACATATTTTCTTCACTATCTCCTCACTGGCTGTGACTGACAGCAGCAGGAGCCATTCTCCAAGCCCTTTGAGGGAGAGAGAGCTGCTGCTCTTCTGCACAAGATCGGGATAGGGCTTAGGGGGGCTGGGGGGAGCTGCACTTTTTTTACCTTAATGCAGAAAATGCATTAACCACCGCAATACAGGGCACTTTCACCCTCTTCTACCCAGACCACATTTAGCACTGACACACTTTGAATGAAAATTGGGTAGTCATGCAACACTGTACCCAAATGAAATTAAGGCACTTCACACAGAGCTTTCTTTTGGTGGTATTTAATCACAAAGACCAAGACCAAAAATGTAGAAAAAAAAAAGTTGTTTTTCTTAGTTTCTAGGGGTGCAACGGATCAAAAAACTCACGGATCGGATCGATCCTCGGATCAGGAGTCACCGACGGATCGTTTTTCGGATCAGCAATAAAGAAAAATTTTCAAATGTACAGATAAAAAAGTAATCTCCTTAAAATGACCACACCGTATAAGCTTTGATCTCCATAAATGGTATCAACATTCCCTGCACTTATTGCTGA
Source organism: Rana kukunoris (assembly GCA_029574335.1). Lineage (NCBI taxonomy): Eukaryota > Metazoa > Chordata > Amphibia > Anura > Ranidae > Rana > Rana kukunoris. The sequence continues at coordinate 135,412,125 of CM056056.1, read as the reverse complement.
AAACGATGGCAAATTAAATAAAAGGATATTAAAAAAAACAAAAGTTTGCCTACAAAAGATTGGAGGAAAGGTGCACTATTATCTTCCAAAATCATACCATTTTTTGATCTAGTGCAAGCCTGTGGAAGGAAGCCATGGATGTGCTCTGAATTATCTGCTTGTATTTAAACTAAATTATCATGACAATGTGCTTACTGCTTAGTGTTGTCAACTTACTTGCCTTTTTAGAATAAGAATGAAGTTGAATCCCATTTTGCTCCATTCATCCAGTGTGCTTGCCAGAGCCCTGAGCACAGCGTGACACAGCGCCCCTCCTCAGCGCGCTGACTACAGAAGTCAATGCGCTGAGGCGGGTCACACTGTGCTCAGGGCTCTGGCAAGCACAATGGGTGGAGCAAGATGGCCGCCACTCCGGAGCTAGGCCGAAGCCGGGGACTTTCCTAGGCTCCGGAGCGTTCCGCAGATCGCAGGGTGTGCCGTTCCGAACGGGGTGGCCCGTTCGGATCACGGATCGGTGACGATCCTTTGCACCCCTATTAGTTTCTGTCCGTAAATTTTGTAAACAAGTAATTTTTCTCCTTTACTGATGTGCACTGATAAACCTGCGCTGGTGGGCACTGATAGTCTGCACTTATGGGCACTGATGAGAGGCACTAATATGCCACCGATATGTGGCACGGTTATAAGCATTGACAGGCAACACTGCGGGGCGCCAATCAATATGTGACATTGGTGGGCTTTACTGTAATCAGGGCACTGATGATCAGTGCTTCGATTACCTATTCGGGTGTCCCCTGCGAGGAAATTCCACTGATCGGCTCTCCTCGCCACACACTGTGTTAGTGTGATGCGATGAGAGACAATTACTGGCACTTACGCATTTACATTATTCATTTTAAGGTGCTTGTATAGCCATCAATTTACGCAGCACTTTACATATACATTCACATCAGTCCCTACCCTCAAGGAGCTTACAATCTAAGTTCCCTAACTCACATTCATATTCTAGGGCCAATTGAACCTACCAGCATGTCTTTGGAGTATGGGAGGAAACCGTAGTACCCCATAAGAAACCCACGCAGGCACAGGGAGAACATGCAAACTCCAGGCAGGTAGTGTCGTGGTTGGGATTCGAACCAGCGACCCCTTTTACTGCTAGGCGAGAGTGCTACCCACAGATATCTCTAACAGATATCGGGGCAATCGCCGCACTGCACAGCCCCTACGGGCGCACGAGAGGAGCCGTTCTTGGGCAACGTCATTTGGTGTCCACCCAGAACGAGAGCCGCACCGCTCCTCCATCATTTGACGATGGGCAGGCAGAAAGTGGTTAAAAGTAGAAAACCCTCATACTTTAGAATCACTTTAATTTTTTTTATTGTTCACTATAATTTCCTTGGGTGTATTGTGCTGGAAGAGCTCATTATTAGTTGGAAACAAATATGAACACAACCTGTCCTCATAAAGTGATTTAGATCTAGAAGCTGAGCTTCTGCGTTATATGTCAAGGAGGTAAAACTCAGTGGGGGTTATTTACAAAAGGCAAATTCACTTTGCACTACAAGTGCACTTGCAAGTGCAGTTGCTGTAGATCTGAGGTGGACATGCAAGGAATATAAGAAAACAAAACTTTTGCTTGCACACGATTGGATGATGAAACCAGCAGAGCTTCCCCTAAATTAAGCACTTCCCCTCAGATCTACAGCGACTGCACTTTCAAGTGCACGTGTAGTGCAGAGTGGATTTCCCTTTAGTAGATCAACCCCCATGTGTCCTTCTTTATCAGTGGGTATACTCACATTGGAACCTAAGAGGTAACCCTCTGCATTTTGTAAAAGGGCCATTTGATCCTGCCTTCTATGATCCTCACCTTCTTCCACTGTCCCCAATCTATCTGCTGATAAAACACAGGCTAGAGGACAAGCTGCACATGCTCAGTTTAGTGTGTATTGCTAGAGAGTTTTTTTGTTTTTCGTATTTGATCAGCACAGGGCCAATCAACACTGTCCAGACAGAGGGTCAGGGGTCCTTCAGTTTGAAAAGACAGTCAGAGGAGAATGAAAAATCCTCCTACAAGGTTTAACCAGAGACTGAAAGAAGTCACAAGACTGCTGTAACTGCTGATGAAAAAAGGTTTATAATTGACTAAAACTATTCCATTTCCATGTTCTGTGTAGTGTGGGAAGCCAGATATAGTGAATCCAGGGTCCTGGGTTTAGTAACACTTTACGTTTACAATGAGTAGGATATTTCTGTTGCAGACCAGAAAGAGGTCAATGCAAGTGTACAATTTGGGAGGGAGAGAACAGAAGGTATAGTTGCACATATCTAAATTGAAACACACAACGCTGCAACCCCGGGCAAGGTGCGGATGGGCACCTCCTAAGCCACAGACGGACCCCGCGCAAGGCCGCAGACGGATGCCGGACAAGACATCCAAAATGTAAGTTTTTTCCCTAAACTTCCCTACTCAGCTTGGGGTGCACGCTATACGTCGGCGCGCGGTATATGCCGATAAATACGGTAACCGTTTGCTTTTGGGTTTAATACCACTATAAAGCATGTTTTTCAAACATAAGTAATGTGTGTATTGAATCTCCTTAATTACCGAGAAGTATTCTTCATTTCCCAGAGGAGTTCAGACCCTTGGCGATGAGGGAAAATATGCTCACTTGAGGCGTAATACAGGGAAGACTAGGGAAGGGGGAGAGAGAAAGGGAGCAGAGGTTGGAGAGAAGGGGGTCAGGTAAAGGTGGGGGAATGGGTACTTGGAGGGGGCAGATGGAGGAGGGATGCGTGTATAAGTGAAAGAGAAAAGAATGAGGGGGGAATATATGACTACATGCCCAAACAAAATTCACATTTTCTTTTCTCTGTATATGAAGATAAGCAATTTAAAGTTCATCTGAAAATCTCCAGTGAAGTTATACATTGCTCTTTTCCTCATAAACCTAATTAAGGCTCAAAATAATGGTATTTCTGGTGTGCTTTGTGCTGATACAGCAATTACTAAAACTTACTTGATGAGATGTGTTGAAGGATGTTAGATTTACAAATCCTAAAACACATTCCCTTGTTTTATTTACCGGTAAATAGTAATATGTGCCCCTTAGATACAAGTTTTCTGCTTTACTAAGTGGATTTATTTTTTCAACAAAAAATTATTAAGAAGTCTGGAAATTTGATTTGCATATGTTTCATACTTACTAAATGAGTAGATGTTGTTTACTTTAGCAAAGTGAATGTTCACTTCGCTTACCAAGTAGACCCCTTTCACACTGGGTCGCTTTGCAGGCGCTATAACGCTAAAAATAGCGTATGCAAAGCGACCTGAAAAGGCCGCTGCTGTCTCTCCAGTGTGAAAGCCCCGAAGACTTTCACACTGGAGCAGTGCGCTAGCAGGACGGTAAAAAAAAAAAGTCCTGCCAGCAGCATCTTTGGAGCAATGAAGGAGCGGTGTGTATACCACTCCTCCACCGCTTCTGCTCATTGAAATCAATGGGCACCGTGGCTATACATCTGGCAACGCGCCTCTGCCAGCGGCCAAATAGCACCGCAAAATTGAAGGTAAAGCTTTACCGCTTATGTCTCCCCCGCCCCAGTGTGAAAGGGGCCGGAGGGTTAAGCTGTTGTGCTGCGTTCACTTTGAATACCCAATCAAGAGCAGGGCAAATTTCGGATAATTAAATTGGATGATTACTATCTAAATCCTAGTACACAAACACACAGATTGTTTTTCATTAAACCCAGCAGGACCAGACAAAAAAAAAATAAGACAACTTAGGAGGAGCCGCTGTACTAGCTATGCAATGTTAGTACACCAATTTCCCCTAATGTGCAATTGTGTTCTGAAAAAGGGAAACACAGGGAAACGAGGGGAATGCGGGGATGCCCCCCCCCCCCACCGCCACAACACTCCGCTCAACGCTCTCAGCCAAAGAGAGCCGACCGGCAGACTTTTTTTGAACATGACCCTTTGACAGAAGCTGGCCGAATGCCCGGCTTCTGTTGGACCGGCTAAAGTACACACGGACGGCCTGACATTTGGCTCATGTGTACTAGGTTAAAGCCGCGTACACACGATCAAACTTATCCGATGAAAACGGTCCGACGGACCATTTTCATCGGATATGTCTGCTGGGCTGTGCTGGGCTGTTTTGGTCTGATGGTTGTACACACCATCAAACCAAAATCCCCACTGACAGACAGCGCAGTGACGCTGCCACGTCACCAATCCAGGAAGTAAAATACTTCCACGCATGCGTCGAATCCAGTCGTCGCATGCGGGGGATTTCTGTCCACTGGTTAGGCGGACATGTCCGACATACAGGTTTGCAGTGGACAAATTTCAAAGCATGCTTTGAAATTTGTCCGCTGGACAAACCTGTCCGCTAGGTCGTACACACGATCAGATATGTCCGCTGAAACTGGTTGGCGGACCAGTTTCAGCAGATAAATTTGATCGTGTGTACGCGGCCTTAAGTTTACTTAAGATAAAAAACTGCACAAGGGACACTACTTACTGCCAAGTATGCTGCCATCTCCTGGTTTAGTAGAAGTCTTTCTGCCCCGATCCCCCTCTCCTACCCTTTGCCATTGTAACCTCCCAGTGCAACAGTGTTTCATAGAGCCAATGGACACATGACAGGCACTCATCAAGAGTGCCCAACTATACCAATCTTCACCATCCCCATTCACACAGTATAACCTTTATGAATAAAACAAACAACAATCTATGAACAGAGGGTGGGCAGTTAGAAGTCCCACCAATCTGCCTCCTTCATTTATAGATTGTGTCACGGAACACATCACAGAGATAGTACTGTTCCTTGTGTAGATTTTACTAAGCATTCACTTTGCTAAGTGAACATATAAAGTCAACATGTTCTATTAAGCGGAGTTCCAACCACAATTAGCATTTTTTAAATGTATGTCCGGTCTCCTTGCGTTTTTATAATATAAATCCGGTCACTTATTATTTTACAATCCGCCGCCGATCCACATAGATATTCAAAAAAGATAGTTTATAAAACTGTCTACACAGTTGTCATTTTGCTTGTGGGGATTGTGAAGCCCACAAGCACTTACTTCCTGGAAGTCTTGGATGGGGAGTGATAATTGGACAGCGCACTGCATCCTGGGAAATGATGACACACATTTCCCAGGAGCATTAGAGGGAGATGATGTGAGAATCCTAGGTGATTTCAAAGGCAGATTTTGTGGGACCACATAGCAACAGGCATTTCCAGACGAGTTACTTTTTTAGGTCTAATGAGCACAATAATGGGAAAAAAAATTTGGGGATGGAAACTCCACCTTTAAGTAAAATCAACCGTTTTTTCAATTTAGAAAAGCAGTTCTCAGCTCAGTGCCATGGCAATGGTGCTAAAATACAAATACCACAGAAGTTTTTAAAGAAGAATAAATAAAAATAAGCATTTGCATATGAAGGGAGGATTATCAATGTATACCTCCAGCCAAACTTTTCCTTTTTTTTAGTACCTAGTAAAATTGTACAAAGTGTGGAGGAGTTAGAACCCTGTTCAGGTTTTCATTGTTGTCCGCTTTACCGCTGGAATAAATTCCCCTCTATTTCTCCTAGTGGTGAACACAGAGGTTAAAGGGAATCAGAAAGCAATATGTTTGTATACAGTTTGAAGCAATGTTCCTCAATTCATCCACAGTGACCACACAGAAATGTAGGGAAAATTTCCCTAACTCTAACATATTTTCACTTATTGTCAATAACCATTTTTTGAGGGGATTGTTTTTTCTATCAGGCACTGAATTTGGGCAATTCTTGAATATATTGGGGTTTGTGTACACCAAAATTTGATTTTAGTAGTTTGTTTTGTGAATATTTGCATTTGAGAAACATGTGCGCTAATATTATGCAACATAAAATATTGCAACAACCACCATTTTATTCTCCAGGGTCTTGGTTTTCAGAAAATATATAATGTTTGATGGGGTGAACTAATTTTCCGGTCTAAAATGTTCATTTTAACATACAGAGGGTATGAAAATGAATCGCCCTCCTTTAAAATAGTCACATGTTGCTGCAACCAGAAATTAAGACATAAACCTGTTTTTGTTGTATCCAACTGTATTTTCTCAGTGCAACTTATAACATCCACGCAAGGACACTCACATCCCCCCCCCCCTTCAACCACTGTGTGATAATTTTTGCTGTGTGCTTTGGGTCATTTTCACGTTGGAAGGTAAACCTTCTTCCAATTGACAACTTTCTGACAAAGGGCAGCATATTTTCCCTTAAGAATTTGTCACCTTCCTTTGCCCCATACATTTTTCCTTACATCCTGACAAGTGCTCCAGTCCCTGCTGCAGAGAATCACCCCCATAACAGGATATTACTACATCCATGCTTTACTGGAAGAATGGTGTTATTTGGATGGTAAGTTGTATTGAATTTCCGCCAGACATATCGTTTGGTGTTAAGACCAAAAAATTCTATTTTAGTCTCATCTGACCTAAACATCTTTTCCATGTGGCCTCAGAATCTTCAAGGTGTGTTTTGGCAAAGCTCAGTCATGACTGCATGTGGCTTTTGAGGAGTGGCTTTTTTCTTACAACTCTCCTATACAAGCCACATTTGTGGAGAATTTATGATATTGTTGTCACATGCACACAATGACCACTCTTTGTGAAATTCCTGAAACTGCGTCAGAGTTGCTGTAGGCCTCTTGGTAGCCCTACTGACTAGTTTCCTCGTTGCTCTTTCATCCAATTTGGAGCAACGTCCTTATCCAGGGAGGGTCTGTGTTGAAACAATTACCTTCCAGCTCTTTTCATGCTGAGCTAATCAAAATGATCACAACAGAAAGTCAAATGGCTTTTTGTGCCATTGAGAAAGTAATTAGCTACACCTGATTGAGTTTACAAGTCGTTTTTATGAAGGGGATGATCCTTTTTCCAAATCAGTGATTCTGTTTTTGAATTAATATTTATTTTCTGACATATTGGTGTTATATCTTTCATTTGGATATTACAAGTTGCACTGAGTAAATACAGCTGGATAAAACAAAAACTGTGTCCTCATTTCAGGCTGCAAAGAAACAAAATATGTGATTTTAAAGGGGGTGATTCTTTTCTATACCCACTGTATATCTAAAAACAAAAAAAGTGAGTCTCTGGTAGCAAAGTAGTTAAACAGGTGAACATATACTACCCAAATAGTGTTTCAACTACTGTAGTTTTCAAAGCATTATTTAGTCATGAAAAGCTCATTCTGTAAAATACCTTGATATCCAATTGCGCATTTAATATGAAAAACGTGTTACACTTACTTGATAAAACCTCTGCCACAAAACTGCTTTAGGGCCATGTACCCAACTACCTTATAGTCAGATGTGGTTAAAACATACACAATTTGCATTTAAACAATACAGTAGGATCTTGAGAACCTTCCATTGTGCCATGTTCACAAAGTCACATTTTACTGACATTAGTCAACAGCAGCATGCCTTATGTGCATTGTTAGTGCTTAGGTTTAATGTGCTGCTGAATAGGGGGATGACAGGTCTTTTTTTAAACCTAATGTATATCATTCATGCCATTTTATATGTGCTTTGGATTACATGCACAATCTACAATGAATAAACAGCATTACATACCATTTACTGCTATGTTCACCACAAACGCCTGCCAATGGATTTTGTAATGGCTTTGTATAAGTGCTGCTAGACCAAACACCAGATCAAATATGTTTTAATGTGAACATACTTTAGGTAACAGCTTTTTTTTAAAGTTCTAGATTTGAAGTATCTCTGAATGAAGAAAAAATAAGCAATGTATTGGAGTGAAAGGTGCATTCCAACCCTTAAAATGCCACAATTGTGATAGAGTTTTGGCCTAATAGAGGAATGCTTAGACCCCCAACATTAAACTGTGGGAGGTAGTGGGGTGTTATCATGTACCGTATGTACCACACCCAGGAGTTTTTTTATAAAAAAAATGTTTGCAGGGCTCCAGAAATAGATTGGGCTGGAAGAGTGATGTTGTCTTGGTAGAAGCAGGCACCGGGTGGCGCCTACTGCATATTCTCAGCATTATTTTACCTATTTTTTCTGCAGTTGTGTATTCATCAAAAATCAATAAAATATATTTCTAAATACTGTATAACCATTGTAAATACCTGATTTTGACTTAGCATCTGTCTTTTTTCATGCCTTGTACGGTAGTTTGACTAGTAGATGGATGAGCAGGACAAGGGGTCAGTCATAGGCAATGCTTGAGCATGTGCCGACAAGGAACATGCTGACAGAATGTGTGAGCAGAGGGATGACCTCATCAGGCAGCTAGAGAAGGGACTAGGTTGTATTGCTTAACCACAACATAAATATTTACTTCATCAACCCAACTCTGCTGTCTAACAGGGCTGTGCGGAGGTCAGGACTGGATGGACTTAAATATAAATTCCTTTGCAGGTAATACAACTCTTACAGTATGTATGTACTTTAATTAGCTGTTAGCCTGGATATCAGCTTTAAGCCAACTGTCTTTAAGTGCCTAAGGAACCATGCAGGTAAGTGAAAGGGAAATGAGACTATCACAAGCAAGCACAGGATAGCTCTCTGTTTAAAGCCTCAATTGAATTATTATACATAACTGGCCTTAAAATTCACAAGAGCCAGCTGATTTTTTTCACCTCTTTTCCCCCACTGCTGACACATGGGACTCAAGGGTATGTAATGAATTAAAACAGACAGATGAGTAAGCTATGCGTACCAGAGTAATACTATAATGTGCTTTAGATATGAATATCAACTGACACCAGTGACAGGCTGTACAAGGTTTTATTTCATTTTGCACTGTATCTAGGCTTCATACTTTATCTTCTTTGTTCTCTTTTCATCAAGCTCCCGGCATCTCGTTCTGACAGCCCAAGACATTTAAGGCACTTTCGTTTCGAATGAAAGTTATCGTGCGTGATTTGTCATTAAAATGCAAAACGACTGCCAGCCCAGGTAAATGTAGGTATGCTTAAGAGGTTAGATCTGTAAATGTGAGGGGAAGAAATTGTTTGTGGCAGCTTTCTCAGCAGTTTTGCAAAATTAAGGGAGTGAGCCTCAAGAAAAAGCGAAAAAAACAGATGGAGGGTAAAGCAATGCTACTAGCTTGGGAACAGTGTTGTTAAATCATCTGTTTTTTCAGGGACAAGCCATAAAAAGTGTCAGTAAAAACAGATCAAAAGCCAGCTGAAGCAAGATTGGCTGAGATCAGAATAAGTTATAGGAACTGTAATATGATGATGCCAGTCCCACCAACAAGAGGGAGAAGAGGCAAGAGGTCAGGCTTAGTCTGAAGTTAGACACAGGACTCGGAGGCCTTGAGTAAGTTTCCCAGTAAGTAAGCCATTAAGTTTGTCTAGCAAGCAACACTACGGAACTGGTAAGCTTAGTTCCATACAAATAATTAAAAGCAGGTCTCTAGATAGATAGTTTAACATTAAGGTCTTCTACTTCGATGGTATCGGAGATTACTCCCGCAATTTTTTTGGCTCAGGTGTATGTGACATATACAGACCTAATGATTTTCAGGCCATCACAATATATAACCTTTGATAGCAAACAGATATTATAGGGGCTTATAGGATTTATCCATCTCCTTTCCTTAGCAGCTAGTCGATGTGAAATTTGTGTTAAACATGTTAATTTCTAGTTTCACTGGTTGGGCCTGTTGGCTGCCACCGACTGCCATTTTTGGCACCTTCCATGCTCTGGAACAACAAGTGAATGCATACGCCATCATTAATATATATTAAGAACAAATGCAGACTATGGGTCAGATTCAGCAAGACTTGCGCTGGAGTATATCGATATGCGCCGCGTAAGTGTAAAGATGCGCCGTAGTATCTATGTGGCCGTACCCACCAAACTAGATGCGACAGAAAACTGGCTTTTTCCGATCGGCTTGTCGGCCAGAGTATCGTAAGCGCATATTTTCGCTTGTCGCATCCGTCGCGCCTATTGATTTCCCATTCAAAAATATGCAAATGAGGGAGATTTCCCAATTCGCGAACGGATTAGCACCAAACGCTGGCTACATGCGCTGCGCGTATGTGGAACGGCTAGCGCAAAGATATTCCTACAAATAGCTGCTTTATCTTTACTCCAGACGGCCACAGGTCAGCAGGAGAGCAGCTACAGCAGCAGCGTTAGCGATGAAAATAGCAAGCTGAACAACCACACTTGCAAGGACAACACCTCTGTGTGCCAATATGCCAGGGGCAGTCGCGGTCCTAGCACTACTAATGGGTCCCCCGGAACGGAGGAGGCGGGCACGTGAGAGGATATACCGCACGCGCATGAGCCTCTTTGGCATGGGGGATGAGGAGGTGTATCGCCTCTTCAGATTCAGCCCAGATGCAATACTTGAACTAACCACAACCCTGCAGGATGACATCACCAGCCCAACACACCGCTCACAAGCAGTGCAGCCACTGGTGAAGGTCCTGGCAACACTTCATTTCCTTGCAAGTGGATCATTCCAGCGTACAAGTGGAGTGGTGGCTGGGATGTCACAATCCTCCATGAGCAGATGTGTGCACCAGGTTATCCCTGCAATCCTCAGACGCATGTCCCACCACTTCATCAGACCCACCACTGAGAAGCTGCGGCTGAAGGCAATGACAGATTTCTACAGCATTGCCAGATTCCCACGCACTGTGGGGGCCATTGATTGCACACATGTGGCCCTACAGCCCCCCAGTGACACAGAGCACATATACCGCAATCGGAAGCATTGGCATTCCATCAACGTACAGGTGATAGCCGATGCCCAACGCCTCATATGGCACGTCTGTGCCAAACACCCCGGATCCAGCCATGACAGCTTCATATACAATCAGAGCCCCACCCCAATGGAATTCGAACAGAACATGTATGGGGACAGCTGGCTGGTTGATGAGTGACATGGGTGGCAGGCATGACTGTCCCCCCCCCCCCCCCCCATGATGCTGACATCACAAGGGGCACATGCATGACTAACATCCTCCTGTCTTTTCCCTTACAGGTAACTCTGCATATGCACTGGGACCCCATCTAATGACTCCTTTCCGGAACCCCCAAACCAGAGGAGAGAGAAGATACAATGAAGCCCACATCAAAACTCGTGCAGTGGTGGGAGCAAACATTTGGGCTCCTGAAGTCCCGTTTCTGCTGCCTAGGTAAGTCTGGGGGGGCCCTATTGTATTCCCCTACCTTCGTGTGTCAGATCATCGGTGCATGTTGCATTCTGCACAACTTTGCTATGAGAAAAGGCCTGCAGATTGACATACGTTTTGACCTGACCCCCCACCCCTGCCAGAGGAGACCCATTCAGCTGATGGCAGAGTAGTTAGGAGGGTCCTCGCCGTAGCCATCTTTGGACACTAAACAAATACATTGATCACACGGACAATGCACGCATGCACACCACTGATGTCCCTAGATCACACACACCACATGCACATCACATTGGATTAGCCCAAGTCCAACATGCAGGACTTGGGAGCCAGCGTCAAGGCCCCAATGATGTCGCTGTCCATTCATACACCATTCACACAGCCGTGGGGATAACTTCTCCACCACGGCTAAGCGTGACACCCCTTACTGGCAGGAGTGCCACCCCCTCACATTCACACACCATTCACACTGCAACGTGTGCAGTATCAATAAAAATAAAAAGCTCATAACCTGAGGGGCCACCTTCTGGTGGCCCCTCTCTGGCTCCTCAGCTGCCTGGAGGGAGTGGGAGGGAGTGGGGGAGCATCTGAAGGTGGCTGATCCCCGGGTGGGCCACTCCTGGCAGGTGTGGCCTGCCTGTCCTCCAAGGCCATGGCTATCCGGCAGAGGTACGAGTTTGTCTGGGCCTGCATCCTGAGCTGCCAGGTGACCTGGTAATGCTGGGCCCGCTGACTCTGCCTCCCCTGGTCCCGGATGGCAGCTGTGTTTGCCTGGACGGCTGCAGTGAGGTGCCTCATATCCGCCTGCACCTCCCCCAGACTGGTCACCACTGCAGCGCAGTTGCAGCTGACATCCTGCACTGCATTGGATATCTGGGCCATGGAGCACAGGTTGTCAGCCAGTCGGTCCAGGTGCCCAACTATGTCCCTCATTTGCTGGGTCTGCCTGGCGTGGTCCCTCGCCACCTGGTCCTGGACCAGATCAGACACCCCCCTGGTCTTACGGGTGGCCTTCCTGGGGCCAGTAGATGGTTGTCCCTGGGGAGATGGAGTCGCCCTTGAGGGGCTTACTAGGATGGGGGAGGGGATTAGAGAGGGCCCTGCCGAAGGGGAGGACTCCTCCAACAATAAAATAAAGTCCTGCTCTGCCACAACAGGCTCCTCCTCAACCACCTCTGCAGGTGAGGTGTGGGCGCTCCCCTCCATCTCTGTTTCTTCACCACCCAGGGGGTCGGCCTCAGGATCCTGTTGGGGGGTTGGGGTGGACTGGCCGCCGACAGATGATGGCCCAGCTCCGTCATCTGTGGATGACACAAAGCAGACACATGTTAGGTGGTCCCACACACTTGGCACATGTACCCCCCCCCCCCACATGCAACACACCAAAAAGGGGGTAAAAATCACTTACCTGTCCTGGAGCCTTCCTCCACGGAATCATATCCCGGGACCCCCTCCAACTGCTCCCTCTCCAGGCAGCGGGTGACCACCTCCTCCTCCGTGGTCAGGCTGACCGCACATGGGGGTCCACCCCCCGTGCCCCTCTCATGCCTCCTAATGGTGGCCACCTTGCCCGGACTTTGCGCCGTAAATCATTGATCTTCTTGCCAATATCGGCAGCAGTCTGGGTGGAGTAGCCCAGGGCATTGACCCTGCCAGCAATGCTTTACAGGATGGCCTGCTTCCTATCCCGGCTGGTCTTTCTACTTTTCCTGCCATGGAGGACATCGTTGTAGGTCTCCATAACCGATATTACAACAGAGACCTCCTGGGCATTAAAATTGAGGTTCCTCCTCTCTTTGGGGGGAACGGGAGCAGCCATTACAAAGCAAAAGTAACTTCCCTGGGGTGGGGGAACCGGATATACTTTTGCGCCGGAATGGCGCTTCCGCTGGCGCTTTTATACGCTCAACGGAACACATTGCGCTGACGTTTCCTGTGAAGTGGTGCCGACGGAAGTTGTGAGCATCCGCACAGGGGGGTGAGTGGAGCCTCACTCACTGCGTATGCTCTGTGGATGATGCGCTGAACGTAAGCCTCTGCGCTGGGCTCCGCCCATCATTTACATATGATCACACCCACTTCCACTTGCGTCGGGTTGCGCCAGCGCATTTTCGTTACTCCGACGCAAAGTAACGGACATGCACTTGGTGAATACTGTACTTCTCTCACTAGTTTGCGTCAGCGCAACGTATATGCGCTGCGATACGCTGGCGAAAATATGCGCGCATCTACCTGAATCTGGCCCTAAGTATATTTATAATACGTATCTCTTTAGTCAGGTTGCTCTTCTTTGGATGCAAGGACAAGGTCCTGAGAAAGCATCAATGCGAAATGTTAAATATTATCGTTTTGCAAACACTGAAGTTATGTACAGTGACTTACACGCTTTTGAGCATGGGGATGTAACCTTTATAGGGATTATTATCCCCTGTATTTAAGATGTTATTTTGTTTTTTGTTTTATTATGTTAAAATTGTAAATATGTGTCATTCCTGATACCAGTAAAGTTCTTTTGCTTTCTTCTTTTGTTTTTGGCCATCACGTTCCATTGATGGCCAGTGTAAATCCCTGTGTAAAATTGCATCAGTAAAAATCCCTTGATTATACTGGTGGACAGTGTAAAATCTGTTGTAATGAAACAGTCCATTCTGGGTACCAATGTATGAAAGTTGGGTGGAGGGGGGAGAGATTTACAATGGTCACAAATGGAACCATTTATTTTGGGACCATTGGTAGTCAGTGTAGAATTACCTTGATGGATGGATTTGACGATATTTAATGTAAGCAAACTGTAATAGGTGAATATTAGTATGGCACAGGAGAGCAACTGGTGGATATTATAAGAGGGTATTCACATGAACATAATTTTATATATTTATCCAGTAGTGTAATATAATATGACACCATTAGTTTATGTACAGTTTACAGGTTTAGCTGCCCAATGTGATTTGTACGGTAATACAAATTGTTGCAGAATTGCATCTCAGAAAAGTCCATGCAAGCTGTTATAAATAATAGTCATCTGCTATGCAACTATGACCTACCAGTTTTACGTTACAAGTCTCACTCTATAGGAGGGGGTCTCAAAACTTTCTAAACAAAAGGGCCAGTTTACTGTCCCAAAGACATTTTTTGGGGGGGGCAGACTGTGGCCATTGGGAGTAGAGGTCCCAACGTCAGTGGAAAAAAAAAATAATGCCCCATAGTTTGTTTCAGTGGAAGTAATTGGTAGGAGTCAGTGGTGGGAATTATGCCCCATTGTTGGTATAAGTGGATGAAACAGCGTCCCAAGGGCTGCCTAAAAGCAAAGGGCTGGATCTGGCCCCCGACCAGTTTGGAGACCACTGCTTTTAAGAGGTAAAGAAAGTTAAACAGAAATAATTTTTATGCATATGGATGTTTTGCGCTCTGCCTCCCATCCATTAAGTTTAAGATTACCAACAAATACTTAATATATTTAGCAGTGGAAGATTTTTTTTTTTACAAAGTCTACACCCTGAATGTGTTCCTACCCCAACATCTTCCTATTCCCCAATTATCACATTGAGACCAATAGACCCTACTCTACATTATTAAACCATGAATGGAAAAGGTAAATGGTACATAAAACACCCACTTTACACATATTTACAATTTCAATCATTTTATTTACAACATAAATAAAAAATCAAAAAACATCTTAAAATAGAGGGTATAATAATGCCTATACAAAGTGGGACAATGTGAGAGTGTAAAATGAGCCAAAGTACACCCATACTATAACCATGCTTTACATACAACCCATACACTTGAATAACCGTAATAAAGGAGTATAGATAAATCAGAAATAGTTACTTCATATATTGTAAACAATTCTTCAGCAATTCAAAGCCATTCCTGTGAAAGGAAGGCATCTTCAATAAACTGGCTGTCTCTGCCTAAATGTAAACTCTCCCAACCCTCATGACGTGAATGGCTCTGAAGGGGAGAAGCAGTTGTCCAATTTTAGCTTACAGGTAAAACAAAAAAAAACACTCTAAAATTAAAAGTGCAATGTAGATTGTGTCCATAGCTAGCATTTTGTTCCACATATTAAAAAAATCATAAAAAATGTTGCAAATCACTTATAAATGAGCACATCTTAGGAGAGCAAGGATTATACATAAAAGGATTTTTAATAAACAGCTTACCTGTAAAATCCTTTTCTTGAAGTACATCACGGGACACAGAGCGCATAGCCATTACATATGGGTTATATGGGTACCTTCAGGTGATGGACACTGGTGTAATCAATTTCACAGGAAGTTTCCTCCCTATATAACCCCCTCCCACTGGAAGTGCTTCAGTTTTGTAGCAAGCAATTCGTCCGAGGTTACACAATGTTCCCCAAAAGAGGGGTGGGAGCTCTGTGTCCCGTGATATACTTCAAGAAAAGGATTTTACAGGTAAGCTGTTTATTAAAAATCCTTTTTTCTTTATCGTACATCACGGGACACAGAGCGCATAGCCATTACATATGGGATGTCCCAAAGCAATGCTCCATGAAGGGAGGGAGACCGTAAGGCCAAGAATAGCCAAACAAAAAATTATCAGGAAGTAAAGTACCTCCACCAACAGAAAAAAGGGGGCGTGAACCGGGCCAGAGGATTCTATACTGCCGCCCGTAGGACCGCCTGCCCAAATGCTGCATCCGTACCCTTTGCGACGTCCAACTTATAAAATTTAGTAAACGTATGTACGGAAGACCAGGTTGCCGCCTTGCAAACCTGCGCCATAGAGATCTGATGGTGTGCCGCCCAGGAGGCACTCATGGCCCTCGTAGAATGGGCTTTAACTGATAAGGGAGGTGGAACGCGCTTCAGACCATAGGCCTGAAAAATCAGCTGCTTAATCCACCTAGCCAAGGAAGACTTGGCAGCCGGCTGACCCTTCTTGGGGCCATCCGGAAGAACAAAAAGCACATCTGTTTTCCGAATCTTCTCTGTAGCCTTGAGATAGACCCTCATGGCTCGAACCACGTCCAAAGTATGAAGCAGTCTTTCCTCTCTGGACTGGGGAGTAGGAAAGAAGGATGGTAGGACTAGGTCCTGATTCAAGTGAAAACTGGATATGACCTTAGGAAGGGAAGAAGGTTGAGGCCGCAGAACCACTCTGTCCTTATGCAGAATACGGTATGGCTCCCTGCATGACAAGGCTGCCAGCTCGGAAACCCTTCTGGCCGAAGCCATAGCCACCAAGAAAACCAACTTTCGGGTTAGTAGCACAAGAGGGATTTCTGTCAGAGGTTCAAACGGCTGCCTTTGTAAAGCTGACAAGACCAGATTTAAATTCCAGGGGCAGAGGGGAGCTCTAATAGGGGGATTCACATGCAAGACCCCCTGCAAGAAGGTTTTCATAAGCGAATGGGTGGCCAAGGGTCTTTGAAACCATATCGATAAAGCCGCCCCTTTAGAGTACTAAGAGCCAACCCTTTGTCAACGCCAACCTGGAGGAATCGCAAGATCCTGTCAATAAAAAACTTTTGAGGATGCCATTTTTGAGACTCGCACCACTCCACATAGGTCCTCCAGACTCTGTAATAAATATTTCTAGAGACTGGTTTCCTAGCCTGAATCAATGTAGATATGACCTGAGCTGAGAGGCCTCTGCCCTTAAGAAATAGGGATTCAGCCG
Source organism: Rana kukunoris (assembly GCA_029574335.1). Lineage (NCBI taxonomy): Eukaryota > Metazoa > Chordata > Amphibia > Anura > Ranidae > Rana > Rana kukunoris. The sequence goes on along the minus strand of CM056056.1, from coordinate 135,395,288 downwards.
CCAAGCCGTCAAATTTAGCTGCTGTGTAGCAGGGTGGCAGATTGGGCCCTGAGACAGCAGATCTGGGCGCAGGGGGAGCGGCCACGGCGCCCCCTACTGACATCCTCACGATGAGTGCGTACCAAGCCCTCCTGGGCCAGGCTGGGGCCACCAGGATCACAGGCCTGCGCTCCACCCTGATCCTCTGTAGAAGGCGGGGAATCATCTGCAGTGGAGGGAACGCATACAGGAGAGGAAACTGGTGCCAGGGGCAAACCAAGGCATCGGTCCCGTAGGCCGAGGGATCCCTGGCTCGGGATATGAATTTGTCCAACTTTTTGTTGGATCTCGTTGCCATAATGTCCACATCTGGAACTCCGAATCTTTGGCAAATCTCCTGGAATACCTGGGGGTGAAGAGACCACTCCCCCGGGAGCAACTGTTGACGCCTCAAAAAATCTGCTTGAGAATTGTCTATCCCTGGGATGAACACCGCCGAGATGCAGGGTACATGGGCTTCGGCCCATGACAAAATCAGGTTTACTTCCCTTTGAGCCGCTAGGCTCCTCGTGCCCCCCTGGTGGTTTATGTATGCCACTGCAGTGGCATTGTCGGACTGTATCCTTACTGGCAGACCCTGAAGGGGAAGAGTCCAGGCCAAAAAGATTTCCCCTTTGACAAACCTTGAGGGACCAGCCACCAGAACAGGCTGCGCCGGACCCCTGGGGAGAGAACTAACGGACAATCTAATGCCTGAATGGACTTGTTCCAAGCAGAGAGAATGGCTGCCTGGAGATATCTGGTATGGATCTGGGCGTAGGGCACTGCTTCGAAGGCGGCCGCCATCTTCCCCAGCAGTCGCATACATAGGCGAATAGTCGGCCTCTTCTTGCCTAAGACCATTTGAACTGTTTGAGTTAATGACCTGACTTTTGCTTGAGGTAGAAATATCCTCTGGCAGTCTGTATCTAGCCGAAGGCCTAGATATTCCAACTGCTTTGTGGGTTGCAACATCGATTTCTTCTTGGTTCACAATCCACCCGAATTCCTCTAGATGCCGAATTGTGCGGACTACTGCATGATTGGGGTTGGAAGCTGATCTGTCGATAACCAGGAGATCGTCCAGGTATGCCAGGACCAAAACGCCTTCTGTCCTTAGGACGGCTAGCACCGGGGCTAACACCTTTATGAATATCCGCGGAGCTGTTGCCAACCCGAAAGGGAGGGCTACGAACTGGTAATGACGGTGATCTATCATAAAACGAAGAAACTTGTGATGTGCCGGGTAGATCGGCACGTGTAGATATGCATCCTTTATGTCTATAGATGCTAGAAAGTCGTCTTGATGTAGGCTGGCTGCCACCGAACGTATGGACTCCATACGAAAGGTCTGAATCTTTAGAAAGCGATTTAGGCGTTTGAGGTCTAAGATAGGCCTGACGTCGCCATTGGGCTTTGGTATTATGAAAAGGTTGGAATAGAATCCCAGACCCCATTCCTGGGTTGGTATTTCTACAATTACTCCTTGGAGCAAGAGGCGATCCAATGCCTTTACAAGAGAGGCCCTCTTTAATGGGTCGCTTGGAAGACTTGACCCCTGAAAATGAGGAGGGGGACTTCCCGAAACTCTAGCTTGTAGCCCGTGGCTACCACGGACCGTACCCAAGAGTCGGGAATTCTGGCCTTCCACACTTCGGAGAAAAACCAAAGCCTTCCCCCCACCCAAGAGAGTGGGGGCGCCCCTTCATGAATCTGACTTGATGACTGGTTTAACCGGCTTGCGAGACCATGGCCTCTTGCCTGCCGTGGCTTGTCCTTGTGGGCGGCTATTAAATGCTGAACGCCCGGGAGGCCGTCGATACTGACGGGAAGTTGAAGGGGCCGAGCCTGCGAAGGCCTGTCGCTTAAACACGGGCCCACGCGGTCTTTTCTTGACAGGTAAGAAAGAACTTTTACCACTTGATATGGTCTGGATATATTTATCTAGGTCTTCACCGAATAGTCTCCCACCATGAAAGGGAAATCCTGCTAAAAGCTTTTTGCAGGGTGCCTCTGCTGACCAGTTCTTCAGCCACAAAAGGCGACGCATATGAACCAATAGCAGAGATAGACGGGACGCCTGTTGAATGGAGTCCTTAATAGCATCTACTGCAAAGCAGAGAGCCCTTGGGAGGTCCGCCAATTCACGAGTTTGCTGAGCCGGCATGTCCCTTAATATCTGTTTAGTCTGATCCTTTAAACGCCTGACAAACGCCAATGGCTGCCACTGCTGGCTGAACCACGGCACCTACTGTGGTAAAAGAAGCCTTCAGTAGGGTCTCCAATTTTTTGTCGACCGGATCTTTGAACATCTGGACATTTTCAACCGGACAGGTCAGGGATTTATTCACGCAGGAAATGGCTGCGTCCAAAGTAGGGAGTGCCCATTTCTTTGCAAATTCCTCTTCCATAGGATAGAGAATAGAGAACCTTTTAGGAGGGATAAAGATCCTATCAGGTTAAGCCCAATCCTGAAAAATCACGCTCTCCAGAAGGGGGTGAATCGGAAAAGACGCACAACTTAATGGTGCCTTTGAAGAACCTAAAGAGGATACCGCAGGGGCTAATAGTTCTGACACTGGAAGTTTAAAAGCAGTGCGAACCATATCTGTCAGAGACTGGATCCACAGGCTCTCCGCTTGAGAAGCCGAAAAAAAATTCATCTACAGTGGAACCCTCAATGTCTGAACCGTCGGGACTCGGGTCCGCTTGATCCCCCTGTGGGTCCAATTCCTCCGAAGAGAGGACCTCTGCATCTGAAAACACCAATCTAGGTGACGGGGATCTAGCCCGTTGGCCACTTGGCAAAGAGCAGGCAATCAAAGCAGTTAACCTTTCCTCTAGCCCACCCAGGGTGGTCGCTAGCATTTCTTCCGTAACGTAAACGGGAATGGGTTGATTGGGGGCCGCCTCTGCCGAGAAGGCGGCAATACCGAGGAAATCCTGTGAGTATTGCAACACCAATGACCGTTAGCCGGAGCCCAAGGTTGCACCGACTCAGATACTGCCGGATCTAAGGCTGAGTCCCTTTAAGAAAAAAACTCTTTTTTTTTTTTTGGTCAGTATGGACCTAAGTCCAGACCTGAAGATCCACAAACCACCACTAGGTGTCACTGCATAGCCAGACGCTCTGTGTCCCCCCTCTCCTCTGCTCTCAGGAGGGAATGACCAGCCAGGAAATGCTTTGCTTTAACTGAGACCTGACAATGCTGGCCCGTCCCCCCCATCCCTCCCCCCATGCTGAAACCAACATGGAGGAAGCAGAAAGCAGAGGAGAAGCATGGACCAGCGCTAGCAGCCCAACAGACACCAGGTAAGCACCAATACTTAATGTAGTGCACACACAGAGGAAGCTGTCCCCATAGGCTTCCTAAGAAACAGGAGTTTCACCAGCATTCCCCCTTTATAGTACGTGGGGCTGCAGTATCAATGCTAACAGGCAGATCTGGGGGGAGTAGCAAATACATATCTTAAACAAGCATACATAAACCTACATGTTATCTGGGTAAACATTAGTACATCCCATCCTGCCTCAAAGACATAGTGGAGATAGTGGCTGATGCACAAGCATATCATTAGCCAACCCAGAACCCCCAGGGGGATACCTACTGTCGAACCAAGTCCCGCAGGTTCCCTCTTACCTGCTCCACGCCGCAGGGTATTGCAAACTGCAAGAGGCCCAATCTTCCCCCATCTCCGTGGGTATTGTCTTGGACCTTCAGGGACCGGGGTCCTGTGTTAAGGAACCCACACACCTGGGCCTATATAGCATCCTGGCATCAGTAGCGTTTAGTCCTTGGAAGAGACTAAGGCACTGGAGCCCAGAATCCAGCCCTCCAAGGAGAGGCATTATAGGCTAAACCCCACGCAAGCAGGGCCCGGGTACCGTACACCTTGGCTTTGAAGCACTTCGGACGGATCCGGCTAGCTATCCTGGGTCCCGAGACCTCCGAGGGACAGCTAGACGTGACCAACACCTAAGACACTGGTGAAAAAACTGAAGCACTCCCAGTGGGAGGGGGTTATATAGGGAGGAAACTTCCTGTGAAATTGATTACACCAGTGTCCATCACCTGAAGGTACCCATATAACCCATATGTAATGGCTATGCACTCTGTGTCCCGTGATGTACGATAAAGAAATATATATATATATATATATACAGTGCAGAAAATAAGTATTTGAACACCCTGCTATTTTGCAAGTTCTCCCACTTGGAAATCATAGAGGGGTCTGAAATTGTCATCGTAGGTGCATGTCCACTGTGAGAGACATAATCAAAAAAAAAATATTCCAGAAATCACAATGTATGATTTTTTTAACTATTTATTTGTATGATACAGCTGCAAAGAAGTATTTGAACACCTGTCTATCAGCTAGAATTCTGACCCTCAAAGACCTGTTAGTCTGCCTTTAAAATGTCCACCTCCACTCCATTTATTATCCTAAATTAGATGCACCTGTTTGAGGTCATTAGCTGCATAAAGACAGCTGTCCACCCCATACAATCAGTAAGAATCCAACTACTAACATGGCCAAGACCAAAGAGCTGTCCAAAGACACTAGAGACAAAATTGTACACCTCCACAAGGCTGGAAAGGGCTACGGGGAAATTGCCAAGCAGCTTGGTGAAAAAAGGTCCACTGTTGGAGCAATCATTAGAAAATGGAAGAAGCTAAACATGACTGTCAATCTCCCTCGGACTGGGGCTCCATGCAAAATCTCACCTCGTGGGGTCTCCATGATCCTAAGAAAGGTGAGAAATCAGCCCAGGACTACATGGGAGGAGCTGGTCAATGACCTGAAAAGAGCTGGGACCACCGTTTCCAAGGTTACTGTTGGTAATACACTAAGACGTCATGGTTTGAAATCATGCATGGCACGGAAGGTTCCCCTGCTTAAACCAGCACATGTCAAGGCCCCTCTTAAGTTTGCCAATGACCATTTGGATGATCCAGAGGAGTCATGGGAGAAAGTCATGTGGTCAGATGAGACCAAAATAGAACTTTTTGGTCATAATTCCACTAACCGTGTTTGGAGGAAGAAGAATGATGAGTACCATCCCAAGAACACCATCCCTACTGTGAAGCATGGGGGTGGTAGCATCATGCTTTGGGGGTGTTTTTCTGCACATGGGACAGGGCGACTGCACTGTATTAAGGAGAGGATGACCGGGGCCATGTATTGCGAGATTTTGGGCAACAACCTCATTCCCTCAGTTAGAGCTTTGAAGATGGGTCGAGGCTGGGTCTTCCAACATGACAATGACCCGAAGCACACAGCCAGGATAACCAAGGAGTGGCTCTATAAGAAGCATATCAAGGTTCTGGCGTGGCCTAGCAAGTCTCCAGACCTAAACCCAATAGAGAATCTTTGAAGGGAGCTCAAACTCTGTGTTTCTCAGCGACAGCCCAGAAACCTGACTGATCTAGAGAAGATCTGTGTGGAGGAGTGGGCCAAAATCCCTCCTCCAGTGTGTGCAAACCTGGTGAAAAACTACAAGAAACGTTTGACCTCTGTAATTGCAAACAAAGGCTACTGTACCAAATATTAACATTGATTTTCTCAGGTGTTCAAATACTTCTTTGCAGCTGTATCATACAAATAAATAGTTAAAAAAATCATAAATTGTGATTTCTGGAATTTTTTTTTTGATTATGTCTCTCACAGTGGACATGCACCTACGATGACAATTTCAGACCCCTCCATGATTTCCAAGTGGGAGAACTTGCAAAATAGCAGGGTGTTCAAATACTTATTTTCCGCACTGTATATATATATATATATATATATACACACACACATACACACACACACACACACACAATATATATATATATATATATATATATATATATATATATACATACATACACACACAGAAAGGGTTACGGCTCATGCACACTGCCAGTTAGGATCATATAATTCAACGGACCAGTCTATTTCTGAAGCACGTACCACCAGGTGTTTCCGATTGGCCACTGACAGGTAGCTGCCTGTACAAACCAATAATAGGCCAATACTGTCTTTGGCTGCTCACATGTAATTCCAGAAGGGCAAAATTACCTGTGGTTAGGGACGACTGTGTGTATATGTACAAGAACTGTATGCACCCGGGGCTGCACATCTATCCCTAACTTTAGGTAACTGTACCCACCGCAGAAACACACTAATCTGTGTATGGCCCTCATTGGCCACATGCATGAGCTCTTACAGCGCTTTTCAAACAATGGGTAAAGGCTACGTCACAGAGGTGGAAAAGTATTTGTTACCAATGCTTTTTTTTTTTTAAACTAGGATTGTATACTCTCTCCATCTACTTGGTGAGCTTATGATAGAAAAGTAATAGCATGCCAAGTTTTGTTACAAAATCTTTAATTCAAATATTGTTAGCCATTCATCAAACTTGCTGAAAAAATAAACAGTGACATAAAAATGCAATAGATTTTAAATGCAAGCTATTAAAACACGTACGAGTTCCTAATCAGTATCATGTCAACAAAAGTGAAACTACTGTGCTTATAAATCTGTCAATCTGTTGAAATAGTTATTTTGGTGGTATTTGATCACCTCTGCGTTTTTTTTTTTTGCGCTATAAACAAAAATAGAGTGACAATTTTGAAAAAAATGCAATATTTTTTTACTTTTTGCTATAATAAATATCCCCCAAAAATATATAAAAACGATTTTTTCCTCAGTTTAGGCCGCTACGTATTATTCTACCTATTTTTGTTAAAAAAAATTAAAAAAATAATATGGCAATAAGCGTTTATCGTTTGGATTGCGCAAAATTTATAGCGTTTACAAAATAGGGGATAGTTTAATTGCATTTTTATAAAAAAAAAAATTTACTACTAATGGTGGCGATCAGTGATTTTTTTCGTGACTGCGAGATTATGGCGAACATTTCGGACAATTTTGACACATTTTTGGGACCATTGTCATATTAACAGCAAAAAATGCATTTAAAATGCATTGTTTATTGTGAAAATGACAATTGCAGTTTGGGAGTTAACCACAAGGGGGTGCTGAAGGGGTTATGTATGACCCAATATGTGTTTCTAACTAGAGGGGGGTGTGGCTGTAGGTGTGACGTCATCAATTGTGTATCCCTATAAAAGGGATCACACGATCGATCAAAGCGCCACAGTGAAGAACAGGGAAGCTGCGTTTACACACATTACTCCCCATTCTTCAGCTCCGGGGACCATTCACGGGACTCCAGCGGTGATCGGGTCCCGTAGCTTCAGATCGGGTCGCGGGCCCGTGCCCGCGACCCACGGCTGGGCACTAGCAGAGGACGTACCAGTACGTGCATGTGCCCAGCCGTGCCATTTTGCCGACGTAAATGTGCAGGAGGAGGTCCTTAAGCGGTTAACCAATCAGTATGTTTTGGAGTTGTGGTAAATACCTGGCAAATACCTACAAGAACACAGAAAAAAAAAAAAAACAGAAAACCTCACACACAAGTAGGATATAGAAAGCCAAGATCTGTAAAAATGCATAACATGTACTTTCATTTTATTATTTGAGAGTATTTTTAGTAAAATGACATAGAAAACAATATATTTGGCTCCCACTGAAAAGTAAAAGTAAGGATATAAAACCGCTGAATTTTAATATAATGGGCCTCTGTTAACATTACAGGTGGGAAATGGTCTTTAAATGTATAATATATGTGATTGTAAAGGTTCTTTAAAAAAAATAAACACATATTATACTTATCTGCTCTGTGCCGTGATTTTGCACAAAGCAGCCCCAATCCTCCTCTTCTGTTCTTCCCCAGCAGTGCAAAGTGCTGCGCGATTCAGAGCCAAGCTGTGTGCATCTACTGACACCAGCTGTGTGCATCTACTGTGCATCTACTGACGCCAAGCGTAAGAATCTACCTGCAACAACTTGGAGTCCCCCACCCATTCTAGGGAAAATCATCACCCCCAGTGCCAAAGTCAAAAGTCTCGGGGTCATTTTCGACTACTACATGACAATGGACGCACAAATAGGGTCAGTTGTCAGCGGATCTCACCATCTGCTGCGCCTACTACGCAGACTCATCCCTTTTATTCCCAAAGAAGACATAGCGGTCGTGGTGGGAACAGTTGTGAACTCCAGACTGGACTATGCAAATGCCCTTTACCTCGGACTCCCCAAGTACCAAATCGCTCGTCTACAAGTCGTTCAAAATACGGCCGCCAGACTTGTGACTGGGAAAAAACCCTGGGAATCAATCTCACCTTCACTGAGATCCCTTCATTGGTTACCAGTAAAAGACAGAATCACTTTTAAAGCACTCTGTCTAACGCATAGATGTATTCATGGGAATGCACCCCATTATCTATGCGAAAAAATAAAAGCTCATAATCCCAATCACGTCCTGCGATCCACCAATCCAAATCTACTCCAGATACCGAAAGCCAACTACAGGTCCAAAGGAGATAGAAGATTCGCAGTCCAAGGTCCCAGACTGTTGAACGCTTTACCAACCAGCATTCGGTTGGAAGAGAACCACTTAGCTTTCAGGAGAAAGATCAAAACTCATCTCTTTTGATACCAAAGGAGACAGGAACAACAAGCGCCCAGAGGCGATTTAGTTCGCATGTGCCGCGCTATACAAGTTTTCATTCATTCATTCATTCACACTGTGCTGCTTGGCCCTCCCCCTGACAGGATTTGATTGACAGCAGCAAGAGCCAATGGCTTCTGCTGTTCTCAGCGAGTCCTGCAAGGACTGTGGGATTGGGCTCAGGCAAGTATTTGGGGCATCATGAACATTTTTATAACTTAATGCAAAACCCCAAACTTGCTCATCCATGTCTTTATGGACCTTGCTTTGTGCACTGGTGTGCAGTCATGTTGGAACAGGAAAGGGCTATACCCAAACTATTCCCACAAAGTTAGGAGCATGAAATTGTCCAAAATGTCTTGCTATGCTGATACCTTAAAAAGTTCCCTTCAGTGGAACTTAGGGGCCAAGCCCAACCCTAGAAAAAAAAACAAAAACACACCATAATCCCCCCCCCCCCCCTCCCCTCTAATGAATGATTTTGAGGGGTGGCCCAATACTTTTGGCAATATAGTGTGAATGAGCGCATTTGGGGAAGAGAAACTTGACTGGCCTGCACAGAGTCCTCTGGAAGAATAGTCAAACATTCCCATAGACACACTCCTAAACCTTGTGGACAGCCTTCCCAGAAGAGTTGAAGCTGTTATAGCTGCAAAGGGTGGGCCAACTCAATATTGAACCCTACAGCCTAAGACAAGGATGCCATAAAATTTCATGTACGTGTAAAGGCAGGTGACCAACAGGCCAGTTATTTATAAGAACAGCATTTTCAATAATTCAAATGTTTGGTCATTTATACAATTTCCTTCCCATGTAGATGTTTCTTGAAGTACAGTTTCAATTACCATCAGTTGTTTTTTGCATTTGCTTTAGTCTCAACAAGAAAAGTTTGACAGCTCTACAGTCTTTAGCTGGGTTAAAAATGTTCTTCCTAAAAAAGGGACAAGTTCACCTTACAGTATACTAAAAAAAAAAAAAAAAAATCATTCCCACAAATGCTTACTTACCAATGTCATTGGCCTCCTGCAAGGTTTACATCCCAGCTTTCAAAATTTAGTATGTAGATGTACTCATACTGCTAAAGCAATATCATATTCAAGTTTAATGGGACATACTGCACAGGCTCACATTATATTTTACCAGCCAGAATGTAAAACATGAGAGGTTGCATTCGCTGGACAAAAAAAGTATGCAAGCATCTGGGAGTGGGAGGTTAAATAAACTTGTGCTCCACCAACGCAGACCAAAGGAACAGTTTCACCCAACTGCCCACCTCTCCATACTGTCAATACTTGCCTTACCATCACAGGCCTAGAAAAGGTAGAGTATGCTCAAAGAATACATAGGTCTAGAGACCCTCTCCCTTCCCACACATGACAGCAAGTGGGCCTTTTGACTTGACATACAGGCACCCAGCACTGCATTGTGGGAGGAAGGAGAGAAATGGAGGCCCTTTATTTTCACAGAGGTTTTGGCAAAAGTGTCAATGGGGTGTAAATGGCTTTACCAAAAGCTAAAACCATAAGTTATCTTTAATGTTAAGGCTTCTTGAAGTGAGGCATGATGGGTAAACTGTATTTGGGAAAAGGAACAATTTCCACTCAGTCATAAATGTGCATCCCATAATATTTGTTTCTGTGCTAACAGCAGAAATCTAATAAGTGATTATGAAGGTAGTAAACACAAATGGTCACACATGAAGTTTAATTGAAAATAGGTAGGCAAACGAATGCTTGTATGTAGGTAATTTTGATGGTGTTTGACCATTCCATAATAGTGTCTCTGAAGTAAGGACTGTGGTTTTGTTTTTAAATTAAAGCACATATGTACTGTGGACCAACTAACCATGTCAGACAAAATATTGTCAATAGATATGTAAATGTAATACTCTGTTATAGGTAGTACAGTCTACAGTTGCTTTGCTTACATGTGGACTACTTTCTACAACCCCAAACACATTTGACAACACGTTTTGGAAACGTATCTAGTGACTATTTTGTATTTCTAACTGGAGGGGAGCAAAAAAAGTATTTAATCATAGGGATCATACTAACAGCCCTTGACCATTCAAATTAAGAAAACGGGGTATCAAAAATGTGACAAAATCTAGTCATAGTGGCTAGAGAGTCTTGATACGGCAGTGTCATAAAAATGCTTACCATGGACGGAGCTGCCTCGCTGACCACAAGCCCTTTTTTCCTTTAATTTCCTAATGTGTGTGACTTTTGTAATATACCTAATTTATCATTGCATGCTATTGGAGGGAACCAGTAACTGAAGCTTTTTGTGTTGGCTGATATCGTTCCTAGGGCAATGGTGACCTGGTATGTCTTTTGCACTTCTGTCTTTGTACCTCCCTCTGGTAGCTGGAATGCCTGGTATTAGACTGTAAGCGTTAAGCCTTTTCTTACTTTGCCCTTTGTTTTGTTGGTAGCCACTTGTTAAGCTGCTTATTTTTTTTTTATACCTTTTTTTTGCCCTTTACATAAAAGTACCATGATTGCTACCTCTATTAGTATTTTCATAGTGGAGAACCAATTTTTAACCACACATGGGATCATTATTATTTGTGAAATCAATGCCCAAGTATGAAACGCAAACCTGACGCCAGATAAATTCCAAAAACGATCCTTTACTGAATAGATCTATTTAAAAACTATTGCCTCTAATCTGTATATGTGTGCACTCACACATAACATGCACATGTGCATAATTACACACACACACACACACATATATATATAAAACTGCGGATATAAAAAAAAAAAAAATAATAATAATAAAAGCTACTAATTCTATGGAACAGGAAACAAAGCAGTTATAAAGATAAATCAATTAGCTTGCTAATTTCTCCCCTCTCATTTATTTAGCTGTACACTGTATTTGTAGTAATTGACTACAATTATGTTAATTACTAACTCTAGTGTAATTACTATATTTATTGTAATTGATCACGCAATGTACCCACAGCAAAGCTGGCATTTTGTCGGGCATCAAAGAAGCAGGCTGTTGGAAAGCTGTTCTCCAAACTAAATAAAAGGAGGGGGATATGCTATTAGCAATTGAAAAGGGTAAGTTGGATTTTACGCCCTGTTAGCTTGAAAGCACCAGTTCATTAAGGATATTAATTTCCTGATAACTACACATTGAAGCATGACATACCAGCGCTGTATCTATAGGACTTAGGAATTATAAATGCCTGACAGCTTCAACAGCTAAAGTGAAATCAATTAAAACCACAGCATTTACAATCCGAGAAGACATAACTGCACCATAACTACTCAAGACTACAATTTTCACATGACAAAAAAAAGCCATTCAGAAACCTTCAAAACCTGACAGGTCAAGAAAGAAGTTTGAAACAAACCCAACTTATAACCATCATCTCTCTTTTTTGTTTGTCAGATCAACGTTGCCACAGTCTGTGCAGTTACTGCTTCTGCCTGCCAGCTGCCACGAGGTGATTTTTCATGTCTTGTCAGAAAAAAAATCTTTTATTCTATTTGCTCTGCATTAACATGTCAGGTTTATTGATCAAGCTCTCTTCAGCTTCCACAGCAGGGCACTGTGCTCTTATGCCTAAGGGGGCTTTGATGTCCTCATGGCTTTGCAGGCCAAATAATGCACATACTAAATGGATTTAATGCAGAAAATGTGTTTCTGTGAGACAGCTACATTAATAACAACCATCCATAGTGATAAATATGCATTTCTATCAAGAGATAACACCACTCCCCTTTTCTCCTTTTGCACATTTTCCATAATCATTGACTTTTCCACGATTACACTATAACTCTTGTGGTATCTTTTGGATCTAATCCCACAATTTCTAATTCAAGAAGTAGAAGGTCTTTATTTAATGACAGCTGTATATTCGTGCCACAGCTGAATTTCCAATGCAAAATTCTTTAGTATTCTGCATACAAATGTGGACTGCACTACAGACACCATAGGAGAGGAACATACAGAAAGCCTACTATAACCCTTGTGTTGGCAGTAGCCATGATCTGGCTACAACATGCATTGAGATATTAAGGAGCTTACATAGAGAGAAACGAGGAGCCACTATTACAGAAAACGGTTGTCAGGTGCTCATCCATCAAAATCCACACATAAGACAAAGCAATGATGCCGTTGACGTTTTCAGCCAAGGAAGCTGCCATCTTAGCCTCGGTTTGATTTTCTGCTTCAATAATTTTTTTATTAGGTTTTCAATGTATAACAAAGTAAACACCAAATATGCCCACGCAGGGGTTACAAATGAAAACCAAACAGTAAACATTGAGAGACAGACAATAGAACACAGAAATAAGTGAATGGGAAGACCAAGAGGGATACCTTGTAAGAAGAATCAAAAAAAAAAATGTAAAATTGTGTGCTTCCCATCCCAAGGACAAGCTAAAGTAAAAAGAATAGAGTAGAGGAAGGAAGACAAAAAGGTTAGAGACCCCAAGAGTAGGGGAAAGGAGAAGAGAAAAAAAGGGAGGACAAGAAAGAGGGGGGGGAGGGGGCGAGTGAGGTGGAGAAAGAACAGGGCCTCGGGATCCTCCCAAGCGATGGTAATAGGCGACTTATACTGGCAGGGTTTAACAAGGGAAAGGAGTACTCTATTCAAGGCTCACAAATTTTGAGAAAATTGATGTGAGAGTCATTTAAAATGCTCAATATCTATTTAATAATCATTAGGGCAGTCATGTGACTCTGATTTTTAACCACCATAATGCTGCACATGTGATCAGTTATGACACCAGCTATTTGATGGTTTGATAGTTTGGTTGTGCCCACAAACAAATGGCACAGTTAAATTCCTGCATGTGCTGGAATGCAACTGTTATTTGAAACTGTTAAGTCGATCATAAAAATGTATAAACTCTTGAATCATTGTTTAAACTAGTTTTCTTCATTATAGGTTTGAATCTGTAAATTACAATCTACAGTATCTCACCAACGTGAGTACACCCCTCACATTTTTGTAAATATTTTATTTTTTATTTTCAGGTGACAACACTGAATAAATTACACGTTGCTACAATGTAAAGTAGTGAGTGTACAGTTTGTAAATTTGGTGTCCCCTCAAAATAACAACACACAGCCATTGATGTCTAAACCGCTGGCAACAAAAGTGAGTGCACCACTAAGTGAAATAGTCCAAATTGGACCCAAAGTGTCAATATTTTGTGTGGCCACCATTATTTTCTAGCACTGCCTTAACCCTCTTGGGCATGGAGTTCACCAGAGCTTCACAGGTTTTCACTGGAATCCTTTTCCACTCCCCCATGAAGACATCACGGAGCTGGTCGAAGTTAGAGACCTTGCACTACACCACCTTCCGTTTGAGGATGCCCCACAGATGCTCACTAGGGTTTAGGTCTGGAGACATGCTTGGCCAGTCCATCACCTTTACCCTCAGCTTCTTTAGCAAGGTAGTGATCATCTTGGAGGTGTGTTTGGGGTCGTTATGTTGAACTACTGCCCTGCGGCCCAGTCTCCGAAGGGAAGGGGATCATGCTCTGCTTTAGTATGTCAGTCACAGTACATGTTGGCATTCATGTTCCCATAATGAACTGTAGCTCCCCAGTTCCGGCAGCACTCATGCAGCCCCAGATCATGACACTCCTACCACCATGCTGGACTGTAGACACTTGTCTTTGTACTCCTCGCCTGTTTGCCACCACACACGCTTGACACCATCTGAACCAAATCACTTTTATCTTGGTCTCATCAGACCACAGGACACAGTTCCAGTAATGCATGTCCTTAGTCTGCTTGTCTTCAGCAAACTGTTTGCGGCTTTTTTGTGCATCATCTTTAGAAGAGGCTTCCTTCTTGGGATGACAGCCATGCAGACCAATGTGACGCAGTGTGTGGCATATGGTCTGAGCACTGACAGGCTGAACCCCACCCCTTCAACCTCTGCAGCAATGCTGGCAGCACTCATATGTCTAAGACAACCTATGGATATGACACTGAGCATGTGCACTCAGCATCTTTGGTCGACCATGGCAAAGCCTGTTCTGAGTGGAACCTGTCCTGTTAAACTCCTGCTCAGTTTCAGGGCCTTGGCAATCTTCTTATAGCCTAGGCCATCTTTACGTAGGGCAACAACTCTTTTTTTTCAGAGGCAGAGAGTTCTTCTTTGCCACGGGGTGTCATGTTGAACTTCCAGTGAGCAGTATGAGAGAGTGAGCCATAACACCAAATGTAATACACCTGCCCCCCATTCACAACTAAGACCTTGTAACACCTTGTAATGAGTCAAATGATACCGAGGAGGGAAAATGTCTAATTGGGCTCAATTTTGCCATTTTCACTTAGAGGTGTACTCACTTTAGTTGCCAGTGGTTTAGACATTAATGGCTGTGTGTTGAGTTATTTTGAGGGGACAGCCAATTTACACCTTTAACCAGGCTGTATACTCACTACTTTGCTACAATGTAAAGTGTAATTTCTTCAGTTATGTCACATGAAAAGATATAATATTTACAAAAATGTGAGGGGTGTACTCACTTTTGTGAGATACTGTATACTGTTGAAGGTTTGACTAAAACACTCAAAAATGTTCAAATCTACTGCACAGATTAGAGAAACATGCATACACGGAAATCAACTGAACGCAGTAAGACTCACCAATTCAAGAAGAAACGATGCTTACATATTACACACAAGATTGGCATGCAGAACAAATCTTATTTAAGGCTTTGCAACAGTGTACTCACTGTACTTAAACCCCTGCTGTCAAAATGCATAAAATTAATTTCATCTGATAGACAGAGAAAGGATTTTAAAACACACGGCTCATTGTCCAATAGAAGGATGCCCTTTCCACCGATATCTTAAATCCTTAACCATTACAAACTATTCCTACAGCAATGGTACCCACTCTAAAAGCCCACATTTTTGCCTCATTCAAGTATTTGCCACACTAGATATCCGACGACAGAATTCTTGCCACATATTTCATACTAAAAACAGGGGGCCAGATTCAGAGAGCCGTAACTCCTGTCTAACTAGTGTTAGACTGGAGTCATTTCAAATTACGCGCGTTTTTTAGCTAGTCGGAAACCTCAAACCTCAATAGACGGCTGCGGGCTTCAATTCGACTAGATTACGTGTTCGTACGCCTTGGGATCTACGCTGCAATAAAATTGCGGCCACTGGGTGGACTTCCCGTCGTTTTCCGCGTCGGGGTATGCTAATGAGCTTTTGCCGGCGATCCCAGAAATTATGATCTTCAATCGCAATCTCTTACGGCATCTTTAGTCATCTTTTTTATGCGTATCACTATACCAGCTTTTTGCTGGTCTAATATTAGACAGCCCATGTTAAGTATGGCCGTCGTTCCCGCGTCGAAATTCTACGTTTTCCGACGTCTTTATTATTTTTAACGTAAGTCGTCTGGGAATAGGAATGTTCGTAAACGACGCTACTCAAACAACAATTGACGTAACGACGTGATTTCGTGGAATGCACGGCGGGAAATTTCTGAACGGAGCATGCGCAGTTCGATCGCCGCGGGGACGCGCTTAATTTAAATGCTTCACGCCCCCTAATCGCGTATTTCGATTACGCGGCAAGAAATAGACTACGCCGCCGTAGCGTACGGGCAAAAATCTACCAGAATTCGATGTAGAGCCTGGTAAAATACGGCAGCGTAGAGTATTTCGATTACGCAGCGCAAAATTAAGTGTATCTGAATCTGGCCCCGGATATCTATAGTTGGCTTACAGTGTAAAAATGGCACTAGTGCTTATTGTCCACATAGCCGACTGTGGCACTTTCTATCAGAGACACAAGTGACTAGGCTGTGACTAGGCTGTACATGACAAATAAATAAGCAGAAGGGATTGTTGCACAGCAAAGAAGCTGCTGAAAAGTAGCACTTCACCCAAACTACAGCTTGCAGAAGGGGAGGCTCATGTGGAAATGACAATGTAATTTGGGGACCTGTATTTGAATCTTTTATGGTATCCTCCTTTGTTTTGTCCACCTCGGTGTTCAACACCTGTCCCATGATCTGCATGTGTATCCTTCAGCAAGGCTGCTGCAATGTTAAAGCCCAAATCAAAAACAGAAAAATCAGCACAAGGGACATAACTTACAACCAGTAGAAGGTGTCCCTTACTTTGCTGTTATTAGTAATTCTCCTTTGTTCTGCCCTCCACCCCCACCATCTTCTGTTGCAGCGGGGTTAATACAGCTAAAGCTGGCCATAGACCGTATCTGTGCCAGTTCAGAAGGAATTAGCTGAGATTAAAAGCATGTATCTGCAGGCTGAATGTACCCAAGCTGATTAATAGATCAACCAGCCTGTTGGATTGTACAAATGCAATTATTGCTGGTGGCTGTTATAGCTGCTAGCAATAATCACTGTGTTCTCTCAGTGGGGGCAGCTTCCCCTGCCAAGAGAACAAAGCTCCACAGGAGTGATTCTCCCATCAACACTGACTGTGTTGATGTCGTAATTGAGTGAATTTCTGTCCTGAAACCTGTAGTTAGAGGGAAAGAAATTTGTGTCCGTCTATAGCCAACCTCTCATTAAGACAGCCTGACTATGCCTGCTCTATTTGCCCAACTCGGCCATTCATAGAAGCCATACTACAACTTCTATGAATGGAACACGATCTATGAATGGAAGGGGCAAAACTATCATACGGCTGCTTTCCATTCTTAAATGGTGTTTTATTCCTAGAAGCTCATCACTGCATCTGTTAGTAATAAAAAAAAAAAACACGCAACTGTAATCTCACCCCATTTTGGACCAGGTCTCAAAACCTACTAGTGAAAGCTTTATTTACTTTCTGGTCAGAGTTTCTGGGCACAGTATCTACATATTTTTGCACGCAGGAGTCATCTTTCCTGGCAAGTTCTGTCACAATCCGCCAGATCTTCAAAGTGCATGCGCCGCTGATGTCAGTGGCTGAATGCAGGGTGAATAGCTCATAAAACTGTGCAGGTATAGAAGATATTACATTTTACAAAATGACCAAGCGGGGTATACAACCACTTTACATTCAAATCCACTTTAAAGTCTTCATTGAATTGTGCCTTTAAAAGCAATAATCGTTTGTTAGGTTTTTCTTTTTTTCTACAACCTCAATACAACAGGCTACGAACATTTTGGAAGAAGGCAGAAAGTACACAGCATGTTTGCATACAACAGGATAAAATGATCTGAGAACACTGCTACTGAAAAATGTGGGAAACAACATATCATCACTATGTGCTGCAACCATGGGCTCACATGTTCCTATGCTTACTAGGGATGAGCCGAACACCCCCCTGTTCGTTTCGCACCAGAACCTGCGAACAGACCAAAAGTTAGTGTGAACTTTAGAACCCCATTAAAGTCCATTATGGGACTCGAACATTTGAAATTTAAAGTGCTAATTTTAAAGTCTAATATGCAAGTTATTGTCCTAAAAAGTGTCTGGGAACCTGGGTCCTGCCCCAGGGAACATGTATCAATGCAAAAAAAAAAAAAGTTTTAAAAACTGCCATTTTTGGGGAGCAGTGATTTTAATAATGCTTAAAGTGAAACAATAAAAGTGAAATATTCCTTTAAATGTCGTACCTAGGGAGGTGTATAGTATACCTGTGAAGTAGCGCTTGTTTCCCGTACTTAGAACTGTAACTGCACAGTGTCATTTCCGAAGGAAAACAAGTCATTTAAAATCATTCGCAGCCATAATGAATTAAAGAGAAAAGTCATTGATAAAAAAAAAAACATATATTGGAGTTCCCCTAATATCCATACCAGACCTGAAGGTCCTGGTAATTGAATTTGGGGGGACCCCCACGCATTTTTTATTCTCAATGACTTGCAATGCCTTTTCTTTGTATTGCCGGGAGCCGACAATTCATTACAGCCGCGAGTGGTTTTAAATGACTTTTTTTTTCTTCAGAAATGCAGGGACAGTTCTAAGCACGGGAAACAAGCACTGCTTTACAGCAACACACCCCCTAGGTAAGAAATTTAAAGGTATATTTTATATTTGTTTCACTTTAAGCATTGTTAAAATCACTGCTAAAGAAAAAACTTCCGTTTTGAAACCTTTTTTTTTTGCATTGATACATGTCCCCTGGGGCAGGACCCGGGTTCTCAAACACATTTTATGACAATAACTTGCATATAAGCCTTTAAAATTAGCAAATTGTTCGCTGTTTGGCGAGCAGGCAATGTTCGAGTCGAACATGAGTTCGAACTGAACTCAAAGCTCATCCCTAATGCTTACATTGAGGCAGCTGAACTTTACACTGAGAATAAAATAGTTTTGCTTTCAACATTCATTCATGGGAAACTAGGGAATAGCAAGACATGGATACCCACAGACATGAGATATAGCCCCCAATCTGCCATCTTTTTCAGCAAATCGCTCAGATATCAATGTAACATTACCCAATAGAACATCCCAAGAATCTGTAACCTACAATTTAGGATTCCAGGCACATGTACCCTTTTTTAAATGAAAACTAAGAACAGTACAGTGCAAATAATTTCCAACAAATCTACATTTAAAAATAAGTGTTGGATCTATAAGATGTATCATGAAAGACATGGAGTGGTTATGGCAATCAGCACACAACGCACAGGCAGTTTACTGGACATTTATAACCAGAAACTCAGCAGTTCTTCTGAGCTTCACCACTGTCATAAGCAGGTAAGTTACCGGTACATCTCCCAATAAGGCCCATTAGTAGGATAGTGAATCTGCAAGTCAAGCTTTATGCATTTTTAATCCTCTTAAAAATTATTTTTGCAACTGTATTCCCTTTAGCTGTATTGTCTGTTAACAAAATTCTCTGTTAAAAAAAATGTTTTTTTGCAATTTGTTGGTGGGACGCCTTCAGTGTTTGTCCTCCACCATGTTGTAAGTATACTTTCCACATCTAGGAGATCCACCATACCAAATTGAACACCCAAAGTATTCCTTATTAATGGATGTCTACAGTACTTTACCTATTGGAAGGAAACTGCTTATAGCATCAATATGCAATGTTGGGTGGTTCATGAACGCCTGCTGGTTCATCCTCAGGGCAGCAGGCATTTTAAGTTTTTTTCTGTGCCTTCATACAAGAAAAATGTCAACTCACTTGCCAAGGAGAAAGGTTAAAGAGCAAAAAGGGGTTACCTGGTGGCCATGTAAGCTATGGCTGCAAATTACTTTTTAGGGGCCCTCAAAATTAGCTGGAAAAGGGTCCAGGTTCTTCTTTCAGCATCAACATAACACATATCCATGTGCTGCCAGAGCTCTAAAGGTTATTACTGCATGTTTTTCTATTTAAAATATCTTCCCATGTAACAGTTTAATTGTAGCACTTACCTTATAATGAACCACAGGGGAGACAATGGCATTGCATTCATCATCAATAACAATTATATGTATTATTATCTCGCCTTCAGACAAAAGAAACTTATACTTGTGGTAAAATATTAAAGTGATATTAAACCCTCAGTTTGTAAGCACTTTCAACAGCTGATTTAATCAATCACTGAGTATTCAGATTCCTCATCTTTTAGACCTTCCCTATGTTCCAGTTTAAGCTGATGCCATGATCGCTGCCCCAGGTTTATCATTTCAGGGTGGCTCCTTTCCCAATGCAGTGTCCTATGGAGCCATCTCGCATGCAAGGACTAGATTTTTATCCTCCTGCCTAAACTGTCTGTAGTAGGAAAGTTCATTAGGATAATAGCATTGATCTCTACAAGCCTTGTGTAACATGTCCCCAGTTTCATATTGTCTTCTGCAGCATACATATCCCCAGCCAAAAATGTAGAATGTGTACACAGACTGAAAGTCCTCTTAAGCGTTACATATATTGAACATTATGTGCAGCATTTGGTGATGGGGGTCAATTTTTAGTTGACAACCACTGTCCTACACTGTTTAGATCAGTAGAAACATACAGTACCATAGCAGGGACTGCCATTATCATTGAAAGTTGAAAACTACAATTTCTGTTGTAAGAATTTTAACAAATAGTTTGTTAGGGAATGTTTATTTGTTGCTTTTGTTTATTGTGCTCAGTGTGTTAAGCTAAAAAAACATTGAGGGTTTAATACTACTTTAACCTTACAGTAAACCTATGCTTAGATCATGCACAATATGTAGTTACCCCTTCCAAACAAACAGAAAAAGGTAATTTAAAACGAGCACAAATTCATATCTGTATCTACAAGCATTATGGAAAGTTTTAAAGCTGCACATCTTACAGTGCTGTCTAGATGAGCGAGAGGCAGAGGCTGTGACAGTGAAGGATCCAGTCGTCTGCCCTCCCCTTTATTCATAAAAGGTTTTGTAATCTTTTCACAGGATGCAAGGTATTCTGTAAATGTGGGGGGGGGGGTCTTGTCACTCATCCACCCCTTCTTTTTCCTCATCCATTCACAGAGATCCTTGTGTCCATTTGTAAATGAAAGAGGGAAGGACGGCAAATGACCAGATCTTTCACTGTTGCAGTGCATTGCCTCCTATTCCTGCAGCACGAGAAGATCACCACTCTGTGTAGTACTCAGCATCACTAAAGAGGCAATTCGTATCGTACACAGCGGCCAGCCAGGCATAGGATACTCTTCATTAGAGGAAACATATTTGAGTGGTGCTGTATCCCAAAAATATTTACTGCTGTATCCCAAAAATATTTACTGGATTCCATTTTGTGAGTAATGTGACAGTCACAACCTAAACTCCAGGAATGAGACAAAATCTACCCTCCTCGTGAGGCCCACAGCACTGCAAGGGTCAAATGCTTATTTATTCTAGTGGTACAAAGATTAAGTGTATTACTTACCCCATCGCTCAGTACAGCAGGCTCCAGCTCTGTGTAGGGCTATTTATTCTGTATTGTACATAAGGAGGCAAGAATGCAACTACAACCGGAGAGCACTTTGCCAGGGACCAGTCACATTAATTAAGGAAGCCTGCTGGAGGAAGGAATGATGCAATACACCTTATTCCTGCACCTTAAGCCTTGTACACACCACTCACAGATCAGGTCGGAGCCGATGTACCAACAATCCGATGTAAGTACAGCGATCTCCCCTGCTGAGCCAATTGTGTTCCGACAGGTGGACGGCCCACCCAACCAGAACACTCCAGTTAGCACTCTTAGCCATTGGCTGAGAGCCCTGTCCGAGAGCCAGTCAGCTGCTGATGTCACCCAACATTCAGCCCGTGTGTACTAGGCTTTAGGCTAAATAAGCATTTAACCCTTGCGGTGCAGAGAGGCCCCACTGCAAGGGTAGATTTTGTCTCATTCCTAAAATTCAGCTTCCTGGAGTTTAGAAAGAAGCATCTTAACCGCACAGCAAAACATTATATAACAAACAGTGTGAAGAAGGGCTCCTGCGCTACTAAAAAACATCTCCCAAGTCAACAGTAAAATAATTGCAGCAAACACGGTGCAGTGCATACACAACAACAAAAAACAAATTAATACTCAAAAGGTTATTGCGCAAAAACTTACACATAAATTAATATGCAGACATAAAAAGGTGACAGGTGAAAAACTAAAATGTGAAGATGTGAGAACAATAGTGACAAAGTCCATATATGATAATAGCGCAGCTGCTATTAATCTAACACTTCCATGAGAAAATAGAAAAAAAGTGGTGCCAAAGTCCATAAGTGCTAATAGCAAGGCTGCTATAGATAGATGCCCACTAATCCAAAAGGAATGAGAACTCCACCACAGACAGACACAGTCTGGTCTCCCAGAACGCTCACCTCAATGGGAAATAGAATGGATCATGAATAATATCCACCACACGGCTGTCTCCTCTATGTATCCTGAAAGTCACGCTTAGATAAGCCTGGTCCCTTGGGAGTACCTGGAGGGTCTCAAACCAGGGGAACAGAAAGGACAAAGGAGGGCCCCCAATAGTGTGATACCAAAGATAAAACAGCTTTTAATTTAAAAGGTTGACCTTACAATAAAATAGCAAAAACGAGTGTGTAATACAAGCGTTGGTGTCCTCGGCGCCGTCCAATGTCACACCTGGTGTACGTCTATCCCTACGCGTTACGACACTGGTCACGTGTCTTCATCTGGGGAATCTGATTGGGCGTATGGCTTACAGTTTTATGTATGCGGACCGGAAGGTCGCTATCCACCATTTTCTCGAAGCCCATCTCTTCAATTGCCTACATTGCCATTAAGGTGATGGGCTTCGAGAAAATGTCGGATAACGACCTTCCGGTCTGCATACATAAAGCTGTAAGCCATATGCCAAATTAGATTCCCCAGATGAAGACACGTGACCAGTGTCGTAACACGTAGGGATAGACGTACACCAGGTCTGACGTGGACTCCAACGCTTGTATTACACACTCGTTTTTGCTATTTTGTTGGAAGTGCAACCTTTTCTATTAAAAGCTGTTTTATCTTTGGTATCACACTATTGGAGGCCCTCCTTTGTCCTTTCTGTTCCCCCGGTTTGAGACCCTCCAGGTACTCCCAAGGGACCAGGCTTGTCTAAGGGTGACTTTCAGGATACATAGAGGAGACAGCCGTGTGGTGGATATTATTGATGATCCATTCTATTATATAACAGGTTTGGAAATTAAAGTGGAATATGTTACCAGGAAGCACATAAAAAATAAAAATAAAAGTAAAAACGTCCAGCATCCAATGTCAAATTAGCAGAAAACTATTTACATACACTGCAAGTGCTTGCTGTTGCTAGATTTTACTGATGTATGCCTTTAAAGAGACACCGTAACTAACATTTTTGAAAAAATTAAAGCTAACTTGCAGCTTTTTTTGCATTACCTTGAAAAGTTATTTTAAGTTGGTAAACAAATGTGACTACTCTAGTAGAATTCCCAAGCTCAATCCCCCTCTTCTTGCTTATCATAGCTTACTCCTGTTTTGGGAATGTCTAAACCAGGGGTGTCCAACCTGCGACCTAAAATCTCTATGAATGCGGCCCAACACAAAATCATAAACGGTACTTACAAATGTAAATTTTTTATAAAAATGTGCATGGAATTAAGTTTTATATTCCCAACGAAAAAAAAATCTCCCACTCTTCACAATCACGCCATATTCATGTCATTTTTTTTCTGATGCAGCCATATTTGTGAGCAACCATTTTCAAGGATGAGCACGCGAAGGGGAAAATTTTAACCAAAATATCAGATGAGCACCTTGACAATTCATTGAGAATTGATACTCCATTCAACCAGATTTTGACGCGTTAGTTTGGTGTCAAATGATGCACCCTTACTTTCAAAATGAAGATTACTCAGATAGGTGCATTATCTATATTAAAGATCGTTGACTTGTGATCTGCCCGACCTTTTCTGATCATCAGCTCTCTTTATTGTTAGTGTGTTTTATGTGCGGCCCAAGATAATGCATCTTTTTCCAATGTGGCCCAAGAAGGTCAAAAAGGTTGGAACCCCTGGTGTTAATACTGTATGTGCTGGCCCAGCATTTATGCCCCTTACTTCACCTCCCTGCATAACCTTTTATGTAGCTGTTGGGGGAGAAATGAAGGTGAAGGTCATGTGAGAGACAGCTCCGAGTCTGCTGACATCACATCAAAGAGCAAGAGGCAAGAGTTCAAATGCTTATTTTACATAAAATATGAGGTAAAGCCACTTACTGTAATAAGTTAAAGCTCAGGTCCAGCCTCTTTGCAAAATTACCATATTTGCAAGCAAGAAATCTTGGAATTTCAGCACAGTCTTTTCCAATGTATGACACCTATAATAGCAAACAGAGTCAGATGTATTTTCCACAGATGCTTTTTTTGTTTTTAAAGTTTAGAGGAATGTCCCCCAAAATACTTTCCTTGTTCATGGTGAGAATCGTACACAGATTCTTACATTACCTGGGATATTACCTACCTGTAGTGTGCTTCTGTCTTGTAGTTCAGAAGAAATCTTCTGTCCTCTGTTGCACCCCTGCTTCCATAATCTTCTGGTGTGATGGGAACTAATAAAAGTGAGGGACTGTCGATCACAATCTATGAATGGAGGATGTAAATTGAAAGGTCCATTCATAGATCATGTTTCATTCACAGAAGCTGTAGTAAAGACTTTGAATGGAGGAGAGCTGGGTGGAAAGGGCGGGCACTCTTTATGACAGCTCCTCTATTTTATTACCCCCAACCACACTAGAAGATTACACTGGCAGATGTGGGGGGGCATTGGAGGATGGCAGATTTCTACTGAACTACAAGACACATCGCACTGAAAGCAAATAATGCCCCTTGCACTTAACTTGTAGTTTTTCCTTTGTAGGCAAACTTAGAGCTTTAAGTTGGCAATACACCTGCAGAATTGTATTGGAAATGTTTGGTTCTTGCAACGTTCTTTTGATTTTCGAATGGTTAGTGGGGTCAACATACTGTATTTGCTGGCATATAAGACTACCTTTTACACTTAAAAAACTGGCCAAAAAAGCAGAGGTCGTCTTATACGCCGGGTCAGCTGCTCGGATGCCTGCTGGATGTGCGGTAATACTGTATGTAGCTTCGGCTACATACAGTATATACCGCTTAGCCAATCCCGGTGATTGATGTATTCAAATGAATACAGAGCCTGCTCGGATTGGAGTAACAACCTCTGCCAATCCGAGCAAGCTACATACAGTAGCCAGCTCGGATTGGCTTTGAAAATCAGAGAGGTGTGGGCTGATGATGTTACAGCCTCTGCTAATCCAAGCAGCCTTTGTATTCATTAATAGAATACATCGCTTGCCGCGATTGGCTTCAGCTCCAGCAAGAACAAAGAAGAATATGAAGCGCCGGAAGCTTCGGAAGAGGGGGGTCGTCTTATACGGTGAGTACAGGCAAAAAAACTTTTTAAAAAAAACTGTAGGGGGTCTTTTAATACGCCCAGTCACCTTATACACCGGCAAATACACCAAAATTGTTTTCGACCAGAAAATTCAGAAAAGCAGATTAGGATTTTTTTTTTTTAAAACCAATGAATTTCTAGCTGTGAATCTGGTTTTCCTTTTGGAAAAATTGTACACTCACAGGCCACTTTAATATTAGGAATGTGGTTTTCCTTTGGTAAATTGTACACAGGCCACTTAATAATATTATTGATGATGAAGAAAAGAGGGAAGGACGGCCGCACTCCAAGGATTTTCAAACGAAAAAAGTTGTCTTTATTGTAAATCCAAAAACATGTACAGTCACAGCAATCACAGAAAACAGGACAGCCGACGCGTTTCGCACTCGATCAGTGCTTAGTGCCATGGAGCGGTGATTTCTTTTCTTTTGTCTTTTTTGGATTTAATATTATTATTATTATTATTATTATTATTATTATTATTATTATTATTATTATTAGGTACAACTTGCTAGTACCAGGTTGGACCCCCTTTTGCCTTCATTACGGCCTTAATTCTTCGTGGCATAGATTCAACATTGTATTGGAAACATTCCTCAGAGAATTTGGTCCATATTGACATTATAGCATCACACAGTTGGCGTGGCTGCAAATCCATGATGCAAATCTCCCATTCCACCACAACCCAAAAGGTGCCCAATTGGAATGAGATCTGGTGACTGTGGAGGCCATTGGAATACAGTGACCTCATTGTCATGTTCAAATCATCTCACCACTGTTTCTTGAGCTTTGTGACATGGCGCATTATCCTGCTGGAAGTTTGCTGTAGTAATAAAGGGATGGACATAGCCACCAACAATACTTTAGGTAGGTCGTGACGTTTAAACAATGCTCAATTGTTACTAAGGGGCCCAAAGTGTACGAAGAAAATATCCCCCACAACCGTTGATACAAGGCAGGATAG
This sequence comes from Rana kukunoris, assembly GCA_029574335.1. Lineage (NCBI taxonomy): Eukaryota > Metazoa > Chordata > Amphibia > Anura > Ranidae > Rana > Rana kukunoris. The sequence continues at coordinate 135,368,938 of CM056056.1, read as the reverse complement.
ATCCAAGCTTTCATGTTGTCTATGTCAAATTCTGACCCTACCATCTGAATAACGCAGCTAAAATCAAGACTCGCCAGACCAGGCAACATTTTTCCAATTTTCTATTGTGCAAAGTTGGTGAGCCTGAGCAAATTGTAGCCACATTTGTCTGTTCTTAGCTGACAGGAGTGGCACCTGGTGTGGTCTTCTGCTGCTGTAGCCCATATGCTTAAAGGTTTGATGTATTGTGCATTCAGAGATGGTATTCTGCATACCTTGGTTGTAACGAGTGGTTATTCGAGTTATTGTTGCCTTTCTATCATCTCAAACCAGTCTGCCTATTCTCCTCTGAAATCAAAATGGCATATTCGTCCACACAGTAGCAGCTCACTGGATATTTTCTCTTTTTATGACCATTCTCTGTAAAACCTAGAGATGGTTGTGTGTGAAAATCCCAGAAGATCAGCAGTTTTTGAAATAAATACTCAGATCAGCCCATCTGGCACCCACAACCATGCCACATTCAAAGTCACTTAAATTCCCCTTCTTTCCTATTCTGATGCTCGGTTTGAACCTCAGCAAGTCATCTTCACCACGTCTAGATGCCTAAATGCATTGAGTTTTTGCCATGCAATTGGCTAGTTAGCAATTTGTGTTACTAAGCAATTGAACAGGTGTACCTAATAAAGTGTCCAGTGATAGTATATTCTGTAACAAAATCTGTCTATGGTTCCATTCAAATAACAAGCCTATACAAAATTGTTAAAGGCTATTGGAACAAAATTAGTTGACTCCATGATGGCAAGAAAAACAGTCCCTACCAACAACTTTTCCGCCAACGAAGATTTAACCGTATATGGCTAGCTTTAGGCTACTTTCACAGTGAGGCGCTTTGCAGGTGCTATAGGGCTAAAAATAGTGCATACAAAGCTCTCTGAAAGAGCAGCTTCTCACACTCCAGTGTGAAGGCCTAAGAGCTTTCACACTGGAGTGCTGCGCTGGCAGGACGCTCAAAAATGTCCTGCCAGCCGCATCTTTGAGGCGCTGTATATACCGCTCCTACAGCGCCCCTGCTCATTAAAATTAAATGGGAAGCGCTGCCGAGCAAGCAAAGCGTCGCTGCATCGGCGCTTTGCGGGTGGGTTTAACCCTTATAAACTGCTATATACCTTTTCTCATCAGCAGTATATAGCAGTCAAGGTTGAACAAATACAAAAGTCTATCAAGTCCAACCTATGTGTGCGATTTTATGCCAGTATTACATTGCATATCGCTATATGTTTTGGTCGTTCAGGTGTTTATCTAATAGTGGTTTTAAATGATCAATGCTCCCTGCTACAACCACCGCTTGTGGAAGAGAATTCCACATCCTAACCGATCTTACAGTGAAGAACCCTCTACGCAGTTTAAGGCCCTTTTCACACTGGGGCGGTGGGTGTGTCGGCACTTTACAGTCAATTTTGCGGTGCTATTCGGCTGATATCAGGCGCTTTTAACCCCCGCTAGCAGGCGTAAAAGGGCTAAAACTAGGGACCAATACCGAGTATTTGCGGGAGTACTTGTACTCGCGCAAATGCTCCCGATGCCTAAATAGAATACTTTTTTTGTATCAACATGTTCTGTGAAAATTCTTTGAGTTTTTTACTACAGCGTGACAAGCAAATAAAACATTTTTACTCATTTTTATTCTTTTATAATGTCTACAGTTCTTCATAATTCTAAAGAAAATATCCTTAGTCTGTATTGTGGTTTGAAAACTGTCACATGACATTTAAAAAAAGTATCGGTATTGGCGAGTACATGAAAAAAAAGTATCGGTACTTGTACTCGGTCCTAAAAAAGTGGTATCGGGACAACCCTAGTTAAAACCATCCGCAAAGCGCTGCTACAGTGCTGCTTTGCTGGCGGTATAGCCGCGGTGTCCATTAATTTCAATGGGCAGTCGCGGTATACTCAGCGGAGGAGTTATTCCCCTGGCAACTAGGGGAGTCACTCAGCTCTAGCAGTGCTGGCACCTGACTGGTTTCACCAATGTCATTCATCGGGGCGTACATATTGGGATGTTCCAGCCCAGGACCGGCCTCCCTGACTCGTTCCCCTCTATCCTTCCCGTCACCCATCTACTCTGCTTTGGTGCCTGCACAGCTTTGTCTCCACCTGCCTCTGTACTGGCCCCTGCCAGCACCTGCCTCGTACAATCCCAACTCTCCTTTAGTACGGAGGGACTTCTCAGTGTTGACAGTTGATTCTCTAGATTCAGAACCTGGGCTTCCAGGGAAACAATATGCTGCTTTGCAAAATGTAAGCATTCGCCCTCGAACAGATGATCAAGGAACGAATACATGCCGCAAGATGTACACCGAGACGCATCTCCACAGCCGCCAGTTATCGTACCCATTAATTGAATGGGGATTGGGGGTTAAACTTTGTCCAAATTAACTAACAACTAGCTTCCTGACACTAATGCTCAATACACAGGTTCTCAACAAGACAATACAAAGGTACTCCCAACACCTGTGCACTCACAGCCCTCATGTTTTCCAGAGCTCGGTGCTCCCCGTCCACCTTTACAATCCCCTTGTGAATATGCATTTTCTCCTGCGTATTTCTTACACTGAACTTCTGCTACAATCACTAACAGAGTCAAAACCCAGAAAAATCACCATATGACTTCCGCATGCCCAATCATGCTGAGGTATGGAGCAGCCAATACTGGGAGAGCTGGAGAAGAAAGGAGGAGGGGATATGAAATACACCAAATTCTCTCTCAGGCTCGTGCATGAGATATGTAAATCACCTGTCACTCACAGCAAGGTGGAGGAATGGACTTATATTTCTCTGTCTGTCTGTTTTCATCTCACTGAAAAAAGATAATAGGACTGCTCAGAGCTGGAAAAAACTCTTTGTGGCAACTCATACTGTGACAGTATGAAATCCTATACTGTACAAGGTGCAAGCCTTAATTAAAAAAATAAACATAAAATTCAGGTTTTTATCCACTTTAAGTTTACGTTGTAAATAAAAAAAAAATGGATAAGCATAAGCAAAAAAAGTTTGGATAAAAGACCTTACAGTAGAGACCAGCATGGGTCTCATTTAAACAAACTAACTTTAACCCAATGCTTCAAAGTTTGTGAAAACACTGTCCGAGGCTACAACGCTACTTAGTATTCATAAATTATTTCAAAACCTAACTATATCTCCGGTTTCAATGAGGGTTGGTTATTTAAAACTTTCATTTAGTCAACCCTTGTAACTTCCAAAAAACACACACACGTTTAAATACAATACGTACATACTGTAGAACTGAAACTTAAAGAGTAGGTTTACAACATGTGAAAGCTTGCATATGGTGAGATCAGCAAATACAAAATGCTTGTAAAAGCTACAACCCTCACGGGACTTGAATGCTTACGGTTAGATTTTAATGAGATGCCCCCATTGGCCATCGTTTCTGGGCTGCCCCCTATGACCACAGAACTTTTTGGTCTCCTATCTTTCTATACTAAAGTAATTAGTATAACCCGTGGGTAATGAAATGTTGATGTCTTTAGTTTATCCTTCAGCCTTATACAAGAAAGAAAAGAGATAGAATATAAACATGGGGAAGCCTGTAACTCTAGGCTAAGGCCTCTATTATCCTTCTAAAAACAAAAGCCTGCCCATCTTCATACACTGAAAAAGAGCTACCAGTGTGTGTGTGTGGGGGGGGGGGGGGGGGGGGGAGCAGACCACAGAGAAGGGATAACCCTGGAAGCAAAGTAGGAGTAAAAAGTTATTAGTTCATTGAAGGCTGGTTTTCACTGCATGCATTTTAGAAGTTGCATTGACTAAGGAATAAAATGCTAGGTAAATAGCAAATAGGTATATATACATACATACATACATACATACATACACACACACACAGTATCTCACAAAAGTGAGTGCACCCATCACATTTATTAAATATTTTAATATATCTTTTTTATGTGACAACACTGAAGAAATTACACTTGCTACAATGTAAAAGTAGTGAGTGTACAGCTTGTATAACAGTGTAAATTTGCTGTCCCCGCAAAATAACTCAACACACAGCCAATAATGTCTAAACTGCTGGCAAAAAAGTAAGTACACCCCTAAGTGAAAATGTGCAACTTGGGCCCAATAAGCCATTTCCCCTCCCTGGTGTTATGTGACTCATCAGTGTTACAAGGTCTTCTTAGGTGTGTTAAATTTGGTATTATCGCTCTCACTCTCTCATACTGGTCACTGGAAGTTCAACATGGCACCTCATGGCAAAGAACGCTCTGAGGATCTGAAGAGAGAAAAAAAAAATGGTCTAGGCCAGGCATATGCAATAAGCGGACCTCCAGCTGTTGCAGAACTACAAGTCCCATGAGGCATAGCAAGACTGACAGCCACAAGCATGACACGCAGAGGCATGGTGGGACCTGTAGTTTTGCAACAGCTCTTCTAACAATGAAGCACAAGAAAGCCCGCAAACAGTTTGCTGAAAACAAGAAGACTAGGGACATGGATTACTGGAACCATGTCCTGTGGTTTAAGGAGACCAAGATTAACTTTTTGGGTTTAGATGGTGTCAAGCGTGTGTGGCGGCACCAGGTGAGAAGTACAAAGACAAGTGTGTCTTTTCTAAAGTCAAGCATGGTGGTGGGAGTGTCATGGTCTGGGGCTGCATGAGTGGTGCCTGCACTGGGGAGCTACAGTTCATTGAGGGCACCATGAATGCTAACATGTACTGTGACATACTTAAGGAGAGCATGATCCCCTTCAGAGACTGGGCCGCAGGCAGTATTCCAACATGATAATGACCCAAAACACACCTCCAAGACGACCACTGCCTTGCCAAGGAAGGAGCCAAGCATGTCTCCAGACCTAAACCCTATTGAGCATCCTCAAATGGAATGTGGAGGAGTGCAAGGTCTCTAATGTAATGTCATCATGGAGGAGTAGAAGAGGACTCCATTGGCAACCTGTGAAGCTCTGGTGAACTCCATGCCCAAGAAGAGAGAAAGAGAGAAAGTCAGCTCGATGTCGGGGGTGGGCGGGACCCAGCAGTTAATTACACCAGCCAGTGATTAGGCTGCTTTAGAAAGGGGGCGGGCCACATACACCTAGCAGCCTTTGGGAGCAATGCCATGCCATTTTTTGTGTAATGTGAGAAATGATGTCATGCTGCGAGAATCATGGAAGAAACGTGCTTTATTCTAAAGCAAAAAAAAAAAAAAAATTCTCATTTTGCCCAGAATCGTGCAGCTCTAGGATGTACTAATTTATTTTTATTTTTTTGCCACAGTTTAGACATTAATGGCTGTGTCGAGTTATTTTGCGGGTACAGAAAATTTACACCATTATACAAGCTGTACACTCACTACTTTACATTGTAGCAAAGTGTAATTTCTTCAGTGTTGTCACATGAAAAGATATAAAATATTTACAAAAATGTGAGGGGTGTACTCACTTTTGTGAGATACTGTATGCATGTACACACACACACACATTTATAGATATATACACACACACACACACCTGTGCTGATAAGTTTAAAAACCCTGTCAGAATTTATGATTTCTTGGCCATTTTTCAGAGACTAACACAAAAAGATTTCTTTCACGCATGAATAGTGTTTGGCTGAAGCCATTTAATATCAATCAACTGTGTTTACTCTTTTTAAAATCATAATCACAACAGAAACTATCCAAATAATCCTGAGCAGATTTTGACCTGATAACATGCACACAAGTTGACACAAAGGGGTTTGAATGGCTATTAAAAAGGTAACCATCCTCACCTGTGATATGTTTGCTTGTAATTAGTGTGTTTGTGTATAAAAAGGTCAATGAGTTTCTGGACTCCTGACAGACCCTTGCGTCTTTCATCCAGTGCTGCACTGACGTTTCTGGATTCTTAGTTATGGGGAAAGCAAAATAATTGTCAAAGGATCTGCGGGAAAAGGTACTTGAACTGTATAAAACAGGAAAGGAATATAAAAAGATATCCAAGTAATTGAGAATGCCAATCAGCAGTATTCAAATTCTAACCAAGAAGTGGAAAATGAGGGGTTCGGTTAAAACCAAACCACGGTAAGGTAGTCCAACTAAAATTTCAGCCACAACTGCCAGTTAAATTGTTAGGGTGCAAAGAAAAACCAACATATAACTTCAGATGAAATACAGGACTCGCTGAAAACATGTGGTGTGGCTGTTTCAAGACGCACAATAAGGAGCCACTTAAAGAAAGATGGGCTGCATGGTCGATGGGCTGCATGGTCGAGTCGCCAGAAGAAAGCCATTACTACGCAAATGCTACAAAGTATCCTGCTTACAATATGCCATATGGCACAGAGATAAGCCTTAAACCTTCTGGCACAAAGTAATTTGGAGTGATGAGTCAAAATTTTGCTTTTTGACCACAACTATAAACGCTACATTTGGAGAGGAGTCAACAAGGCCTATGATGAAAGGCAGGGCTTTTTTTCTGGGGGAACTTGGGGGAACTCAGTTCCACCACCTTTGGCTCAGACCCTTTGGTGCCCGCTCACCACAATCACTTGTGAACACAGAAGTCTGGTTTCTGTGTTTACAAGTGACTGCTTTGTAACCCCCTGAACTCTGCACACTGTATGTAATGCAATTCTGGTATTTAATGCCCCTTTGAGACCCTTCTACTGTTTGTGAAATCTGAACGGGTCGTGGTTGAGTTCCTGCACCTATTTTCTGAGAAAAAAAGCTCTGATGAAAGGTACACCATTCCTACTGTGAAACATGGAGGTGGATCGCTGATGTTTTGGGGATGTGCGAGCTACAAAGGCACAGGAAATTTGGTCAAAATTGTTGGCAACATGAATGCAGTAGGTTATCAAAAAATACTGGGGGAACATTTACATTCATCAGCCCGGAAGCTGCGCATGGGATGTACTTGGATATTCCAACATGACAATGATCCAAAACACAAGGTCAAGTTGACCTGTCATTGGCTACAGCAGAACAAAATTAAGGTTCTGGAGCGGCCATCTAAGTCTCCTGACATCAAATATCATTGAGCCACTTGGGGGAGATCTCAAACATGCAGTTCATGCAAGACAGCCCAAGAATTACAGGAACTGGAGGCTTTTTGGCAAGACATCAAGCTGTCATTGATGTTAAAGTGGTTGTAAACCCCCCCCCCCCCCAAAAAAAAAAAATTAAGACAAAAAAAAAAAAGGTATAATGAGCTAGTATGCATACTAGTTCATTATGAAATATTCGCCTTAGATCGAAGCCCCCACAGCGGTCCCAGTACACAGCTCCAGCCGGCAACACCGCTCCTGAAGTTTCTTTTGAGTATCGCGGGCTCCGGCGATGTGATTGACTGAAGCCGCGATGACGTCACTCCCACAGATGCATGCGGGAGCCTCTGGTAACGGCACACTAGCTGAAGCAACGGCACGAAAAAGAGCCATGGCTTCAGTGCGCGTGTGCCAATGATGTTGGCGATAAAAAAAAAAAATAATTGGTTGGAGTCTGGAGATCCACTTCAAGCTAACAAAACGGAGAACTCTGATGTGTGCAGCAGCAACACAACCACTATAATATAGTTATAAATGTGGAGCAAATACAAATAGCCAAATCACAAATGTAATGTAGAATACGTTCTCTCATTGCTGGTTAAAGTGGAAATCCTGGCAAGTATTCAAAGCACAAGGACTCTTTATAAGGCAACAATGAAAGGGGCTTTGTGCCTTGAAAGCCTTCTACGCTTTCTACTACAAATAGCTGTTACATGTGTTAGTCCCACAGCCAATCTAGATGTCCACTTTTCAGTCATGTGAGTTACATTAGAAAAATCACCCAAAAATAAAAATGACCAATTGCCACAGTAAAAAGGGTGACCAATATGGGACATTGTCAGGGCGAATTCAACTGAGCCATCCCCATTGTTGTTTTCCCTTTATGCCTGTTAGGTCACCCCACAAAAGGTAAAATCCAATTCCAAAATGCCACTGAAACAGTTTAGGGAGAGCCTGTGAGGATATAAATGTAGGCGCTGTCCCTGCTTTAAATAGTGCAAGCTCTAAGGGCATCAAACTGATCTCGACTTTCCCTAGCTAGTTTGACAGTAACCTAGAACACAATACTTGATACAGTGCAGCGCTACTAATCATATAAACATCCAGTATAATAATATACAAATAAATGTATCCACAAAAATAAAAATAAACTCACACAGATACAATGTAAACAAAAACAAATACAATGAAACTAAATAACGTCCTTCAGTATATCAGTCGTTCATATTGTGAAATCCACCAAGGTGCTTATCAGTCTTCTAAATAAATATGAAAGACCGATATGCTCATAGGCTTGCGCACAGGGTGTGCCAGGGCACGCCCTATTCACTACATGTGGTGCAAATCCCCCCCCCCAGCTGCTTGGCTGTGTTTACTATGCTTCAATTTGTGAATGAACAGGAGGCCACTCAGCAAAGAGCACTTCCCATTCATTCACAATACAGCTGGGGCTGCAAAGGTAGGGACGGAGAAATCTCTATTCTCATTCCCTTTCTCCGTCTCAAATGTGAGACATCAGGGGTCTGTTTAGGTAAAAAAATATATATAAAATTCATATTGTGAAAAATATCCAAAAAGTAAATAAAGACACTGTCCACCGCTCTACTGACATCAATCTCTGCTCTACTGAAAAAGTCCACTGCCACCATCCACTGTTCTACTAACACCAACCTCTGCCCAACTGACACCAACCTCTGCCCAACTGACACATCCACTCTTCTACTGCCAGAAAACCAACCTTTGTTCTACCGACACCGAGGACTGCTTTAATACATTTTAAAAATGTTTGTTTGCATTTACTTATAAAAAGTGTGTGTGTCTATGTTGTGTATGTGAGATAGAGATTACACACATACACCCACACTGGCTTAAGATTGAGCTTTGGGGTGCACAACCTAAGGCTCCATGCACGCACACATTGTAGCTGATAAGCTGCAGTTTATTGGAGTTTGGGCTTTTTTTTTAACCACTTAAGGACCGCCTCCTGCACATATACGTCGGCAAAATGGCACGGCTGGGCACAGGCACAGGAGCTGAAGAACGGGGAGAGGTGTGTGTGTGTAAACACACCTTCACAGTGGCAGTCACTGATCGTCACATATCCAGCTCCGCCCCCCTACAGTTAGAAACACATATGAGGTCACACTTAACCCCTACAGCGCCCCCTAGTGGTTAACTCCTAAACTGCAATTGTCATTTTCACAGTAAACAATGCATTTTTATAGCACTTTTATGCTGTGAAAATGACAATGGTCCCAAAAATGTGGCAAACCAATCAATAAATGCTTATTGCGTTTTTTTGTTTTTTTTTACCAAAAATAGGTCGAAGAATACGTATCTTCCTAAACTTATTAGGAAAAATGTTTTTTTTTTTTATATATATATATATATATTTTTTGAGGATATTATAGCAAAAAATATTGATTTTTTTCAAAATTGTCAATCTATTTTTGTTTATAGCGCAAAAAAATTAAAACCGCAGAGATGATCAAATATCACCAAAAGAAAGCTCTATTTGAGGGAAAAAAAAGGATGCCAATTTTGTTTGGGAGCCACGTCGCACAACCACGCAATTGTCAGTTAAAGCGACGCAGTGCCGAATCGCAAAAAGGGTCAAGGTCCTTAACCTGCATATTTGTCTGGGTCTTAAGTGATTAAAGCCCATAAACGCCACTCTATGTTAGCCTATGTGTCAATGCACACATGGACGTTTTTTTAGCTTTAATGAGCAGTAGAGTTTTTGGGCATTTTTCTGAATGCCAGAAAATCGCTACTGCCGTTTTTATACCATTATTTTAGCGTCCAGTGTGCATGGAGCCTTATGCTATCGGCTGCGCACACCAATGAATATACTGAAGAAACACTACATCATTTAGTTTCACTGTATTTGTTTTTTTATTTGCATCTGTTTCATAGTTTCTGTTTTAGTTTATTTTTATTTTTGTGGATACATTTATTTGTATCTTACACTGGATGTTTATATTATTAGTAGCGCTGCACTGCATTAAGTATTGCAGTCTGTATTTTTAGGCTCCATTCACATCTGAGCGACAAAACGCCGGTCGCCCGTCGCTCTTGTCGCTCGAGATGTGAAATAACATTGCGGTCTATGGAGATGGTTCACATCTCAACGCCCGTCACATGAAAAAAAGTCCCGGACCCTTTTTTTCAGGCGACATTGACGTTCCCTCATAGACCGCAATGTTAAAGAAAGATTAAACTTTTTTTTTTTTCTACAGGCGGCAAGATAAGCCGCGTACGCGGCGTATCATGTCGCCTAGGTGTGAATGCAGCCTTAGTGTGGTGAACCACTAATTAGTGTGCAGCAGCTAAAATAAGAAGGTTTTACCGAGTGATTTGAATATTAACCACTTGTGTGCAAGACATATATAATTTGAAAATAACATATTTGTAGGTAGCGCCGATTACACATATACAGGTGATACTCGAAAAATTTGAATATCTTGCAAAAGTTAATTTATTTCACTAATGCCACTTAATAGGGCTTGCAAAGCAAGATAGTTCAAGCCGTGATTTGTCATAATTGTGATGATTATGGTTACAGCTCATGAAAACCCCAAATCCACAATGTCAGAAAATTAGAATATTGTGAAAAGGTGCAATATTCTAGTCTCACTCTAATCAGCTAATTAAGTTATATCACCGGCAAAAAGTTCTTGAGCCCTTAAATGGTCTCTTATAGCCCGTACACACGATCCGAATATCGGACGACGGATCGTACGACTTTATTCGCTAAATAGTCGCAAGTAAAATAAAATAGGTTATTAAACTCACGAAAATTCTCGTACGACAGAAAAAAAATTATCGGAAGTGATGTCATGTGTTGTAATGTATTTGTATTGTATTTTCGGACGACGGCTGTACTGACTAAACGAAAATCGTATGATCTGACATCGTACAAGGAAAATTTTCACGCTTGTCCGATCGAATAATATCGGATGAACGGTCGTGATCGGCTCTCGAAAGTAGTGTACACACGATCCGAAAATCATACGATCCATCATCGGACGATCGTTTTCGTCCGATATTCGGATCGTGTATAGAGGATTAGTCTGGTTCAGTAGGAATCACAATCATGGGAAAGACTGCTGACCTGACAGTCGTGCAGAAAACCATAATTGACACCCTCCAAAAAGGGTAATTACAAACGAAGTTGGATGTTCCCAAAGTGCTGTATCAAAGCACATTAATAGAAAGTTATGTGGAAGGGAAAAGTGTGGAAGAAAAAGGTGCACAAGCAGCAGGGATGACCGCAACCTGGAGAGGATTGTCAGGAAAAAAGGCCATTCAAACGTGTTGAGACTTTCACAAGAAGTGGACTGAGGCTGGAGTCAGTGCATCAAGAGCCACCACACAGATGGATCCTGGACATGGGCTTCAAAGGTCATATTCCTCTTGTCAAGCCACTCTTGAACAACAAACAACGTCAGAAGCATCTTACCTGAGCTAAAGAAACACACACCTGGTCTGTTGCTCAGTGGTCCAAAGTCCTCTTTTCTGATGAGAGCAAATTTTTCATCTCATTTGGAAACCCAGAGTATGGAGAGGCACACACTGCAAGATGCTTGAAGTCCAGTGTAAAGTTTCCACAGTCTGTGTTGATTTTGGGGAGCCATGTCATCTGCTGGTGTTGGTCCACTGGGCTTCATTAAGTCCAGGGTCAATGCAGCCATCTACCAGAACATTTTGGAGCACTTCATGCTTCCTTCCGCAGACAAGCTCTATGGGGATGCTGACTTCATTTTCTAGCAGGACTTGCCACCTGCCCACACTGCCAAAAGCACCAAAATCTGGTTCAATAAACGTGGGATTACTGTGCTAGATTGGCAAGCAAACTCGCCTGACCTGAACCCCATAGACAATCTATGGGGCATTGCCAAGAGAAAGATGAGAGACATGAAACCATGAAACATGAACAATGCCAAAAGAGCTGAAGGTCGCTATTGAAACATCCTGGTCTTCCATAACACCTCAGCAGTGCCACAGGCTGATCACTTCCATGCCATGCCATGCGGCATTGAGGCAGTGATTGCTGCAAAAGGGGCCCAAACCAAGTACTGAGCACATATGCATGTTTATACTGTTCAGAGATCCGATATTGTTCTTTGTACAATCCTTGTTTTATTGATTGCATGTAATATTTAAATTTACTGAGATTGAGGATTTGGGGTTTTCATGAGCTGTAAGCCATAATCATCACAATTATGACAAATCACAGCTTAAACTATCTTGCTTTGCATATATTAGTTTTACCTTTTAAGTTGCATTAGTGAAATAAATGAACTTTTGCACGATATTCAAATTTTTCGAGTATCATCTGTAGTTTAAACACTGGTAACCTAAGGCAAGTACGTAATTCACTTAGGAATGAGCTTAGTCATAGAACTTTAAAACTAAGCCCATTCCTACTGGACCTCTGGCTCCCTTACCTGAGGCAAACAGCGGCAAGAGGAAAGCAGAGAGAGGCAAGCTGTGTCAGCGTCTGTCCCTCTGCATTCCTTCTGCCACTTCTTGTCTCAGGCAAGTGTTGGGAGCCAGAGACATGTGTTTGCTAGCAAAGCAGCCTGATGTCCTTTTTCATTTCCTTTTTTCCCAGATGAAGTCCTTTTCCATTTTTTCCCCCAACAGATAAAGTCCTTTTTTCATTATTATTATTATTTTTTTTAAATGAAGTAAATTTTACATGTATTTTTTTTTCCGGACCTAGATGAATTCGGAGGTAGGTGGGCGTAAGGCCTCATTTACACAGAGTAATTTGATTCATGCCCCACCCCATGCAGGGCCATGTTTACCCACTCGAGGATGCACAGGTACATCCCCATGCAGGCAGTCCCATTGATGTCTTTTGAGATACAACTGCTGCTCCCAATATGACATCTCTGTGGTTCGGGGGCATTTGGGCCTGTGTACCTGCATGGATGTCACATTGGGAAAAGCGGCTATGTGCAGCCACAGTGCCACATGTGTTTGGCATGGGGAAGCACCAAACACAATGTGCATCACCATGCTGAGTAAACACAGCCATCCACAGGGTGCGGATCAAACTGCCCCATGTGAACGAGGCCTAAACAGACACAAGTTTGTTTTCATCAACCTGACCATAGAGCTGCATGGAGCTTCCAATCAGATCCATGTGAAAAAACGGACAGGTGGACCTGTTTGAAATGCCTATGTGAAAGGGAACTACCTAAACTTCACTAAAAGTTAGAGAGTAGCTTTAAGGCGATTGTAAAGCTCAGACATAAAATAAGAACAGAGCATATCCCTCTATAGTGTGCACTGGTCTCAAATCAGAGCACCAAATGCAATTTCTATCTGCTGCTTCCTTCCTCTGCTATCAGCATGAATCACCTCTGACAAGTTTTCCTGACACCAAGTGAAAAAAAGTGACAGAGGAGGGGTCTCCAGCTGATTGACACCCTCAGCTCTGTTCCTGTGTGCAGGAAGATGTGTCTCTTCCCTCCAAATCAGAGCTCAGAAATCCTCACTGATATCTGCAGAGTGTACCCTAAGCAGTCCACTAGACCTGCACGATTAATCGCGGAGAGAATCGCGATTTCGATTCTCCCTGTGCGCGATCTCTCCGCGGGATGACCCGCGATTCTCCTACATGTCACCGCCGTCCATGTAACCAGCGTGGAACGCAAATGGCGGAACTGATGTCACTCCACTTCTGTACTTACTGCCCCATCATACCCTCCACACTCCTCTCCTGTAATACTGCCCCCATCATACCCTCCACACTCCTCTCCTGTAATACTGCCCCCATCATACCCTCCACACTCCTCTCCTGTAATACTGCCCCCATCATACCCTCCACACTCCACTCCTGTAATACTGCCCCCATCATACCCTCCACACTCCACTCCTGTAATACTGCCCCCATCATACCCTCCACACTCCACTCCTGTAATACTGCCCCCATCATACCCTCCACACTCCACTCCTGTGCATACTCCCCACTTTCATAAACTCCTCTCCTGTGCATACTGCCCTCATCATACCCTCCACACTCCTCTCCTGTAATACTGCCCCCATCATACCCTCCACACTCCACTCCTGTGCATACTCCCCACTTTCATAAACTCCTCTCTTGTGCATACTGCCCTCATCATACCCTCCACACTCCTCTCCTGTAATACTGCCCCCATCATACCCTCCACACTCCACTCCTGTAATACTGCCCCCATCATACCCTCCACACTCCTCTCCTGTAATACTGCCCCCATCATACCCTCCACACTCCTCTCCTGTAATACTGCCCCCATCATACCCTCCACACTCCTCTCCTGTAATACTGCCCCCATCATACCCTCCACACTCCACTCCTGTAATACTGCCCCCATCATACCCTCCACACTCCACTCCTGTAATACTGCCCCCATCATACCCTCCACACTCCTCTCCTGTAATACTGCCCCCATCATACCCTCCACACTCCACTCCTGTAATACTGCCCCCATCATACCCTCCACACTCCACTCCTGTAATACTGCCCCCATCATACCCTCCACACTCCACTCCTGTGCATACTCCCCACTTTCATAAACTCCTCTCCTGTGCATACTGCCCTCATCATACCCTCCACACTCCTCTCCTGTAATACTGCCCCCATCATACCCTCCACACTCCACTCCTGTAATACTGCCCCCATCATACCCTCCACACTCCTCTCCTGTAATACTGCCCCCATCATACCCTCCACACTCCTCTCCTGTAATACTGCCCCCATCATACCCTCCACACTCCACTCCTGTAATACTGCCCCCATCATACCCTCCACACTCCACTCCTGTAATACTGCCCCCATCATACCCTCCACACTCCACTCCTGTGCATACTCCCCACTTTCATAAACTCCTCTCCTGTGCATACTGCCCTCATCATACCCTCCACACTCCTCTCCTGTAATACTGCCCCCATCATACCCTCCACACTCCACTCCTGTGCATACTCCCCACTTTCATAAACTCCTCTCCTGTGCATACTGCCCTCATCATACCCTCCACACTCCTCTCCTGTAATACTGCCCCCATCATACCCTCCACACTCCACTCCTGTGCATACTCCCCACTTTCATAAACTCCTCTCCTGTGCATACTGCCCTCATCATACCCTCCACACTCCTCTCCTGTAATACTGCCCCCATCATACCCTCCACACTCCTCTCCTGTAATACTGCCCCATCATACGCTCCACACTCCACTCCTGTGCATACTCCCCACTTTCATAAACTCCTCTCCTGTGCATAATGCCCTCATCATACCCTCCACACTCTTCTCCTATACATACTGTAAACCCAACCTTACCCTCAAAACTCCTCTTCTGTACATACTGCCAACTATCTTTCTCTCCACATTCCTCTCCATACTGTTCCCATCATAACATCCACACTCCTCTCCTGTACATACTGCCCACTTTCATACCCTCCACCCCTGTACATACTGCCCACTGTCATACCCTCCACATGACTCTCCTGTACATAATGGCCACTTTCATACCCTCCACACTCCTCTGCTGTGCATACTGCCCACTACCATACCCCCCACAGTCCTCTCCTATACATAGTGTCCACTGTTAGACCCTCTACGTTCCTCTCCCTCACCTGAACATACTATCCACTTTTATACCATCTATACTCCTTCCCTATGCCTCTTACCCACAAAAACAGTTCTTTAAAATTATACTGAATATCCTCAATGTTACCAGCTCTAGAATGGGCAAGGAAATCTTAGTCCTCATATTTGCCCCATTATTAGTACTCATTTCATTTTGTGATTACTACTGTGATGAATAGAGGAACATAGGGGATCTCAGCTACTCTAGATATAGCACTTTAACAAAAAAACAAAAAAAAAAGTATCCTCAGCACCAGGCCCATGATGTTCTTAATCTGGCCCTGCACCTGTTAGCGAGCATCCATTCACCTGCTGCCACCACACCCCTCACCTTGTTGACTCACTGCAGCTTCACCAGCCGTCCCATTTAAGTGAATAGGACTGTTAGTGAGTCAACTGCGGGTCAGAGGAGAAGCCGCTGCAGGACAGACATGACAGCTGCTCTTTAAAAATTTAAATCAAGCCTTTTTACTAGTGATTTAAATCAAATCCACCCTGAAAAAAACAAAATAAAAAAAAAGCGAGCTGCAAAGCCAGTACGAGCTGTAAAAATTTGATTTTAGAAGCGTTTGGAAATTGGTGTTAATGCCCCATGTTAGTGTTTTTCTTCCCTCAACCAAATCAAACTACTTTAGCTTAAAAACGGTTGACGTGGCTTAACGTTGTATACAGTGTCAGGTGTTTTTACAGCTGTAAAGCTGCTGCTCCAGAATGCACTGGCCCTGGGGATTTTTTGGAACTTGAAGATGTCTATGCCACTTACAGCTCCTAAAAGCCTGTGTGTGCGCATGGACACATTGAATAACATGGAGAGGCGTTTTTAGGGCCAGTTCACACCAGATGCAGTTCTGTACAGTTTTGTGTGCATTTTTTCCGCACTAAAAATGCATTCACGGTGTTTTCCATGTATTCCAATGGCTGTAGTTCATACCATGCAGTCAGTTTCTGGTGCAGAAACTGACTGCATGGTGTGAACTAAAGCCATTGGAATACATGGAAAACACTGTGCATGCATTTTGTGCAGAAAAAAGCACACGGAACTGAACGTAAATGTGTCTGGTGTGAACTGGCCCTTAAGTTGTAAAGAACGCCTAACGCCCCTAGAAGCAGCTGCAAAAACGTCCAATGGCATTGAAGCTGATTGGGTGCCATGCACAGCTGCATCAGACTCTCCGGTTTTATTAAATCAACCTCAGTGTGTGTTAACATGCGTGAGCCGCCCTAGACTATGACAGAAGAGACACCCATAATCTATTAGAAAAGATGGTTTTAAAATCCATTTACTTCCACTTTCTGTTTTTATGTTTTTTTTACTGTGTCCCCAAGGGAAAGATTTCCATTCACTTCCTGTTCCAGAAGCACAGCAAAAAGAAAAATCTCACCTTTGACAGCCGTCACCAGAAAAGGGGGTCACAAAGTGGCCGATATCAGTCCAATGTCCATTCCATGACAACCAGCTTGGGGACTGGGACAATGACTCTCCCCAAGAACATGTACATCCCGGTTTTCACAGCTCATTCATTTCACAGGGCTGTCAAACATACTGGAACGTGGAAAAATCAGCGCAAGCACTTCTCCAGGTCACCCCACACCCCACGCGTGGTACTGCAGGACGCTGGGGGGGATTGGTGGTCACAAAATGCGACTGGGGTGCCATTAATTATTGGCGCCATATGCATTTTGCAAGGGCTTTTATGTGCTGTGCGGGAGAACATACACGGGACGCACCTTTCCCGGACCGCGTCCCAGTGGCAGGATTAGAGCACCTGTCAGTTTTTTGTCCCATCCCCAAAGGGCTGTCACCGATACTCGTGTCCCCATTGGCAGATTTTCCTGATATTGCTAATCTGGTGACAACATTTGGGATGTTCTTTCACTTTCTCTGATAATTGTAAATAAAACAAAAAAAATATGCATTTCCCTAATTCTAATCCCTCTACACTAAAACAACAGAAAAAGTTTAGTCAGTCAGCACCTTGTGTAACATGTTGTGTGGAAATTCATCATGAGGAGCCCCTCACACCTTCCCCCTCAATACAACTCTGTACTATACAGGTCAGGTACTTCACAGGCACCGCCCCGGTGTGACGTCACATCCTTCCCAGCACTCACCTGGTCACCGGACACCGTTTCCCCGCCGTTCTCTGACATGCTGCTGTTGGGTCTCTGTGTGTAGCCCGGTTCCGGGAACTGCGCGCGCATCCTCAGCCTTGTACCGGCAAATACAAAACTGTCGAGCAGCTGACTGTCACTGCCGGGTCACGTGGTGTGCCTTTAATACGGAACGCACGTGATGGAGAGTGTGTGAGGAAGTCGGGCTGGGGGGGGGGGTGTGCGCCTCATTACACTTCTCTTCTATGGACATCTCCACACTATGTTCTGTGTGCTTACACACTGCTCACTAAACCTGCCTGCATTACTTGTACCTAGAAGTAAGCCTAGAATAAGACTTACCTATAGGTACTGCAAATATCTTCTATCAGGAGGTATTTACTGTATAAACTGCCGATTATGTCATCAGCGCATGCGCTCTGAATTAATGGACACTCTTGCCATTTTTTCAGGTGTGAATGCCATGATTGGCGGCTCCTGCGTTGCAAGTCACGTCACACGGCTCCGGCCATTTACATAGGCGGAGTCCACGGCCCCCGGAAGGAAGAGGGGCAAACGTGGATGTGGCCTGCAGCGGGAACGGCGCAGGATTCTTTTGCACATAATGTGATAGTATGCGATACATACTGGTACATTATGACCTTACTTTGCAGGGTTAACTTTTTTTGACGTATTTTTAAGGTGCTAGTAAACCCCTCGAGTGATTTGTAACTACAGGGAAGTATATAATAAAGCATACTAGTAGGCAGTGGCGGCTGGTAAACAAACCCCCCCTCCAGAACTCACCCCACTCCCGGCCAACCCAATCTGCCTCCTGTCCTGATAGGACGGGAGGAGAAGCTGGAAGACAAAAGGGAATATTGATCCACTAGTGTCACAAGTGGGTGGGTTCGGGATGCTCTGATCTTCGCCCTGAGCCCAACCTTTTTTAAGCCAATTAGAGCCACAAGCTCTAATCATGTGTCTGGAAAGGAAAAAAAATGAGTACGGTGTCCTGACGAGAAGGGTCCCTCGTTAGATAATCCCCCCAGCGCAGCGCTTGCGCAGTACAGAGTACAACAAAGCCGCCAAAGATTAACAGCTGTGAATCACCTGTACATGGCACCTGCGCAATGAAAACGACATTGTGCCACACGCTGCCACTGCTCGTGCAACTCTGCAAGGGGCGGGTGTATTACTATTATATTGTGTAAGGGGGGAAGGTTAAAAAAGAGCATCAATATTGCAAAACCCCGCCCTTCAGTTGTTTAAACACGCCCCGCAAAGACATGGGGCCAGATTCAGGTAGAGTTAGGCTGGAGTATCTGTGATACTCCAGCCTAACTGTCACTTTAAGCCGGCGTTTCTGTTTTCTGTAACCAGAAAACAAGAAACGCCGGGTTGGTGTTCCGATGCGATCGTCGCAATTGAATTTCGCCATCGCATCGCAACTTTAATTTAAAAATGGCGCCGGGGGCGTTCCCGCTGATTTACGCTGAAAAAATATGTTAATCAGCGGGAATCGGCAATTCACGATCGTATTCGGGCGCGACGCAGTGACTTTCCGACGTTTCCGTAAGCGATACGCGGCGTAAAGATAAAGCAGCCCCCTAGTGGAGTATCCTATGTTAAATATAGGCGTCGTCATCGCGTCGGAAAAAAAAAAATCGCATCGCTTGCGTAAAACTCATGAATGGGGATGTGACGTCATTGACGTTCACTGACAGAATTTGGAGCATGCGCACTGGGATGCATTGACACTCGACGCATGCGCAGTACGTTTGCCGCGGGATCGCGCTTAGTTTAAATAATACACGCCCCATACCCGCCCAATTTGAATTCCGCCGGCTCATTTGCGATGCGCTGCCGCAACTTTAGGAGCAAGTGCTTCATGAATAACAGCACTTGCTCCTAAAATTTCGGCAGCGTAACGTAAATGAGAAGCGTTACTCCAGAGCAAAGATGCTCCCATCTACCTGAATCTGGCCCATGAAGTTTATTGATACAACCACCTCCAACTTATCAGCTCTGGCCATCAATTTTAAATTTGGCTTCACAGTTGTTCATTTTCGGCAGCTCCATTGTGCTCCGTACTGCAGAAGCCCTGCGCAGTACAGGGCGGGCATTATCCGACGGTGAACAAATCTCGTCATCACCCCGGTGCCCCACGTGCAAGCTAGGGAGACTGTACCCGTTATGGACCGCCCACTCCTTCTGTAGGTAAGATGAATATCTCGTACACTGTTTAGGAGATATTCCAGAGAGCAGCAGCCGGTGACGTCAGGCATACCCATGCCATTGCTTCAGAGTTCCATGCCGTGACTCCAAGGCGTATGCGCAGGAGTGATGTCATCGCAGCCATTCCAGCGTCTGGAGCCTTCAAACCCAGAAGGAAGATAGAAGCCTCGGCGGTGGTGACAGCACGCAGTTGGAGGGCATAGTTTCTAAGGTATTTCATAATATGCTAGTATGCCATGCATTCTAGTACACCAGGGGTCTCCAAACTTTCTAAACAAAGGGCCAGTTTACTGTCCTTCAGACGTCTTGGGGGCCGGACTGTGGTCATCAGTAATGTCCCATCATTGGCATCATTAGGAGGAATTGTGCTCCATCATTCGTCTCATTGGGATAAATTGTGCCCCATGATTGGGATGAATTGTGCCCTGTTATTGGGAGGAATTGTGCCCCATCATTGGTATCATTGGGCCCTATTAGTGGTATCATTAGGAGGAATTGGGCCCTTCATTGGTATCATTGGGCCCTGTTAGTGGTGTCATTGGGAGGCATTGTGCCCTTAATTGGTGTCAGTGAATTAAATATTGCCCCAAGGTCCAGATAGAAGCAAGCAAAGGACCACATCCGGCCCTCGGGCCACAGTTTGGAGACCACTGTAGTTAGAGTTTCCACCTCATCCCTTTAAAACAGAACACCTATTAATTACACAGGTTCTGTGGCAGATTAAGGCTGTAATTAAACTAAAGTAGTGCCTTATTTGCATTAAATTAGCCTCAGAACCTGTGTAATTTATAGGTGTTCTGTTTTAACCACTTCAATACCCGCCCATTGACAATTGACGGCCAGAGATGGCAGGTGAATATCTGAATGATGCCTGCAGCCAGAGGCATCATCCAGATATCCTCTTCTTCAGCCGGCGATTCTGCACGACATAAGAATGATCATAGCGGCGGTTCTGCCGCTTGATCGTTCTTACAGGCCACGGGAGGGGACATCCCCCCCTCCCGCCGCCATCCGGTGCTTCTCCGGGCTCTCCCGTGCCTTCGGGGGCCCGGAGAACGAATCGTTCGGCGTCGGCAGGAAGCACCAGTCATCTCTATGACCGTCGGAGGACCCGGGCGTGACGTCATCACATCGCCCCCGTAAGTAAACAAAGCCGCGATTGCGGCTGTAAGCAACCATTCATGAGATCGGTGAATTTTTTTTCACCGATCTCATGGTTTCCAGCCTGAAGGAGAGATGTGGGGTCTTATTGACCCCGCATCTCTCCATAGAGAGGACCTGTCACACACATTTCCTATTACAAGGGATGTTTACATTCCTTGTAATAGGAATAAAAGTGTAAAAATAAATAAAAAATATGTCAATAAATAAAAGATAAAAAAAAAAATTAAAACGCCCCTGTCCCCGATAGCTCGCGTGCAGAAGCGAACGCACACGTAAATCCCGCCGACATATGTAAACGCCGTTTTAAACCACATACGTGAGGTATCGCCGCGTGCGCTAGAGTGCCAGCAACAAATCTAGCACTAGATCTTCTCTGTAAATCTAAACTGGTAACCTGTTGCCTATGGAGATTTTTAAGTACCGAAGTTTGGCGCCATTCCATGAGTGTGCGCATAATTAAAGCGTGACATGTTAGGTATCTATTTACTCGGTGTAACATAATCTTTCACATAATACAAAAAAATTGGGCTAACTTTACTGTTTTGTTATTTTTTTAATTCATGAAACATTTTTTTTTACAAAAAAAAAGGCGTTTGAAAAATAATATTTGCGTAAATACAGAGCGAGATAAAACGTTGCAATGACCTTCGTTTTATTCCCTAGGGTGTCTGCTAAAAAAACATATATAATGTTTGGGGGTACTGCGTAATTATCTAGCAAAAGAATGATGATTATTACATGTAGGAGAGAAGTTTCAGAATAGGCCCGGTATGGAGGTGGTATAAAAGCCCGGTATTGAAGTGGTTAAAGGGATGAGGTGGCAACTCTAACTATAGTACACCATGCTTTTACCTTGCAGGTGGAAATCTTTTTATTTTTTAAAAGTTTATTACTCCTTTAAAGTGGACTCTCCCCCATGAGAAGATGTTATTCTCCCCTGTTTCCCCATTTTTGGAAACATGTTGTACCTTTTTTATAGTGCAACCCAACAATTCCTGGCCGAGAATGACAGGGAGACCCTGCTGCTTCCTGGGATGGCCCCCTCATACGTTCATGAAGGGATTGTCCATCCTGGGGCGCTATAGGGGATTACCACACCTGCTGCAGGTCTCTACAAGGTCTGATACCCCAAACCAGTATGTGCCGGAATCCTCCGTGTGCGCTAGAGTTGCCACCTCATCACTTTAAACCCAAACACATATAAATTACACAGATTCTGAGGCTAATTTAATGCATATAAGGCACCAAGTGAGTATAATTACCACTTAATTGGCCACAGAACCTGTGTAATTAACATGTGTTCGGTTTTAAAGGGATAAGGTGGCAACCGTAGTGTGCACAGACGTGCTGCAGCTCTCTGCCAGGACACAAATAGAGATCTGCGCAGCAGCAGAATATTTGGACTTGTTTCTCTGACACTTTCACCCTTCATTTGCCCCACCTGTGATGGAATGGTGTCATTTCGTAGGTTTTGTGTATGTATTATAGAAAAATTGTATAGACAAAATCATGTAGGTTTCATGCCAAGCCTAAAGTGATGTTGGCCCTGGTTCACATTGGAGCGATTCACATCGCATGCCAAATTGGCAGCATTTGCTGGCAATGGCACTGTCCTAATCGGTGCAACGCCAACTTTGTTAAGAATTAAAGTAAATGTAAACCCACTCTCATCCTTTCTAAACTACTGCCATAGTGCTGATCTATAAGGATATAGATGCCTCCTGCATGTATCCTTACCTGTCAAATGTCTCCTCTCTGTCTGTTATAAGAACTGAAAAACTGCAGATTCTGTGGGTGGATCTGTTGTCTGGAGCTCGATGGGTGGAGTTGTGATGTCAGTAGACTCCCCTGCCCACCTCTACACTCTTCTTGTTAGTATGCATTTTTTCCTGTGTA
This sequence comes from Rana kukunoris, assembly GCA_029574335.1. NCBI lineage: Eukaryota > Metazoa > Chordata > Amphibia > Anura > Ranidae > Rana > Rana kukunoris. The sequence continues at coordinate 135,345,880 of CM056056.1, read as the reverse complement.
TTCCTTACACTGAATTGTTCTAGGATCACTAACATTCAGTCAAAATCCAGAAAAGTAACCACATGACTTCAGAAAAGGAGTGGGGGTGGGAATTAAAAAATAATGCCTGTCTCCAGGCTAGTGCATGAGATATGTAAATAACCTGTCACTCACAGCAAGGGGGCGGAACGGACAAAAGTTTTCTCCTGGTTGTCTATTTATTTCACTGAAAAAAGAAAAGAGGATTGCTCAGAGCTGGATTAACTCTTTGTGGCAAGACTGGGCACAGATGATAGGAAATCTTTTACTCTACTCTAAAAAAAATGGGTTTACATCCACCTTAAGGCAGGTCTGAAGGTAAAAGGGAGTCCAACCCTGTACCAGCAAGGTGTGCCTAATAAAGTGACCGCTGAGTGTATGTCATACTTACCTCCCCGGTGCGGTGGAGTCGCCCCGATCCTCTTTTCAGGTACCCCGCCAGCGCTCCTGGCCCCTCCCTTCTGCAAAGCAAGGAGTAAAAACCTGCATCTTGCTTAGTAAAATCAAACGCCATCAAAAGAAATCTCTATTTATGTTTCAAAAATGAGATACATTTTGTTTGGAAACAATGTTACATGACTGCGCAGTTAGGGCTCTTTCACACGGGCGGACCGTTCAGATCCGCCTGCTAGTTTTTTAGGCGGATCTGGACGGGAGCTCCGTGCTCCTCTATGTAGCCACGGATGTCAACAGTGACATGCCAGCTGACATCCGATCCGCCAAAGAGTGACGGAGGAAAAACCTACTTTTCCATCCGTCTGGTGGATCGGATCGGGTGAACACGGACATACGGTCCGTGTTCATCCGATCTCCCCATAGGGGAGAGCAGAGAAAAGACAGGGCGGTCCCTGCACAATGTGCGGAGACCGCCCTGTCACTTGCCGGCTCCGCTGAGCAAGAGGAGGTTTACGGGGCGGATCATTACTGATCCGCCCCGTGTGAAAGGGGCCTTACCAGCTAATATAGCGCAGTGCTAAATAGCAAAAAATGGCCTGATCATGAAGGGGGTAAAATCTTCCGGGGGTTCAAGTGGTTAATACAGAGAATGCATTAAGGTAAAAACACATTTACACTTTAGTACCATTTTAATTATTTTATATTACCACGCCTCACAATTTAGCTCTTGGAGAATCCCAAATGAGACTAATCCAGCAATATGTGATGTTTTCTGAGACCTGCTTTAGAAATCGCTGCCCTGTATATCCAGATAAAGCCAAAGAATAATTTTGAGATGTTTCTGGCCAATTCTGTCTCAAAGAGGAAAAAACAAATCTTTCCTGACTCCCAGTGTAAATCTGTTTACATCTTGGGTCCTACATACAAAACTTAACTGCATATTGCTACAAAATATGTGTAAACATTCGGTGGGCCTAGAAAAAAGATGAAAATGCTTTCTTTCTTCTTTAGTATTCATGTCCTTTTCTAATTTGTTTAATCTTTTTCAGCTTCTATTGACGTGCCAATAATGCGTGCATTCAGATGGAACAGCAATAAGGAGTTCATTTCTTGACTCCTGTGTCTGGTTAAAGAAGATCTATGGTTTGGGGGAGAAGTGGGACTAGGAATTTATTCATTTTGGACTGGAATGAAATATCAGTAGAGTGTAATGTTGTAACAATACAGTCAGGTCCATAAATATTGGGACATCGAACAAGATGTGCTTTAACTGCAGACGTTCGGCTTTAATTTGAGGGTATTTACATCCAAATCAGGTGAACAGTGTAGGAATTACAACAGTTTGTATATGTGCCTCCCACTTTTTAAGGGACCAAAAGTAATGGAACAATTGGCCGCTCAGCTTTTCCATGGCCAGGTGTGTGTTATTCCCTCATCATCCCATTTACAGGGAGCAGATTAAAGGTCCAGAGTTCATTTCAAGTGTGCTATTTGCATTTGGAATCTGTTGCTGTCAACTCTCAATATGAGATCCAAAGAGCTGTCAGTAAGATTAGAATTGTGTCGATGTCCCAATATTTATGGACCTAACTGTATGCAATTGAGGTGTTGGACATCTGTTTGCTTCTGGAACCTGTATGTATGTACGAACCTAATAACGTTTTTCTGACAAAAAAGATGCATACACACTTTCCTTTTATATCAGCATTGTAATAACAATACAAACAATTGTTATATTTGACAATCCAATATAAGCTTACTTGAAATATCTCTATTTATGGTGTAATGTTATTATTTTCATTTTTTTTTTTTTCTGGACTGCATTCTGTGCAGCTTCAACTCTGCTGTTTACTTTTCATTTCTAAGGACTTCTTATCCCATGGTACCTTGCTGCCTGAAAGCTGTGTTTGCTGTACTAAGCCCTGAAACTCCTCCTCTCAGCACCTCTGTAATGCAGAAGGCAGGTTCTGTGAAATGTGTGACACAGCAGTACTGGCATAGTGAATACGTGTCACAGAATTCAAGAAGGTAAATGTGTGGGGATCCTAGCAAGGTAAGTTTGCAAACTTTAAGATCATTTTGTTTAATAAGAGTAGGCTTGACAACTGAAATACAGTGTGGAAATAAATATATGATTTTAAATTGTGGCCATAGATACATGTTAACCACTTGCTCTTCATAAGATTTACACCCCTTTATGACCAGGCCATTTTTTGCCATACGGCACTATGTTACTTTGACAATTGCATGGTCAGGCAACACTGTACCCAAATAAAACGAATGTCCCTTTTCCCCATAAATAGAGCTTTCTTTTTGGTGGTATTTGATCAAAACTGGATTGTTTTTGTTTTGTTTGTTTTTTGCGCTACAAACAAAAAAATAAACAATTTAGAAGAAAAAACGCTACTCAAACAACGAATGACGTAACGACGTGATTTCACGCAATGCACGGCGGGAAATTTCTGAACGGAGCATGCGCAGTTCGATCGCCGCGGGGACGTGCTTAATTTAAATGCTTCACGCCCCCCAATCGCGTATTTTGATTACGCGGCGAGAAATAGACTACGCCGCCGTAGCGTACGGGCAAAAATCTACCAGGATTCGGTGTAGAGCCTGGTGAAATACGGCAGCGTAGAGTATTTCGATTACGCAGCGCAATATTAAGTGTATCTGAATCTGGCCCATAGTGTCTACATATGATATATATATATATATATATATATATGTATGTATATATATATATATATATATATATATATATATATATTGGGATTTTTATTTATTTTTATACTAGTAATAGTGGTAATCATCAACTAATAGCGGGATTGCAATACTCGGACGGACAATCAGGCGCTACCTGACACCTTTGACAGTTTCTGGGAACCAGTGACACTACTAATACAATGATCAGTGCTAAAAAAATATGCACCGTCACTGTACTAATGACACTGGCTGGGGAGGGGTTAAACATCAGGGGAGATCAAAGTGTTAAATGTGTGCCTAACCAGTGTTTGTGTGTACGCAGTGTGCTGCTTTCACTAAGACCCCTTTCACACTGGAGCAGTTTTCAGGTGTTTTAGCGCAAAACAATATCGCCTGAAAACCGCCTCTCATTTATTTCAGTGTGACTTTTCAAACTGGGGCGGTGCACTTGCAAGATGTTAGGAAAACTTCTGCATCAGCATCGTTGAGTCAGTTTGGAAGCACTATTTAGCGCTCTCAAAACGCCCTGCCTATAGGAATGAATGGGCAGTGCTTTAGAAGCACCGCAATATGTTATTTGGGATTAAAAGCACCCCGTTAGCAGCTGAAAAGCGTTGCTTCAACAGCGCTAACGTGCCGCTAAAACAAGCAGCGCTTTAGCGCTAAAGCACCCATGGACACAGTATGAAAGGGGTCTAAGGGATGTAATGAATTTTATTCCCTGCTTTACAGGGAAATAAAAACCTTCACATTCCCACCATCAGGATGGAGCTCTGCATTGTTTACATATGCAGAGCTCCATCCAGCCCTCTCCTCGACGATCAGCAGGTGTCAGTGGACATCCATTGGCCGGCACCCACTGATTGGCTTTTGCTGTGACTAATCATAATAGAAGCTGCGTGCTGGCGCACCCCCCAAGCAGGAAGTGCCAGATCGCGTTTTAGATGTCAGTAAATACTGTTTGGCATATTGCTTTTTTGAAATGGCTAAATAGGGACTGGATTTGGGTTGGAGGAAGGTAATCATTTCTCTGTTCCCTAATGATTTAAGATTTTGTCCACAGCTCATACATTTAGAAACTTTTGCACCTATGAAGAGGTGCTCTCAGAGAATTTTATAGTGTGGATGATGCACTCCTCAACCACTATGCTCCATTCGACCAGGTACTGTGGCTTGTCCTCCACAAACTTTACCCAATGTCACACTACAGGACATAGTACTGATATATAGACTGGCAGGAGGAACCAACAGGGTTCCAATGGGGGCATGCTATCCAAACATCCGGACATGGTGGATAGCAGTAGTGCTCCTAGTTCTGGGAGAGGGTTTTATTTGCTGCCTACCATAGAGGTAAGTATTAAGCTGCTTTACAGGGTTCTTCTGGCAGGATTTTTTGAACATTTAGCAGGGTTTCTTTAAGAACATGATCATTGGATATTGCAATAATTGTTTGATAAGGAAACTTTTTAAGAAACCAGTTGCACTAAATAAATGTCTTAGCATATAGTTAATCATTTTCATTGAAACAGAATGATCTGTCCTGGAGGGAAGTCTATTGGAATTCAACCAAATTAATCTTCTTGGATGTATCAAACGATCATTTTCTAGCAGGATGCCATTAGTATGATCAAGACTGTGATTGATTGTTTATCAATACATCCAGCATTAGAACACATATAAGTTATTATTTCTCATTGTGTGTCTGGTGAGATTACTCCACATCTCCTGTACATCTATGAGCAACACAGTGACTAAGTGGTTAGATCTTCCACCTAGTAGCATTAGGTCGTCAGTTTGAATTTACAGTTTATTTACACTAGTGTTTATCATATAAATACTGTGCATGTTCAGCACTGGGCATCTCCTTTCTATACCTTTGTTTTGGCATGGGGAGGACCCTGCTGCACCAAAATGTACTTTTATGGCTAATAATAGCTTCAGATGAATATAAAGGTCCCATGTGTTCTAGAAACAAAAATGTTGATTAACATAAGAGCCTGTGTTGATAGGCTTTAGGCTTGTTAGTTTTATAATAGTTTAAAACACTTGACCTGTTTTTGACCTGCTTCAAGCGATTTTTTTTGTACACCCATATACTTCTAATTGCAAAATCTGGTTAAAATGAACAAAGGCTCGTCGGCATAGGTCCTTATATGGCAAATTTAAGTTACTTGCTTTTACTGAGTGAAGAATTATTTAGGAAGTAAAGCTGATTAGTAGGTACAGTCTTGCCATCATTCATTTTACTAGATGAGGACTATTGAAGGTTCACCATTGTGTGAATTGACAACCAAAGCCGTGTACACACGATCGTTTTTTCAGATGAAAAAAGTCAGATGGACTTTTTTCATCAGACAAACCCGATCGTGTGTGGGCCCCATCGGTCTTTTTCCCATCGGTGCAAAAAAATAGAACATATTTTAAATTTTTCCAATAAAAAAAAACGATAAGAAATTCCGATCGTCTGTGTGGAATTCCATCGGAGAAAAATCCACTCATGCTCAGAATCAAGTCAACGCATGCTTAGAAACATTGGGGGTTATTTACGAAATGAAAATCTACTTTGCACTACAAGTGCAAACTACAAGTGCAAAGTGCATTTGAAATTGCACTGAAAGTGCACTTGGAAGTGCAGTCGCTGTAAATCTGAGGGGTAGATCTGAAATGAGGGGAAGCTCTGCTGATTTCATTATCCAATCATGTGCAAGCTAAAATGCGGTTCTCTATTCTCCTTGCATGTCCCCCTCTGATCTACAGCGACTGCACTTCCAAGTGCACTTTCAGTGCAATTTCAAGTGCACTTGTAATTTGCACTTGTAGTGCAAAGTGTATTTGCCTTTCATAAATAACCCCCATTGAACTTAATTTTTCTCGGCTCGTCGTAGTGTTTTTCATCACCGTGTTTTGGACGGTCAGAATTTAGTCTGATAGTGTGTATGCAAGACTGATGAAAGTCAGCTTCATTGGATTTCCAACGAAAAAGTCCATCTAAATTTTATTCCATCAGAAATCCGATCGTGTGAACAAGGCATAATGGATTACTGAGCCTCACTGGATTACACTGAAATTAGTGTACGTAAAGTTTGGAAGCATGGCATCTATCTGGTTGGCTTCAACACGCAGCATTTTTCTATGCCTTCTCGAACATTGCGCATCTTGTTTCGGGAGGCAGCTGTGAAGAGCAATCACAAATAATTAAGACAGAGAAAACAGGAAAATCTTGCATCATAATTCATATACAGAGTATCCTAGTAACTTGTTTTCCTGGTGCCTTCATGCCAGAACCAATAGTAACTCCATACGGCCTGACCACCCAGCCGTTCAGTCACAATTTAACATGACCAAGAGCCATGTTCGTACACATTTCTGTGATTCCGACAAAAATTATGCTACTTGTTGTATTTAAAAGAATGTGCTACCGCAATGTGACCTATTCAAGTGCATAGGGCAGCTCCACAACTGTGTCCCATTTTTCTGTAGATCTTTTCATCTGGACATATGGTTACTAATTTCTGGTTTCAGTCAGGCAGGTACATTGGCATGTTTGGACTGCAAATATGTGAAATTGCTGAAAATGTGACATGTATAGCATGCTTCTTAGATGCCACAAAGAGGAAAGAATGTATAAAACAGGTGGTAGGCCTAAGCAAGCAGGTAGTACAAGATTCCTTAAAGTGGTTGTATAGTCTTTTTTTTTTACTTTTACCTACAGGTAAGCCTATAATAAGGCTGACCTGTAGGTAAAAAACATATCTAAACTTTTATGGTTTAGGAGATATTCCCCTTGCAATGAGCCACTGAGGCGGACGCCGGACCTTGCCAGAAAGAAGTCTCCCCCGCGCATGTGCGGGAGTGACAACATCGCGGCTCCAGCCACTCACATCGCTGGAGCCGCGATACCTGGAAGACATGCCGAGGCAACATGTCGGCTACCCTTGGTGTGGACCAGATAAGTGTCCGACGCCTCATTCTAAGGTAAGTATTTCATATTGAGCTAGTAGCTCATTATGCCTTTTGCCTTACAGGGGTAAAAATAAATAAAATTGTGTCAGCAGGTATACATCCGCTTTAAAATAACTTTCTTCCACTCTCGTATCCACCAGAACCTTCATTAGCTTCTAAACCATCTTCAGCTGTCACAAGTCCTGTTGCAGAGGACAGCATGGCACAGAGGAAGACGACACATCAGAGGAATTTAATTTTTCTTTAGTTGAACATTTCATAGGTTCAATTTTAAATGAAATTTAATGGGAAGAACAGAAGAAAATGGCAGCCTTTGTATGAATCTTGGAGGAATGTAATAAATGTTGAGAAGAGACCGAACTTTCATATCCAAATTGTTTAATGCTCCTCCAGGGTGGATACAGTGGTTATGAGACTAGTTAGAAACACCACCCTGCCTTTGGAAAATGCTGCATCCTTTCAGGATGTTTTAGATTAGATCAAGTAACATAGGCTGAATGCGCACCTTCAGTGTCAAGAGCTATTCAAATGTGTTCTGCAAATGTGGAATTCTTTTTTTTTTGTTTTGTTTTGTGGAATTCCCCTGATCATATTATACCAGTGCTGGATGAGCTGAAGTTATCCAGCTTTATAGCAGAAAAAAAGGTCTACTCTACAGGATGTCTATTATGCTTACTGACATGCTCATTTGATCTACGACATTGTAAGTGTTTTTAACTGCTTTTTATGAATAAATACTCCCTAACACTGCACTTAGAAGTGCCTTCTGTTTTCTTACTTTAGTTTCCTCCAAAGTTACTTCCTCTATCTGAAGTGCTGCTGCAAGTGCTCTCCCAGTCTTTCATCCTCCTCTTAAAGTGATTGTAAAGTCTTATTGTAAAATAATAAGAATAAAATAACAAACATGTTCTCTGTGCAGTTAGTTTTGCACAGAGCAGCCCAGATCCTCCTCTTCTGGGGCCCTCTTTGCTACTTCTGGCCCCTCCCTTCTATTGAGTGCCCCCACAGTCAGCAGCTTCCTATGGGGGCACTGGAGCTAAGTCACAGCTCTGTAGGCCTATTCAGGCATGAAGACCCGGCCCTGCCCCCTCTCTCCCCTGATTGGCTGACTGACTTTGACAGCCATGGAAGCCATTGGCGCCGCTGCTATGTGTCAGCCAATCAGGAGTATCCCGGTGGCTTAGACATTCATGGACATCTCTGGAAAGAGATGGGGCTCAGATTAGTAATTATGGGGTGCTGGGGTGGCTGCTACACGCAGAAGGTTTTTATCTTAATGCATTAAGATAAAAAACCTGCCTTTACAACTCCTTTAAACTTGATGTTAATGCTGATGTGACAATCTAGTACAGTTCACTTGAGGACATTTCCTGACAGAAGTGCTCCTATTCCTCTTCCTTTTTCTATTGATGCTATCCTATGCTTGGCTAGAGCTGTGTTATATTCCACAGCAACTAAGAAGGATCCATGGCTTCAAGCTTGGACTTCAGACCCATCCACCAAACAAATTTGTGCTGTATACCAATGGATAACAAGGACATTCGAGGTATTATCAGAGGCAAAAGTAGACTCATTCTGAAAGTTAAGAAAAAAAAGATTATTTATTACAAAACCTTCATTCCAGCAAAGAGAATAGGGACACATTGGTCTATCCTCCTGGCAAATAATTTAAAAGAGTCTTGGGAGGATCACAAGCAACTTCTCTGAAAGCCTCTTAGTGTAAAGCCATTATAAGATGCTCAGATGTTCTTTTGGAAAGTTTTCACAGTAGGAACAAGTATGAGCATACCTTGGTGGAACATAGCTCTGAATCCCTCTGTTTTTTGTATTTTAGTACGTTGTTGTAAGCAATCCAAGGTTGGTTTACCTGGGTACTGTCTAGGACCATGTTAAATAACCTATAAAAACTAAGGGCCAGATTCACGTACATCGGTGCATATATAGAACGGCGTAGCGCATCTCCTTTACGTTAGACCGGCTCAATTTCGAGCCACAAGTGCCGTATCCACAGAGTATTTGAGCCCAAATTTGCACCGGCGCAACTTAAATTCCGAGGCCTAAGGCGGTGTAATTCAAAGTGGGAGGGACGTGGGCGTGTTCCATTGAAATGAGCCGTGACCCCATGCAAATGAAGGGCGGCCAGACTGGGCATGTGCATAAAGCTGACTATGGTCAGAGCCTCTCTGCACATGCTCACTACTAGGCCAGGCAGACTTTGTGAGATAAGCCCAGTGCATAAATAGGCCCAGACATACGCCCTTCCATTGCAAAAGTACATCCATTTTTTTCTCTCCCTGAAGCAAGGTGCTTTTGTTCCCTTGTCTGTTGCTGTTTGTAGGTTTGTGTCGTGTCTGTGTGTTCCATTATTTTGAGGGCCATAACCCAATTTATATACACACATACATATATATATATATATATTTTAAAAAATGTTGATAATAATAAAAAATATAATTATAATAATATTTAAAATATTAAATATATATTAGATATAAAAAATACAATTATATATATTAATTATATTAACTAATTTAAAATATATGAAAAGGCGGGGTTGGGACTTTAAATGAGGCAATGGGTTAATTACCTCCATCCCTGGTATTTGTTATAGAGAAAGGAGCAAGCGGGACTTTAAATGAAGCATGTGTGGGAAAGGTTTGCACTAAGTTGGGGGATATAAATAATGGTAATAAATCTGGAATACGTTAAATATTTGAAGAAAATAGATAAACATATGTAGTTCACAGATCGGTGGGGGGAAAGGTTTATATAGGCAGTAACCCAAGTGTATACACTAATTACTGCAGTACAGTTTGTTGTACCTTTTGTTTGTAAACACTTGGGTTACTGCCTATATAAACCTTTCCCCCCATTTGTGAACTACATGGGCCAGATTCTCAGCGGCGCTACGCCTGCGTAAATGTATATGCGCGGCGTAATAGTAAATGTGCGCCTGCGTATCGATGCGCGGTAAACACAGAACCACATACGCGCGATTTTTTTTTCCGTCTGGGCGGCGAAAATGCATTAAGCTAGCGCGGCGTAGGCGCATAGTTACGCATCAAAAATATTCAGTTCCCATTGAATTAGCATGCAAATATGCAAATGAGGGAGATGCGCGTATTCCCGAAAGTACGCGCGTCCGGCGTTGGCTACTCGTGGTGCGCGTAACTCGAAAGCCTTGAGTAAACATACCCCTCATAAAAGCACGGGTAACTTTGCTCAAGGCCGTGTGCAAGTCAGCTGGAGAGCAACTACAGCAGCACCGTAACGGACTAGCTGAGCAATCACACTTACTGGACAAGACATTCATATGCCAATGATGCCAGGGCCAGCCATGGTCTTATCAATACTAAGGTATGCAGAGGAAGAGGAGCATAGAAGGAGGAGGAGGAGGACGGGGGCACGTGAGAGGATCTACCGAGCGCGCATGAGCCTCTTTGGCATGGGTGATGAGGAGGTGTATCGCATCTTCAGATTCAGCCCTGCTGCCATCCTGGAAATAACCACAGCCCTGCAGGGTGACATCACCAGCCAGACATACCGCTCACGTGCACTGCAGCCACTGGTGAAGGTCCTGGCAACACTCCATTTCCTGGCCAGTGGATCATTCCAGCGTACAAGTGGAGTGGTGGCTGGGATGTCACAAACCAGCATAAGCAGATGTCTGCACCAGGTTGTCCCTGCAATCCTCAGACGCATGTCCAACCAGTTCATCAGACCCACCACTGTGCACCTGCGGCAGAAGGCAATGACAGATTTCTACAGAATTGACGGATTCCCACGCACCATCGGGGCCATTGATTGCACACATGTGGCACTCCAGCCCCCCAGTGCCACAGAGCACATATACCGCAATCGGAAGCATTGGCATTCCATCAACGTACAGGTGATAGCCGATGCCAAATACCTCATATGGCACGTCCGTGCCAAAGACCCTGGGTCCAGCCATGACAGCTACATCTACCGTCAAAGCAACATCCCCGAAGATTTTGAGCAGGACATGTATGGGGACAGCTGGCTGGTTGGTGAGTGACATGGGTGGCAGCCATGACTATCCCCTCCCATGATGCACAACAGAAGTGGCACATGCATGACTACCATCCTCCTGTGTTTTCCCTTACAGGTGACTCTGCATATACACTGGGACCCCATCTCATGACTCCTTTCCGGAACCCCCAAACCAGAGGAGAGAGAAGATACAATGAAGCACACATCAAAACCCGTGCAGTGGTGGAGCGCACATTTGGCCTCCTGAAGTCCCGTTTCCGCTGCCTGGATAAGTCTGGGGGGGCCCTATTGTATTCCCCCAACTTTGTCGGTCAGATCATTGGTGCATGTTGTATTCTGCACAACTTTGCCATGCGAAAGGGCCTGCATATTGCCCTACGTGATGACCTGACCCCCCAACCACACAGCCCCCCCCCGCCAGAGGAGACCCCGTCAGCTGATGGAAGAGCAGTCAGGAGTGTCCTCGTGTTACGAATCTTTGACCTTTAAACACACACATACAGCATGGCACACAGACAATGCACGCGTGTACACCACTGATGTCCCTAGATCACACACACCACATGCACATCGCATTGGATTAGCCCAAGTCCAGCATGTCGGACTTGGGAGCAGCAACGCCACGTCAAGGCCCCAATGATGTTGCTGTCCATTCATACACCTTTCACACATCATTCATACAGCCGTGGGGTTAACTTCACCACCACGGCCGAGGGTGACACCCCTTACTTTCAGGAGTGCCACCCTCTCACATTCACACACCATTCACACTGCACCGTGTGCAGTATCCAAAAATATATAAAAAAAGCTCTTATCCAGAGCATAACAAAAAATAAATAAGCTCTTATCTAGAGCATAACAAAAAATAAATAAGCTCTTATCTAGAGCATAACAAAAAATAAATAAGCTCTTATCTAGAGCATAACAAAAAATAAATAAGCTCTTATCCAGAGCATAATACTAAAGAAAACTCAAATTAATGGGCCTGGCGGGGGCTCTGCCTGGTGCCACGGGTCCTGCCCCTCACTTGCCTGGGGGCAGCCCTAGATGGGGGGGGGGGAGCAGGTTGAGGAGGAACATCCCCACGTCCCTCCCTGGCTGCCTGCATGCCCTCCAGGGCAACCGCTATGCGGGTCTGCACAGCAGTCTGCGCCTCGATAGCAAGGCGCAGGGCCTGAACCTCCCCCACAAGTTCTGAGGTGTTTTCCTGCAGCTCCCCCAAGCTGGTCAGCGTTGCTGCGCTGTTAACAGCAACATCCTGGATGGCATCTGTTATATTGTCCGAGGATGCCAGGCTGTCGGCCAGGCGCCTCATCTCCTCCACGACCTCGGCCAGGTGTTTATTTTGCTGGTCCTGCTGTCTGACCAGCTGTTCCGGCAGGACCTGGGATACACCCCTGGTCTTTGACGTTGCCTTGCGGGGAGTGGCAGGGGACCGGGCATAAGGGGAGGATGTTGAGGGGCCGGAGATGAGGGGGGGGGAAAGAGAGGGACTGGAGAGGTTGGAGGGGGACACTGAGGGGTTTGCTACAGGTAGAGGAATAGCCTGGGCTGGTCCGGCCAACCCACCATCCTCCTCCACAACAACATAGAGGGCCTGGTCCTGGACTACCACACCCTCCTCAACCACCTCCTCCGTTGAGGTGTGCCCACTTCCCTCCAAGTCCTGTTCCAGGGGGGCAGCCAGAGGGACTGTATCTTCAGGGGATGGATCCTGATGGGCCCTGGCATCAACAGATGGCCCCGCTCCCTCCTGCACATCTGTGGATGACACAAAAGATGCCCATGTTGGTGGAGCCACACACTTGGCACATGTTCCCTTCCACCCCCATACATGTACACAACAGATAGAATAGAAAACACACTTACCTGTCCTCACGGCTGGCTTCTGGGACTCATAGCCCCCAACTCCCTCTACCTGCTCCGTCTGCAGGCAGCGGGCAACCACCTTCTCCTCCTCAGTCAGGCGGACAGGGCAGGGTGGGCCCCCTCCAGTGCCCCTGGCATGCCGAGCTATGGCAGCCAGCTTGCCCTTCACATGACGCCGCAGGTCATTCATTTTCTTTTGAATGTCCTGCGGTGTCCGGACCTCATGAGAGAGGGCATTGACCTGGCACGCCACCCTCATTAATATCTGATCCCTCCGGGACTTGCTGGTCCGGGCACTGTCAGCACCATGGAGCCGCGAGTCATACTTCTCCATGGCCCGTATGACAATGGCCCTCTCCTCTGGGGAGAAATTCTTCTTCCTCCTCTCCTTAACAGCAGTTGCCATCTTGTCCAGCACAAACTTTCGCCGTCACTCTCTAAAAAATGGGAGACGTTTGCGCTGCACGGGCGCATGTGTGGGCGCATTATATACCCTGCGCCGGCGCATCGTAGGGAGGCTTTGCGCATGCGCAGAAGGCATCCACGTCACGGCGCGGGTCAACCACGTCATGGCGCGGGTCATCCATGTCACGGCGCATGCTCCGTTCGTCCCGGCCTGCATTTGCATGGGGTCACGCTTCATTATAATGCAACACGCCCACTTCCCTCCTACTTTGGAGTTGCGCCGGATTACGCCCATGATTTTACGCGACGCAGGCGCATCTTGGAGCGCATTTACTTAGGGAATACGGTACTTGCCACTCCGTGTTACGTCGGCGTAGTGCATCTGAGATGCGCAACGCCTGCATAATTAGCCGCGCATCTACGAGAATCTGGCCCCATATGTTTATCTATTTTCTTCAAATATTTAACGTATTCCAGATTTATTACCATTATTTATATCCCCCAACTTAGTGCAAACCTTTCCCGCACATGCTTCATTTAAAGTCCCGTTTGCTCCTTTCTCTATGATTTAAAATATATACTAAACAGAAAAAATGTCTATAAAATATATATTTAGCCATTAGGGTGAAAAGAGCCACTGGCAAGGAAATGGAGTGTTGCCAGTACCTTGCCCAGTGGCGGTCGGCAGATCCTCTCCCGTGCCCTCCTCCGTGCCCTCCTCCTTCTGCGCTCATATAAAGTCAGTAGTATAGCTATGAGCAAGGATGCCCCTGGCATACAGATTGTTGTCCTGCAAGTGTGGCTGCTCAGCTCGTCCCTAACAGTGTTGCTTTAGCTGACATGTAGACGGATTGTCTAAATTTAAGCAAGCTTTTATATGGCCTAATTTTAGACCGGCCGTGCAGCTGATGCGCACAGGGCATAGCCTGCACCGCACAAACTTACTTTTGTGGATCGGCGTATCTCCCTCATTTGCATATTTGCATAGGAAATTAATGGTGTGGACGGAATAAATGTGCACCTAGGATGTGCAGGCGTAGGCAAGTTAGGCCGGTCGGGAATAGCCTATTTTGGTGCGTATCTAGTTCTGTGGGTACGGTGCATAGATATTCCGGCGCAAATTTAGACTTACGCCAGAGTATCTCGAGATACTCCGGCGTAAGTGCTTTGTGAATCTGGCCCCAAGTATTAGTTATACTTTAGGCAATACAAACACCCTTACCCATGAATGGCCTTTGCAGCAAGGAGCACATGGAAGAGAGACAAGTAAAAAAATGAAAAATTCCCAGCTCACTTCCCAACCAGCCTGCAACAACCTAAATTATCCTGTCTAACAGTTTACAGTAAAACCAGGGGTTTCGTTTGCACACATTTGCAAATATATGCATAAGCTGCAGGACCATTTCACGGCACCCTAGAATACTGTAGTCCCAACTCTATATTTTAAAGCGGAGTTCTGCGGGAAAAAAAATTAAGTCAGCAGCTACAAATAATGCAGCTGCTCACTTTTAAAATAAGGTCACTTACCTGTCCTGGGTGTCCGTGATGTCCTCACCTGACCTGTCCCTAGGCTCCCGGGTGGAGGGCCACATCTTCAGTAAGGGAATCAGGAAGTGAAGCCTTGTGACTTCACAGCCTGGTTCCCTGCTGCGCATGCGCGAGTCGCGCTGCTCATCCTGACTGGTCCCCGCTGTCTTCTGGGACCTGTGTGTCTCCCAAAAGACAGCAGGGGGAACAGAGGAGGGGCCGAACACGTCGTTGATTGCTGGAAGTGGGTGCAAATACCTGTATTGGACAGGTATCTGCTTCCCCCTAAAAAGTGCTAAATGTGAGGAGGAGGGGAGGAACCGGATAGGCAGAAGTTCAATTTTTGGGTGGAACTCCATTTTAAACAACACAGGACATGGTCAGCCTGCCGATTAGATTGCCATGTGCTCTATTTATGTAAGTATTTTCATATTGTTGGCTGAGAACAATGTACAAACATGTAGAGCCCTTAGTGTCCCCAAGTGCTTTCCCTCCCCAGTTAAGTGCTGCTTCTCAGGAGATTACAGGAAGCTAATATCAGATTTGTAGACTCATTTACAATTCTATGTAAAAATACATTTTTAAGAGCTTGTGTAAATCGTGTTTTTAGAACTGCCTGAAATTCCGGTTGAATATGCTCATGCAAATAACTTGCAGTGTACAGTAAGCGCTATGGTATCCAGCTCAAAGTTGATTTAAACCCTTTTTTTCTTTACGGCCAAGGAAACTGCCATCTTGGCCTCTGTTTGATATGCAGTTCCATGATTCTGCATATGTGACCGACACCGACAGTTTGGTTGAGAATACAAGCAAAGGTAACGGTTGTCATTTATGGCATGTCTTGAATGTAACTTTTTTGGGAAAACATTACATTGTTGGGTTTAGTTTCACTTTAAGTTCATAAAACACATGTCATTCAGGCAAACAGAAGAATGGAACCCATCTATGTGTATTATACAGAAAATGCTGAGCAGAGGTACTGATAGTATTGTAAACCTGCAAGAGTTTTTTTTACCAAGTGCCACACAATTGTTTGATGCAATTGTCACACAGGGCCCCATTGACACCTAAGCATTTCGAAGCATTGACCAGAAGCATCTTAGCTCTCAGATTCCATTATATTCAATAGTGTCCATTTACAGAGCAGTTTTTCTTGAAGCTTGTTGATCAAAAAGAGATAAGAGCTTCCTTGCATATGGTCCGAATGTCTAGAGACAATGACCAGTTAAAAAAAATGTCCGACATTCGGCCCGTGTGTATGTTGGCCAGCCGACAACCAGCATCTGGCCAACTCCCAATCAGCGCTCTCAGCCAATGGCAGTCCATACCAGGCCCTAAGGGTCTGGTATAGATTTTAAGGGGAACTCCACAACAATTTTTCTTCTTTTTTTTCAAAATTGGCGTGGGGTCCCTCCCCTCCATAATCCATACAAGACCTTTATCCGAGCATACAGTCTGGAAGTCAGGATAGGGGGAGGGAGCGCCCCCCCCTCTTGAACCAGATTACATGCCCTCAACATGGGGGGGGGGTTTTGGGGTCTGCGGAACGATGGGGTTATCGGAATCTGGAAGCCCCCTTTAACAAGGGGGTCCCCAGATCCCGCCCCCCTCATGTGAATGGCTATCGGGTACATTGTAACCCTAACCATTCACCATAAAAAGTGTCAAACAGTAAAAACCACAAGAGACAATTTTTGATAATTCCTTTATTAAAAGAAAAAAAAGTGTCCCGCAATGTAAATTCATCATCAATCACGCTCCAGGCGACTGCTGTTTTTTCTCCTTGAGAGCTGTTATATAGGCAAGGGCAGGGCCACCTTACACAACCAGATGACCCTGTCCCCTCTGACATCACATAACGTCAGAAGAGGCGGGGTCATTTGGTTACATCACCAGGTGGCCCCCACCCATGCCTATATAAGAGCTGCCAAAGTTAAAAGACTTTTAATTAATTAACTATTTCAGGTTCGTCGGGCAGCGTGATTGAAGATGGATGGACATTGTGTTACACTTTTTTTTCTTCTTTTTTAATAAAGGAATTTTCAAAAACTGTCTGTTGTGGTTTTTACTTTTTGACACTTCTTTTGGTGAATGGGTAGGCATACAATGTACCCGATACCCATTCACATAGAGGGGAAGCGGGATGGAGTTACCCTTAAAATCTATGACAGACCCAAAGGGCCTGGTATGAATTTTGGGAGGACCCCGTACAATTTTTTTCTTAATTCTGTCATAGGGTTTCCCTTAACCACTTCAATACACTGTATTATATACTATGCACTGCACTATATACCCTGCACTGTATTATATATACTACACTGACTGCACTATATATTCTCCACTGTATTATATATACTACACTGACTGCACTATATACTCTGCAATGTACAGTATTATATATACTACACTGATGGCACTATATACTCTCTATTGTATTATATATACTACACTATATACTCTCCACTCTATTATATATACTACACAGACTGTACTATATACTCTGAACTGTATTATATATACTACACTGACTGCACTATATACTTTCCACTCTATTATATATACTACACTGACTGCACTATATACTCTGCAATGTATTACATATACTACACTGATGGCACTATATACTCTCCAATGTATTATATATACTACATTTACTGCACTATATACTCTCCACTCTATTATATATATACTACACTAAATGCACTACATACTCTCCACTCTATTATATATATATACTACACAGATTGCACTATATACTCTGAACTGTATTATATATACTACACAGACGCACTATATACTCTGAACTGTATATACTACACAGACTGCACTATATACTCTGAACTGTATATACTACACGGACTGCACTATATAATCTGAACTTTATTATATATACTACACGGACTGCACTATATACTCTGAACTTAATTATATATACTACACGGACTGCACTATATACTCTGAACTGTATTATATACTACACGGACTGCACTATATACTCTGAACTGTATTATATATGCACTGACTGATTGACTGCACACTACACTACCTGCCTAATCTCTTTTAATTTACTAGATATGGCCGCTGTGTAAGCAGCAGCCTTATATAGTGTGGGGCACCCTGTCTTTGGCCAATCATGGCTCTCACAGCACAACTGCACACGGCACACAGGTCAGGTGCATGTTTTGGCCAATCAGCAGCCGTCAATGCACTGCGATCTCGCCGGGGAATTATGGGACGCTTTGCGGTGGGCGAACTTACCTTAAGTGCCCCATATATTTGTTCTACGTACAAATGAACAGCTGATGTTCGACTCGAACATCGAGCCCACCCCTATATGCTGCCATGGATTGGAGTTAGAAAATAAAAATGATGGTATGTCTTTGATACAATTTTCCATTTTCCTGGTGCCAATATAGCAACATACTACCACATGTATCGTGTCATGGATTGGTGCCAGGAAAGGAAAATTACGGTAAATATTTTATACTATTTTCTGTTATCAAGGCATTTTCATACTCTTCCCAAGAGCTTGTATCAGGGCTGAGGGTTCTTGAGAGGAGTACTTAGGCAGGGTGCTGTGAGGTTTTCAGGAATCTATGTACAGCACCTTTCTGGGCCACTCTCACAGCTATAATGTGCCTGAATTTCCTAGAGAAGTACAGAGACCCATCAATTATGTCATTGGGCCTAAAATAAGGTATGTTATAAAAATGGAAAGGTTTAAATATTTTATTACCATGTTGATGAGGGAAGGGGGCAGGAAGGAGGAACCAGCAAAGTCAAAATATAAGCAGAATGAACTTCGGCCTGAGCCTCCCTTTGGTCCTGTATAAGTTCTGATCAGGTGGGATCAAACTTGGCAGTTACAAAAAAAGGTTTGTATTTGCTTATATCTTTAGCCTCCCATATCTCTGGATCTATTGATCATTTTGAAAGGCAGTTTTCATTAAAAGTAACCACTGCTTTGACATTTTTGTCACATGCTCAGTATGAATCTTCCAGGTTTGTGACAGTGTTTAAATAAGTGAATAGAAATCTGCATATCACTAACCATTAACCATAAGCCTTAATTCCTAAATTATTATAAAGCAAAGCTGTTTGCTGCAATCTTTCCTTGAGCACTTTGTTCCTCTTATCAGTTTATTTGTCTAACCTTTCAGAATGAGAAAAACGAGGAAGTGGAGGTTTGCTCTCGTAGATTGCCCAGAAAACCAATATATCTCTTTTAAAAAGAAAATGCCTGGCAACTTGTAATATGCATTCATGAGATGCTCATCCTGAAAACACTGTAGCTATGCCAAAGCCAGGAAATCAGTGAGGTTACCTTAAATGTGGGGTTTATGTCATCCAATGGTTCTAGGTAATCCAGCTAGATTTCAAGAACAGAGCATTTGCTCCCTGGATGGATTTGCACATACAGGTCACCTCATCCTGCATTATGCAACATCCTTTCTTGCTTTCTATGAGGAGCAGTAAAAACATGAACATGATACCAGGCCTGCATATTCATAAAGCTACCGGTGCTCCCAGAACTCCAAATTACCAGCAACAAGGTATATTAAAGTGTATGTAAACCCTAACAATGAACTTCTCTCATATCCCACTTAAATATTTTATTAACCGGTACGTGATCAGGGGGATGATGTGCATGTGTTAAAGACTAAAGTTAAGGCACTGGAAGCCCGGGCTGAGGACGCCGAAAACCGTAACAGACGCAATAATTTGCGGGTGCTGGGTCTTCCGGAGGGGGCTGAGGGTACGGACCCCACCGCCTTTGCTGAGCATTTGCTGCAACTTATCCTCCCCTCTGCACGTTTTTCCCCATTCTTTACAGTGGAAAGAGCCCATCGTATACCATCCACTAGGGGGCCACAGGGAGCGCCACCCCGCACTTTTATTTTCAAGTTGCTTCACTTCCGTGATCGCGATATGGTGATGAGAGAGGCGAGATCCCAAGGTGAACTGCGATTTGAGAACGCCAAACTTCTGATCTTCCCAGACTACTCGCTGGAAACGCAGAAGCAACGGAAATCATATGATGCGGTGAGGGCCAGACTTCGAGCCAAACATGTCAAGTACAGCATGCTGTTCCCGGCCAGGTTGCGGGTGGAAGATGGCGAATCGGTTAGATTCTTTACATCTCCTGAGGAAGCTTCCATGTGGATCGACACACTACCTCGCAGATAAGTACCGCTACTACTGAAGGGCCACATTGTTTTTTCTCATGAGCCGTTGCCATTTGCTGCCTTATAGACATGCCTCCTTTATTTGCTGGCCTGCACAAGTTGCGCCCCCCCCCCCCTGGACTACCCCATGTATTCACTGACATTCTACTTTATGTGCTGTAGGGGTTGGGGGGCCGACATTCCCTGGTTCTTCCCGTGGGTGGATGGGATACCCTGATTGGAGGGTCAAGTGACTGCTGATCCTTTATTGTATCCCCCCCCTCCCCCCCCCCTTTTTTTTTTTTGTCGCCTCTCCTTTGGCCAGGGCTGGCACCTATGGCTGCTCATGCAACGTTACAGTTCAAGTTTTACTGCCCCCGGCGGCTGCCGGGAGACTGCACCCACATGTATGATCCGGTCTCCGGCTAGAGACTTAATGTACACCATCTGACTGCTGGACTGTGGATGCCATTCCGTAAGCGTTTCCCCATTGCAGGCGTGTTCGCCTGGGTTCTGAGTTGGGATCCTAGGCCTCCCCAAAGTTGGGGCTGGGGTTGGCGGGGTGGGGGGTGGGGGGGCGGTGTGGGAATGTTTTGGTGCACTTTGTTTTTGTACTGTTTTTTCACAAGCGATGTTTTTATGTATGTCATGGAATATTTGAGATGCTCTGTCCTGACCTGCGCAGTGGCCTGGACCCTGCATCCGACTCTGGAGACTGTATTTAGGTCTAAAAATGTGCCTTTAGGTGATTATGGCTGACTGCAATATAATATCATGGAACATCAGGGGGCTGAATTCCTCTGTGAAGAGGTCACTGGTGTTTCAATTTCTTAAAACGTACCGCCCCCAAATCTGCATATTACAGGAGACTCACCTAACGGGCGGCAAGCTGTTGAGTCTTCAGAAACCTTGGGTGGGACATCTATACCACTCCACACACACCAATTACTCCAGGGGAGTCAGCATTCTTGTGCATAAATCCTTGCCGTTCCGACTGCTGGCACTGGACATAGATCCGGACGGCCGCTTTGTTATCTTACATGCTGTAGTGGATAGGTTGGAGCTGGTGGTGGTGGGACTGTACCTGCCCCCTCCGGCCTCCATGCGCCTACTTAACCAGCTGATCTCTAGGGTAGCCGCTTTTGCCACAGACAATGTGGTCATAATGGGGGACTTTAATCTAGTTCCGGACTCTGGGATGGACAGACTTTCACCCGTAGCGGGCTCATCTTCAGAGCTGCTCTCTTGGGCGGAGGCCTCCAACCTGACTGATGTGTGGAGGTGGCGCAACCCCTCCCAGCGGGCCTACACTTGTCACTCAGCCTCACATAAGACCCTTTCGCGTATTGACCTTGCCTATGCTGGGGGGTCTGTTCTTTCTAGAGTTCGGGATGTCTCTATTCTCCCCCCGTGGCATATCTGACCACGCGCCACTCGCGTTGAAACTATGTGTTTCCAATGCACCGGGGGAGAGCCTGTGGAGGTTGTCTAGGTTTTGGCTGTCGGATTTGAGGATCTTGGAGCCGTATAGATCGGAGGCAATACGTTATTGGCGGGACCTGGACCACTCTATAGCCCTGACCACGTCTTGGGATGCATTTAAAGCTTTTACTAGAGGCAGTTTGCAGTCCCACATTCGCGGGGTCCGGAGGGACCTGAGGGAGGACACCCAAAGAGCTGAGGGAAGGGTGGCTGCTCTCGAACTTGAATACTCTGCTACCGGGTCCCCCAGGGTCTATTCAGATTTTCAGGCAGCATTGAGGGATGTTCTCTTGCTCCGTACAGCGGCCACAAAAACTCAGTTCCTACACCAGTCCCAAAGAATATTTGAGCATGGGGAGAAGACGGGTGGTATGTTGGCATGGCTGGCACGGGAAAGCTCCTCTCCGGTGACTATTTTGGCGATATGCGACTCTGATGGGACGACCTTGACCGACCCTACCGCTATCAATGCCAGATTTGCATCTTTCTATCAGGAGCTCTACAGCTCTCGGATGGTGTGCACGGATGCCGAGCTTGCGGCCTACCTCGATGAGACGGAGCTCCCGTGCCTGACTTCCACGTACAGGGAGGCGCTGGATAGCCCTATCACATTGGAGGAACTTCGGCGGGCGGTGGCATCCTTGCAAAATGGCAAAACGCCGGGCCCCGATGGCATCCCTGCCGAATTCTTTAAAACATATGCAGAGGAAATTCTCCCATCATTTAAACTCATGCTCCAAAAAGCCGCGGAGGGAGACTCTCTTCCCCCGACGATGGCTGAGGCGGTAATTGTTGTCATTTTTAAACCGGGTAAGGCCCCTCAACAGTGTTCCTCGTACCGACCGATATCTCTCCTCAATGTAGATGCCAAACTCTTGGCCAAGGTGTTGGCTGGGCGACTGAACACTGTGATCACCGCATTAGTCCATGCAGATCAATCTGGCTTTATGCCAGGCAGGGGAACCGATATTAATATTTGCCGCCTCCTCACCCATCTCTCCAGGGCAAATGGGGACGGTGCGGAGGTGGTGGCCTCCTTAGACGCCGAGAAGGCTTTCGAATCGGTTGAGTGGCGCTACCTCTGGGCCGTCCTCCACAAATTTGGGTTTGGTCCCCGTTTTATTGGGTGGGTTCAGATGCTATACCGCAATCCTACTGCTCGGATACGCACCAACAACTCACTGTCATCATCCTTTCTAGGGGCACCAGGCAGGGCTGCCCGCTTTCCCCTGGTCTGTTTGCGCTAGCCATGGAGCCCATGGCAGCCCGCATCAGATCTGACCCCTTGGTGGAAGGGATTCGGATAGGTGTAGTTGTGGATAAAATATCCCTCTATGCCGATGACAACCTCCTTTTCCTCAAGGATACTTCCTCCCTCCCACCTGCGCTCCACATAGTGGACGTTTTCGGCTCCTTCTCGGGTATCAAGGTTAAATGGGGGAAGTCACTCCTTTTCTCACTACATGCGTCGGGCACCCACCAGCCGACGGGCACCCCCCTAAACTGGACACCTGAATTTAAATATCTGGGAGTGAGGGTTGGGACTCCGCTGTCCTCATATTATGAGCTGAACCTCCAACCCCTGCTGAAAAACTTTTCGCAGAAATGTGCAGTCTGGAAGACTCTCCCCCTTTCACCGGTGGGTAGAGTAAATCTGATTAAGATGGTATATTTGCCTAAATTCCTCTACCTCTTTCGAAATTCCCCTATGATTCCCCCCGCCTCATTTTTTGCTAAACTAAAAGTATAATATCCTCCTTTATCTGGAATGGGAGGCCCCCGCGGCTGGCTGTTTCCACCCTTCAGCTTCCCATTGATCGGGCGGGACTGTCCCTACCGGACTTCCAGGTCTACTTCTGGGCGGCTGTCCTGGTGACGGTCAGATGGTGGTTCTCCCAGCCCCGCGATAACCCGGCAGTAACTCTGGAAGCGGCTATAATGGGCTCATATTCCTCCCTTAGTAATGTGGTGTTCAGGGGGGCGGGATCCCACCCTGGCATCACAGACCTGATGCGTACAACCATTACGGTGTGGCACAGGGCTAGGACCCGTTTTGCCTCCCCCGGGACATTCTCACCTCACATCCTCCTCTGGGGTAATCCTAAGCTGCCACACATGAACTTGGTTCCGGATCCTCAGGTCTGGGCGAAGAGGGGTATAGTAAAACTGAGGCACATTGTTAGGGGGGGTAGGCTGCGTTCCTTCTCCGATCTCCGGGACGCCTACTCACTACCGGGATGGATGCTGTTTCGATATTATCAGCTACGGCATGCCTATGGGAAACAGTTCCCACAACTTCTCACGTTGGAATCAGACTCTGTGGAGGGGTTTCTTAATGCTAAGGTCATAGACAGGCCCCTGTCCTCCTTGTATCGCCGTTTGTCCATAACTCCCACAAAGAAACTTGAAAAAACTCTGGATAAATGAAAGGTGGACATTCCTGATCTGTTAGAGGACGAATGGGAGACATGTGTTTCTTCCTTCGTTACGACTATGATTTCGGCCAGAGATCGATTTATGCAGGTTAAGTTCCTCTACAGGGCCTACTTCACCCCAAAACGGTTGACAATTATGAGTCCTAACGTCCCGGTGGCTTGCCCCAGATGTGGTCTAGAGGCTGCCTCCTTTTTCCACATGGTCTGGTCCTGCCCCCGCCTCGGAGATTACTGGTCCGGGGTGGCTGACGCCCTCGACCAGATTACCTCTCTGGACCTGGGAGCTAGCCCTAAATCAATGCTGTTGAATGTCTTTGGCCCTGGGGTGCGGGGTAAATACACTACATTATTCCTCAGGTACGCTACTTTTTATGCCCGTAGGGAGATATTCCTCCACTGGAAGAGTGCTGCACCTCCCACAGTGTCCTCATGGCGCTCTGTACTGAACTCGGTGCTGCCACTGTACAAGATCACCTTTGCTAATCGAAACTGTCCTACTAAATTTGATAAGATATGGTCGGGGTGGATAGATGCCTGGGGCACAGAGTTTGCAGGTGACAATGATGACGATGGCCCTATGTTATGATTTCCTGAAAGTAATACGCTGTATGTTCAAGATGTGTTTGATTGTTTGGATGTGGTCCCTCCCTCCCCCCTTCCCTCCCCCCCTTTCTCCTTCCCCTCTGTTCTACACTCCTCCTGCTCCCCCCCCCCCTGGACCTCCTTTACGTAACCTTGCTATGACTTCTTCCCGAATTGGTATCCCATGAACTAATGTATGCTAGCCTTTCAACGTCTTTCTCCTGTTCCTACTAGCAACACATCTAATTGGTGAGATTCTGTGTAATGCTTTCTCTGTGACTTACTGTGTATATGCATCGCTTGTATTGTAAAAATTTGAATAAACATTTTTCTTGTGAAAAAAAAAAAAATATTTTATTAACGCAATTTTTCTAGGGGTAAAACAAATCAAAATGCCTAAGCACAATTTTGAAAACTTTGAACATTTTTTTAGGACAAATTGTTTGTTTTTGTTTTTTTTTGGTGGTAAATGGTATTGGATACTTCCTGTTTTTTTATTATTATTATTATTATTATTATTATTAGTATTATTATTATTATCAAAGAAAAACTGGCCCAAAATAGTAAAAAAAAAAATTATAATTTTTAGCTGTATATTTCTTTCTTTTACCATAACCTTACACAAAAGAACAAAACAAATTCTCCTGACAATCACAGCGATAGCACATATGTGTATGTTAGTTGTTGTTTGTACCCGTGGTACAGCCCAAAAACTATTTTTGTTTTTCTCCTAACTAAAACACACTGGGCCAGATTCAGGTACAATTACATTGGCGCAGAGTATCAGAGATACGTAGTGTATTTCTCGCGGCGGAATCGAAATACGCGATTAGGGGGCGTGAAGCATTTAAATTAGGCGCGTCCCCGCGGCGATCGAACTGCGCATGCTCCGTTCAGAAATTTCCCGCCGTACATTGCGCGAAATAACGTCGTTACGTCATTTTTTGTTTGAGTAGCGTCGTTTACATACATTCCTATTCCCGGACGACTTACGTAAAAAAAATTAAAAAAAACGTTGAAATTTGCCGCGGGAACGACGACCATACTTAACATGGGCTGTCTAATACTAGACCAGATAAAAGTTGGAATAACTTTACGCAGCAAAAAGATGACTATAGATGCCGTAAGAGATTGCGAACGATGCTCGTAACTTCGTGGAAAAGCTAATTTGCATACCCCGACGCGGAAAACGACGGGAACTCCACCCAGCAGCCGCAAAATTATTGCAGCGTAGATCCGAAGGCGTACGAACACGTAAGCCAGTCGGATTGAAGCCCGAAGCTGTCGTTTCATGGTTTGAGGATTCAGACTAATGAAACGACGCGCGTAATTTGAAAGTACTCCGGTCTAACGCGAGATAGACCGGAGTAAGGGCTCTGTGAATCTGGCGCACTGACTCTAATTAAGACTGATACAAATTAAAAAACAATCCTGTCAAAAAAAATATGAATACTGACCCTGACCTTTGACCCAAACCCTAACCATGGTATTTTTTTATTTTGTAATTTTTTTTATAATTATTATTTATTTATTTTACACATTTTTTTTTCGCTGCAAGGAAGGAGAGAGATACAAATCTCTCCTCCATTCACAGAGAAAAAAACAGGGAAGGTGTTCACAGTGACTAATCACTGTGATAGCCAATCAGATCAGGCATCCCGGATTTGAGAGTTCTGGGTCCCGATCGTTAGTACTGGGCCCGGGGGGCTATCCGTGAGACGCTGGTCTCTGTGCTTGTCCAGTGGGGCTGCATATGTGAGTGTGGTTGGCGTGAAGAGGTTGAAAATTCTGTTTAATAAAGTGCAGTTATATAACAAGTGAAATATCTATTGATACTGCGAGAAATCCAGCGCAGTCCTTTGCACGCTACAATGTAATCTTTTAGAAGAGTTGTTAGCCTTGCCTAGTTTACCTTTGTCAACCACAGAACACCTCCCTCATGTTATGGAGATGAGGCAAAGATGAGTTTTATAGTTCTAACACACTACCTGTTCCAGGGTGAGAAGAACTCTGTTGCTCCAAAGACATAGTACAGTGAGCATTGTTGTCTTAGAACAGAAAATGTCCTGGAAGGGTCACCTGACTAAAATAAAAGGGAGAAAACGAATGCAACCTCCATATCTAAGGATTAGTAAGCTGCAATATACTACTTTTTTTTCCTTGGTTTAGATATTTTTGCCCTCCCTGTTTGTGTTACTAATCCTCAAGTGGAAGTTCACCCTACAAATTCTCAATAAAGAGTAAATGTCAGGGAAATAGCCGAGTTATTGGCATTCCTGCCAGCGTCCATCATGGCCACGCCAGACTTACTCCATTGAGCATGTGCGCAAGCAGATGTGCACGCCGGACGGTGCATACAGGCGCGCATGCATGCTGTGACTGTGTGGGCGCACCCCAGGCCTATTTAAACCTGTCACTGGCGCATACATTTTGCTGGATTATCATCAGCTTCCTGTGTCTCCTGTATCCTGTGTATCCTGAATCTCTGGCTTGACCCTTGGCTAACATCTGAACCTGTGACTCTGCTTATCTCCTCGCATCTGACCCCGGCTTGGCTGACTACTCTATTATCTTCTGCTCCCGTATATGACCCGGCTTGTTCCTGTAAATTCCCTTGGACTGATTCCTGTGCATGACCCCTGCCCTGGCTCCAGACTCCGTTGGTTTACCTACGGTACTGCACCAGAACCCTTCCTTCCGTGGCTACTGAGTCCACTCTTCCAGCGCACCCCAGCTACCTTCTGCCTGCATCTACCCAGTCAGCAGCAGTACCACCAATTCGTGCACCTATGGGTCCGCACTCCCTGTCTCATCCCCAGGGGTGCGGTGCACTTAGCCTCGAGGGACGCCCTACTAGCAATCCGGCCTCACACCAGAGACTTGACAGTAAACAACATTGAAACACGTGTACTTTGATAAATTCATAGCACTGTGGCAAAACCTTTTTCCTTTTGATTAGCTATCTCATAGTCCCATTGGGAATATTTCCCCTCATTTCCCGTCTCGTAACCAAAACAGAAAGAAAAACCCCTCAAAGTAAGGGAATCCCTGGTTTTAATCAGTGTCATTAGAACTAGTGTCCATATTGAAAGATTTCACCTCTATTCCTGTTGAACACAAAATTTTGACTTTTCTTTAGCTTTCACTTCTGATGATAATAGTTAACAGACAGAGAGCATGAATCTCCCTAATGGGGGGCACAGATAGCAATAAAAACCTGACAGGTGTTCTAATTGCTCTCCACTCTATCCTAACCTTTAATTGCCTTTAGTTATAAATCTGTCTATGCTTTTGTTCTCCAGCTATTAGCATAGGAAACTGTGGGTTATTACCAATGGCCATGAGTTGCATTCCAACTCCCACTGGCATGTGATTCCTCTGTGCCTTAGTGCTGTCAAAAGGGAGGGATGAGTAACTCCATAAGTTGCATGGTGTCTCTGGCAATAGCCAACAATTAGTTTGCAATTGTTGCAATGTTTTCTGGACAGCTAAAGTGTGGACCGATATCAAACATGGTGCTTTACATTTATGAAGGTACATATTGTATGGCTGTTTAATGTTAATAAAGTAATTCCACTGACTGTGGAATTTTGCCTCCATGAGCAATCAGAGGAAGCTTTGTAGTCATTCAGAAAATACAAAGCCTCTTGTGAATGGCTGAGCAACACTCCTGACGTCTGTTTTGTTCCAGGAGCAGGACAGGAGATAAATTATGCCTCTCTGATTGGCTGAGGCAGAGGAGCAGGCTGTGACATCATGCTCTCCACTAGGGATGAGCTTCGTGTTCGGGTCGAACTCATGTTTGACTCGGATATCGTATGTTCGATCGTTCGTCGTAATTTGAACAAAATGGGTCGTTTGCGCCAAATCCGAGTGACGTGCCACGGCCCATAATTTACTGCGGCATTGCTGGCTTATGATTGGCCAAGCATGCACTATGACCCGCATGCTTGGCCAATCACAGCGCCGTCAGTACAGAGAGCCGTAATTGGCCAAAGCCAGGGTGTCTTTGGCCAATTATGGTTTAGGGGGTTTAGTACACGCCCCACACTATAAAAGGCCGTCTGCAGGTCGGCCTTATGTAGTGTGTTGCGGCAGTGGTGAGAGAGACAGAGAGAGTGTCTGTTTTAGCAGGTAGATAGAGCAGGCAGGCAGGCTAGTCAGTTAATGTTACAGTGTGTATGGGTATATATACATCCCAGGTGTTGTACATATATTTATACACTGTATAGTTTAGCTAGATCAGCTAGATCAGTTCTTTCTAATTTACTGGCAGGCAGGTGCTATTTAAAGACGTTTTCACGGGCATACTATAGACACCCAGCAGGTACAATATTTAAAGAAGTTTTTTTTTTTTTTTTAAGCACCATTAAAATCACTGCTCCTGATTCAGAAGCAGTGATTTTAATGATGCTTAAATTTAAAAAAAAAAAGGAAAAATTACTTTAAATATTGTACCTGCTGGGTGTCTATAGTATGCCTGTGAAAACGTCTTTGAGAACCCGGGTCTTGCCCGAGGGAACATGTATCAATGGAAAGGAGTCCTGAAAAAACAACCATTTTTAAAACTTTTTTTCCATTGATACATGTTCCCTGAGGCAAGACCTGTGTTCTCAAAGACGTTTTACGACAATGACTTGCATATTAGGCTTTAAAATGAGCACTTTTGAATTTGAACGTTCGAGTCCCATAGATGTCAATGGGGTTCTAAATGTTCGAGCGAACGTTCGGTCCGTTCGAAGGTTCTGGTGCGAACCGAACAGGGGGTGTTCGGCTCATCCCTACTCTCCACCTCAACCAATCAGAGGAGGCATGGTCTTCCTCCAGTGAATGCAAGTTCCCAATGCTGGAAAACAGCGCTGTATACTGTATGCAGCTGTGTGAATAGTTTGTTTGGACCAGCTTGATCCAAATGGACTATTTAATGTTCATTAAAACAAGGAGTTGTGCTTTAACTGAGTAGTGCTACCTCTACCTTTTTATATTCTTTACAAGTGGTAGCGCTGATTTGCAACCAGTGGGGACATGTTGTGCAGGTTCTCTGCTATTATCCCTTTAGTTGGCATTAAGTGAATGGCTGGCATGCTGCTTTATGAAAAAATTAATGAAGAAATGAAATTGGAACCTTGTGCTGGCTGGATCCTCGTTAGTGTGATATAAGCATCATGGCATGATTTTGTGGTGGCAGCCCATACATAGCAAGGGTTTTAGAATTTCATGTTTTTCCTTCTTCTTTTGTGTTAAGTGGGAGGGTCTGCCTTCTGCAATCATATGATCAACCCCAGTAGTGTAATAATAGAGACTGTAAGGAAAAGCAATGAGCCAGTCACATGAGGAGGAAATTACATTTCTTGTAGTATTATGTACACGTACAGCATACAGAATACTCCCAGTTGCCATTGTTGAATTTTTAACAGATTTAGAAAACAAAAGCTGGCTGCAGCCTGAGATTGAAAGGGGATTTATAATAGCATACAATTATAAAATGGATTGTATTGTAATAATATAGGCCATATCAATATTTATGTGTTAAAGGGAGTGCTAGGCTGGAACACTGGTGAGGCTTTATAACAGAAGCATAATTGGATCCTCCATCTTTCAAGCTGTCTGCCTTTCAGCTAGCTCAATTGCACTATTATAACCTCTGCTACTGTAAAGGTGGGCCATACATGGATGGCAATTCAGCCGGTTCAGCAGGGACTGGCCAAATTTCAACCCATGTATGGACAGGCTTGGTTGCACACAAGTCCAGATCTGCCGATAGACTTAGGTACAACCACCCTGTTGGGTTTTCTTGAGTGATCAGTGCAGCTAGCTATAGCCTGCTGCACTGATAAGTGTATTCTGACAGCAGGGTCAATACAATACCTCAACCAAAAGGATTCTGCCATCCACATCAAATGTGTGAATGGGGGAATCAAGTAATTTTGAGTTTGTTGAACAAAAAAAAATATTAATCACTTGCTTACTGGGCACATGTGAAATGTAAGCTTTCAGCACTGTCACTCTTTGAATGACAATTGTGCGGTCTCGCAAACAAAATTGACATCCTTTTTTTCACACAAATAGAGTTTTCTTTTGGGTGGTATTTAATCATCTCTGCAGTTTTTATTTTTTGCGC
This sequence comes from Rana kukunoris, assembly GCA_029574335.1. Lineage (NCBI taxonomy): Eukaryota > Metazoa > Chordata > Amphibia > Anura > Ranidae > Rana > Rana kukunoris. The sequence continues at coordinate 135,315,203 of CM056056.1, read as the reverse complement.
TATAAACCAAAATATAGCGACAATTTTGAAAAAAAAACACAATTGTTTTTTTCTTTTTGCTATAATAAATATTCCATATTTTGTTTTTAAAACCATTTTCTTTCCTGAGTTTAGGCCGATACGTATGCTTCTACATATTTTTGGTAATAAGCGTATATTGATTGGTTTGCTCCAAAAGTTATAGCGTCTACAAAATAGGGTATAGAATTATGACTTTTTTTCTTTTTTTTTTTACTAGTTATCTGCGATTTTTGTCAGGACTGCGATATTTTGGTGGACACATCGGACACGTTTGACACATTTTTGGGACCATTCACATTTATACAGTGAACAGTGCTATAAATATGCACTGATTACTGTATAAATGTGACTGTCAGGGAAGGTGTTAACACTAGGGGGCGATCAAGGGGTTAATGTGTTCCCTGCTAGGTGATTCTTACTGTGGGGGGAGGGGACTGACTTGGGGAGGTGACCGATGGGGTGTCCCTATGTACCCTGTCTCCCTGACAGGACGCGGATCTCTGTGTTTACACACAGAGATCCACGTGCCTGCTTCTGTAACTCTGTGGGGGTTTTTTCCGGATTATTTTAAGAGGGTTTACTTCCTCTTTAAAGTCTAAACCCAAACCCAAAAATGTAATATACCGGTATTGCAGCTTACTTTTTCACAATAGCATTTATTTTAATTTTTTCAAGCTTCCTTTGCCTTTTTCACTTACTGTTCCTGCATATAAAACACTTCCTGTCCCTGGGTGTCTACTCCTCTCCTCACTCCTCTTCTGTATTTATGGAGGGAGCTATGGTGGTCATCCTAGGTTGCACACCTGATATGGACTACATACATGTCCATATCTCTTCATCTAAATTACATAGGGACAGAGCAATTAGCAGGTTACAAAAGACAATTAGGAAGGAAAGGCGGGAAGATATCATTTAGTTTAGCTCATTAAAAGAACCTTGGCATTTCTGGCAAGATCAACATGCATTTTCTGTATTTTTAGCTTGAAAAAACAACAACAACAACAACAAAAAACAATGCAGCCACCACATCTAAGGACTGTTATCTGTAATATATTACATATTTGATCTTGGGTTTAGTTATCCATTTAAGCTGAGCAAAATGCACTAAACTTACCTCCTCTCTAATGGTCTGGGTCCCTCGCTGGCACCTACATCTTCTCCCCAGGTGCTGAGCTTTGGGCATCTCGATTGGACGGCATGGGATGGTGTAACCCCTGTGCAGGAGTCAGTCATTTTTTCTTGCGATAATAGCCTGCCTGCTCACAGGCTTTTAACCACCTAAGGACCCGCTCATGTACATATACGTTGGCACTTTAAAGATGGATATCTTGGTAATGGCAGCAGCTGCTGCCACAACCGAGATATTCATCTTTTCTTTGAGCGGTCCTGTAAACAATAACAGTGGTCTCCACAGCGGATTCGCCACGAGAACATCGTTATCGGCGGCCGGAGAGGGCCCCCCTTCCGCCGCTCTCCCGCGCCCTCCGCCACTTACCGGACCCGGCGGCAGCGGCGGAGGCGATCGGGTCCTGTCCCCTGCTCGGCTAGGATGTGAGTGAGGGCAAGATGGCCCCCACCCATCCCCATAGCATAGCAGGGCGAAAGCAACGTCAAAACGTCACTTCCGCCCATGCTTCTTAAAGCAATATTTTCTTGTCATTTTTTCAAATGACAACTTTTTTTGTTTTGCATTTAAGTCTAACTATGAGATCTGATGTCTTTTTGACCCCAGATCTCATATTTAACCTCCCTGGCGGTGTTCCCGAGTCTGACTCGGGGTTAGATTTCTGTGCTACGATCGGTAACCCTGAGTCAGACTCGGGCTCGCCTCGCAGCATCCACAGAGACAGTTTACTTACCTTCTCCGTGGATCCAGCGATGCATCCGCGCTGTGTGAGCGAGCGGGTGCTCGCTCGATTCACACAGCGTCCCCGCGCGCCGCCGATCTCCGTTCCCTGCGACGTTACGACGCACGGGGACGGAGAACGGCGCCAAATTCAAAAATGTAAACAAACACTATACATACAGTACACTGTAATCTTATAGATTACAGTGCTGTATGTAAAAAATACACACACCCCCTGTCCCTAGTGGTCTGCCCTGTGCCCTACATGTCATTTTACATAATAAAAAATGTTCTTTCTCCCTGCAAACTGTAGATTACCCATAGCAACCAAAAGTGTCCCTTTATGGCAAAAATTGTTTTAGAGCAGCTAAAAAACAGCGATAATAAATCAGAATCACTTGCAGAATTTAGCTATAGCGATTTGTGCGGAAATACGTCATAAAAAAAATAAATAAATAATGACAGCAAAAATTCTGCAACTGAGCAAATTTCAGTGATTTTGATTTGATTACACTATTGAATAATTTTTACTATAATTATATTATTATTTGTTATAATTTTTTATAATTATTTATTATATTATAATTTTTAATAAAAAAAAATAAAAAATCATACCCGGGATGCCTATTAGACTCTTGTTTGGATAGATTTAAGTGAGTTATTCCTAAGGATTACAAGCCTACAGTATAAAACGCCAAATTTCCTTGCAAATAATGGTACCGCTTTCAGCACCTAAAATCTGAAAGAATCATACCGCCAGGGAGGTTAAGAGGACCTGTCATGCTTTTTTCTATTACAAGGGATGTTTACAATTTTGAAGCGTGACATGTTGGGTATCATTTTACTCGGCGTAACATTATCTTTCACAATATAAAAAAAATTGGGCTACCTTTACTGTTGTCTTATTTTTTAATTAAAAAAAGTGAATTTTTCCCCAAAAAAGTGCGCTTGTAAGACCGCTGCGCAAATACGGTGTGACAAAAATCATTGCAATGACTGCCATTTTATTCTCTAGGGTGTTAGAAAAAAAATATATAATGTTTGGGGGTAAAGTAATTTTCTAGCAAAAAAAATATTTTAATCTTGTAAACACCAAATCTGAAAAACAAGGTCCCGAAGTGGTTAATAAATACCTTCAGTTTCTCTTCAAACAATAACTAATAATCAACATACTGATCATATCCGTAGCAATCTATGTATTTCGTTATTTTATCTTACATTATGTCCCAATTGTTTTTTTAAAATCTGGATGAATCATTATGCCACTTGCTGAAACTAGGGTGCTGTTCTGCTAGTCCTTTTAGCAATTGCACAGTCTGCTAAGACTATAATTATTCCTTCAGCGCTCAGTTATTTTTGTTAATCTCTATTTTATGAGACACAGAAAAATAGAAAAAAAGGACAAAACTTGTGACATGATGCTTGTCTCCTGAGATTAATTGATATGATTCATTTTTTATTCATACGTTATGAGATTGTCCCTTGCCACGGTTTGTCACGCATTATTATAAATAGAGTATTCACGATTTTATCCTGTTTCATCAAAATAGACCTAGCATCTGATATATTTTGTCATGTTAAATACATATACGCAAAGTAATATGTCAGCGTAATCCTTACAGGTATTTGTTACCTCTTGGAGATCACAGTGCTCCCCCAACAATGACTTATTTTCATCTGCTTTTCTTTCTAGAAGATTGGTGCCATCTTTTCTCAGGAGGCACTATCCAGGCTCGGTATCAACTTTCTGGCATGATATGCTGACATGGAGATGACACAACCATGTAAATTTTTGAGCCTGGGCAATTCTTGGTTGTGTTCACAAATGTCTGGCACAGGCCAGCTCCCATTGCAGACTGTCATATTGTGACAAAAAGTTACAATGCTGTAGTCTGACCCCTGAGAGAGAGGAGACTAAGGCGCCGTACACACGGCAGAGAACCTCGACGGGCAGAACACATCGTTCCGCCCGTCGAGGTTCTCTCCCGGCCGTCGAATTCGGCGACCCGCCCGTCGGGAATGGCAACCAGCCATTCTTCCAGGCGGGCCGTCGAGGAAATAGAGAGCGTGCTCTCTATTTCGGCTCGACGGGCTTCCCGACGGGAAGCTCGCCGAGACCGTACACACGGCCGAGGTCCTCGCTGGAATGTGCATTCCAGCGAGGTTCTCGCTGGTTTTCAGCGAGAACCTCGGCCGTGTGTACGGCGCCTCAGGCAGACTGACAACATTTTATCCTAAAACAATGGAAATAGTACGAATGGCTCGAATGCCCCCCAAACCTGTGTCACTTGGATCAACAGATCCAACTGTCAATAGACTGGTGCAAGACAGACAGGCTCGTCGGGCTCTAGTAGACTCCAACAACATGGTGGCCATCTGCACACATACACTGACTCCCTGTTGCATATATGTGAAGAAATGGGTAAAAGAAAGCTTCAGTTCCTATTCTCCACCTTTAGGGAACTCCTCAGATGCGTTTTGCCCCTTTCAAAGCCTAATTATAGAGGCCTTTATGATTAACCCCCCCCCCCCCCGAGAAGAGCTTAAATGTTTTTATTTATTTGTAAGGAATTTATGTGGTCTTTGAACATTACAACATTTTAAATATCCTACAGCTACGTTGTTCCAGTAAAAGCATTGTTCTTAGGCTTTAGGTGTTCTTATCCGATGTAGGGTGCTACAGAAGTATTCATCATACTCTTGGAAAGTCCATCATTATTGTCCATCAAGAAGACTGAAGCTCTAAGGCCTCGTACACACGACCGAGGAACTCGTCGTAAAAGACACATCGTTTTCCTCGACGAGTTCCTTGTTAGGCTTGTCGAGAAACTTGACAAGCTTTCTTTGCGTACACACAGTCAAGACCAAATCTCCTCGTTCTCAAATGCGGTGACGTACAACACATACAACACTGGCACAACCCTTGGGGCTGCTTTTGCTAATCTCATGTTACTGCGTGTTAAGTAAAAGTTTGGTGAGAGACGATTTGCACTTTTCAGTCTGTTACAGCGTGACAAATGTGCTATCTCCATTACAAACGCTACTTTTACCGAAGGTGCGCTCCCATCTCATACTTTATTTTGAGCATGCGTGGGTTTCTAAGCATTAACAACGGACGTGTTTCTCGTCGAAAACCAGCTCGACGAGGAATAGATGAGGAAATTGAGACTCCCGACGAGGAAAAAGGAAACTTGTTCTCCTTTTTCTCGTCGAGTTCCACTTCAGTTTTCTCGATAAAAGGCATACACATGACTGTTTTCCTCTGCAAAAAAGCTCTGCCGCCAAGTTTCTTGATGGATTCTGTCAAGGAAAACGGTTGTGTGTACGAGGACTTAGAACTGGTCTCATATATTAATGTATGCATGTTTATTTGTGTTTTTACATGCATTTTGAAGCACCCCAATTCAAGTAACTTGGATGTGAAATATGGGCTAACCTACTAAAAATACATCAGGCATAATTTTTTTTCCCCCAACATCCTGAACTTGTCTCGGCTCTCCTTTCTATTTTCTCGATGTAATGGTCAGCTACAATGGGAGACACCAATAACCCATAACACATCTCTATTTCTATTTATAAAAATGATAGGTAAACCTAAAGTAGGTGATGGTGTTCAGACATAGGTCCAGCAGGTAATTGGTCGGGTTGAGGTCTGTACTGCTCCATACAATCAATGCACTTAGCACTGCTTTATAAACAAGGGCCCAGATTCACAGAGCGATTACGCCTGTCTAACTGGTGTTAGACAGGAGTAATTTCAAATTTCGCGCGCCGTATCACTAGTTTGAATCCTCAAACCATGATACGGCGGCGTTGGGCTTCGATCTGACAGGCTTACGTCTTCGTACTCCTTCGGATCTACGCTGCGATCTTTTTGCGGCCGTTGTGTGGAGTTTGCGTCGTTTTCAGCGTCGGGGTATGCAAATGAGCTTTTTACGGAGATCCACGAAGTTACGAGCGTCGTTCGCAATCGCGTACGTCATTTTTTCGCTACGTAAAGTTAAACCAGCTTTTAAGTATGGCCATCGTTCCCGTGTCGACTTTCAATTTTTTATTTTTTTTTGCGTAAGTCGTCCGGGAATAGGAATGTCCGTAAACGACGCTACTCAAAAAAAAAAATGAAGTAACGACGTGATTTCGCACAATGCACGGCGGGTAATTTCTGAACGGAGCATGCGCAGTTCGATCGCCGCGGGGACGCGCTTAATTTAAATGCCTCACGCCCCCTATTCGCGTATTTTGATTCCGCCGGGAGAAATACACTACGCCGCCGTACCTTACGGGCCAAAATCTATCTGAATTCCTCCTAGAGCCAGGTAAAGTACGGCGGCGTAGAGTATCTCTGATACTCTGTGGGAATCTAATTCTTTCTGAATCTGGCCCACGGTCTTTGGTTTTGATTGCACACATGACAAGCTCTTTGGTTTAAGATTATAAAAAGTGTCCCTGGACATTTTTCAAAATGTTGACAGCTGTAAGTGTTGCCAATAATAAATCTACTCATCAGATTGCATTAACTCCAAACTTAACCGGCAGTCCCTTAGCATTGTTCAGCATCAGGTTTAGAGAATGCAAAATGATATCAGGAGTCAAAATGTAAACAAATATGACAATAAGTGCAGATAAATGATTTGTCTCATGGTTGCTACAAGCTGACAAGTGTACACGGTGTGTCTGCTTACAAACGCAACTCCGCTACAAACCGCTATCAATTTTCTGAAAGGGTTGGAAATAATGGTGAATAAGGAGCATTAGAAAGAAATCTGTCTCTTTTTAAAAGGTCCTCCTTATTGGAAAGCTGCTTGGTGATCAATACAGTCCTATTATGGGCCTAATATTTTCTCTTTCTAAAATGTGAAATCCATTTATAAGGAGTGTTGAAAGCTTGGGCTATTTCTGCTACATTTAAAAGCCTGCTATAGTGCACTGAACTACCATTTGGTCAATCATATCAAACCCCTGTGTGATTTAAAGTCACAGTCTTCTCTTGTATATCTATATTTTGGTGCACATCTGAGTTGAACCAGTGGTTCTTTTTTATTTTTTTTTGGCTTGTAAGAATCCTCACCTTTTGAAACTGTTTTAAAATGTGAAATTGTAAAATGATTATCGTTGAAAATCATATACAGATTTCTATAGATGTTGTGCTTACTGCCCCTTATGCCTTGTACACAGGGTCGGACTTTTGACCATACAAAAGTCCGATGTGAGTCCGTCGGAAATCCAATGGAAAGAAAGAGAACAAAATCTCTATCTAAAGTTCGTCAGATAGAAAAATCCGGCCGTGTGTACGAGGCGTTAGTGAGGTTTGAATTAAAGTAGAAGTTCAGCCAATGACGAATTAACTCTAAATCTATGGACAGCTATATTCTACCATTAATCTATCAAGCCATGTAAAGCAAAAAACGCTATACATACCTTTTCTGCAACCGAGCCAGTCCCACACTGAGCTGTCAGGGGCAGCTTCTCTGTGTAGGCAAGTGCAAGAGAGGCAGCCGACAACGGAAGGCCCATAGTAAGTCTATGGGTAACATCACTTCCCAGTGATTTCCCAGTCACTGTCAGCTGTCTCTTTTACACAGCATCTGCCGCTTTGGGCCAGACCAGATCGGCTGCAGAAAAGGTATGTATAGCGATTTTTTGCTTTACAGAGTTAGATAGAATGTGGCCGCCAGTAGATTTAGAGATCATTTTGGCTGAACTTCAACTTTAAATGAAAAGTAGGGCCAAAGCTTTTTTGGTCATGCTTGCCTTCTGAATCACAGGATTACACATTCTTTTGCTAAAGCTTGCTGTCAGCTTTGTCACAGTGCCAGTCCAGACTCTGGAAGTATCCGGACATTATTGTCCAGATCCACCCCAATGCCTGACTGGCAGCTGGCTAAGACTATTAATGCACCACTGAGAGCCTGTGCCAGCCGCTCCCGCCCCCTCCACAGCTCAGCACTCCAGTGAGTGTTGGAGAAGCAGAGCAGAGAGTCAGTGACTAACAGTCACCACTTTCTGCTCAGAGTAGATTGAGAACTGAGTGGTCATGTGATAACTTCGTTTTTAGTCTTGGCTGCATCATAACGATGCTGCAGCCATAAAGGTCAGTACAGTATTTTTTTTCCCTTTAACATTTTCATGCCGGCTGAATGCACATAATGCGGCCTCTTGACGTGTGGGCCTTAATGCCGAGCAGCTGTATATATGCCGTCCTGTGCAAACCACTTACTGTGCTGAGGACATGCTCCCTGCTCACTCCCAGCATGGTAGCCATCGGTTACTGGAAAGCTCCAAATGCGTATTAGCAATTAGGAGCTTTCCGATCTTGTGACCGCTGTGACAGGTGATCACAGAGGTCACATGACCCAAATGCCCGCCTTCGCCTCCCAGCATTTAAAACCCTTAAAGGGCTGGGAGGCGGGAAGGGGTTAAAAATGCATTTAGGAAACCATAGTGTAAATAGAATTTGCCTGACTGTGATTAGCTTGTTTTCAATAAATTATTTATTTAGAGCAGATGCCGTTTCATGCTTAAAGGTCTTGTTCATTTTATAAAAATAAAAAAAATTGTGGTCAGTCTGGCACTCTGGGTGATCTATGTACATTGTAGGGCTCGATCGATATCGTTTTTTCGGTGCCAATACAATATGAACATTTCGGCCACCTCTCCTTCCGATAGCCGATATTATTTGCCGATATTTTGTACATTTATAAAAAAAAAAATTACATTCTCCTTTCACATTTATTTTTTGCTTTTTATCACTGTTATTGCTGTCACAAGGAATGTAAACCTCCCTTGTGACAGTAATAGGCAGGAATAGGTACTCTTTATGGAGAGATCAGACCCCAAACCCCTCCTCTGCACTTCAAAGTATTTAAAACGATCTGCAATTTTGAATACTTTATTTTTAAAAACTGGTGCCTTTAAGATGCTAGTAATCCGGAAAGTGATGTCATAACATCGCTTTCATGTTACTACATCTGAGACCTGAACAAAGCATCTGCTTTGTTCGGGTCTTCGGGCCAGCCGGTGGATGTGCCGTCTGGTAGCTTGGGTCTCCCAGTGGGACAAGAGAGCCCGGGCGAGTGGTAGAAGGCGGCAGGAGTCCCCTCTTGCTGCTTGTAATAACACCCCAGTGGCTACTGTGTTGCATCGGTTGTTATTACAATAAAACAGACCCCTTGAAGCAATATCAGTAATATCGGTCAGTTTTTTGACCGATACCGATACTTCTGAAAAAAAGAATATCGGCCACACCAATAATCGGTCGATCCCTAGTACATTGTAAGAATTTAACAAACTTTGTTGCAGATTCCTACCTTTAGTTATTCTGAAAAAATCCCTGTGTTTTTGCCTCTGTGGTTTCACAATTATCAGTCAGCTGCTGCACCTGCAGGGCACTACTGAGGAAAGCTGCTGGGCTTGCATCCCCTTAGATGTGTTCATATTGATATTATCTCACCAAAAATGTATTTTCTGCTGCAGGGGATGCCTGAAATCTGACTTGTATCTTGGGCAGACTTCTAGGAAAATCAGTGAGCCAATCACACATGCACAGAACACCTTCGGGTAGCCATACTGCATTTTCAGAAAATTACAATTGAAAAGGAAAGGTAATTCTTAATAACATTCAATTACAATTTGACTTGTGTTGCAAATGTACACGCTATATTATTTATTTATTTTATTGCAATTTTTCCCCCCACGAAAGTTGCACTTATTTTCCTAGAGCTTACTAAATGTGGTAAAGCTCTTCTGATTTTCAATTTTTTTTTCTTTCACCTGATTGGTTATTCTTTACAAAGTGAAGCTTCGCCACATTACATTTACTAAGAAAAACAAGTGCAATTGCAGAGTGCACAGTCTATTTGCCTTTAGGCTGGTGTTATGCAGTCTATAAAATGCTGGCACACAGTGATCTTGGAGCAGAAGTGTACGGAAACTTGTGTTTTTTTTTTTTATTATTCCTAACATGGGTACATAAAATGTCAGGAATGTTTGCAAATGTGAGCTGATTGTTTAAAACTGAAAAAAAAAAAGAAAGAAAAAAAGCACAATTAGTGGAGTTGTCTTTGGCAAACAATCAGAATACTTGTTTAGTTTTTCAATGACATAAACTTGGAAATCTTGATTACACGGCATCATAAATCCTACAAATGTACACAAGTCACTCAAATCTGGATTTGGAAAATCTCAAATATATATCATTGGATTGCAATTCTCATATCAATTTGCTCATCTTGGCTTACAGTGCACGAGAAAATACTGACATTGAGGCTTCTATAGCAATACTGGTATTTTTCACTATGCATTAAACTGTCAGTCAACTTTGCCTTACACGGTCTCCTGTTCCAAAAGGGCAAAAGTAAGAATAACTTGAATAATTACATAAGGAAAAACATTTAAGTTATTTCAGGTATAATATTTCACTCAGTAGTAATCAGCTTTTAACATACAATTATGATATATAGTGGCTTTACTGACTTTTTGAGACGTGTCTATAATTCCCAAGGCTGCTGTTGATCCCTCTGGCAACATACAGACCCAATCGGTAACATACTTCAAAATATACTGCTTGTTAGACTCCCAGCATCAAAATATTAAATGATAGCCTGAGGCTTGATATATCGAATTTACTTCTTTGATAAAACAGCTTCCTTCTCTAAAATATTTAGCCTTGTCAATCATTTGCAGGTACCTTGAGGTATAATATTGACAATGAAAGATATTTTCTGAGAATTAGACCCATAAGCCTGAAGCTGAGAAAGAACATACTAAGAAATCCAGCTTTAGTGTACATGAGAACTAATAACCCAGTTATATGGCCATATTCCACTGATAGTTGCTATTTCTTCCAATGAAAAACAGAGATATAGTAATTTAGACAAAATATTTAAATTTTACAAGTGTGTGCATTTCACTAGCTATAACAAATGTAGGAATTTTGTTGAAATTATATTTCGTAATACTCATAGATTTATTTAAACACCATTAAGACCCCTTTTACACTGAGCCACCCATAGCACCGGCGGTAAAATGGCGCTATTTTTACCGCCGACGCTATAGGCAGATCAGTGGCGCATTTAGGGCGTATTTAACCCCCACTAGCAGCCGAGAAAGGGTCAAAACCGCAGCCACGCTGTTCCATTGATTTCAATGGGCAGCAGCGGTGGAGGAGCGGTATACACACCACTCCTTCACCGTTCCAAAGATGCGGCCAGCAGGACTTTTTTTTACTGTCCTGCTAGCGCAACGCTCCAGTGTAAAAAGCCCTCGGGCTTTCACACTGGAGACAATAGAGCAGCACTTTTAGGGTGGATTGCAGGTGCTATTTTTAACGCTATAGCGCCTGCAATACGCCCTCGGTGTAAAAGGGGTCTTAGTGTGAAAGGGGTCTATCAGCAAGTCAATAATGTCAGGTTTAGGTCTTTTTTTTTGTATTTTTGTGCGTGAACTCGAGAGAGAGGAGCCGGACTGCAGGAGTTGGGAGTAGGCAGACCCTCCCCCCGGAGGCAATCGCCATCCTTCTCCATGCCCCTGGTGGCAATGGCGGGTGTGAAGGGGGGCCTCCCACTCACCCCGCCCTACCTGCTCCTCTTGGGAGCCCAACTGGGGCCCAACGGGACCCCAATGGGGCAGAGGGACTCCCCCTATGAGGGAGTGAGGGGGCCTAGCCCACCAGCCAGCCCCGTAGGTCCTTCGCCTCTCTTTATTTTAAGAGACCGCATGGCCAAAGTGCATGTGTTTTTTTAAACCAATTTCGTGTGCGTGCAAGTGTGGTGGTTTTTGTGGGGGGGGGGGTGGGCGTACTAAGCACAGGCGTACCTTGCATAGCACACCCACCGGGAGCCGGGCTGAGACCACCAAACTCAATTCACATGTAGCCGAGACCGGGATCCGAACCCTTGGCTGCAGAGGTGAATGGCTTGTCAGCGCAGTGCCAATCACGTTGAGCCACCACAGCTCCCTAGGTTTAGGTCTTTAGTTACTAAAGGTCAACTAATATAGCCAATGAAGGTGAGCAATGTTAACCTCCTCAGGAAAATGATGTTCACATGCTTGTATGTATATCCCTGTGCACATATGTTAGAGTAACATGTTCTGTAAAGTATTATTCTGAATTTGCTAGCTGCCTGGCTGAGATCAGAGCTACTGGTTTGGAGACAAATATTCTTGTGCAGTTAGGTCTTATCTTAAAGTGGTTGTAAAGGTCCAATTTTTTTTCCTAAATAGCTTCCTTTACCTTAGTGCAGTCCTCCTTCACTTACCTCATCCTTTGATTTTGCATTAAAATTTCCTTATTTCTTCTGAGAAATCCTCATGCAAGGCTTTCTCCCTGGTGTGGAGTCTCGTGCTCGTCCCCTCCCTTGGACTACAGGAGAGTCGGGACGCTCTACGTTGCAGATAGAGAAAGAAGCTGTGTGTTAGTGGGCGTCTTGACTCTCCTGTAGTCCAAGGGACGGGGCGAGCATGACACTCCACACCAGGGAAAAAGCCTTGCATTACTGTGTGGAGTTACAGACAGAAGAACAGGAAGTGAGGATTTTTCAGAAGAAATAAGGATAGAGAGATCGGAAGGTTGGTCCCCAAATCAACCCTCCGAAAAAACAAGAGGGGGGCGGGCAATTGGACTATGGCGGTACAGATAAGAAAATGAAATGAAGTAGAAAGGCACATGTATAGAAAAATAACTCAATTTTATTTAAAAAAATCAATAAAAGACCATAACATAACTGGACCTCGGGCCCAGGGAAGACTTGCCTTCACCACCTACCAGTACACCTATGCTGGGCTCTATTGCAGTGCATTACCCATGCTCTGCAATTCGCTGTTGATCCCACAGTGCCCTTGTAATTATGTTGTCTATTTTTAATTGGTATATTTCCCTGGGTCCCACCATGTACACTGCACTGCTACACCGCAGTCAGTCCATCCATGGCACGCCCCCCATGTCCACCGCGGGGGACTTCCTTCTGTGGTGCTCTAGCGTCCTGGGTCTGGTAGGGGCTTTAGACATTCTCCTGATGAAGCGGTTTATACCGCAAAACTAGTAGAGATGCCCTTCGCGACCCATGTCCCACTGGAAATTTTCCCCCACCTGGGGATTATTCTACTGGTGATCTGTGTGGACCAACCTTCCGATATCTCTATACTAAATTCTCTGGATGGTACAACCAATTTCATCATAAATAATCTATTTATTCCTTAAGAGGCTTCTTTTTCAGAAGAAATAAGGATATTTAAAAGCAAAATAGAAGGATGAGGTAAGTGAAGGAGGACTGCACTAAGGTAAAGGGAAGCTATTTAGGGAAAAAAATTGTACCTTTACAACCCCTTTAAGGTTGAGTTCCAGGCAAACAGCTATACAAAAAGTTAAAACACATGTATGGCAACTGTAAATCTTCCCAAAGGATTTGTGATCCTAATAGCAAATCCAAGTAGATGAAATGGTGGCTTGTAAAGCTGGATCCCCCAAGAGGGTATGCCCCCCAGGTTTATATTGATTAGAATGTATTGAGGTGTTTTAGCAATGAGCATGCATGCAGATGGCTCTATTGAAACATTTCATGTTGGAATCGGAAAGGCCCTAAAGTAGTATTTAAAGTAATATAATACTACTTAAACACTGTTCAGATTTTCTAAAACCATATAATATGAGGTTAAACCTTAAGAGTTTCAATTTGTATGCAATCAGGCAAGCCCTTGCACTACATGGTTTTGGTAAATCTGAAGAGAAAAATCTGCAAAAATCTAATAGTGTGTATGGGGCCTTATGCTGTTTTTCCAACTTCATCATTAAAAACAATAATGCCTGTAAGGCCAGACCTACAGCAGCCCAATGGCTGGTCCGTCTCATCCAATCCTGCCCTCCGAAGTCAGAGTGCGCAGAGACTAAGGGGACCTACAGGAAGTGCGGGGACCAAAAAGGGGGCGGGGCAGAGGTCATCGCCCACCAATGGGTGAAGGGGAGATGTGAGCACATATATCTTTGTTAACCTGATGGCAAAAAAAAAAAAAACAATGTTGCCCACACACCATCGTTTTAAAAAAAATGAGCAAAGCGCAGTGATGTACAACTCGTACAACGGCACTCTAAAGGGGAAGTTCCATTCAAGCTCCCGTCTCCTAACTTGCTTTTGAGAAAGCGCGGGTTTAAAACGTAGTTTTTAATGTCGTTTTAGCCCACACACGATCATTTTTTACAACCCGAAAAATTACAATTTTTCAGAAGATCATTTTAAATGACGTTTTTAAAAACGTCGTTTTTTTTCATGCCGAAAAACGATTGTGTGTACGGGGCATTAGGCTTATAAAATTCCATAAATGTAGCCAATAGGGTTGCTTTACTAAAACTTTAGAGTGCAAAATCTGGTGCAGCTGTGTATTGTAGCCAATCAGCTTCTAACTTCAGCTTGTTCAATTTGACAACTAAACCTGGAAGCTGATTGGTTTCTCTGCAGATCTGCACAAGATTTTACGCTCTCCAGTTTTAGTAAATCGAGTTTAAGGCATCTCAGGGGCTCAAGGATGTCCCTTAAATCAGATTTTTACAGTGATACATATATGTGAGTGGAAATAGTGTCAATTCATAATAATAAAAATGAATTAAGATTAATTAAGATATCAGTAAAAAATTGAAATAACCTCTAAGGATGGGATTTTTTGGGCAACAAACAAAAAAAAAATGTGTATATTGAAAACCAACATTTATTTATTGTACAAAAGATAAATACATAATCAAAAGAGATTGGATAAAGTCATAATTATCTAACATTTAAAAACATGGGGCCAGATTCACATACACTTAATATTGCGCTGCGTAATCGAAATACTCTACGCTGCCGTATTTTACCAGGCTCTACACTGAATTCTGGTAGATTTTTGCCCGTACGCTACGGCGGCGTAGTCTATTTCTCGCCGCGTAATCGAAATACGCGATTAGGGGGCGTGAAGCATTTAAATTAAGCGCATCCCCGCGGCGATCGAACTGCGCATGCTCCGTTCAGAAATTTCCCGCCGTGCATTGCGCGAAATAACGTCGTTATGTCATTCGTTGTTTGAGTAGCGTCGTTTACGAACATTCCTATTTCCGGACGACTTACGTTAAAAATAATAAAAGACGTCGGAAAACGTAGAAATTCGACGCGGGAACGACGGCCATACTTAACATGGGCTGTCTAATATTAGACCAGCAAAAAGCTGGTATAGTGAAACTCAAAAAAAAGATGACTAAAGATGCCGTAAGAGATTGCGATTGAAGATCGTAATTTCTGGGATCGCCGGCAAAAGCTCATTAGCATACCCCTACCCGGAAAACGATGGGAAGTTCACCCAGTGGCCGCAATTTTATTGCAGCGTAGATCAGAAGGCGTACGAACATGTAATCCAGTCGAATTGAAGCCCGCAGCCGTCTATTCATGGTTTGAGGTTTTCGACTAGCTAAAAAACGTGCGTAATTTGAAATTACTCCAGTCTAACACCAGTTAGACAGGAGTAAGGGCTCTGTGAATCTGGCCCATGGAGATTGATGAAATCTGAGTTGTCGATTGATACTATCCATCCTCTACATCAACTGGTGGCAGTAAAGGCGGGTAATCCTGCCACCAGTTGATCTGGTGGTTTTGTATTAGAGGACAGATAGTGATCAAGTTGTACAATATTGTAACTTTCATTAAATATTCATTATATACTTTCTATTGCCCACTGTCCATTATACTAAAATACATACAAATAAAACTGGGGCACTTGGAATCTGGTGCATCTTTTTATGGTAGCCAACCAGCTTATAACTTCAGCTTGTTCAATTAGGCTTTAGCAATAAAATCTGAAAGCTGATGGGTTTCTATGCAGAGGCAATAAAATCTGAAAGCTGATTGGTTTCTATGCAAAGCTGCACCAGATTTTTCATTCTCCAGTTTTAGTAAATCTCCTCCTATACTAACAAAAGTATTGGTACACCTGCCTTTACATGCATATAAACTTTAATGGCATCCCAGTCTTATTTCATAGGGTTCAATATTGAGTTGGCCCACCTTCTGCAGCTATAACAGCTTTAACTCTTCTGGGAAGGTTGCCCACAAGGTTTAGGAGTGTGTCTATGGGAATGTTTGACTATTCTTCCAGAAGCGTATTTGTGAGGTCAGGCACCGATGTTGGAGAGAATAACTGGCATGCAATCTCCTCTCTGATCCATTTCAAAGGTGTTCTATCAGGATGAGGTCAGGACTTTGTGCCGGCCAGTCAAGTTCCTCCACCCCAAACTTGCTCATCCGTGTCTTTATGGACCTTGCATTGTGCACTGGTGCACAGTCATGTTGGAACAGGAAGGGACATCCAAATGAAAAAAAGAAAATATGGACAGCCAACCGCACTCCAAAAAACCTTGATGGTTGTCTTTATTTAAAAAAGGAAAAATGCACTACAAGTCACAGCACACTACACGGGAATTAAACAGCTGACGTGTTTCGCACTATAAATTAGTGCTTAATCATAGCTGAAGGAAGGGACATCCCCAAACTGTTTCCACAAAGTTAGGAGCATGAAATTGTCCAAAAAGGCTTGGTATGCTGTCACCTTAAGAGTTCCATTTACTGGACATGGATGGGCAAGGTTGGAGTGGAGGAACTTGACTGGTCTGCACAGAGTCCTGACCTCAACCGATAGAACCTCTTTAGCATGAATTAGAGCGAAGACTGCGAGTCAAGCCTTCTCGTCCACATAAGTGCATGACCTACAAATGCGCTTCTGGAAGAATGGTGAAACATTCCCATAGATACACTCCTAAACCTTGTGGACAGCCTTCCCAGAAGAATTTAAGTTTGGTATAGCTGCAATTGGTGGGCCAACTCAATATTGAACCCTATGGACTAAGACTAGAATGCCATTAAAGTTCATGTGCATATAAACGCAGGTATCCCAATACTTTTGGTAATATTGTGTATTTTCCATTGCATCCTGCCTCCTACAGATAACTGAACTCATCTTAATTAATTCTTATTAATATGAATTTACTTAACCACTTGCCATTCATAGGCCATTTAAAAATGGCCTGGACTTCAAATGGTTAAAACAAGCTTATGGCTGCAGCTTGGTATTGGTTTTCAGCAAAAGTGATCTGGGCAGCTGTAGAGCCACCTGATCACTTTTATAGCTCTTGGAAAAAGTGCCAACCCCCCCTTCCCCTTGGGAAGACTGGAACTGTGGTAAATACTTTTAGGTGGAGAGTGGGGGAGCTCCTCTGGGAACATCTATCTCCTCTGTGATCAATTAACTTGAAAGCGACTATCACTTCTGGGCTCTGGGCTGCTATAGCCAGGGAGGTACGAGAAAATAGAGAGGAAACCACTATATATTTGGGTTCCAAAAAATACAAGTGTTTTATGTGATGAACGTGTAATTTTTGAAACCTTCTTGGATTCATATAATACATACTTCTTTTTTTTATTTTTTTATTATTTATTTGGAAATGCATAAATGAGTAACAATAAAAATTCCTACAGTTTCAGCTTGAACCCATATGGAATGAGCAAATCATCCTAAAATTGTTTACAGGAACAGTTATCTCAGTAATGACAGATGTTCAGGACGTAAGAGGCCAAATAAATGCAGGTCTGGGGCTAGTCCTAGCTTTTAGGCATAGATATCTTTGTAAAGAAAATATATGTTTTAAACAGTCGTTAACTGGAACAAAGTGAAAAGGTTCTATAGATCTCTTGAGATTTCTAGTCTGCAAATCATCAGTTGATATCATAAACATGTTTTGCTGTATGGGATCGGTTATGATGTGTTGATCGGTTCCAAATTAGTCTAACATTAATATTTCCCAAGAGAAATAAAATATTTAACCCTTTATGGGAACAAGGTCATATTTGTACAACTCTAAGGATCAATCTTTTTTTTTATTATTTCCAATTTCAGCTCTGAAAACATTCCAACAGTTGCATGCCCTCTTAAGCTTTGTTCCAGAGCCAAACTCCAGCCATGGGCTGTTCTGGAATTCCTGTTCTATCTCTGCAATGGTTCCAGCTAAATGTGTCTCCAGCTTCAGAAATTTCAGCTGCAGCCAACTTGTTGTTGCTGGTTTCTATCAAATTTTAGCACTGTAGCTGCTACAAAAGGTCACAAAAATTCAACCTGAATTATTTAAAATTAACCATTTTTTTTTCCTTTTTTAACAAGTTTGTTTTAAAGTAGTATTTGAGGTGTGGTGGTGGTATTTAGGGGCCAAACTGTGTAAACCTGTGAGAGCAAGTTAGGGATCAAGGGAACAATCTGAGGTGTCCACCACAAAAATAAGAGGGGAGGTGGGAAAGCCCTTCTAGTGTAGCATCAGGGCCAGTGCTACCACTAGGCAAACTAGGAAGTTGCCTAGGGCGCATTGTTGCCTAGGGTGCCCAGCCACTGGTGTTCCTACTCTCTTCTCTCTGCAGTAAGCAAGTAAGTCTCAGCATCAGCAGGCTGCCGCTGCTCCTTTCACACATAGTGTCAGAGGCGCAGCAGCGGCGGAAGACTGTGTCTTTGTCCTGACTCCCGAATGAGCAAGCAAACATTCATTGATGAGTGCTGGTGAAGCTGCATTTGATGTGCGCTGGTGAGGTTGCATTTGATGGGTGCTGATGAGGCTGCATTTGATGGGCACTTCTAGTGGGGGTATACATGGGCAGGGCAAATGCTGTGGAGTCATTGGGTGGAGCTGGGCGGGGGCGGCAAAATTAGGTTTCGCCTAGGGTGTCAAAAATCCTTGCACCATCCCTGTGTAGCATATCTATATATAGAGTATATCCAGTTCAGCTCTTTGGACGTACACATTCTACTACATATAGCTATAGCCACCAGCAGTAATCGGGTGTAAACAAATCTGACAGGCAGGTTGTACTCAAGTTGATCGATGAATGAACTGTCCGTATTTTGATCCATGTATGGCTAGCTTAACAGTTTCCTTTGGATGTTTTATGCCACGTACACACAATGTAGCTTTTACCTGGCCAAAAGCACATCGGAATTCCACCGGAATTCCACTGGAGTAAAATAGAACATGTTCTATGTTTAAACTCAATTCATCGGAATTCTGATGCAATTTCTCCAATGGTGCATACACACGGTTGGATTTTCCTATGGAAAAAGTCCATCTGACTTTTTCCATAGGAAATTCTGATCGTTTGTACGCGGCATAAGAGCAGGACATAGGCAAGTAAGAAGAATGTCCTGGGTACTGTGAAAAGAGGGGACCACCTTAGAGAGGAAAGGGAGTTTAGTCCTCTGGACCAGGTTTTTCTTGTTTAATACTAGTAAACAATCTTCACGGCTGGGTTTACACTGGTACGACAAGACTGTTGTACGACTGTCATCCTACTTTTCCCTGCAACATCGGTCCTACATAGGTCTTTCCATATGACTTGAATGAACAAGATAAGATTTTGCTCTGACTTTGAGATAGTCTGACTTGTCACATGCAGGGGGTAGATGTTGAAGAGGGCGGATGTTTACAATGAAAAATAGCAGATAAAGATTTGTTGTGCATAATTTTTTTCCCATTGTTACACATTTCGCCCCCATCTTTTCAGCACTGATCATCATTGAAAACATCCGCCCCTGAACGAGCGAGACACAATCTGTATGTTAAATCAGCACTGGCCATCAATTAAACCATCCGCCCCCTTCATGTGAAATTCAGCCCCTCACCTTCATGAACGAGCGAGGCACAATCTGACTAAAACATGTCTATGACGTACGGTGCATTCGCATTTCGTCCCGGGCACTATTCGATGTGGGGCACTACTCGACACAACACAGGCCATAAACGCATTGAATGTCAGCCGGTTCAGCGGAGACTGGCTGAGATTAGAACCATGTATGGGCAGACTGATTGTACCCAAGTTGATTCATTGATCAACTTGTGTACAAGCATCATGTCGGATTGTTCATGGGATTAATCACTGTGTGCTCTTCCAACCTGGACAACTTCCTGCATCCCCCCTCCCCCCACACTGAAAGAATACAATACTGTAGCTCCATGAGAGGGATACCCCCATCAACACAGACAGTGTTGCAGGAAACTGCCTGTAGTCGCAGGAAAGAAAATTGCTCCATCTGTGGCTGGTTTAAGGAATGAGAGACTGACCAATTCTGAAAAAAAATGCCAGATGCCAGATGCTGATGCAGACCAGACTGATAGAGGGATAGAATGTGTCCCATAGATTACATACTAGGATGTTGTTTTCCCTGACGAGATTCTTGGCAAGAATCTTTTGCCGCCCGAGTGTACACACTGACCTTTCAAAAGAACTGCGGTTCTCTTGAAAGGCAAGAACGTGGTGACGTCATCGCATACGACGAGCGTGTGCTCCTCACATTCGATGCTGTCGCCGCCATCTTGCTTCACCCTACCTATGCTGTGGAAGCTACCACGCATGCGTCAAAGTCATTTCGAGCATGCGTGGGTTTCCAGGGCGACAGGTAAGTATACACACTCTAGGGTTTCTTGTCGGGAAACAGGCCAACAAGAATCTTGACGAGAAAAAAGAGAGCAGGTTCTCTTTTTTTCTCGTCAAGATTCTGGCCAGCTTTCCAGACGAGAAACCTGAAAGCCTCGTACACATGAACGGTTTTCTCAACAAGAAGGAGGTTTCTTGCTGGTTTTTGCTGAGAAAATCGGTCGTGTGTACAAGACTTAGCATTTCTTTGTCTCACATCAATCAAAATAGACCATCCAGGTGTTATAGTAGAGTTTCCAGGAAGCCAATTGCTTAGCTTTCAAGAGTGTAGTGATAATCAAATTTGGCAGACCCCTGTCTTCTAGGACCTGGGCTTCAACAGCCATGCTGTCAAAGCCAGTGACCAAGATGTAGATGGTGTAGTGGCGCTTGATGATAAGTATCTCTCCCCCAGCAGATATGCTTCCTTTGTTTTTTGTTTTGAACATTTGGTAATGAATTAGAATGGCAGCACGGCTGAGTCAAAACTTGGTGATGAATTAAAAAAAAGACATATGTGTGTGATTAAAAATTAAAAGAAAAACACCACCATTTACATCAAAGGAGCACAGACCATTCATCCAAAAGCCACCTCCTGGAGTTCCTCTAACATGAAAACATTATGTAGCCACCCAGTCGGATATCTTGCACAACATTTAATGGCTACTTTATGTTTATAATACGCTACATGTTTGAAGAACATTCCAGGCTCCTCAACATTCCCCATGGATGGATATCCTCTGACATTGTGATTTACAAAGTGGTATTTTCTTACTTTACAATCCCCTGATTCCTTCGCACCTAAATAAAGTCCTGTATCCCTAATCCTTTTCAGAAAGGAAACTATTACAGATTTTAAAAGGGTTTTTAAAACGGTACCTTATAATTAATGAATTTTTTCGCTGTACTCACAGTTTAATCCATTAGTTTAGTTTCAGACCCCGGCGGGGAAATAGGCGTTCCTATGAAGAGGGGAACATGATTGACGGCCGGCTATGGCGAGTCACGCGTTCCGAAAAAAGCCGAAATAGGACTAGGATCTATACGGCGCCTGCGCAGTCAGCTCCTAGTCTGTGCGCAGGCGCCGTATAGCGCCGTGAAGAGCCAAGTCCTACTCTGGCTATTTTCGGAACGTGTGACGCGCCATAGCTGGCCGTCAATCATGTTCCCCTCTTCATAGGAACGCCTATTCCCTGCAGTAGTCTGAAACGAAAGTAATGGATTAAACTGTAAGTACAGCGCCAAAAAAATAAAAATAAAGGCATACTGTAGCTGTTGCTAGTATGCTGGATGGCATGGTAGAAAGTTGTTTTTTAGGGTGAACCTCCGCTTTAAGGATTTCTACCAACTGAATGGACCACCCTTCTGTCTTTTGTAGAAAAATTCAAATTATCTTCTTTCCACTACTTATGTCCTCCATATGTTACATAGTTAATTTGGTTGAAAAAAGACCCTAATCCATCCAGTTCAGTAATATGTTTATACAGAGACATCATATTCTCCAAAATCATTTGTTCATGTAATTAAACAATCCATAATCCTTTATGCATTGTCTTTGCAATGTTTCCAGTATTAGGACTTTTTTGTGCCCAATATTGACCTATAATATAATATAATTGAATATTATATTTAGGATATGGCTATATTAAATCATTGCATAGGGTTTAATGATGTTCCATTTTCTGTCTCTATGAATACAAAGATTATCCTGTTGAGCTCTGTACACATGTGCCGAATGTTGGGCGACATTGAACCCTGCCAACATTTGCCCTGTGTGTACTGCAGCTGGTCTGAATGAAGTCAGCCGTTCGGCCGGCTTCTGTTGAAGGGGCATGGCCAAAAAAGTCTGCTGACCGGCTCTCGATCAGCTCCCTTAGCCAATGGCTGAAAGCACTAACCAGAGTGTTCTGGCGGGGGGAGGGCCAGGAGGCGTCCCCCTATCAGAACACAATAACTCAGCAGGAGAGATAGATCAAATTGTTAGTACAGTGGCTTCGTCCTGAGCTGTCATTTTTTTTTCTGTTCAGCCCGCTGGGTTGAATGAAAAAAACTAGCAGTGTGTACAAGGTTTAGCTTTGGAAGCTGTAGAATAGCATTGCATGTTGTTATTTACGATCTACAAGGAAACCCAGATTCTTCTCCATCATTAATTGACCAATTTTTAATCCCCATTATATGCATGTTGTATATATTGAGCTCCAAAATACATAATTTTAAATTTATCCTTAATAAACCTCACTTGTCATACATTTGTGGCTGCCCCATCATCCAGTGTATCTAAGATAGCTTTATGCTCCATGAATTGTATTACACTAAAAGCTTTGCATAATGTTCATACACCAAACTAGTAGTTTTAATCACAAACCATATACTGTATATGTATATACATGAGGATGTTTAACTTCAAGCAATCAACCTTTCAAATACACATAGGGAAACTCCCTAAGGATTTGTATTTCTGTCCATGTTGTCCTGCAATTTTCAATATCCTGCCTTTTATTGGACAATGAAGGAGCACCAACAGATTAATGGGCTAATTTCTTTACTTTCTCCTCTTGTCACCATATTCCTTGCTGTAAATCAGATGGTCAAAGGCTAATATCTAGTCACATACAGAAATTTACACTAGTTGCATTTAACATACATTTAGGTATTTTTAATGATTTCATAATTGTGTTTCCTTGTATTTTAATATCTGTTTTGAGTTTAGGTTTAAAGACTAGTGACCCCAAAACACTGGGGTATATTTATAGTTCAAATTCTGTCATATTTAGACATGTGCACTGCCGAAAAATGTGTTTGTTTTCATTTCATTCGTCTTATGTTTTTTTTTGTTTTTTTTTTTTTCTTTATGATCGAAATTCATAAATTCGAAAATGTGTGAATTCGTAAATTCTGAAATTTGTAAATTCAAAAATTCAGAAATTTGAAAATTCAAAAGTTAGAAAATTCAGAAATTGGAAAATAAGAAAGAAAATCAGATAAATCAGATGAAAATATCGGCGCTATACTGCCACCACACCTCCCAGCCCGGTGTGAAAGGGGCCTTACTGATAATAACTGACTAAATTTACTTAAAGGGGTGTTCCAGCCTTGTTTTATGTTTATTAAAAGTCAGCAGCTACAAAAAGTGTAGCTGCTGGCTTTTAATAAACAATCACTTACCTGCTCCAGCGTTCCAGCGATGCGCCGACCGGGGCTCCGCTCCTTTCCCCCCCTCCCCGGCCGGCGTCCTCATCGTAACTGTGGGCACCCGGCCGTGACAGCCTTCGGCTTCACGGCCGGGCACCCACTGCGCATGCGCGAGCGGCACTGCGCATGCGTGAGCGGCACTGCACATGTGCGAGCGGCACAGCCCAACGCTGATTGGGCAGGCGATCGCATGGGACCTGTCATGTGTCCCAGGCGATCGCCTACAGGGAGGGGCTGCTGTAGGTGATTAAGCTTAATCGCCTAACCAGCCCCTCGGCGGAAGGAGGAAGTGGGACAGGAAGTCCCACTCCTCCTGAAGCCCCCACTCCCCCCCAAAAAAAATTACATGCCAAATGTGGCATGTAAGGGGGTGAGGAGTGGGATAAGCGGAAGTTCCATTTTTGGGTGGAACTCTGCTTTAAATTATAGGTATTTGAATTTCCTTTCAAATTTTGCTGTTAGTCAACTGAAACAACAACAACAACTGAAAACAACAACAACTATTACAACAACTGAATACATCAATAACAACTGAAACAACCGCAACTAAAACTAAAACAACAACAGCTACAACTGAAACAACTACCACAGAATTTTAAAATTTACAAATTTAAATTGAATTTTCGAATATTCTAATTTGCAAATTTTTGAATTTACGAATCTACAAATTTTTGTATATTCAGGAAAAATTTCTTAACCTTCTTTGAGGTATTCCCGACTGTGACTCTGGGTTGATTTTTTCTGCTAGGAGCGGCAACCCGGAGTCACGCTCGGGGTAGCTTTGCAGAGCCTGCAGCGGCATCCCCTTACCTTTTCCTGGCGATCCAGCGATGATATCCTATTGGTGTGATTGCCAGCGAGATCTCCGCCGCTCCTTCTGTCATCTGACTTCTTGGTTCCATTCCCTGTGAGCAGCAACGGTGCATTGGAACGGAACTGGGCGGGAAATTCAAATTAGAAAAGTAAAACACACACACATAAAAGGAGGTGATACATTGTAATCTGAGAGGATAACACTGCATCACCTTAGGATTCGACACCATCTCTTTACAGTGCCCCTTGCCTGTCATTTGTGGCCATAAAAAATATTTGGAACATGGCATCAAAAAATCGCTACTTTGCTACAAAGGCGCTTTTTGACCAATTGAGTGACCGTGGCAGACAAAACAAAACAAATGCATATGGTACCTTTAGGCCTAACCGAAGTGACATGCCATCTAGGTTTGCCAAGAAAAAAAAAAAAACAGAGAAATGGTTGCCTTTCAGAAGGGTAAGATGATGGCAATACGATGGCGAAACAAAGAAGGACGTGTGTCTCATGAGTAACCTGCACAATACCTCCACTGCCATGGTCCACACAAAACATGAGAAATATGTGCTGAAGCCGCAAGTCAATTAACAGGGTGTTCCGCGGCTTTTCGAATTTGCCGCATACACCCCAAATTGTTTTCTGTTCGCCAAACAGGCGAACAGGCAATGTTCGAGTCGAACATGAGTTTGACTCGAACTCGAAGCTCATCTCTGGTGTAGGTAGGTGATAGAATTACATGGCTTATATTTAACTGTCTTACTGGCAGAACTAGGAAAGATGAGTCCATTAGCAAAAACTGTTATATTGTAGGTCATAATGTACCCTTAGACATGTGATGTTGCTTAAATAAATTGGTTATGGGTAGCAGTATACACTTGTGACTGTTTTTGTAGAGGAACTGACATTTAGCCTTTCATTTGCTATCTTTTCTCCTGAGAACAGTGTCTAGGTGTGCTCAGTCATCATTCATTCACATACATTATTAGGCATGCTTAAGCAATAAAAACATGCATGCTAATAGAATGCTTGTTTACACATGAGTGCTCTCACCAGTGCCTCAATATGCGTATACTCCATGATGCATATTTAAGCTATGAAAACATGCATTCTAGCAGAATATTTAAATGCACAAATAAATGGAGCTCTTAAATAATTATTAAATCATTAAATATGTTTTATTCAAATGTTAACAATGTATGTACTTGATTTTGATTTCATATGAGCCTTTTACAATCCACTACACATCGGCACTCAGATTGAGAGAGGAAGGGTAGGACTGTAAGTATACAGGTGTGCAGCATAGGAGGAGGTAGGAGAACAGAGCAGAGTGAGTAGAGACGAGAGTTAACATTGTTGGTCTGCTGTTGCTCTTTCACTGTCTAGTCATTAGGGTGGAGTCCAGAGAGGACACCATTACATCTCTTCTACACTCTAAGGCAAGCCATACATTAGTAATTTTTTCGTTCAACAAATGGGCCAACTGCAATTTTGTTGTGGCACATGCATGGGCATTTCATGTCAGGGTTGGATTTTTGACTTTCTGTGGAGTGTGAAGAATTGGGCACCAGTCCCTTTTAAAATGGTTAACGTTGTTTATTTAATCGGAAAAACCCTGGGAGAGAAGAGTTTTGGTACAGGATTCACAGAAAGAACCATACTCAGACTTCAAATCCTACAGTCAATACTGAAAAGGACCTTTAAGCCAGGCCAGAACACTGTGTTCTTCTGATTGTATGTCAGGAGCATCTAGCACTCCTGCTCCTCATTACAGCATCTTGGTTTTGGCCATGGCATTCGCCTGGTCTGTCTGTCCACTTGAAAGTTCATTAATCTGGCCAGGCTCTGGGTGGAGACCAGACCTGATTTAACCCAATGTACAACATGCAAAGTAAGATGAACAGTAGAAAAATACAAATCAAATCAAATCAATATTTGGTGTCACTACCCTTATGCCGCGTACACACGGTCGTTTTTTGTAATTAAATAAAACAACGTTTTAAAAAACGTCATTTTAAATTATCGTGTGTGGGCAAAACGTCATTTTATGTCTTCTGAAAAACGACAAAAATAAAATTTGAACATGCTTCAATTTTTTATGTCGTTTTTCAGAATGTCGTTTTTTGTGTCATAAAAAATGATCGTGTGTGGGCAAAATGATATTTAAAACAACGTTTTTAAACCCGCGCATGCTCAGAATCAAGTTATGACACAAGGTTGAATGGAACAGAGTGCCGTCGTACGTGTTGTACGTAACCGCGCTTTGGAAGAACATCAATTCCTCTAGGTACACTACTTGCACACATTTTTTAAAGGGACTTGGCAGGTAGGTTGTTCCAAACATCTTGGAGAACTAACCACAGATCTTCTGTGGGTGTAGGCTGCCTCATATCCTTCTGTCTCTTAATGTAATCCCAGACAGACTATATGATGTTAAGATCAGGGCTCTGTGGGAGCCAAACCATTGTGCACTACTTCTTCTTTAGGAGATAGTTCCTAATGACATTGGCTGTATGCATGCACATCTGCAGAACTTTTTTCAGGGGGAGGGGGGATCATTTTAAGGTCCCTATACTCCACCCCTTTTTGACAATGTCATGAAGGAGAGGGGCTTAGTCATTATTACATATGCCCATATAGATGCTGCTATTGTGCATCTATATGGACTACAACTTCCCCATTAGCTCAGAGTCTCAGAGTCCTCTTATAACAGCCCCCCTCAGAAACCTCTATTAGATCAATGAACCCCCCCCCCCCACCCATCAGTGTCCCCTGCCCCTAAAGACTCCCATTAGATTGCCTTACCGAGACCTGTTTCGAGCCAGAAAGTGTGGGGGCTGGCATTTGGGGGAGAAGCAAACCTTCTCTACTGTAGTGCTGTTTTCCTTTCTTCCTTCCGTTGTGTGGGGGGGGGGGGGGGCTTGGGGAGAAGGCAAAGTATAGGCAGGTGCTGTATAGCTGCGCCTAGTGTGTCGGCATAACACAGGAATCAAGCCACTGAGGGGAAGAAGAGGTGAGGGAAGAAAGGTGTAAAATGGGAAGGTGAGAGTGGGTGAGAGGAGGAAGTGAGGCCTCGTACACACGATCGGTTTCCTCAGCAAAATCCATCAAGAAACTCGTGGGAGAGCTTTTTTGCCGAGGAAATTGGTCGTGTGTACGTTTTTCATCGAGGAAACTGTCAAGGAACTCGACGAGCAAAAAAGAGAGCAAGTTCTCTTTTTCCTCGACGGGAGTCCAAATTGGCTCGTCGCGTTCCTCGTCGGGCTGCTTTTCAACGAGAAACTCGAGCGTGTGTATGCTAAGAAACCCTGTGCACCTTCGGTAAAAGTAGCGTTTGTAATGGAAATAGCACATTTGTCACGCTGTAACAGACTGAAAAGTGCACATGTCTCTTACCAAACTTTTTCCTAACACGCAGTAACATGAGATTAGCAAAAGCAGCCTCTGCCGTTGTATTTGTTGACGTCACCGCGTTTGAGAACGAGGTAGATTTGGTCTTTAACGTGTGTACGCAAAATAAGCTTGTCGAGTTCCTCAAAAAGCCTAACAAGGAACTCGACGAGGGAAACAATGTGTTTCGTCTGACGAGTTCCTCGGTCGTGTGTACGAGGCCTCAGAGAGAGGAGTAAGTGGGGGGTGAGAGAAAGGGGGGGAGAATACAGGAGAGAAAGGGGATGAGAGAGAGAGAGAGGATTTTGAGAGAGAGGTGGAGGAGAGAAGGGGGATGAGAGGGGGCTGAGAGAGAGGAGGGTGAGGGTAGCTGAGCGAGAGAGGTGGAGAGAGAGCAGGATAGGAGAGAGAAGGGATGTGAGAGAGAGGAGTGGCTGACAGAGAGGGGGTGGCTGACAGAGAGGGTGGGCTGACAGAGGGGGTGGCTGACAAGGGGGGTGCCTGACAGAGGGGGGTGATGGCTGACAGAAGATGGGGCTGACAGAGAGGGGGTGACTGAAAAAAAGGGAGTGGCTGACAAGGGGCTTACAGACCCTCATTTCCGCTGGAGAACACAAGCCAGCAGTGTGGGACATTGATGTCAGATGTGCCCTTGTAGATGTCGCCACTGCCACCTTACCGATTACAGGGGGGCCCTCGCCCCCCCTGCCCCCCTTACAGATGTCCATGACTGTATGTCTGGAATTGTTGTCCTGCTGCAGAATAAATTTGGGGCTAATCACACACCTCACTGATGGCATGGAGTCACTTTCACCTGCCTACGTGCAAGTGAATGTTCACTTTGCAAAGTGAACAATACTCAATAATGTGAAAAAGAAAAAAACAGGATTTGTGCTAGCATGTGATTTGCTGTTTGAACTAAACACAGCTTCATGGCTCTAGTATGCTTGTGAGATAGGGGCATTATATTGTAAGCTCCTTTAGGGCAGGGACTAAATAAATAAAGCACTGCACAAAGTGTCAGGACTTTTTAAATACATGCAATATATAAATAAATCAAACCCATGTCTAGTTGCAACAATATAACACTTTTCCATTGCTACTAGGTTGCTGGTAGCCGGCTATACAGGATTCTAAGTTTGGTCAGTTCAGCAGGGACTGGCCAACTTTGATCCATGTATGAGCAGGAAGATTGTTCAGAAGCAGATCTACTGAACAACTTCTGTACAACCGCCCTGTTGAATTTTCTCCACTCAATCAGTGTCACTGGCTATAGCCTGCAGCACTGATCAGTGTATTCTGATGGCGGGGAAGTGCCCTTCGCTTTCAGAATACAATATTACAGCAGGAAGGATTCTGCATTCCTCCTTGAATGTGTGGATGGGAGAATCAAGTCTTTTTTTTCCATTTAATTCGCTGGACGGGGGGGAATGAAAATGACTCATCTATGGCCTGCCAAAGACACTGACCACTGGCATCCTCAACTGATGACTGAAATAGCCAGCAGGTACTAAAATCCGATATATCGGTTATACATGGATTTGGCCTTTAACACCTTAAATTTCACCCAAAAATTTATTTTAGTGCTCGTTGAGAGTTCTCTTCCAACATGGGTTAGAATTTATTAAAACAATTAGCTCAGAACTGTACACGCAGGAACCAAAGGAAGCACTCCGTGCATGTTCCTAACATTCCCTGAAGCTCGGTGTAATAAAACTGTATGAAGCCAATAATGTTAAGAAAAAATATTATTTTTAAAAGTTTCCCCATTTAGCTTGAGTTGGATTGAGAGTTGGAAGTGAATACAGATTTGCCTTACACATCAGCCAATTATAACAAAGCTGTGTCTATTGTCCATAGCAACATTGGTTTTATTTTTCAGATGAAGCAAGAAATTGGAATGGAATTCTAGTCTCACAGTATGGGGGAGATTTACTAAACCTGAAGCACTCAGAATATAGTGCAGCTGTGCATAATAGCCAATCAGTTTCTAACTTCAGCTTGTTCAATTAAGCATTAAGGCAATAAAACATGGAAGCTGATTGGTTTCTATGCAGCGCTGCACCAGATTTTGCCCTCTCCAGTTTTAGTTCATCTTCCTCTATGTGAAGTTCTCTAAGGCAGTGGTCATCAACCCTGTCCTTAGGGCCCACTAACAGGCCAATTTTTATGTATTACTTTGGGCAGGGTCATCTTAATGCAAGGGCACTCCTGGGCACTGCTCAGGGGCCCCAGGTACATGGGGGGCCCCCACAATAATCTTGTATTACATCATACTTGCCAACTGTCCTGGATTTGCTGGGACAGTCATGCCAATATGGTCATGTCTCTGGAAACGTCCCAGAAACTACACTATGCCCTCCTGACCCCCCTGTACTATGCCCTTCTGCATTCTCCCCTGTACTGTGCCCTTTGTGTTGACTAGTCTTTGATTTATGGAATGTTTTACTTTTGTACGTACGTTTATTGAAAGTACTAAGGAATATATGTTTAATTCTATCAACTATTTATACTTTATTTCTTGAAAGTAGGTGTGTAAATTGGGCAA
This sequence comes from Rana kukunoris, assembly GCA_029574335.1. NCBI lineage: Eukaryota > Metazoa > Chordata > Amphibia > Anura > Ranidae > Rana > Rana kukunoris. The sequence goes on along the minus strand of CM056056.1, from coordinate 135,284,937 downwards.
GCTGGTAGGGGCCCCAGGGCATTACTTTGCCCAGAGGCCCATGATGCTTTTAAGATGGCCCTGCTTGGGGAGATGCAGAATAGAATACTGGAATTACTGAGCAGCAAATGATATCACCTGTGATGTATTTCAGTTATCTTGCAAACCTGGCCTGTTAGTGGGCACTGAGGACAGGGTTGATGACCACTGCTCTTAGGGCTCATTCACACATAGTGTGGTGACCTGCTTATTTCTGCATGGGTTCAAATGTAGGCCACTATTAGGGCACATAGAAAATGATTGTTTTCTATGAGCTCTGTTTGCACTGCAATGCACCTCAGAGGCTGGAGCTGGCTTCTTAATGTCTACAGCAGGGGTCTCAAACTGGTGGCCCTCCAGTTGTTTGCGAAACTACAAGTCCCATGAGGCATTGCAAGGCTGACAGTTACAAGCATGACTCCCTCAGGCAGAGGCATGATGGGACTTGTAGTTCCGCAACAGCTGGAGTGCCACCAGTTGGAGACCCCTGGTCTACAGGGATGTTTATTGCATAAGGATGGGTCATGTGATTAAAGCAAGCAGATCCTTCTAGTTAGCACTTTCGTTCAGCAACTCACTGGAATGGCATGTTAGAATGTACAGAACAGAACACGATAGGAATCTGCAATTAAAATGACTAAAATCCTTGTGATGTATGCAACTGGCCCGAGGGGGGATTTGGTTTTCTATCAAGTTTTACTTAAACATAACCTACAAATAAAGAAATCCTGGAGCCATTATCTCTCCATTAAACACAGTATTACAAAGTTTAAACTAGTCCTGCAGCATTTCAATGGCAGGAATCCAACACTTAAAGTGTATTTTTACTTTTGAAGCTAAACAGGGATAACGCCTACTTTATATTTGTTACATGTTCTCAATCATATAGAATAGCTTAAAGAGGAAGTAAACCCTCTCTGCAAAAAAAAACAACAACCCTGCAAGACAAAGACATAATGAGCTAGTATGTATAGCATACTAGCTCATTATGAATTACTTACCTGAGAATGAAGCCCCCACATCGGTCCTCGGATACATCCTTCGTCGCCGCCATGATACCTGGAGTGACTTTCGGGTATCACTTCTCCAGCGCTGTGCCTGGCCAGAGCAGCGATGACGTCACTGATACATGATGCTGTTAGTAGCGCCATGTTCAGTGCGCCTGCACATCGTTGTCTACGCGCATGCGCCGTAGACATCGGTGCTGTCTTTCTTGGAAATATCTCCTTCACTGTGTAGGTTAAGGAGATATTTCTTGCACCTATACAGGTAAGACTTAATCTAGGCTTACCTGTAGGTCAAAGTTGTCTGTAAGGGTTTACAACCACTTTAAAGCTGAATTCCAGGTATGGATATTTCTGCATTGTTACATTAGCCAGCTTGGTCCAATGTATGTATGTATGTGCCATACCTGTGAGACCCCCATGGAAGCTGTAAAATCACTGTAGTGGGCACCACCATACCGCCCAACTTGTTAAGATGGGAACGAGGGACATCTATTAGAAAATGTATGTAGGCATAGGCCACGCCCCCTGTCACATCCCCTTAAAGGAGAAATATATTGAAAAAAAAGATTAGTCAACCTACAAGTGTTTTTTTATATTACTACTATTCCTTTATATTGGTTTTGAAATTTACCAATGTAGGAACTACGACATTGGTTTAAAGGTTTAGCACAGGGGAAACACTTTTTTAAAGATAAAAAGTGCATTTTACATACAACTATATTGATAAAACCAAAATGAGGGACGAATGAGGAGGAAAGAGGGACAGGGAGATTTTGTTGCAAATCAGGGACAACCCCTCGAAATCAAGGACAGTTGGGAGCTATAGGCACCACTACCAGAGCGATCGCTACTAGCTTCTGGTTTCCGCATTAAACGGTTGCCCTGCTGCGTTGTGAACACAAAGCGAGGTGGAAATTGTGACATCGCCACCTTGCCTCTCCGTCTCATTATCAATTGTAAAGTGGATTTGGAACACTGTCTGGAAGATTCAGCCGGCTTCTGTCGGACCGGCTGCTGTACACACAAGCTGAATGTTGCGGGTTTCTTTTGACTTGGCCGATACCTCCCGATATTCGGTCTGTGTGTACAGGCCTTTAGGGTCTAGTTATAAATATTTTCACAGAAGATTCTCACAGCTTTCTATAATTTTTCTAATTGGATTTAATTGGAAAAAGTGAGAATCCTAGGAAAACGTGTGAAAACCTTTAGGCTGGGTTCACATTAAGCAACGGAGTGGCTCACAGCACAGGTCCCGTGTGTCTCCGTTTCAGGTCCGAATTTGTGTCTGTATTCGGACTTAAACAGACCAGAAAACACACAGGACTGTGCAATTTTCACCAGACTCGCTCCGGAGATGTGTGAACCGGCTCTATAGAGATCAGGTCACAATCTCCTGACATGCGAATTGGATGCAGGCAAACCCACATTAAATTTGCACTGGTGTGATCCCAGCCTGATAAATACAACGTGTAGACCCTTTAATGTGTTACTCTTTGTCTCTTTGGGGACAAACTGAGTTTTTGGTAACGTAGTTTGCCTGAGGCCTTCTCCAAACAAACACGTAGAATGGTGAAAAATATGTTTTTTCAAATCTTTTTAGGTATGATGTGTGAATGAGAACACATAACAAACATGGGTTTTCTCATATTTGACAACAGCAGTGGAAATATACTTTAATCCTCTTCTCCGCCATTACCCAAGCTGTCAAAAAAATGTTGGCCATAGTTGGAGTCCTGCTCCTGGGCTGAAGGGAACACTCCTGGGTTCCTAAATGATTGATGATGCCATCAGGACAGAGAGCAGGAGCTCCATAGTTCTAAATAAGAAAGAGCTGAGTGCCTCACCCAAGTTCTGACATTTTTATGACCCGTCACATCTCATGACCAGATCTGGCACACTGCTTAGCCAGGCAATTTTTTCATAAGCAGCTGAGAAAAATCAGAAGTTCTGATTATTTACCAGCCACTGTACACATGATTTGTGTTTTCACAAAGATAAAATCTTAAAGTGTATCTCTTTTTTTTTTATTCCACATTTATTTGTTTTTACTCCACATGGCTATAGCCTTTCATGGACCATTGTTTGATAGATAACAGGGTTATTAAAAATGGACTGACTCCCAAGTCTTGTGGCTCTTATTTTGTTTGATGTCCAATCAACTGCTTCCTTGTTCTGCTGTGCCTGCTTTAAACTAACATAAGGTTACTTCTGGTTGGCTCCTATGGGCTGTGCCTATTAGTCCTGTTTAAAGTGCCCTGTTAAATAAGTGTGTATATATCATTATCAATATAATCGAGAGTAAAAGAAAATACCAATTAAAAAAATGCTACAATCCCCTTCTCATTGGGATCAATAGGGCACTATTCATCTCATTGATATCACCAATGGGACACTGTTGCTCCCATTAAAACCAATAATGGGGCACCGAGGCTGGGGCATTTTCTACTCCCACTGGCCACAGTCCGCCCCCCCCCCCCCTCCAAAGCCTGAAGGACAGTTAGGGCCCTTTCACACGGACATCTGTTTTTCCACAGTTAAAAGCATGTTAATGTTCTGTGAAATTCAAGGCACTGCGATCAGCTGAATTTGTACATTGCGATTAAATGCGTTTACGTGCGGTTACATGGGGCCGCGTTTAGCTGTGGTAGTCATTCCCATAGCAACCCTTTTTATTTTCCCTTGAATCATGCTGCTGTCCACAGTTGACACAAAAGACTGCGATTACCTGCGGTTATGTGCATATAGCTGCAGTAAATCGCAGCTGGACGCATTCAATTCTTTTTTTTCTATTCGCACTAAACACCATGTAACGAAATTACGCTGGGGAAAATTAGATCATGCTTTATTTGGGTTTTTGCCTTCCTCTGGATCAACCTTGGGTTTAGGGTTCTGTATATGGAGGTTTTCTATTTATTTATTTTATTGGTTGAACTAGATGGATCTGTAGTCTGTGCAACCATAAAAACGATGTATGTGCACAACTCGTTCCAAACAAACAGAAGTAAGGAAGATAAGGAGACGTTTGGGAGCTCATGGAGGATGTTACAAGGAGGCCGAAAAAAATACGATTTCATACATTACAGGGACATTAAAGTGACCTTAAATAAAAAATAAAAAATTAAGTATGTATTCTTAAAGCGGAGTCCCATCCAAAAATGGAACTTACGCTTTTCGGAATCCTCCGAATCCTAAGAATTCCCTAAAATAAGACAACAGTAAAGTTGGCCCAATTTTTTTTTATATTGTGAAAGGTGATGTTATTTTGAGTAAATTGATACCCAACATGCTTCAAAATTGCGCTGCTCGTGGAATGGCGCCAAACTTTTACCCTTAAAAATCTCCATAGGCAACGTTTAAAAAATTCTACAGGTTGCATGTTTCGAGTTGCAGAGGAGGTCTAGGGCTAGAACTATTGCTCTCGCTCTAACGATCGTGGCAATACCTTTGTCGTTTGAATACCGTTTACATATGCGGGCGCTGCTTACGTATGCTTCTGCACGCTAGCTCAGTGGGAAGGGCACTTTAAAAAAAAATCGTATTTATTTTACGTTTTATTTTTTATTTTTACACTGTTCTTTTTAAAAAAAAAAAAAAAACATTGTATCACTTTTATTCCTAATCCTATTTATGTAACCATCCCTTGTAATAGAAAAAAAGCATGACAGGACCTCTTAACCACGTAAGCCCTGGACCATTTGGCTGGCCAAAGACCAAAGCACTTTTTAAGATTCGGCACTGAGTCGCTTTAAGTGACAATTGCGCGGTCGTGCGACGTGGCTCCCAAACAAAATTGCCGTCCTTATTTCCCCACAAATAGAGCTTTCTTTTGGTTTTTATTTTTTACGCTATAAACAAAAATATGGCGCCAATTTTGAAAAAAAAAGCAATATTTTAAACTTTTTGCTATAATAAATATATCTAAAAAACATATATATTAAAAAAATATTCTCAGTTTATGCTAATACGTATTCTTCTACATATTTTTGGTAAAATAAATTGCATTAAGCATTCATTGATTGGTTTGCGCAAAAGTTATAGCATCTACAAAATAGGGGATAGTTTTATGGCATTTTTATTAATAATTTTATTTTTTACTAGTAATGGCAGCGATCAGCGATTTTTATTGTGACTGTGACATTATGACGGACACATCGGACACTTTTGACGCCATTTTTGGGACCATTGTCACTGATACAGCGATCAGTGCTATAAAAATACACTGATTACTGTAAAATCTGCCCACCCGGTCATTAAGCGGTTAAATATGAGATCTGGGGTCAAAAAATCTGAAACACTAAAATGGTATAAAACAAATCTAATTAATTTAATGTCATATAAGAAAAATGTCCCTTTAAGAGCTATGGCCACCCAAGATTACATTGAGTTGCTTCTACAGGCAGAACACAAAACTCTTGTAGAAGCAATGGGCCAGATTCAGATACACTTAATATTGCGCTGCGTAATCGAAATACTCTACGCTGTCGTATTTTACCAGGCTCTACACCGAATCCTGGTACGCTACGATGGCGTAGTCTATTTCTCGCCGCGTAAATAAAAATATGCGATTGGGGGGAGTGAAGCATTTAAATTAAGCGCGTCCCCGCGGCGATCGAACTGCGCATGCTCCGTTCAGAAATTTCCCGCCGTGCATTGTGCGAAATGACGTCGTTACGTCATTCGTTGTTTGAGTAGCGTCGTTTACGAACATTCCTATTCCCGCACGACTTACGTAAAAAATAATAAAAGACGTCGGAAAACGTAGAAATTCGACGCGGGAACGACGGCCTTACTTAACATGGGCTGTCTAATATTAGACCAGCAAAAAGCTGGTATAGTATTACGCAGCGAAAAGATGACTAACGGTGCCGTAAGAGATTGCGAATGAAGATTGTAATTTCTGGGATCGCCGGCAAAAGTTCATTAGCATACCCCGACGCGGAAAACGATGGGAAGTCCACCCAGTGGCCGCAATTTTATTGCAGCGTAGATCCGAAGGCGTACGAACACGTAATCCAGTCGAATTGAAGCCCGCAGCTGTCTATTCATGGCTTGAGGTTTCCGACTAGCTAGAAAACGCGCGTAATTTGAAATTACTCCAGTCTAACACCAGTTAGACAGGAGTTACGGCTCTCTGAATCTGGCCCAATGGTTTTTAAGCCAGTGTGCATGGCGCCTTGGGCAGATTCCAGGCGTTTTATGCTTTTTACATTGGTGACCTTTTGACCTGTACACAATCGCAGCAAAAATCTTGTGACTTTCTTCCTGAAAACAAAACGCCTAGGTGTGAACAGAGCCGTTTTTTTGGCAGATTACATGCGCTTATTTTTTTTTTTATACTGGTGACCTTTTGACCTGTACAAAATCGCGGTAAAATCGTGCCAAAAATCGATTTCTGATTGGAGCTTGGAGAAAGAAAAAATTTAAAACTTTGCTAAACTCGTCTTAGGCTCCATTTACACTTGTACAACTTGTCCCATGATTTGGGATTGCAAAGAAGCATTCGTTTCCCATGATTTCCAAATGACAACCATTCATATTAGCACAACTTCAAGTAGTTCCGCATTCAAAGTAGTCCCTGCACTACTTTGGTCCACCTCGATGCCAGTTACACAGGCATACCCTGAAATCGTAGCAAAATCGCAGCACAATCGCAGCCGCGAAATCGTGGTAAAATCACATAACAATTTGCAGCTGAAGGCAATGACACTGTTCCAATTGGTACGACACCGATTTTGCGGCGCCGCACCGATTTGCAAAATTAGTCCCTGCACTACTTTGGTCCACTTTGATGCCAGTTACACAGGCATTCCCTGAAATCACAGCAAAATCGTGGAAAAATCGCGGCAAAATCGCAGGCGCAAAATCGAAGTAAATTGCGTAACAATTTGCAGCTGGAGGCAATGGCACTGTTCCAATTGGTGCGACACCGATTTTGTGGTGTAGCACCGATTTGCAAATGTAGTTTCGGCGCTACTTTTGTCGATGCCAGGTGCGACTTTAATAGACATCTGTGCATTAAGCCACACAGATGTCTATCAAGTACCACCTGTAATCTCACTGTCTTTGCTACTTTGAAATCACGCTACTTCAAGTGAAGTAGCGCAATTTCAAAATGGCATCCATGTGAACCAGGGCGAAATCGACAAAGGTAGTGCAGGAACTACTTTTGCAAATCGCTGCTGCATCGCAAAATCGGTGTTGCACTGATTGAAACAGTGCCATTGCTTCCAATAGGCTGCGAGAAATTACTCCAATGTGAACCTAGGCTGAAGTCGGCGCGACTTGAAGTCGTATTGAAGTCGTATTAATATGAATGGCTGTCATTGGAAAGTCATGGGGAACGACTTGTCATGCGACCTTGCAGTCCCAAGTTGTAGGAGAAGTTGTACAAGTGTGAAAGGAGCCTAAACAGGGGCGGACTGACAACTCATGAGGCCCTCGGGCAATAGGAGATTATGGGGCCCCAAGGCAATAGATTATGGGGCCAAACAGTACTATATATATACACACACACATACAGTATACATACACAATATACATACACAGACACACAATATACACACACAGTATACACACACAGTATACACACACAGTATACATACACATACAAAAAGTACACACACACACAGTATACATACACATACAAAAAGTACACACACACACACACAGTATACATACACATACAGACACACAGTACACACAGTATACATACACATACAGACATGCAGTACACACACAGTATACATACACATACAGACACACACAGTATACAGACACACAGTACACACACACACACAGTATACATACACATACAGACACACAGTACACACACACACACATAGTATACATACACATACAGACACACAGTACACACAAACGCACACAGTATACATACACATACAGACACACACAGTATACATACACATACAGACACAAAGTACACACACTCACACACGCACAGTATAAATACACATACAGACACACACACAGTATACATACACATACAGACACACAGTACACACACACACAGTATATATATATATATATAGAGAGCCTAAACAGGGGCGGACTGACAACTCATGAGGCCCTCGGGCAATAGGAGATTATGGGGCCCCAAGGCAATAGATTATGGGGCCAAACAGTACTATATATATACACACACACATACAGTATACATACACAATATACATACACAGACACACAATATACACACACAGTATACACACACAGTATACATACACATACAAAAAGTACACACACACAGTATCCATACACATACAGACACACAGTACACACAGTATACATACACATACAGACATGCAGTACACACACAGTATACATACACATACAGACACACAGTACACACACAGTATACATACACATACAGACACACACAGTATACAGACACACAGTACACACACACACACAGTATACATACACATACAGACACACAGTACACACACACAGTATACATACACATACAGACACACAGTACACACAAACACACACAGTATACATACACATACAGACACACACAGTATACATACACATACAGACACACAGTACACACAGTCACACACGCACAGTATAAATACACATACAGACACACACACAGTATACATACACATACAGACACACAGTACACACACACACAGTATACATACACTCATATACATACACATACAGACACACAGTACACACACACATACATACAGACACACACACACACACACACAGTATACATACACACATTGAGAAGGTACTGGAGAGGTGGGGCAGCTATAATCTTGGGATTTTTAGACCAAAAGGATGTCAATAAGGGACATTTCAGGGACAGATGTAAATAAACCACATATTTTTACATACTGTCCCTGGTTTTACTAAGGCTGGCAAACCTGATGGGGCCCCCTAGTGGTATAGGGCCCTTGGGCAGTGCCTGAGTGCCAGAATGGTCAGTCCTCTCCTGGGCCTAAACTTTGTACAAACAAAATGTGTTTTTTTACTCCCGAGAGAACAGACATGCTTAGTGTTCATGGAGAATAGGAGGGTCCCTCTGATTCCTCTGTATTGAATTATATTGTAACTGTACTGTCTGCTTTTCTGTTGTAAAGCGTTGCGCAAACTGTTGGCACTATATAAATCCTGAATTATAATTATAATAATAATAATAACAATAATAACTATAATATAACACTTTTTTTTTTTTTACACTGCCTAAAAAAAACATCGCAACACTAAAACATTGTATATCTTTTTATTATTCTATGTTTTTTCTTCTAACTGTGTATTTTGTAACTCCTTATTAGCAATAAAAGCCTGCCTGGGCATGGGCCTGTCTTCATGTAGAAGAACACAGAGAATGCCATAGTGAATGTTGTATGGAGAAGGCTGGCAGCCAAGCTTTGTGATGAAGAATTGGGATTTGACACAAACAGTTAAAATGTGCTTTTTGTGCGAAGCTTCAGCAAA